>OY759170.1:11137500-12337500 GCA_963662145.1 Sturmia bella
TTACTGATGATGATGTCTTATCTATTTGCCAAATGATTATAGCCAGTGGTCGGGAATATGCCAAACAAACCAGAGCATCTTTGCCATTAATGTATCAATATCATGGTACCGAATATTTAGGGGCAGCTCATGGCCTGTGTGCTATTTTACACATGCTATTAGATAGTCCCTGGTTTCACACAGATCCCATATCGGCTCCCAGTGCTGAATTACGTGACATTAAAAAATCGATTGATTTCTTTTTAGTGCTACAGGATGATCAGGGTAACTTTCCGGTAGCCTTAGAAGATCTTAAAAGTGGTCGTGAAAAACGTTTGGTGCACTGGTGCCATGGAGCTCCAGGCGCTGTGTATTTGTTAGCTAAAGCATACTTAATATTCAAAGAAGATAAGTACATGCAGGCCGTGAAGAAAGCATCTGATTTGGTTTGGCAGAAAGGCTTTTTGCGTAAAGGTCCCGGCATTTGTCATGGTGTAGCTGGAAACGGTTATGTTTTCTTGTTGCTTTACCGTCTCACTCACGAGCCAATTTATCTCTACAGAGCCATAAAATTCATGGAACTGTTAACAAATTCGGAATTTAAATTACGTGCTCGCACTCCTGATCGTCCTCATAGCCTTTATGAGGGTGTGGCTGGCACTGTTTGCTACTTAATGGACTTACTTGAGCCGGAGCATTCTTATTTTCCATTTATGGATGTTTTTCACTGAGTTGCAGTACAATTGGACTATTTTACCAAATTTCAGTTAAAATAAGAGGCTAAATTTGAAGTTTAATGGATGCCTTGTCTTTTCGCTGTCTCCTTACAACTCAGAACCTTGAAACCTCACTCACGCATATCAGGGAACTTACATAAGCAGTAGATTTATTTATTTTTTTCATATGATACCTACGTATTTATTCCAATGAAATCTTATGTTAAAGGACTCATCTGATGGCGGGATATACATTGAAATTTTTCGTTCAAATCTGAACAATGTTGTATGTCTCCAAATATCCAAATTCAATGGCAGTTAATGTGTCTTACGTATCCCCTTGAAGAAGAACAGAGAAAACGTATTTAAATGGTTGCGCGTTTTGAGTAGATATGTATACAAACCGATACAGTTGTGTTTGAAATTTCTATGTTTGATATCGTGCAGATCAATTCTATTTTGTGCTTTAAAACTATTTAATGTAATTTTTTACATAAATTTATGTATGTATTTAGAATGTATTTTGAGAATTATTGAATAAAACTTAATTAATTAAAATTTACTACGAAACGGAACCATAAGCTTCTCCAAAAATATTTGCAGGAGGCGTGGCAAGTAAAAAATGTAACTAACATAGTTGATTTCAAATATGAACTTAATTGTTAATTTACTTTAAGAACCAATTGAAATGTATTAATTCACATCCAAAAATGAACCTTTTCAGCTGTCTATATGCCGACGACAACAAAAATACAACCAACATTTTTTGAAAAGGTTCATTTTTGGACCTGAATTAATATAGTTCATTTTTTTTATCAAAAAAAAGATGTGCTACGTTAGAAATATTTTATATTTCTATTGAATTTTTTGTCATTGAAATATCTTCGACTAGCATTGCTTAACGCCCCATATTCTGTTCCTACATTTTCAAAAATAGTGCAGAGGGGCATTGTTTTCTTACGTATGTAATCATTTTCGTAACAGAAATAAGGTAACTTTTATTGATGTGTGCTTGGACCCGTTTGGGCATGTGCGTCATCCAAGGGGTGACAATGTAGCAGCTGAGCGCAAATAAAAATCATAAAAATGTGTGCTGCTTGGGGCGGATAATTTGTTTATTTTATACTTTCTGCTGTGTTCTTGAAATAGATGAATAGCCATGTCATAACATTTTTTTTTTTTTTAATATTTTAATCTAATATTTATTTTGAATTTTCCCATTTTTTTATTTTCAACCGCAGCCCAGTGTAAATGCGCAAACTTTAAAAATTTGGCAGTACTTTTTAGTTATATAATTTTCTAATAGCGCGTCATTAAACTTTCTGTTGCAGTAAGTATCGTTGCAAACTGTTTAATTTGTTTATAGTGGGTTTCTAATTATTTATTTATTGTGAAAAGTGAAGAGTGATTGAAAATGAAAGAAAAAACTCTGTTTTTTTTATCAACGGCTGGCTATGCAAAAGAAGTTCAAAATAGAAGAACTTGAAAAATGGGAAGAAAATATCAGATTAAAAAATTGTCGGAGATCTCAGGTCAAATCGTCGGAGTGGTACGTAAACTAACTAATTACATACATACATATATGCATTATACATGCATTACTCTATTGAAATAAATTATATAAAAAAATTAAGCTAATTAAGCTAACGGGAACATGATCTTTGCCGCTACGACATAATAAAAGTTAGCCTCGCTGGTTAAATTTTGCCGTCGAACTTTTCCACTTGCCGCTGGTAAGTTAAATTTTTTTCTTATTTTATTTTGTGATTCCTACGTTATATGGTTATATTTTATAGTATATTTTTTATTGGCATAGTCTGTAAGGATTCTATAGTCCGTAGACTATACTCAAATAAAAAAAAAAAATTATTGTTTAACTTTTAGTATATCACAGATTCTCAAGGACTTCAAATATTAAAAAAGAAATTATTTCGAATTGCGGCTGCAATATAGTAATGAATGTGTCAATAGCCGACTTTCACGGTAGCTATTAAAATTTAAACTTGAGCCATCAACATCCGTTGATAATAAAATGACTCCAAAATGTCAGCTTTTTTTTATTGCACATTTCAATGTAATATCTTTCAGTTAATCCAAACAAATCACCTAAAACACGACACTGAAAAACTGCCAGGTACATATGTATTAAATATTTACAGCTATTGCATTTTATTTTGAACTTAACCTCACTTAAATACATATTAAAAGTCGCATTTTGATAGAAAAGTGCACAAATGCGCATTTCTTAAAAAAGAAAATGTATAAAATATCAAAAATGTCTGTTATTAAAATTCCTGCTGTTTTAATAATAAGCAAAAGTTAACTGATACATATGTACATACATATGTTTATTTATTAGTGCCTTGTCTTAAACGACTTTTTCGTCGTTAACTATAAAAAATTAAATCTTATGTGAAACTGAGAATTTACATCATCGCTGCCATTAGCAGATTTACAGCTTGTTCAATATTTCCGTTTGCCATATTCAGATAATTTAAATTCTGTTGATGGTTCACAAAACCCATTTGCAACATGGTTCTCAGTTGTTCGGCATAGGGATGAGAACGATACATCCACGGTATGTCATTCTCATAATCCAATGGAGGGATAGACGACTGTTGCTCTTGCTCAGTTGTATCCATTGCTACTGGATCTTGACCTGAAGTTTCAGTAGAGCTAGTATTTACCCGCTGGCCTAATGAATCCAAAGCTCTTAAGAGCTCATTGCGAAAAACATCGGAAGAAATTCTTTCACCGCTAGCGGATGTCGACAGAGGCGTAGAACTCGCCTCAGATGTAGCAGAGGCCGCAGCCGATGTCTCTGAATTTCTTTGCGCAATATTTGACAAAGAATTAGCTGAACCATAACCAATTTGGGCTAATGCCGCTTGCAATTGGTGACGACTTATCATACGTATACGTGCTGTTTCTGATCGACTGCGACTAGCACCATCACGACTGCTGCTTCGCTCATTGCTTTCCACCGAGTTTTCCTCTTCTGAAGAGTTTGTGGAATCCGTGGCTGGTTCGGAAAATTTCGATGCCGATATATTCCTGGCCAGTTCTTTGCGCACCGTGCTCACAATGAAAGAAGCTGCATCTACTATAATGGGATAGTTTTCAGCTACTTTTTTAATCACTTCTGGTTGATGTAAAGTGTTGAATAAAACAGAGTCCCTGATAAGAGCAAGAGCCGCTGGATTTCTACGGAACTCTGGATATTCGGCAAGAATTTTTTGTAATATATTTACACGGCAGCTTACATTAATTTGTATATTGCATATGTGATAAAATAAACGTTGAGCCGTATCCACTGATCCCGCTTCCTTGACTTTTTCCGTAGACTCGTAGGCTGTATATTTTTTAGTTTTCTGAAAGCAATGTATAACGGCTTCCGGCTTAAGTGCATCAACTAACTTCTCTTCATCTTCCAAGGCGATTCCATTATAAATAACTTCCAATTTATCAACTTCAAATTGACATTTGTCCGCAATGTTTTGCTTCAGTTCCAACACATTTTTCTCGAAATCTACGTCCTCCAAAGTAAGAAACTCTTCAGGCTTATTTGGCAAATGTAAACCTGCGTACAAAGAATGCATTTTTTTATTATTTTCTTTACTATTTTTTCTTAAAAGCAATTCAAAAATTTTTCAGTCCTTTGTGTTTGCTATGTGTGTACTTTGTGACTGTGAATTTATTGTGACCAAGGCGGATTGGTATCAGGTAATCGCATAACTACAACAAACACTGCCTGTATTTTGTTAGTAGCAAAACTGTATTGCTGTCATCCATTTGTTCACGGTGTGTGTTTGTGTTGTGTATTTTGATAGTTATACAAGCTAAAAGCAGTAGTCAGTTGGGCTTGTAAGGCTACCTGGTATCTAGCTGCATTGATTGTGACATTTGAAAAAGTGTAATTCATAGTGGCACAGTTGCATTAAAGTGTAGTAACTAAATTGTTTAGCTTAACACAAGGCGAATTAATTTATCAGGTGGTGCCAAGTCTACAGGTGACTTTTTTTTATGGGTTATTTGTGCTGTCAAAGATAAATTAATTCGCCTTGAGCTTAACAAAAGAAATAATTTAGTGATTTATAAAATGATTAGACTATTTAAAATATTTTATAGAGTTAGATTTCGGCTGTAATTACTTCATTCACATTTCATATATTTGGAATAAACAATTTTACTTCCGTATTTTATTTCATTCCAGGAACATATTAAACATTTTGCATCATAAAAATTTAATAATCACACATTAAATTACAATTTTAATCCAGTTTTGAACTTCAATTTTATTTCCTATAATTTTAAAATTCAAAAGTGAATGCAATAATTTTGATCCCTGCCACAGAGTACTTTGTGCCCCTACTCTTTGGGTAAAATTAGAGCAATCATAAATTTCTCTAAATAATAGACAAAACTGACGAAAAGTACAGAAAATACCACAGAACACATTTCTTATACATATAAAAACACTAATAAGCTCTATTTAGACCACAGACATAATTCTGTGATTTAGACCTAGAGTCGTATGTTATATGAAAATTTTTATATGCTTGTTTACAAAATATTTTAGAGCAGAAAAAAATTGTTTCAACGTGCAGCGTCAAAGGTAATCAACACTTTTCTGTAGCAGCTCTGTACTTATGTATACAAAATTTATAACTGAAAATTTTGACGTTATCTACCATTTGTCAAATTCTCTTCGTTTTGTACACACGCAACTTGCACAGAAAGCAGAACGGTGGTGGAAAAATCTGTACGAAAGTTTTTTTTTTGTATATTTGTTAAAAATTCTCTTTTAACACTGAACTAAAAGTGGGAAAATAGTAATGTTGTATTTTTAAGAAATAATCCAATTTTAAATACATCATTCAGAAATCGCGTGCATTTGTCCCTGCTGCCTCGATTAAGCGCAATTGTGGCATAGTGCTTGTGGTGTGTCAAATGATTGATTTAGTAGTGCTGCAGAAGAAAAATCAAGAAAATTGTTTTAAAAAAATTTCCAGAACTTAAAGTGTAAAGAAAAATTTGTGAGAAAAAGAAAATTATTTTTTGGTGTGCACAGAGAAAGTTAAATATTTAATATATTTTTACATATATTTGGATAATTTTGTTTATGAAAGAGTTTATTTGGAAGGAGGAGATAAGATAAAGGAGAAACAGCAACAAAAACAAATTGTACAAACGTTTAGCTTGCTGGACAGCATAGGGGTAAGTAAATTTTTCAATTACATATATTTTGGAAAATAAAAACCATATTAATATGTACATATGTAGAATGAGAATGGAACGTATTTTGTGGGGCTTATATTTTCTACTTCTATTTTTTTTTTTTTGTTATGAATAATAGGAGACCTATTGATTTATTTTCTATAGATTATATTTATCTAAAGTTTGTACAGAGTTGCCATAACTGTTTGTGTCTTGCTCAAGACACAGCTCGCACAGTGTCTTGAATAGAAAATATTTTCATTTTGTTCATTACACATTTTATTGGGTTTATGTCACATATGTTTATTTATTTTTGTCAATAGCATTATAATTTTAATGGGTTAATAGGTTTTTTATAATTTTGTATGGAAGTTCCTCAAAAAAAAACCTTAGAGAAATATATTTTTGTGGTGAAAAATATATAGAACGTTAAATTTCAATGAACAGAAATCGAACGATTTTAAAATATAAAGCTCGACTATAAGACAAAAATTAATGATTTATTTGAGATTATTAATAACTCTCGAAACCACGTTTATTATCAAACGTCGGACTCAACTCTTTAACCCTGATATACCTATATTTTTTTTTAATATACATAGGTACATATATTTTTTTATTCAATTCAGTAATACAAAGCCAAAAAGCCAAATTTACATATTACTTGCTACTAAATATTGCCTAATTATCTCAGCTCAATTATTCATGATAAAATAAACAGTTTTTTTGATTTAATGGCCCCCAGCCATAATGCTAAATTAAAAGAAATGCCCTTTATTTGGTATAGTGGAAAACTAAGAAGTCTGTTTTCTACATTTACAAAAGGCAAAACTTTTTTATTTCCCTCCATTATTTGAAAACTACGACTTACATACATATATAATCATACAGAGAATTTAACTGGATTATATTTCAAAATCTGCCCATGTATGAGCAAACTCTCATATAGATGAGCAAATTTTAGAAAGTCAGGAATTCAATATCTCACAATTTATAAATACCTTTTTTTTTAAAAGAAAATATGGCTGTCATCCTCTTTTCATACTTTGCACACTCCAAAAATATGTCGACATATGACTAAATCACCTCAAAGAATTTTTTTTAGTTCTCAAAAACGATAAAGAATTACCACCTAATAAAATAGAAGATACATATGTCTACATATTACCAAACTCCCTTAGAGTTGATCAAATTTTCACAAATTTAAATTTGCAAGTATTCCGTAGGCAGTATAACTGGAATCTCTCCCTTCTGCGACTTCGGTTTATATTTTCCATTTGTTCTTTTCTTGATTTTTGCTGCTTTTTTGAGACAGCCAGTCCAATATGCAGATTTTTTCTTTTTCGGAAACTAACATTTTACAAGCTTCAAGGAATATTTTAGCTTATCGTCTTTCATATTTGATTTGATTGATTTTCGCAAAATATACACACAGCTTACAAATCTATCCAGCTGGACTAAGTCCATATCATGAAACTGCCTCTACCATGCTTCATCCTAACATTTTTCCAACGCAAATTTTCGAATTTCAATAATGGCGTAAAACTGAATTTTAAAAATATGTAGATATTCGTATGACTTAAAATATGTTCACATTGGCAAAATATCAATCCACAAACGATGTGACCACTACTGTATTGTTGACCTTTGTTTTGCCCAAAAACATGCATAAAAACAACTACAAATTCATGAAAAAGAGAAACCAGGAAACACGCAGAACGTTAAATTTCACGAGATTGTACCGTAACGTTATGTTTGCTCAATGAGCAAATATATGTATATATTATTTGAGTTTACAAAAGTTTTGCAAGAGTGTATACAAATTTGCTCCAATTATTATATTTGCTCGTTGAGTAAACATAACCATTTTATGGCTGTTAACAAAATTTCACGAAAAAATTATAAATTTTTTGATTTACAAGAAACATTCACACTTTTTTCCTCGAACTAATTTCTGAGTGCAATTAATTTTAGTTCAGTTTCTACTGCACATTTAATGGGCATTGGCCTGGGTTGATTTGCACGGGGAAGGGGAAAAATGTCAGAAGTTTTTGGGCGAAATAATTACAAAATTCATTTTCATCCAATAAGCTATATGTAGTGCAAAATCGAAAATTGAATGATTAGCTAGACCCATGAATATTATTTTCCTCAAACCTATGTAACTTTTCTGTTTATGAATAAAAATTAATACCCTGAAGGCATAAGCTTCATGACATTCGACGTCAAAAAGCAGGGATTGCAAAGGGGAAATGGAATGTTAGAAGAGCAAACTACATATGTTATGTGTGTATAAATGATGTATATGATGTTGAGTTGTTCATTTAAAAAAAATAGTTGGGAAAACAGTTGTATTGAAGATTAAATTGCATCATACATAACATTTTGAAATACCGGCAATCTACGGGTGATGATAATCCACTTTTGAAGCAATTAGCAGGTGAAATTGTAAACATTGCAGAAAGTTGTAGTTCTACAGAACAAGTGAAGCGTTCTTCGACGTCCGGGTGGATTTTAAAAAGCAAGTAAAGCCGCGTAGTTATTCATTGTTGTCGTACGATATATCTAGGCTCACAAACGATAGCAATCTAAGTCGACTTGAGGTAAATTCGAGTTATTTACGTAATTGCATTCAATTAACAGAAATTCATAGTTATCTGACCTGTATTCCTGTAGAGAGGAAGTTTTTTAAGAAATACAAACAAAACAGGATTGAAATAATCCTTAATAAAAATCCTATATATAAAAATCTTATATAAATTCTTCGATATTATAATCTTTAATTTATAAATAATCTTTAATTTATAAAAAAAAAAAAATTCTTCTAAATCGAACGTTTTTGATTTCACGACTGTTATAGCTTCCCACCACAGATGTGTGTACACAAATAAAATAATTTTTTTTACGTTTATATTTTGTTTCAATACAAAAGTGGTTGGCTGTTAGCATCTTTTCGTTTTTCGTGCGGAAATTTTGCTCGTGAGCCGAAAAACACTCACGTGCGTATCTATGGTATCTATTTGCCACGGTTGCAAAGCTAACGATAAATATTTATGAATTAGACGGTAAGAATTTAATATTTTGCTTATGGAACTATACATGTATATACATACATACATACATACAAAGCCGACTTGTGCAAAAAAAAAAGAAAAAAATTATCTATAAAACTTTTATCATTATTACCACAGCAGGTTCAACAATTCCATATTTTGGGTCTTTATTTGAATATTTAACATTTTTGTTTGATTTTATGTATTTTTATAAAACGAGTCTCAATGATAAGCAAACAAGTACTTTTTATCTCTACAGAAAAAAAGAGTTTGAAAAAATAATTTTTTTGCGAAGTAAAACTCCATAGATAATGAAATAAAATAAAACAGGTTTTTAATATTAGAAATCTACAAAGGCCAATAAAATAAACTTCTTTTTGAATTCCCTAAATGATCTTTTAAATAATTATAATTTTTTGCTCAGACACCTGCCATTAAAAGAAAAATTTGCATAATTAAGTTTTATTTATTTCAAAATGAAACTCCGAAGCATCAAGAGCATGAGGCAATTAAATAAAATTATGTGTTGTCTACTTTACCAGCCTCGCTGATAAATTCCTATGACTGAATTTACACAGGAGTTTTTCAGATTTATTCGAACGAAAGTTTGTGTTTTTGTGAGTTCGACTAAAAGTTTAACATCATGCGGCAAACAAAGAAAAAGTTTTATAAATTTTTTAGAACGATTGTAAACAAAGAATAACTGACAGAATCATGTTGTACTTAAGTCGGCCTACATCTTATTCTAACTATGTAGGCCATAGGTAGGTATGCTTTCATTGTCACTAAGTGTTATGCCGACTGCTTTCAAGATGAAAAATTCTCCGGCTGAGCTTTTTTGTGAAAAGATTAGAATTAATCACAGAGTCATATACATACATACATGTACTTACATATATCTACATTAGGTAGGGTCGGTTAGCCGTCGATGTTGTGCCATTGACTTTTCGATAACTTTTGGCATGAGAAAAATAAATTTCCACTGTGAACATATCAAAAAAATAATTTTCGAGGCATTTGATTTTCATTGTTTTTCATGCATTTACCTCCTCTATGGGCACCCCACCAGTTCCAGGGGCCCGTATTTGGACTAAAAACGTGTATGCATTGAGTATTTTGGCGAGGGGTGAAAGACGAAAACTAATCGCTACGGAGCTTCTTGTGCTGGGCAACTCGTTTGAATTTGCATGTGTATGTGCGTGCTAACAATGGAAATGAAAGAATTTGCAAGCACAAGAATAGGACATCAGTAATTTGCCAGAGTAGTCAAATGAATGACCCATCAAACCTCCTTAAGGGGCTCCAATAAAAATTAAAAAGTCGAAATCGTAAGCCTCTTGTTTGATACCTACATATGTTGTAGCGGAACTTTTTTCCCCATGTCAAAAGCTATTGAAAAGTCGATGGCACAACATCGGCAAATTTATGTCCAAACATACATATATTGACCCGGCTTAATGTATGTACATCTGTATATACATATGTATGTATAACATATTCAAATGTTTTGTTTAACTAACAAAAACAATTTGCAGTGAAATACCGATCTTGATTTCAATCTTTTAAATTGGGTCAGAAAAAGTATTGCCTTTTCCAATACAATAGACTTATTCATAAAACAAATGTAATCCATTCCAACATTCGTCATAACTTTTCTAAAAAATAGAAATAAAATTGGCTACAACAAATTTTAAAGATACATATAAAAGAAACGTGCGAACTCGTTTTAAAACAAAACGTATGTATGTATGCATGTGTTTAGAAGAAAATCTGATAAGAAAATGTTGAAACATGTAAAATTGGAGACAAGAAAATTCAATAACACAGGTTTACAAACGATAGAGACTGGGGTTGTAGAAAAAGAACAACGAGCATTTCGTAGACAACGGTTTATAAGCAACCATATGTACATGCATATGTGTGCATGTATGTGCTAGCATGGGTGTAAACAAACAACTCGATGATCAATTGATGGTGGTGGTGTGGTGTTTGTTGGTGGTGGTTGAATATCTCTTTTTAGTTTAACATCATGTAACGTTAATTTCTCTTTCTCTAAGTGGAATGTACAGTTGTTGTTTTTGTTTTTATGGACATTCATTTTCTATTTAGTTTTATCTTCACTGAATGTATGTACATATGTACATACATATGTATTTGCCAATTACATTTTAATAATCTTTATTTATTTAATTTCAAGCTGTATATGTACATATGTACCTATGTACCTACGTCAAACACGTTTTTTAAATTGAAATTTTTGAAATGAGAAAACATTCCCTTTTTGGTAACTTATTTATTGCTAGATAACAGCAAAATCCACCCCTCTCATAAATTAAGCTTTACCCGTTACTATTTTAATTGAAAGCACCTAAGAGAGTTTTTAAAAAAGTCAATAAAAGGTGGTTCAACCCAAAACGCACGATGTTAATTGTAAACAAAACAAAAATTTTTCCGAAGAATTATCTTAATCCTCGTAGACATCGTGGTCACTTAAAATTTATATGAAAAATTTACTCTCAAATACCGATTTAAAAAAAATATTAAAAAATGAACTTATTTATTTGCTTTAAGAGCCAACTGAACTTTATTTTAGGTCTAAAAGACCTGCGTTTATTCTGTCTTTTTTAGCCGTCTATATTTCGATGATGCTAATCAACTCATCAGTAAATTTGAAAAATCTTAAAAAAAATGTTTGAAACTCAACTAAATAAAACTCCAAAATTCCCATGAACAAAACGAGAATCAGTAATGTTCAAACAAATCTCTAATACGAAAACATTTCCAACACTTTTAAAGAAATAATAGTTTTCTAAATAAATAATTGGCATGTTTAACAATCAAAAAGACACAATTAACATCGTGCATTATGTGGTTAGACCACTCTGTACATACCAAAATTGTCCATAAAAAAAATTTCTTAAACGCATCCAACAGATATTATTCTTTTTTAAATATACACAGTATTTTATAAATAAATATGTGGTAACATACTATTTTCCTGCAAATCAATACTACATCCACACATACATACATACATATGTACATATTTGGTAATTTTTGTTTTTCTTTCTATTCTGCGCGTGGTACCGTTTCGCTGTTGTAGCTTAACAAAGTCCGTCCCAGAAATGTCGTTGACATTTCTGATTTTTATTTTCATGAGTTTCATTATTATTTTCCCTTAACACAAATCCACACATACATACATACACACGCATTCATATGTATGTATGTGCATGTTTACATTTCTTGTATTGTGTATTACAAATTTTTATTTTTAAATTTTCCAGTTCTTCGATTTGCGTAGAAATAATTTTTAATTTTACTTTGAATGCCTTCAATATTCATATTCAACATGATCTTTTCTGCTTTCTTTTTGAACGCCAATAGAGTTTTTCTTTTCCCGCACATTTTTAATTGCCGGGAAAACAGAAATGGATTTAAAATTTACCGGCAATCACGAAAATACCCCTTTCAAATAAATACAGCTCAATCGTATAATAATTTTGTGAGAATTTTTACTATCTTTTCATTCCTCGTACTATGTGACTCAACATTTCTCTGAGAAAAAATTTCTAAGCGAAAAAAGAGGTACCCATTACAAAATGAGAAAATGTTACACTTTCTCTTAGATGCCCGTAGAGGAGAAATGCCAATTAATTTGTTCTCCAATATTTGTTTTCAAACACTCCGACCCCGTACTCCGCCTCTTAAGCCATATTTAAATTGAAAATCGGATGCTTGGGACGTATGTAATGTATATTTGTGTAGCTTGTTTTCCTCATGCCCAAAGTTATGGAAAAATCGATGGCACAATATTGATTGCTAAATTGACCCACTTTAAATTTCATACTTTTTTCTGCTGCAGTTTTATTTTCCAAAAATGTTTATTCTCGTAGTGATTTTCTCAAAGTGGTCTCTAACTTACTTTTTAAATGATTGCTATGACTAAGATTAATGAAAGGAAACAAATAAACCAAAACTATAATTTGAGCTAACACTAGCTCATACCATAAATAACGTAACCACTACTCTATTATCGATCTTTAATTTTGTTTAGTGTTGACGAAACAATTAAAAACACCCCCACAAATGTGGATACATAAGCAAACAAAAAATACGAAAAGGGGTAAAAATAGAGGAAAAAATTAAAAAAAGCATTAAATTTAACAAGAGTATATCGTATATATTTAACAACAGTATATATAAATTTAACAAGAGTATATCAACGACATACTCTTGTGAAGTTTAATGTTTTTACGTGTTTTTTTTTCTCCTATTTTGCGAGTTTACGGCCTGGCTACATGAGGCCAACGACATTTTAAGGTTATGTTTGCTCAACAAACCAATACAAAATTTACAGCGAAATACCATTTAATCTTTTAAAAGCCAAGCAAAAGCAAATCAAATTTGCATGTTGAGCAAACATAACCTTAAAATATGTTCTTGTGAAATTGAGTGTGCATAAGTTTCCCCCTGTTCTTTCTTCATACTGTTGCATCCATTTCAATGTGTATGCATTTTTAGTTGTTTATATGCCTGCATTTGCCCAAAATAAAGGTCAATAAGAAAGTAGTGGTCACGCTTAATTTGGGCGACAATGGCCAAATATTTGTTCATATGTGCTGATACCTATGGTATTCTTTAATTACTGTCTATACAATCATATCTAAACACATGCCATCATATTTTATTCATAATACGGGGAATGAGAAAAGAGAAAAAATTCACATAGAATTATTATTCATGAATGGGCTGATTGTTTTTATTTCACTTGCTCCGCCTTGAGTTAATAACACTTTATTTCAACTATAATAAATTAATTCAATAAAAATAATTATAATTAAAATTCAATGAATTCAAACACAGGTAGATACTTTATGCTAATTTAGACTCTCAGTACTCCATCTTTACGAATAGAGTATGAGTAATTCTATTGCCATCAAATAATTTTGAAAAAAAAAAAAAAAAATTGCTATAAAAATATTTCATTAATCAATATAGGCATTTATAAAAATGCGTTAAATACACAAATCGATGAGGCTTGGCTAATGCTTTTTTTTTTGTTTTGTATATTAATTTTGGCTCTTGCGAAACACTCCTGTTTTCATTTGTTCTACAAACAGCAAACAAAAACCAAATCCTATTTATTATCTTATTTGTACGACCAACCTAATTCTCATAAAAAAAGTATAATGACTTTTAAAATGACACAGACTTGCATTACTCACTTGAATATGTGTCAGCAATGTTTCATCAGTTCGCATGCCCAACTACATACATATTTATGTATGTTGTAAATGCATATCTGTCCCCTGACTTTTTCTTTAAAATAAATATTAATAAACAAACACTTATAAGCACACAAGTTTCCTGCAGATAAAAATGTATTTTTTAAACTCCGTTCGTTGTCAGTTTGTGTGTCATACTTCGTTCAGTCCCTCTGCATTGCCGTTTTTTTGTTTTTTTTTTTTTGTTTTTTATCTAAAACATGTAAAGGGGAGTCAAATTTTTTCAATAATGTATAAGTATTGTTGTTTGCTTTTATTGTTTATTTATTCAACTTTTTTTTTCTTCATTTTTTCCATGTTTGCTAATGTCAGGTTGCTAATATTATTACAACGACAATAGTTTACTGGCGAAACATAAATACAGACATATTTAAATTAAGTAAAGTAATATTAGCCAATTTGTTTCCCAGAAAAACGTGACCACTACTTTCTTGTCAGCCTTTATTTTGGTCCAATGCGTGCATACCCATACAACTAACAATGCAAATACAGGGTGTCTGGTAGCAGATTTATATTTTTAATTTCATAATTGACACAAAGTTTTATTAGCATTAAAAGTTTTAGTAGGAGATAGAATGGAAATGAGGACTTTATGTTTTAAGAAATATGTAATGCAGACGTCTTTCGTCGAATTGAACACACTATTCAAAATGGAACTTTGTGTTCGGCGACACTTGCTGCATAAAACTTGGTTCAATTAAGCTGATTTTTCGATGAATATTTTCCTTTAAAGCCACAAGAAACTTGTAGATTGATTATCATTATGAATCCTCTCTTTGAGGTAGCCTCATAAAAAAAGAGTCCATCGGAGTTAGATTGTCCATGGGGTTCTCGCTGTATGTGCAGTCGCCACACCCTCTTGAAACCACGTGTATGAAGAGTACTATGGCTGAGCTCACAGGCTCGGCAAAAATTTTACAAAATCAAATTTTAAGGTTATGGTTGCTCATCTGACAAACGCAAAGAACATTTAGAGCAAACTTGTATTAGCTCGCTATTTTTATCTGCAAATTTTCGTTTTGTTTGTTAAGCAGACATAACCTTAAATTAAGCTTTTGTGAAATTTCCTGTTTTTTCGTTTTCCCCCGTTGCTTTTTTAGTTATTTGCATACATGTACTGGTCCTGAGCAAAGTTAATTGTTTTGTGGGCAAACGTTTGTTAAACGCACTCCGTTACTATAAATATAAAAGGCAGACACAAAGGGATATTTTTTTGTGAACAAACGAAAGGGAGGATTTTTCATTGTGGCTCAAGCCACTCTACCGATTCAGCTATGGCAGCAAATAAAATAAATTGAACCAAGTGGGAGACTGACTCGCACAGCAAGGGTTCTGTACTACCGTGCAATTGGTAGACAAAGTCACCCCTTGTATGGGGTATCCTTTAGTGTTTTTATCATTTTTAGTAGAGACCAGCCAACTACATATACTGCGAAAACTTCATGTCACTATTTCTGACAGTTCAAAAGTTACAGCTAATTCATCAGTTTCTTGTATGGGAGCACCCTTTGCTTTTTAACTTTTTGTTGTTATTGGTACTTGTTATTGTAGAGCCCATGTAACCACATATCGTGCGAAAATTTCAAGTTATGGTTCAAAAGCTACAGCTAATTTTCACAATTACTTGTATGGGAACCCCCTTTAGTTTTAATTTTTTTTTTGTTGTTTTTAGCTTTTGTTGTTGTAACGGCCGGACTCCTACCATTTGGGAGAATGGTGCCTAATACGGACGGCCAGTGAAGTCTCAGCAAAAGGGTTCCGTTTTCACTACATGAGTACGGAACCCTAAAACTGAAACAAAATTCTGTATTGGTTAAAAATATAGGCAAAAATTTTGTATAAATTTTAAACCTTAACAACAGGATTGGTTTTCTTTATTAAACCGTATTCGTCTTGTAAAACACAAGTGTACTTAAACTTCAACTTTCAAGTACATTTCTTACTAAAATCAAGTAGAAAAAACTTAAGATAGCACGAGCTTTTCTTTCTGTGTATTATATTAAGCAAACCCACGAACGCTACGAAAGTAACTATCGAAAAAAAAAAAGTCAAAAATAGAGTAGTATTTATATTTGTTTACTTTCAAATGTATAAGGTACGTACAATTTTTCAAATTAGTAAACCATGAACATTAGTTTTGGTCGCCAACTAGTAAAATGCCCTGCAGTGCAGCACTTTGTGTTTGGTCTTTAGTCCTTTTTTCTGATACAAAAGGTCTAGCCAAATTTAAATTATTTTGTTATCACAAATATGATTGGCACGGTAGGTAATATCCCAGTGCGAATCAAAGGTTGAAATTATTTAAATTCTTTAGATAATTTACAGTAAATATGAATGTATGTACGTATATTCGAAATGAAAGGTAGTCGTCATACCACCGCTCAAAGGCAGGCAGTTTATTAACTTTTATCGCTGTGCTGTTTGAATGAATAAACAGCAAATGTTTACAAGTGCATAAATCTATTATCTATTGCCTGGCCTGTTTATGTGACAGGATTTACTCACTGTTGCCAGATTAGGAGATTTTTCTGCAAATCAGTCATCTGTTTTTCGAAATGGGGAGGAAGAGATTCTGCATTGGGAGATTTTTTTGCTGCTTAGGATTGTTTTAATTTCATCAACATATCACAATTCGTTTATTTAATGTACAAATAATGTGTAACAGTTGCCACTGGGTCACCGCCTTTTAGAGGCCTCGCAGAGTTAGTAGCAACCATGATACAATTAACAAGGTAGCCTCGTCAGCTAAACCGTTAATCAACTGACTACTTTAGGTTGTCAAGAGATTGCAGAGATGAAAGGCAGCCAAAACGAGATAGCTAATCCGCGTAAGCTTAGTGCATCTCTCTTCTGTAAATGTAAAAGTGGCGTCGTTTTGACAGTTTGCATAAGTTGTACAAAAACAAAATGCATGTTATTTTTATTGAAGTTGTTCTTATTGTAGCGAAAAGGCTACCTTGTTAGTTGTATCATGATTCTGTCTTTTGAGTGCCAGAATTTCGTTCGCCGTCAACTGTCTTAAGTTGCCTGTTCTAATGTTAAATTAAATAGGTGACAATTAAAACAAGTTTGACCAAAGACTATAGACATAAAGTCTATTCAATTCAACATCTGACTGATATTTTTTCTCTTCTTGTTTTAGATCAAAATGTCAAACGCTGTTTCTTCCTTGAATTTTATTTTCCATTATTTAACTTTCTGACAGCTTGGCGACTTTCTCAATGTGTATGTATGCATTTAGTTGCGTTTACTTTACACAGGTGCTTTGTATTTGGTAATTAAATTGTGGTGTTGCCATTTTTTGGAAATAAAACAGTAGTAAAATTTGGTTTTTAGTTGAAGTATGAATGAAATTCTTTTTACCACATATTTTCTGATTAAAAATGCATTTGGAAAAATGGATTACTCAAGCGATTAGTGTTTAAAATACAAAATATATTCATGGGACGTATTTAAAATACAAATATAAAATATTTCAAATACTGCCCAGTCCTTTCTGAAATGAAGCCGCTTAATAATTATATTATTACACCCTAATTCATAAAAATTATTTCAGGCTTATAAGACTAAGGAAACTAAGAAACTTTGTGCATGACACTGAATTCTTATAGACCTATGAGGCAAAACTTTTCTAGGCAGCAGTTCTTATAAGAACTGACGCCCACTCGAAATGAACTGCAGTGCGAATGGAGTACCATATTCGTAACCTGATACTTAGGTGAATTAAAGTTGAATTATGTACTTTCAATGGGGAAACTTGAAGTCGGGGATGGAACGTAGAAAACCCTGGCAACCCTGATTGTAATGAGTATTTTATCATCATGTGATGTCTGTATTTGCTTATGATTGTTTGTTGGGTGGTGTAGTTATTTTATCTCACACTTTTTTTTGCATTCAATTTATCTGTTTGTGTATGATTTTGTTTTGTTTTGATTAACATTTTCTACTGGCATTCCAAAAGAAAAAAATCATTTCAAACATTTAAATCAAAAGTAAATTTCTTAATAAAAGTCTGTGCTCTGCTCTAAACACAAAATAGTTTATAAACTCTTCTCAAACTCGTAACAACAAGTATTTATTTTTCTGGACAGTGATTTTCTTTACGCTGAAACTTGAAAAAAAATAAACTGAAATTGGTAAAATATTTTAGCAGTTGTTGCTGTTGTTTGTTTTTAGTTTTGAAAAAGTGTTAATAATTAAAGAAATAAGTACATACATACATATGTATATAATTTTATTTACACACGCAACTTTAGCTCAAGTGTGATTTTCACGCGTGCCATTCTTGCAGAGAAAAACATGAAACATACATACATAAATACACATTCTTATACATGTTCTCGGAAATGTGTGTGAGAAGAGAGTGCCAGGTTTTAGGTCTCCCTTTGTGACACTGTGCAATAAGTGTTTGTCAAATGTCTAGCTACAGAAATTTCATAATTTAATTAAAATATTTGTATCATCTTTTGTTTAATTTTATAACAATGCGCGAAAAACAATTTAAGTATTGTTGTTGTTGCTGTTCGCAGAAGTGTCATTCATTTGGAAAAGTGTTGAATGTTGTTGTAGAATTAAATGCTGTTAAACATCAGCATTGCCAACTGTATACTTTTCGCACAATGTTTAGTGATTTGTAAAACTTTCAGCGCAAAAAATCTGGAGCCGGTGCATAGTGTGGTTTTCTTTTAAATTGTTGGTGTTTTTTGTTTTCAATTTTCAGTGCCACCGAACCATATTTCAGTACATATGTGTAAGAAAAATGCTTATGTACAATAAAATTCACCGGTTTCAATGATATATTATTCAACTGTGCAATAGAATAATATGGATGCAACATTAGCATTTTGCATGGAAGTAAAATGTTACAAGGATGCTGTAAAGGGTCGGCTTTATTATAATGCATGATACAATTAACAAGGTAGCCTCGTCAGCTAAACCGTTAATCAACTGACTACTTTAGGTTGTCAAGAGAATGCAGAGATGAAAGGCAGCCAAAACGAGATAGCTAATCCGCGTAAGCTCAGTGCAACTCTCTTCTGTAAATGTAGAAGTGGCGTCTTTTTGACAGTTTGCATAAGTTGTACAAAAACAATATGCATGTTATTTTTATTGAAGTTGTTTTTATTGTAGCGAAAAGGCTACCTTGTTACTTGTATCATGGTACCAATTGTCCTAAAATGAAAAAGTGTGCTGCCAGATGCTTACAGATTTTGTACGCGAAGCCGGTGTTGGTTATACCATGGAGGAGAAAACCCCTTAGCCCGGCCGAAGGCCGGCTGTCAAGAAAAAATTTTTCATACTTATGAAAAAATTTTTTTTTTAAATGTAAAAAAATACGATTCAGTGTGATTCTGGATGCTCGCAGCCGTTTACTAATTCCCTATTTTATGTTCTGCGCAAACACTTTCCTCTGGCAGCACTGCTTTTACCAACATTTTCATACTTTTCTTAGTAAATTCCGTAACTTCAACATCGAATTATTAATAAACTAAAAGCCGGCGGCAGACTTCGACTTCTGATTTGGTAGGTCCACGAACCCCTCTACAAACCTATAAAAGTCATTTCTTTCAAAGCCTGGCTCCGTATTCTAAAGTTTCCCCTTGAACAAGGGTACTTTTGTGCGAAGTGCTATGTTCGACGATCTCCAGGCTTTTTTGTTCAGGGTCCCGAATGCCTGCAGAGCGACTACATGTCATTCGCTTATATTTTCTTGGGACATTGAGGAACAGGCGGTAAATATAGAAAGTCAGTAATGAGGAGCTCAGGTGGGAGGATAATGGTACCAATTGTCCTAAAATGAAAAAGTGTGCTGCCAGATGCTTACAGATTTTGTACGCGAAGCCGGTGTTGGTTATACCATGGAGGAGAAAACCCCTTAGCCCGGCCGAAGGCCGGCTGTCAAGAAAAAATTTTTCATACTTATGAAAAATTTTTTTTTTTAAATGTAAAAAAATACGATTCAGTGTGATTCTGGATGCTCGCAGCCGTTTACTAATTCCCTATTTTATGTTCTGCGCAAACACTTTCCTCTGGCAGCACTGCTTTTACCAACATTTTCATACTTTTCTTAGTAAATTCCGTAACTTCAACATCGAATTATTAATAAACTAAAAGCCGGCGGCAGACTTCGACTTCTGATTTGGTAGGTCCACGAACCCCTCTACAAACCTATAAAAGTCATTTCTTTCAAAGCCTGGCTCCGTATTCTAAAGTTTCCCCTTGAACAAGGGTACTTTTGTGCGAAGTGCTATGTTCGACGATCTCCAGGCTTTTTTGTTCAGGGTCCCGAATGCCTGCAGAGCGACTACATGTCATTCGCTTATATTTTCTTGGGACATTGAGGAACAGGCGGTAAATATAGAAAGTCAGTAATGAGGAGCTCAGGTGGGAGGATAGCTAAACGCTGCTGCTTGAAAGCAGTATACAATTAGTCATAACCATGATACAACTAACAAGGTAGCCTTTTCGCTACAATAAGAACAACTTCAATAAAAATAACATGCATTTTGTTTTTGTACAACTTATGCAAACTGTCTAAAAGACGCCACTTCTACATTTACAGAAGAGAGATGCACTGAGCTTATGCGGATTTGCTATCTCGTTTTGGCTGCCTTTCATCTCTGCAATCTCTTGACAACCTAAAGTAGTCAGATGATTAACGGTTTAGCTGACGGGGCTACCTTGTTAATTGTATCATGGTCATAACCTGATGAGTGATGTGGTATGTACCCCAGCCAATAAGTCTTCAACTTGTCTTTTCTTGTGTTCTTCAAAAAAGTTGATCACAATTTTATCACAAAAAATCTTCAATTCTGAAAAAAGTAAAAATCGAACTCACGCCCGGTGAAATAATTAACAATTGTAAATCATCTATGTACATACATACATACATAGTTCAACTATAAAGTGAAATTTTAATACAAGGTGTTGATTGAAAGTATGTAAATTGAAATATTGGTTTTGGTGTATGTACGTATTTGGACCGTTATGTAAAATTCAAAAAATGTGACTTAATGTAGTTTGTGTTAGACACCTACAACATGTAAAAAAAAAAAAAAAAAAAAAAAACTATAGGTACCTACATACATATGTATGTATGTATGTATATAAAATTTTTTTAAGCAAATTTTTAAGAATAGTTTTTTTTTAATGTTACCTTAAGATTAATATTTTGTTATTTATGCCATATTTGGTGTGCCTCTGCTGATTGCCACATTAAGTGCTTGCAATTTTTTCAGAACAAATCTTTAAAAATAATTATATTAAAATAAATTTTTGAGATAGCCCACGTTCTCATCCCTCCCACATCAGGAAACCAAATATGTAAAAATATAAATACAAAAACGATACTTAAGTTTAAAAATGTAGTAAAAATATGCAAATCACCAAAATGAAAATAAAACTACCTATTATAAGTGGGAATTTTGTGAGACAAAGACATTAAAAGTATTTATTCTCTGCCTACATATATACTTAAAATGATTTACGGCAACATAAAAGACTTACGGAAAATATAATCGGTGAAAAAGTGGGAAAACTTCTTTAAAAATGTTGATCCCTAAATTTTTACCAAACTAAAATCTCTCAACTCTGAGGCAGCAAAGTCGAATTGAAAAGCTCTGTAAAATAGTTCACACTTGTAAGTTTGATTGTTGATTACAATGACACAACGGGACCTTTCTAGGACCCAAGTGAGCCGGCCTCAGGACCGGCGGCCCGCGTAACAAGTTTGATTACAAAGTTCAAAATCGAACTTTGCATTTTGCACATTTCGCAAGCTTGCCCCAATTTTTAAATTTTTTCCAGCTCTAATCTGGGCAACTCTTTTACGTTTTTGCAAACTATTTTAAGTTCTCTATGCAATTGTGAAAAGTTTGCTTAAATTTACGCGACAACTTTGGAAAAGGTTCGAAACTGTATGTTGATCGATCGGTTCTATCAACTAATTATGGGAAATAATTCGTCAAATTAAATTTGTTTCATGAATTTTCAGAAGCTGTCATTGAATTATAGTTTTGCTTTGAAACAAAATCAAATACGTTTTATTTGTGTGAAATAGTTTTAAGAATTCATGACATGAAAATCACATTTTTCACTGCCAAAAAAGAACCAGTAAATCATGGAAAAAGTTTGTTTGTTGTCTTATACTTGTTTGTTTGTTCTGCTTCTTTCATTAGCATGAGCACATTGACGGGTGAACTCATCATGACTGATCTTTAAATAAAGTTGTTAGAAAAAAGAATAGGAAGCAAAAAGCAAAAAAAAAGAAGTTGAAAGCAACACATTATTTTCTTGTATTGGACGTTTTTCGGTGCTCGAGAGCAGCACTGGAAATGTATCACGTTTGAGCAGAGGCGTCACGCCTGCGTATTCACACCACGCACTTGAATTTATTTTCTTAAATGGTTTAGTGTTTGAAATAAGTGTATTTGTTTGCTCTTTTTTTTTGTTAGACATGTTTAGACTTTAAAATGTATTTTTTCTTTTTCTAAAAATTGTTTATTTGCTGCTTGTAGCATGTCTGCTATTGACATTGATTAATTAATTACTTAATTTCAATTTTTCTTCTTTTTTTTTTGGGAGTTTACCCAACTTATTCTCAAGACATTTAAGACAATTAAAATTGTAATTTATATTACGTTTTGATGGCAAATATTTATGGTTTTCCTTTCTTTTTTTTGCAGATTGTTCAACATTGCTGCTGTTGTTGTCGTTGCTCTTCCCCCTCTTAAATTGAACAAAATTTTACATCACATTCTAACAATAAAATGTTTAGTCCCGATTATGAGAAACGTATTTTAAAACATTGTAGTCCGGTGGCCAGAAGTCTATTTAATTCATTTGAAGCGGCCTCAACAACTTCATCGCTGGATCGATTTATACCCTGCAGGTGAGTGAATCTTTTAAGTATATAATTATCTTAATCTTTTATTATTTTTTTTTTTTTGTCTGTGCTACAATCTAAAAGCAAAGTTCAATGCTCTCTAGAAGTTTTCTATGTTCATAGGTTTTTTGTTGCTTCTTAAAGAAATTATGACTTGGCATTATTTTTTTTGTTCACGAACACCTCGTACATACAAAAAAAAAAAAAAATGAATTGGATGGCTGGGTTGGCGTTTTTTTTTCTTCTTCGTGGCTTCTGTCTTTCCTCATTGTTGAAAAGTGTTCATTATAATCTTTGTAGTTTTCTTCTTTGAATTTTAAAAATCTTTTTATTTATTTACTATTTTTTTGCTTTAATCTCTGTCCTTCTACTTCCATATTTCAATGCAATTCGTGGTCGCTGGTAAAACTTACTAACGCTGTAATTTGTAACGCTCTACTGATTTTCAATTTTTCATTAGATGCATTTTATTGCATAAATATTTTTTCTTTCTTCTTTCCCTGGTTTTCTAATTTTGTTTCTTTTATTTTTTTATTATCTGAATGGAAAAAATAAGTAAAACAGTTTGAGCAGCCAAAGTAAACAAAAAGTGTGGACAGTGTAAAGTTATAAAATATTATACATATATGTATATTAGAGTACATCGATTTGTCGATATTTCTATAACTTCTGGCATGTGGGAAAAAAACTCCACTGCGATCAAAAAGAAAAAGATCAGTTCCGAGGCACTCAAATTTCCATTTTTTGTATATTTGTATGGCAATCCTCCTAAGGAGTCCTGTTACGAGGTCGGTGTGTTCGAGAAATACATTTGAATCCTCTATGGGCACCCTGGAACCGAATAGTGTAAAGGGAGGGACATCAAGATTGAAAAAAAATATATAAGTTATGGTCTTTAATAACAATGGGAACTGAGGCCCGTAGGAGTCAAATGTGTAACAAATCACCAATAATTTTTCTCTCTAACATTTTTTTATTCTATTTTTGTATGACATTCCCCCTAAGGAGGCTTGGTTTGTTAAAAAACAAATACTAGGGATCAACAATAGGGTGCCAGTGGAGAAAGCAAATGTATGACCAACCGCCAATAATTATTGCTTATTGTAATTTTACACAGCTTTTTCTTCGTGCACTGATAATTTACTACTATTCTTCTTACTTATATTTCACATTGAAATATGAAAAAAAAAATAATAATAATAAAAACATGGCATTGAAAAAAAATTGTGAGTTAGACCTTTTCTACAGGGTAACAGCCACAGATGTACATATGTATGTATATAATTGTATTTCTCCATTAAAAGCACAAACAGAGCGACAAATGTTCATATACAAGGTTTAGTTGCACTATTCAATTTTCTATAATATAAGGTAAAAAAGTCGTTATTTTGTTCTCAGGAATATTTTTCCAGTAGTGCTATTCAGTAACTTTTAACGATCCGACAATCGTTGTTCTCGTCGATACATTTTGTCGCTTGCAGTAACGATAGTTTCATTCTGTAGCTTATTTTTAACGATAGTATATATCGATAGTTTTCTATTCTCCCATATTCATTTCATATTGCCATATGAAATGACTTCTGTCCACAAAATGTCAAAATAAGCGAAAACCATGAAGAGGAATAGAAAAAAAAAAAAAACAATTTGTTTCGCGCCTTGCAATACATTTTAAATGCAACGGGTTATGGATGATTGGATGGAACTCAGCGATTGTCAACTCAAAAGGATTGTTCAAGTCCCGAACAGTACGCCCATCAACTGTTGGAGGGTCAAAACCATGCTCATCTCTTGCAAAATCATACGACAAATATTCAATACCATTTCCAACACAAAACACCACAAAGTACAACAAAACACAATGTATCGTTAAAATAAACAACAAGAAATTTTTTGTCGGTTAAATATCAAAGATATTTTACAAAATGCAACAGCTGATTGTAGTCCACAGCGAATATCGTTAAAAAGTACCACTGACTAGCAAATTCGATAAAATATCGCTATAATTATTTTAACGAACGATTATCGTAATAAAAGTTGCTGAATAGCACTACAGAAATCGTTTCCAAGAATCGTCAAAAAAACGTCAAAGCACAACCGCTTCTGTACAGAAAATCGTATATTTTCGTTTTAGTATATTTTGAAATAATTCCACAGAAATGGCATAAAAGCGTCACGTTTAACGTCACTGTCTGCAGCAGTTATAAATGCACGCAACTCAGTGCATGTACCTAACGGGTATTTCTAACATTAAAACCTTGTCACATCAACTGCGTCTTTTTTATGTTTTATTAGAAATCATAACAGAAACTAATGCAAAATGTGGCTTGTGTGTGACCAACCTTGTCTGCTTGCCTGCCTGCCTGCCTGCATATGTATGTATGTGCAAGGTAATGTGAATTTATTTTTGCAAAAGAAAAAAAAAAAGTTTTGCGAATTTATGAAATTAATTTATAAATAAATTCAATCCAAAAACGTGCAAAATTATTAAATAAATAACAATATCAAGTTAAAATAATGTCACATTTGTATTAACAGTGCATTCTTAACTAATGCTGAATTTGCAATTTATTGTTAACAAAACGATAAAAAATAAATGTTAAAAAAACAAAACCTTCAACAATAAATGAGGCCTTTCTGTATTATTATAAACTTGACACGCAGCATAAAGAAGCTTTTTAGCTACTTTATTTTGCAAAAAGGTTTTTTTTTTTGGTGTTGCCAAAATATTTTCCTCAGAAATGTAGAAATACAAACCCTTTTTAATTGTAAATATTTATTGAATAATTTTGTATTGAAAAGAATTCTTTTGTTTTGCAATGATCACCTGTTTAAAAAGGCACATTCAGTGCTTTATTGTAGTTTTTGTTTTGTTGTTTGTGAAAATTGATACTGTAGTGTCAACTTCCGCTGAAAGTAATGAAACGGTATTTAAAAAGTTTTGCGGTTTCTATGGAATACAATACATGTGAACACACACCGATGAACATGTATATGCATGCTTGATATACACACACACACACACACACACACACACATTATTGTACACGTTTGTACTTACAGTGCTGGAGAAAATAATAGGTACTATACCCTGTAGGAATTCAAATACTGCTGTTGGCGTGTTATCTGTTGTAGATTATGAACGCATAAGTCTAAGTTAGTAATAATTCTTTATTGTAATATTAATTAAATTTAAATGGTCTTGTGACTTTATTGAAAAACTAGATATTTATGCGTTGAGACTCCTTTTGGTGTGGTCAACGATTTAGTTCAGTAAGATAACTAACCCAAAATGGCTGATGGCCTGCATTTTGATAAGAAAATTCGAGTGGAATTCTTTCGGATTTAACAGTTGTGGAATAAAAATATAGTCACTCAACCAATACAAACAAATACAGTTATTTCCGCTTGAGTTTCTAAAAATGCACGACTTTTGACGCAATTAAACGGGAACTCAATTAGGCAATACTCGGCTAATTGAATCGCCGACGCAATTAAACGAAAAACGCTTAATTGAGCTATATGTGCAATAAAGTGAAACACCCATGCGTAGATGGAAAAAAACTCATTTCTTTGGTTACATATTGAGTTGAAAAATTGTTTAGTTTTATTGAAACAAAATAAAAATCGGGTACGTTCATCGTACAATGTTTATAAAGGACCACAACCATGACCTTTTTGCCGCAAAATAAATTTTTTTTACGTTTGTGGGGCAAAAAAAAATAAAGAAGACGGAATCAATTAAGCGAAACATTTGCTCTTGTTTTTCGCAATGCAGTCTCAATTTGTGAATCAATTAAGCGGATGACGCAATTAAACGAAACTCAATTAAAAGGGTATTTTAACATAGACAGGTATACTGAATGATTTGGTTTCATGATTTTTAGTGCAATAAAGCGGGAAACTTCCGCTTAGGAAATAACTGTAGTTTCACATTTAGTAGAACTTTACAAAACAAATTATGTACGTGAAGCTTTTAGTAAAGTAGTAGTGGTGGTAAAAGGTGTACTAACTTAACTTTTTCCTTCTTGCCGACTCATTATTTTAACATATGTATGCACGTCATAGACAGTGGTCAATTGGACATCTCTGTATGACTTTTCAACTGACTAGTTTGTAGCCGATTTATGATAAATTATTTAAAAACTACTTTCTTAAATTAATATTTTTCTTGAGAACAAAATTCTGTTCTGCAAATCAAATGCTTTGAAATCACATAATTTCTAAGCTCAACAGTAAAAAATTCTATATTATAAATGAGGTGTGGAAAAACATTTTAAACCATTTAACACTTTAAACACCACAAAAGAGCGGCATAAAGCCAGATTTTTGATGCAATTTGTTTTTGGAAATCATGTGTTTTTTGAAGTAAAGTGATTTTCAGAATAGACCTGCATTTTCACGACTGGGCTGAATACTTCTTTTCACTCGATTTTCTCTTGCCAAGAAAATATAGTTTTTTTTTTACAAACCAAATAATGGAAAAAGAAAAACGGCCCACGAATTACCATTTATAGTTGATCTGATTACCTCGTAAAAAGCGAAAGTCGTGGTGGTCCCCAACCAGCAAGTCTTCCACTTTATTTATGCGTTTCAAAATTCTAAAGAACGCTGCTGTCACAGAGGGCGCGGTGTATCGGCGTCAAGTTGGCACGCAGCCGCCGCCGACTTCATTTCAGTGCTACAGGTCGCTGCCGATCTTATCTTGGTTTTGGAAAGACATCCCTATAGATTAAAATTAAATCGCGTTGTATTGTTTTATTATTATTAAATTAAAGTTGCATTTGTTGAAAAAAATCGTATTTTTAATTCACATGAATAGGTTTTTTATTGTATTAAATTTTTTCGTCTACTCCGCGAAAAATTGTTATTTGGCTTCACCATCTATTCTTATTCACATTATTTGTTTTCAATTGAGCATTTTTGCACACTTCTATATGCTCAAGGCTTTCTTTTAGTGTAAATGAGGAAAAATGAAGCAAAATGCAAATACATACATTTTGTTTTTGTGTGAAAAAAGGCAAAACCCTCCCCCTCTGATTTTATTATATTTGTAAATGGGATTTTAGTTCAAATGATTACTGTGATTGACATTAATCTTCAAGAATAAAAATGATTAATAAATAATAATGAAATAAAATTATGACTTTAGCTGGGGAACAACTAGCTGTTGCTAGCTGCGGCAATTCTCTTCTATCTACTAGACCAAACATAATAAAATAAAAACGAAAAAGTAAACACTTTGCGACCAAAATGAAAGCTGATGAGAAGAGTGGCGGCTTCGAAACAGCTACTTGTTCCCCAGTTCATACTTTTGTCATCATTGTTTATTATTAAATTTTATTCTATATTATTTATCATAAATGTTAATCATTGCTTGAGTGTTTTCCATGAAAAATAAAATTCCAAAAAAAGACAAATTTCCCTGTCCCCATCATAATTGGCTTGCGACACTGTGCAACGTGCTTCCATGGTATCGTTTGTCTATAAGACTCATGCCTTTTTAAACACGCGTCCATTTGAAATAAAACACTTTACTTTTACATATTTTATATTTCTTTGTTTTTGTTTTACTTACAAAAAAAAAAAAAAGACGTCGTAACATGTTTTCAACTTATTTGCATATTTTTATTATTTTTCATATTTGTATTTAGTATGTAATTTATGCTTTTGTTTAATTACCAATTTAAAAAAAAAGGTAGAAAAAACACAAAACCTTACGTCACGCACAAGTGAATCAAACATGGTATGCAGCAAAAAAAAAAAACAATCTTTTACAAGCCAACTTATTATGCCGGGCATCATTAAAACCCAGTTCATTGAGTCATGAAGTCAGGCAGTCTGTTGGCTTTTGTTGTTGTTCTAGCTAGTACTTGCTTAATTGTTTGCTGGCTGTTGTTGCCTTAGAAACTACTTACTTAAAAACGTAAACACTTAGTTTTGCAATCAAAATTGAAATATGAGAAGAAAGAAGAAGAAAAATGTCACTAAAAAGAATCATTACAATAAACTTATTAATTGGCTTGGAACTTTGCTTTTTATTAGAACTTTATTGTAAATTATTCTCTGCGTTATAATTAAGTTTGCACTATTAAGTAATACTAGAATGCTGAGTTTCAAAACACAATTGGTGCTTTGGTCCGTGTGAGTCTGGCGGTCATAAATTTTCCCGGTTTTTTAAAGTTTGTGCTGCAAAGAGAAGCAAAGAAATAAAAACATTAACTCTTTCATGACAACAAAGGTATTCGTTTCAGCGACTTGGAATTTGCACATTATATATAGTTGCCCCGCCTCTACAACAATACAAGGCAAGAAGTTAAAACTTAATAAATAGTGCTCAATATATGGGGACACCCTTTAGTTTGAAAGGTAGCTTTAGAACCATAAGCTATAGAGAACTGAAATTTCCACTGGATGTTTATGCAGTTACCTGGCCGCTACAGCAAGAAATACTATTTGATTTTTGTTTTATGAATTGAAAATTTCAACACACCAATTTGGTGACTGCAGATCGCAAACACAAAATTCTTGCGATTGGCATTTCTCAGCCATGTTCAGACTGATAAGACAGGTCATAGGTCACCAAAAGCAAAAATTTGCAAAAATGTAATTGAAAATTATGATCATATTATTTCAGACGACAAACTTTTTAAAATAACAATTCTCTGCTTTTAAAAACAAAATTATTTATTCTCGCAATTTCTTATCTAAATTTAATTTTTTTTTTTTTCTGCAGAGCAAATAATAATTGGCAAACAAATTTCGCTTCAATAAACAAATCAAATGAAAATTCACCACAGACCAGCAAAAAACAAAGGGATTGCGGTGAAACGGTGCGTGACAGTTTAGCGTATTCGTGCCTGCTGAAAAATGAGTTGCTGGGCACGGCCATTGAGGATGTTAAGGCCGTCAGTGATGAGCGCAACGAAAATGCCTACACACCCACAGCCAAAAGAAGTCTATTTAAATATCAATCACCCACAAAACAGGTGAGTGTTTTTTTTCCTTTTTTATGTTATTAATTTTAAAAAGACAAAAAGTTTTGTCCAATAATTTAAAACATCCGCTTTATTAATAAGAAGCGGAAATATGAGCATAATTTTAACTTTTTTGGGAGGGTTGAAAACAAAAAAAAAATTGTAATTTAAATGATATGGCTTCGTCCGAAACACTTTCAATTGGGTATCTGTCATGAGCAGGGAAACCGAACACGTGCAATTGTATTTTGTTTACTCTTCCACTGCAGCATCGGCAGGTGGAGATAAAACGGTGCTTATGCAAAAAAAAAAAAAAAAATGATACATTAAATTCAGAAGTGTTTTTGTTAATTTTTAGTATGCATTTCTAACACTGTAAACATTTTGGTTGAATAATTTTTGTGGTTTCGATTAAAAAATAGAGCGGCAGCACTTAGTTTACTTTTTCTTGCGTTTGTCTACTTTTTAGCATAAAATGAGAAACACAAAAACTACACAAATCCTGATTGAAAGTTTAAAGAATTGAAAATACTTTATTAACAATTGTTAAATTCATTTTTGTGCTATCACATACTGAAATTACTAATTCGGTCATAAGTTGAAAGTGATGTCATTCGGAGAATATTTTATCGATTTCGATTGCTTCTGAACGCTTTTTCGGATGAAATTTAACTGTGACAGGTCTATATGTTTTTGCATACGATTCATTTTTACACATCATATTTAATTAGTTTATTTCCAAATCGAAGACTTATTAGCTGGGGGACATCTTGCTGTTTCATATCCTTTACATTACATCTCAATATTTAAGTTATCTCCGAACTCGGATTCATTACAAACATGTGCTGTTTTTTAAGTCACAGCCGCATTAGTAAATATTAGCCCGCAAACAACGTGACCACTACTTTTTTATTTACCTTTGTTTTGGCATGAAAACAAACAACAAAAAATACCGCTATAATCACATAGTTGCAATTACAAACGTCAACAAAAAGAAAAAATATGAAAAAAAAAACTTTAAATCCTACAAGAGCTTATTTTAAGGTTATGTTTGCGTAACGAGCAACTACAATGTTTTTGGTGATGAATAAGCTGATAAACTATAGAGTAACATTTATTTATTTTGACTAGCTTTGAAAGCATATTTTTTTAAATTTTGATTCATATTTTCAAAACATTTTGTCTTACGTTTATCGGCTTTATGTGGATTGTATATTATTGCTGTGATCGATATTAATCAAGCAAAACAAAAAAAAATATTAAATACTTTTAACGGGGGGAGAACTAGCTGCTTCGAAGCCGCCACACTTCACGTCAGCAACCGTCCGAAGCTCATATTTCTAAAGCGGCGGCACCAGCCATCCAAGTTGTATATTTTCTGTCTAAATTCTAATTCTATCAAATACACCAATTACTATTTTAATTTTTTATATTACTGAAATATGTATGTATATCAGCCGGTACTGAAAGTGTCTCACCACACAACGGTAACGAAGTTGTATTAAAACTTACTGCATATATTTTTCTTGTATTGTAAATTCGAATTTTCATTTGCAACTTTTCAACTACTCTGCCATGCCCAACAAATGTTGAATTAAGTTTTACTTTTTGTTATTCCAGTTGTACCCCAGCTAAATGTTTTCTTTGCCTTGTTTAATTAGTACCAATCACAACAATACTATAGAATGAGCTTAAGGCAGTTAAACGCAATACACAAAATAATTACGGAGGAAAAGTTCGAGTAATAAAAAATTATGTATATTTTTGATGCAAATTTTTCGACCTTTGTTGTTTAGTATTTTAATTGTTCGAGCCTTAGGTCACTTGTTTTTTTTTAAGTATTTATTAAATTCGATATTTCGATATCACAATGGAAATCTTCTTCAGGAATGTTTTGATGTTTTTTCCAAAAAAATTTTTTTTTAACAATTTCAAAAACAAAAACAGAACTGTGAGGGATAAAATAAATAATCAAATGTAAGGCAACTATTACATTTCTTATTCGTTGCCGAAATTCAGGTATAATACCAAAATTTATTAGGAATTCTACCAAAAATATTTTTAATTTATTTCATGGGAACATGATGACATTTTTGTTAAAGTGTATGTAATTTTCAAACATTTGTCAGTATAAATTGTTTTTGTTTTTGAAATTGTTAAAAAAAAATTTTTTTGAAAAAACATCAAAACAAACCTGAAGAAGATATCCATTGCGATATCGAAATATTGAATTTAATAAATACTTTTATAAAAAAATTATGGCTCATATTTTCTAGTTTTCTTTTTTCAAACATAAAAAAGTTTTGGTAGCCCTGGTGTTTAGTTGTTCTTAAACACTGCTTGAAATGTTTTTTCATTTGTATGTGCTGATCACGTCATGCATTTGAACAATCTTTATTTTGTTGTTGTTGTTTTTGTTTTCTTGTATCTTTTTTAATTCATTTTTCATGTTCAATTTTAAAATGGAAAGTGAAAATTTACTTTTGGATGGCCTCCAAAATATAAATTATAAAATTTTCGTGCCATAGTTTTTTAAGCTTTTAAGCTTATCTACTTGAATGAAATGTTTAATTCATTTATTTGTAGAGGGGATTTTGTTTATTTTTCATTAATTTATTTATAGAATTAATTTAAGTTTAGGTTTCTCGTGCCTAGAAAATGGGTGTTAATTTTATGCAATTTTTGAAAAACATGAAAATCGTCTGGCAACAACATTAAATGTGTTGAATTATGTTCACGATTGCCACCAACAAGCAGCAAATGGAAGCTCCCAAAGTCCAAAAGCCAGCAAAATGTATAATATAAATGAATGCATGTGTTTATGTATAATTGTGAATTCTAAAAAATTGTTGCCAAGAAGAGTTAAATTTTTTTTTTTCCAAACTATAGAAATAAAAATCACGCTAAAACATTTTATTTTCGGTATTCATCAAACATAACCTTAAAATGTGCTCTAGTGAAATTGTATATTAGTTTAGGTCTAAACATTAAGGTCTATTAATATTTTCTGTCTTTTTCAAACAAACTTTGTTTGAACATTTCTGATTCTCATTTTGGTTATGAGAATTTTAGAATAAGTAGTTGGGGTTCAAACATTCTTTTTAGATTTTTCGAGTCTACTGATGAGTTGATTAGCATCAAGTAAATGTCGGCGGCATATAGCATCAACGAAACGTTTGCATTTTAGACCTAAAATAATACATTTCAATTGGCTCCTATAGCGATTAAATAATTAAGTTCATTTTTGGAAATTGTATATTGTTACGCGTTTCTAGGGTTCCGTGAGAACGGAACAATATTACTGAGACTTCTTTGGCCGTCGGTCCGTCCGACAGTCGCAGCGTCAATTCTCCGAAACAGTAAAAGCCAATGAGCTAAAATGTTCACAGGACATGTGATTACCCAGTCGCTACAACGACAAATTTTATTTTTTGTTTATAACGTTTCAAAGGTCATTACTTCTTAATAGATTTGTTAGTTGCACTGGTTTCATGTACATACATACATATGTATGTACTTACATTCTTGTTTATATGCATTCCTTTTTACACTTGTTATTTACATACATATGTATGTATGTATGTATGTACATATGTATGTACTTCTTCCATCTAGTTTTTCTAGAACACTGACCTTTTTAAAATGAAATAAATTTCTATTGTTATCTATTTTTGAAAAGAAGAGTTATTATAAAACTGGTTTCATCTGTTGAATGCACTAAGAATGTGTTTGTTTGTGTTAATAACATTTCAGGAATGTTCTGTTAGATTGGATTCAGTGTTGCCAGAGACATTTTACGTCATGTTAGCAAATCGGAAACCAAAGTTCCCAAAAATTCCCATCTCAAAAGAGAAAATTTCCAATTTCGACTCCACTCAAAGTTTCATAATTTGGACAGGGTGGCCTGAAGTTGCCAAAGTGGTTTGAATTATTTATTATTTTATAGAAAAATTGATTTATTATTTAGGGCCTATTTCTCACCTGCGAACGAACGACAACGTTCGCAAGTGAGATGTAGGCCCTTAGTATATGCTTTTCAGCGGCGAAGTGTGGAAAAAAGTTAAGTACTCTCATACTGTCAAGGTACTTCCTTAATATTTAACGGCTTGTTTAACTTGATACTTTTTAAGTTTTTGGTTGGGCGATAACAACAATATTGTCTACATCGGACAAGAGTAAACCGATTCCAATCTGATGGAAAACAACCTTCGCATCTACCCTCCGAAAAGCCGCCATAGCACCAAGTTAAGCAAACGGTAAGGAGGCACCTTGATAGTATGGGAACGCTTAACTCACTACCACACTTCGCTATTGGTAAGCATCATGGAAATTATAAAGGAGTGGCCTACCTTCATATTTTCCATAACAAAATTACCCATGCCCGCATTACTAAGAAGAGGTTATACACCAAAACTCTTTCTTAAAATTGTGGTAGGGGCAAGCAAGTCTATATAAACTTCTGAAATGGCCAGCAAAAAGCCCAGACCTGACAAGCCGGTGACAAGAAATGTTCTGAAGCTAGTTTCAGATTGAATGGGATAAATTTCGGGTATTATTCTCAATTTAGCAAAGAGCATAATCAGACAAGCTAAGTTTTGATACCAGAGTTTTGACTTTAAACTCATTACATGCTAACTGAGTGCACGCAGTTAAATCTTAACTTTTTTATAATTTTCTGCTAACCGAACTACTTTTTAATTTTTAAATAAAATAGAATGTACGGTCAAAATTTAAAATAAAAAATTATATATTATAATTAATATAAATATAAAATCCTTGGATTTTGATGCTACATTGGATATATACTGAGTAGGCTATAAAAGTGCATTCGGTTTTGCATGCCAGGGTACGTAAAATATTAAAAAAATATTTGTGGCTTTTGAATTAACTGTGAGGGCGCTTTCTGCATTTGTTTTTGTATAAAATTTAGTAGACTTTGTTTAAATGTAAAATGTCATGCTAAATCTCAAAATTTTAATTTTGTGCAAAATATTATAAAATTTTATTTAAAAAAAAAGCTTGATAATTAAGGTAAAAAAATCTTTCATCTGGCATCACTGCTGGTTGCCATGGAAAACCGAGTTGCATAAGCACACACACATACATGCAAACACATAACTGAACAGGTGCTGAGAAATGTTTCTCTCAACTATTTTGCTTTGTGTTTGTTTACTTTTTTTTTTAACTCGTTTTTCAACATTTTTGTAGCATGCATTTCTTTTTCTCGCGTTAGAAAGAAATAATTTAGGTAACCGTTAGAAAGCATAAAGTAAAAGCAACGTAAAGTTGATGGCAGCATGTTGCACATACAATATGCATACATACATACTATGTACGTGTATAAAGCAGATGCAGGAAATGAACGAGTAATTAGTGTTTGATTTCTCTGGTTGCTGTGAATAAACCACAGGCTTTTTAACTAAATGTTTTCATAATGTGGGTTATTAATTTTATTTGTATATGTAGGCATTAAAAGACCAAAAAAAGTAAAGCTGAATACTTATTGGCCGGGAAACATACCCTGGCTGCAACACGTCTATCACGATGCTTCGAACACAGCACCCGAAGAATGGCTACGAACCCAGGTCATAACTACTTTCATACTGTTTGTAAGCAGCAGCGTTTAGCCATTCCCTCATCTGAGCTCTTTATTACTGACTGTCTATATTTAAAAATATGAAATTAAATATAGGCAGTCACCAGCTCAATGAAGAGCTGGCGGCTGATCGTCGTGATGGACATGTTGCAGCCATGGTATATACCCCAGCTAATAATCCTACAACTCTTCTGCTCTTCTTTTAAAAATATTGATCTCTACAATTTTACCACAAGAAAATCTTTCTCAATTTTGAGGAAGTAAGAATCGAACTAAAGTCCGATAAATTAACTTAACCACATTTTGAGGTTATGTTTGCCCAACGATGAAATACAAAATGTGAAGCCAATTTTTATTTGCTCTCTTGCAGAATGTGCATGAAATCAAAGCATTTGCTCGTCGATTAAACACAACCTTAAGATACGCTCTAGCAAATCGAATGGCTTTGTGTGTGTGGGTCAGTGTTTGCTGATGTATTCATATGTATGTGTGTATGTTATATGCATTTGCACTTGGCCGAAACAAAACTGTATAAGAAGTTAGTGGTGACGTTTTCTGGGCAAATATTATTTATATGTAACCGTAGCTTAATTTACACTCTCATATACATACCTAAATAACCCGGTAAATTAATATAACACGGACCTGCAGTACAAAGCTCAAAATAAGCTTTACTGCAATAAGATAAAATTTTACTAGTTCAGGTCGAAAAATATACCATACAAATTGGACCTGAATTAATACATTTCAATTGGCTCTTCAAACAAATAAATAATTAAGATAAAATTCTACGTTATCAGAGAAATCTGGAATAACATTTTTACCGACTTAATTTCAAGAAAAATCATACAAAATCTGCATAAACTCAGGTTTTTGATGCAATTTATTTTCAGAAATTATGTGGTTTCAAGCAAAGTGATTACCAGAACCAGGGGACTCACTCTGTATGGAGATGCTAAAGAAAAATTGTTCGCATTACTGTGATAAAACCTTTTCTTTCGCATCGCAATACAGAGCAGCCACCCGGACCTGATCGAAACTTCTAATACGAGCCTGTAACGAATTTATTTGTTGCTAAAATTTATTAAACGTTACCAAATTGTGTACTTCAACTCGAAAGACATGCTTTAATTTTTCCATAAAGTCGTGTCGCAATTCTTTTTTTCTTCTTTTTTTGAACAAATGATTGATGATGCTTAAAGTTCTTTAAGTTTTGTTGTTCTCTTCTTATTATTAACTACAATGTGAATTTTCTTGTCAACTCAAGTGTGTCTGAGGGTAGCTACATACATACCTACATAAATATTTATTTTTTCTCTCAGTAGGAAAAAGAAATTTCAAGTAATACAATTAACAACAGGACAATGAAGAATGTAAATATTTTCGTCTTTTTTCTTCGAGTTAAACTACAAATTAAGAGTTTTTCTTTTAAAACTGGGAAATATTTGCTCGAAAAATTTTCCAAAAAGCTGTCATAACATTTATTTTTTTAATCAATCCAATTTTTTTCAAGTATTTTTCTTTTAAATTAATTTCAACAAAACTGTACCTGTTATTTCTTAACGGGCACTGACTGCAAAAACTTTTTTGTTCATGTTTAACTCTACTTTTCTTTAAAGCATCACTTAAAAAATAAGTTTTTTTTTAACAAACACTTTTTTTGACAAAAGAAAACAGCAAACTAAAAATACTTATTACTTATTGACTCAAGTGTCACTTAACTGTCAGTTGACCTCACTGAAGTAGTTGCTAACAATGTACACACAGAAAAATAAATACAATTTACGTTAATTAATAGCTTTTGTTAGAAAAATAAACAAGAAAAGAAAAAACGAAGTCTTCGTCAAACAATTGTTTACCACTTCAATCAATTTCTTTATGAACCACAAATCGATAGAAAATTGATGATGGTACGTTGCTCTTTTTCTGTCCCAAAATGGTTTTTTTTTTTGTTTTGGTTTATTTTTATTTAGATAATTGAGCTTTGAAATAATATTTTGGTATGAAATCGCTTTAAGTACTTATCAAAGACAGAAGTGATAAGATTTCAAGGCTTCGTGCTTCTCCCAACTCCCTCAGGGGAAATTTAAGAGGCTGACACTCAAATAAATAATGTTTTTCTTCTAAAAGCTCAAATTTCACATTGAAATATCGTGAGAAACCAACATGTGAAGTAGCAGTTTGAGAGAAATGAACATTTTTTGCGTTTATAATCCCATGGAGTTAAATTACAACAGGATCGTAATATAGCATTTTCAAACCAACCTAAATTCGGGAATCAAACCTTACTTGTGCTGTCAAACTACATTTTTTCCCATACAAATTTAGGTTGGATTATTGAAAAATATTTCTGTTCAGGATACTACTTTTTCGACCTTTCCTTTATTTAATGCACCAAAGAAAATTAGAAAAATATTTCTTTTTAGTGTGTGTGTAAAGATAAATTCGAATTTAAATCCCCGGACACAAACCACATTTTTCAGGAAAAACAATTTTTCAAGTTAACAGAGCACTGTCAACGACTTAACAGTGGTCGCAAATGGAAAGGAAGGTTTTTAGAAAAACAGGTTATTCAGTGCACTACACACCATATATAAATGGTGGTCTGAAGACTCCTTTAACACTCCTGGTGATTGTGATATCTCAAATAATCTTGAGAATCGAATAAAATGGATTTTAGAAAGACTATTTTTAAAAATATGAAATTTCTGGAGAAGATTAGGAAATGTATATGAAGCGATAGCCATTCAGTTTTTAGGGTTCCCTACTCAGAGAGTGAAAACGAACCCTGTCCTTCCGTCACAGCCCCCATTATCCGAAATGCTAAAAAGCTAGAGGACTAACACTTTCCCAGAATATAAAGTTGCGTACAACACTACAACTTCAAACACTAGAAATATAAATTAATGTGTGTTCTCTCACACAAGAAACTGTGAAAATTGGCTGTAACTTTCGACCCGTAAGAAATAGACGACTTGACATTTTGCACAGGCTGTAAATTTTCTGTTACAGCTGCCCTGCAGTAACAGAAATAAAACGGTTAAAACCTAAAGCGTGTCCCAGAAACACCAGAAACAAAGAAAATTAGCTATAACTTGTAAAACGGTAGATTTGCACAGGACGTATATTTGCCTGGTCGCTACAACAGCAAATACCAAATAGAACAAAAAGCTAGAAGCGTACATGTGTTCCAATGCCAGAAACTGGCACACTTAGATCTCACTTTTGAAGCGTAAAAGATAGACTTGAAGTTGTCACAGAATATGGATACATTACAATGCCAAATAAAAGGAAACCTTATTTCACATACATATAAAGGGTGTTTTTTTCGATGCATAGAACTTTAAGTTGATATTACTGTTCAAGATGGCGACCGATTTAACAGCTGTCAAGTGATTTATTCTCAGTTTGGTTTGACAATTCAAGAATTGAAGCCAAACGATCATCAAGTAAGGCGTAGATTCGTCGAATGGGCCCAAAACGAGATTGCCGTTGTTCATAAGCGAATTTTGTTTAGCCATGAAGCGCACTTCTGGTTAAATGGCTACGTCAACAAAAAAACAAAGCTTCACTCCGCATTTGGAGTGAAGCTAATCCTCAAGTGTATGTCGAAACACCGTTACATCCAGAAAAACTGAGTGTTTGGTGCACTTTATGGGCTGGTGGAATCATTGGTCCGTACTTCTTCAAAAACGATGATGGTCAGAACGTTACAGTCACTGGTGATCGGTATAGAGCCATGATTATGTACTAACTTTTTCATTCCTGAATTGAATAACCATGATGTCCAGGAGATGTGGTTTCAACAAGACGGCACAACATGTCACACAGCTCGTGCCACAATCGATTTATTGAAAGACACGTTTGGTGACCGCCTAATTTCACGTTTTGGACCTGTGAATTGGCCACCAAGATCTTGTGATTTAACACCGCTAGACTACTTGCTGTGGGGCTATGTAAAGTCATTGGTCTATGCGGATAAGCCGCTTGACCATTTGGAAGACAACATTCGTCGTGTTATTACCGATATACGGCCACAAGTCATCGAAAATTGGATGTCCATATGCCATAAATCATATTTAAAATATAATGTCATAAGATTATTTTTCGGATAAATAAAATTGCTGTCAATCGCATAATCCATCGTTGTTTTATTGCAACTTAAAGTTCTACACATCGAAAAAAACACCCTTTATATTTAAAACCATTTTCAACTGATTTCTATGAAATTTTAAAAACAGTTTACAAGTTGCTCGTCTGCTAAATGAAATAGATTAACCGTCTAAAATTCATAAACATAATTTATAACAGGTTTATAAAGCTCTTATTTGACAGATTTTCCATACACATGTACATATGTCAAATAACAGTCTTATAAGCCTGTTATAATTTTTATGAATTAGGGGGTAACTCTTAGATCACAAAAGGCAAATTCTCCTTGGACGATTCTCGAGCAAATCTCTTTTGAACTTGCTTTCGTATCTACATACAACACAAACGGTAATCGTTAGTTTTATCAGCTGACTGAGTAATGGAAGTTTATAAAGCCTGTAGTAATGCAAATTGAAGCGTACTGGTTATGCACCGCATCGTTTACAAATTTAATAAACTCTTTCACAATTTGCATAAAAATTATACTCGAGTTAAAATCATAATGAGGTGTCTTGTTTGTTTGATAGAAATGGAATTTAATTTTGTCTCAACAGCTTAGTCGACATCGTAAGCGATAATAAGACCCCAGGCTCGAATTCGAGTTGTAGCAGAACATGACCGTATGCACGTTTGATCCAAAGTCAGTCATTTATCTTTATTTCACCTTTCAAATAACTCAACCCACAACAACGTAATTTGAAAACGTTTAAAAAAATGTAGTGAACGTTAATAAAAAAAAAAAAAATTAATAAAAATAATTGCAGAGTAATAAAAAATCCACACCCACTATATTTCAAAAAATATCAGCAATAAATTATTTTTTTTTCTTTAGTTTCTTCTATTGTACTGTTTTCAATTGATTGTAGGCAATTTAAAACTTTTTGATATGTGTGTAGAGAAAGAAAAGGTGCGTAGAGGTCTCTTTGTTTTTATTTTTTTTTTTTTTTTTTTTATTAATAACTTCAGATCAGGCAAATGCCAAAAATACCAGTAGCTTGGAAATAAAAAATTATTCAAATAAAAAACCAAAAACGTTCAAACAATGAGCACTAATTATGTCAAAATTTACACAAGACATGTTTTGGCTGTCTAGAAATGTACAAGTTGAGTTTGAATTTTAAATGTTTCTATAAAATTTATGAATAGTGATAATTATGTTAAATTAGTATTACAGCCGTGTAATGTCATAAAGATAGACCAGCAAGACAACGACCGCTTAATATCAGTATGAGTAAAAAAAAAAACTAATTTATGTACATCACAAAACTGAACAAACATTTTGATAAGCAGTCAGAACGGAAAGTCAATCAAACAAAAATTAACATAAATACCACTGACAGCAATTGATTTTATAAAAAAAAAAAAAAAACATCTAATGAAGAAAGCATTACGCGTGCGTTTTGTGGGGTTTCTCTCTCAAAAAAACGAGGGCAGTTGGCATGACTTTTGGAAGTTTCTGGCAGAAAATAACTAGAGCCCATGATACAACCAACAAGGTAGCCTTTTCGCTACAATACGAACAACTTCAATAAAAATAACATGCATTTTGTTTTTGTACAACTTATGCAAACTGTCAAAAAGACGCCACTTCTACATTTACAGAAGAGAGATGCACTAAGCTTATGCCGATTAGCTATCTCGTTTTGGCTGCCTTTCATCTCTGCAATCTCTTGACAACCTAAAGTAGTCAGTTGATTAACGGTTTAGCTGACGAGGCTACCTTGTTAATTGTATCATGCTAGAGCCTACTGACGAATTGACTGAAAGGTTAGTAGGAGATAGACGACTAAAAAGCTAGACGGAGAACAATTAAAGAACCATTTTGAAGCCTAAATCAATAAATTTCAATTGGATTGTATAGCAGATTTTAAATTTATGTTTCCAGTTTCTTTTTAGGGTTCCGTGTGCATTGTGTGAAAAGGGAACTCTATTAAGCCCGTATGATACTTAATTTTTCTTTCATTAATTGGTATAGAGTTGATAGAAAGAAACAGCAATTGCTAGAAAGAACCAAATATACAAAACGTAAACAAAACTGACGTCTTTTTTAAAATGTTGTATTCTTTTTATTTGAAGAAAGCGCTAGGAAATAAAAATGTGTCAAAAAAGAAGCGTTAAATCGCAAAAAATGTCCATAAACCGCTGCTACAGCAACATTCCAGTTTAAAATGTCAATTTTAAGTTGAAAAATTTAAAATTTTTTTTTTTTTGACAACCTGATTTTTTATCGCCAACTTCAGATTTACACAGAACTTGTAGTTATCCGTTTTCTACGGCATCAAATACTGAAAACAGCAAAAAGTTTAAAACTAAAGGAGGTTCCTACACAAAAAACTGTGAAAATTAGCTAAAATTAGCTGTTACTTTTGATCCATAAAAGATAGAGACTTGAAATTTGCAGAAGATAGGTGGTTCTAAAGGCTCTACAACAACAAATACAAAAAGCAACAAAAGGCTGAGGGTGCTCCAATGCAAGAAACTGAAATTAGCTGTACATTTGGAACTGTAGGAGATAGAGATTTGAAATTTGCACAGTTTACAAACTAAAGGGTGTCCCCATGTACTCGTATTGAGGACTATTCGAATTTAAATTTTTTATTATTTTTGGCATTTGTTATTGTTGAGGGCAGATAACTGGGATACACTGTGAAAGTATGAAAAGCTACAGCTGATTTTTTCATCTAAAGGCTTGCCCCAGGTATTGGGTTCTACTTAAATTCTAACTTTTTCATATTTTTGTTATTTGTTGTAGATGCCAGTCATCTAGATATACAGTCCAAATTTCACACTTGTGTCTCTTAGGGCTCAAAAGTTACAGCTGATTTTCCAACTAAGGGGTGCCACATATTTTGGGCACTATTAACATTTTTGTTACTTTAGGCATATGTTGTAGTGGAAGCCAGGCAAGTACATATCTGTTGGAAATTTTAGCCCTCTATCTCTTGCAGTGCAAAAAATTACAGCTAATTTTTCAACTAAAGGGTGCCCCCATGTATTGAGCACTATTTAAATTTTTGCTATTACCGCTCAAAAGTTACAGCTGATTTTCCAACTAAAGGGTGCCCCCATGTATTGAGCACTATTTAAATTTTTGCTATTTTGGTATTTGCTGTTGTGCAGGCCAGGCAACTACATACTTATCCTGTTCAAATTTCAAATGTTACGATGCAAAAGTTTTATATTTCTCGTATGGGAGCACACTTAAGTTTTTAATTTTTGTCTGCTTTCAGTGCTACTTCTTGTTGTACAACTCATAAAAATATATATTCTGTAAAACTGTCTGGTATTTTTCTCTTGCAGTTTGAAAGTTACAGCTAATTTTTACAGTTTCTTGTGTGAGGGCTCCCTTTAATTTTTAACTTTTGGTTACTTGTAGTATTTATTGTTGTAGCGGCAGGGTAACTATGTACGTGTCCTGTGAAAATTTCACTCCTCTAGCTCTCACCGTTTCGGAGAATAAACGCTGTGGCGAGCGGACGGACGGACAGCCAGGGAAGTCCCAGTAATAGGGTTTCGTTTTCACTCTATGAGCACGGAACCCTAAAAAGCAAACATTTTTTTATTTGTCGCAAACCCTTTTCTACTCCAAGGTGGTACTTTTTTTTCTCCTAAACTATCTTTTGACAAATTTCACTTAAGACAATTGTTATAAATGATCATCAATTTCACAGAAATGAACAAATCGTCAAAAAGCACTTGACAAGCCACAAAAATTTATCATTTAATAAAATACAATACGGAACCAGAACAAACCGTCATACATACTTAATTTAAGATAAACAATCATAAGTTAATGAATAAAACAACAACAGAACATGAGACATATGACACTTGTGTGCAAAAGAAATCAGATACTGACATATGAAAACCAGCAAGAAAAAAATCTCTGCTCAAGTCGTTTCATTTCAATTATAATAAAATGTCAAAAAGAATTTTTTGTTTGAAGAGCAACAAGACACATAATAATGACTTTGGCACATGCTTAAACAGATGATTAAATTTGGTTGATAAAAAAAAGTGTTGAAAAATATTTAGAAATTTTTAAATTATGAAATAAAATATAAAAAAAACACTTCTTTTAAGTTGAAGCCGCCTCCCTCGCACACAAAAATGTCATCAAAAATGATTGCGTCACAGAACACAAAAAAATACTCCGGGCAAAATGTTCAAGAAACAAGAAAAATTATAAAGAACACACGTACACATACACACTTTATGGAAAATTCTTTAAACACTAACCACCTAATTCATAAAAATTATTACAGGCTTATAAGACTGTTATTTGACATATTTGTATGGAAAATCTGTCAAATAAGAGCTTTATAAACCTGTTATAATTTTTATGAATTAGACGGTTTGTGTTCAAATCAATACAAATAACGTGTATTGATGACAATCGTGAATTTGGAGCATTTGCTTTTTAGTCGAAAATCACAGCAAGTGATAAAGGGTAACTTATACAAGGCTGTCATTCCATTTGTAAATTCTAGATTAGTAGCGATATAAATTTCATTTAAGCAATGTCCGTCTTTAGGCTTTTGAAATAAAAGTTTCTGAGAAAAATACTTGAGTTAGAAAAAATTTTTTGATACCGAACTGTTTGTAAAAGTTGGGCTAAAAGAAGTCATCCGATATTGTTTGGCTTTCAGAATATCGGCTGTGGCTCGAGCAGTGTGTGCCGTTGCTCCGTCCTGTTGAAACCACATGTCCTCCAGACCTAATTCGTTCAACTGCGGCAGAAAAAAACTCGGTTAACATGGCCCCATAGCGCGTTGTCGTTTGACCAGCGGTGTCCTAAAAAAACAAAATGGCCCGACGACTCCGCCAGCGTGAACAACAGCGTGCAAGAATGAAATCCCATTCTAGACGCGTGTATTTTTAGCGCCACTGTGCGTCGTCGTTAATCTTTAAACTTTTTTTTTTTTTAAATAATTCCTCATAAATTTTCTTTAATAAGTTCAATCAAGTTTAACGATAATTAAATTAACTTTTATAGCTCAAGTCCGTATAATTTGTTTTTTGAATGTTTTTAATTGAAAATAATTTGAGAAATTCAATTATACTTTTTGAGGGCAGACATGAAATTGATTAAAGAATCAATACTCTTGTGCACAAGCTCACAAACATATGTACGCCAGCAATAAAATAAGTACTCTACAAGGGTCATTTACGTTTTCAACTTTAAATGTAATTTATTTTTTATTTATTTTTTTTTTTTCATTTAATGTCTGCATTGAAAATTCTCATGAAGTCATACACACAGTTATTTTGAAAAAAAAAAATCTTCTTTTTTGTGTTTTTTTTTTTTTTGTATCAATGATAAAAGCTTTAATTATGTTGGCAGTGTAATGAATAATTTATGAAATAAATTGCGCCAGTGAGAACGTTTTTAAAGAAAACAAGAAAAAAAAAAGTAAATTTTAAGACTCATTCCAATAAATCCTCAAGTTTATAAAGCCCAAAAGAATGCAACGTTCACAGTTTTTCTCACAAAACCAAATCTTTCTCAATGTTGAGAAAGTAAAAACCGATCTAAAGCCCGATAAAAGTAGTCAGCAATTGTAAAAATGTAAAGCAGTTAGAAAACTGAAAAAAAACGCTAGAAAATTGGCGAAAAATTTGCAAAATACAAAAATAGTTTATAAAAACATCAAGAAGCAGTTACAAAGAACACAAATGGCAAAGCTTGCAAAACACAGAATGGACCTGAAGTAGTTTGTAAGAACGTCAAGCAGTTGCAATAAAAATGCAACTGGCGAAAAGCCGTCAACACTCGCGAAAACTAGCGAAATTTACAAATGTATAATACACAAGTAAACTCACAAAAATTTATTATTTATTGCCTTTTGTTTTTCTAATAAAGAAAACAAAAAAAAAATCTTGTAATATGCATTTGTACGAGTAAGTTTTATTTATACGCTGCCCTGGTACAAACGAAGCTGTCTAGATTTCAATTGTAGAGGGTGGTCCAACCATAATGCACGATGTTAATCATAAATAAAAAAACAAAACTACTGGACATAGTAAAATAAAAGCAAAGTAATAAATTTATGGTCAAAATGGGTGTAGATGAAAAGCGCGGCAGCTCCGCGACAGCAAGTTGTTCCCCAGCTAAATACATAATTTTATGTTATTAATCGTTTTTGTGCTTTATTATTAATGCCAATCAAAGCACTCATTAAACAATATAAAAACAAAAAGTTATCAGAGAATAGATAGTTCTCTGATGATAGTTTTTTTATACACGGAAAGAATCTGAACTTTCTGCATGGTTTTGATGCTGCATTTTTATTCCTTCCATGTCCACCACACCGATCATTACTCATAATTTTAATATCGTGCAGTATGGTTGGATCACTCTTTAATTTTGCTTTAGTAATTATTATTTGTTTTTTCTTAGTTTCAAATTCTTTTCTCATTTCAATGTAGTCAGTAAAATTTCGCAATTTGTTTTTCTTGAGCTTTTAAAACTTAAATTTAAAATTCACTTTCAAAGTGTTAAATAAAACATGTCTATTGGCTTCCATGTGAACTTCACGCGCAATTGAATTTTGCCACAAATTTGAATAACTTCCACTTCAAGGTCACTGGTTTTACGCACATTTTTTTACTTATTTTTATTTAATTTTTTTTTTACACAGTTTTAAATCTATTCCAAATAAAAATAGATTTTTGCAATAAAAGCGAAATACAAACTTAAATTGCCAAACAAGAAAATATTTACAATTCAATACGTTTTTGATTTTGATTTTTTCGAAATACGCATTTGAATTTGTAACTATTTCACACTTTAATGTAACGCTTGAAGAGAAACAAACAAACACACAATTTATGATCATTTCATGCGTAAATTTTTCTGTACAATTTTTTTGTTTTTGTGTACATTTGAATTGCATTGACACAGTTTTTTTTTTAATTGAATAGATTAAAGTATCTCTGGTTTTTGTTGTTGTTGTTTTTTTAAAACAGAAGCAAAAAAAGCAAGATTACAAAAAGTTGTTTATCAGCTAAAAGAAAAAAAGTGGTTGCCCAGTGTTAGCAAATGGGTTTGTCATTTTTGTTTGTTTTTTCATTCTATTAAATTTCAATTGCGTTAAGTTCGCAGAAATATACCAGGTGGGCCAAAAGAAATCACCCTATTGCAAGTTGCTCTTATTTTTGTTCTGTTCTGATTTTACATTTGTGAATTAGACAACTGTAAAATACAAGTGAAGAAGCCATGGAGCGTTAAACTCCCCAAGAACGCGGAATAGTCGTGTCTATGACGCGAGTGTCAAAATCATAATGAGCTCATGAGCACATGAGGCTCATTTCCACCTCAACGCGTACGAGAACAAGCAAAACTATCGCTTCTGGGGTACCAACGAAAATCCTTGAGTGATGCTCGAAGTGACTGCATGGTGCGCTGTTCACGCTGGAGGAGTCATCGGGCCATTTTTTTTTTTGTTGAGGACACCGCTGGTCGGACGACAACCTGCTAAAGGGCCATGTTAACCGAGTTTTTTCTGCCGCAATTGAACGAATTAGGTCTGAAGGACACGTGGTTCCAACAGGGCGACGCAAGGGTACATACAGCGCGAGCCACGACCCTGATATTCTGAAAGCCAAACCACATCGGACATTTCTTTTGGCCCACCTGTTATATATTAGGGTGGGTCGATTTGTAAAGACAAATATATTTGGATATTTTTCCATAGATTTTTCGATAGTTTTTCGCATGAGGAAAATAAGTTTCACTACAAATAAAATCATTTTCGAAGCGTAAAATTTAAATTTTTTGTATGGGGGTCCCTTTAAGGAGGTGTGATACAGGGGTCGTTGCGTTCGAAAAAAAATATTGGAGAAAAAATTATAGGGGATTAACCCATCCTCAATGTACGAGCACCCTTGGACTGATTAGTGTGCTATGGGGGGACGCTTCTCAGGGGCACATACAATTATGGATTTTTTGATAACTATATTGTAGAAATTTTTTCTTCATGCCGAAAGCATGATGAAACATCGATGGCACAATATGGATCGTTGCATAGACCTTCTTTAATAAACTGTTTATATCTACGCCATATCTAGCACATACGGTAGTTCAAGCCGAAACTGGGGCCTAATTACGGCATTCGTGATCGAGTGCTGTATGTTTATTGCTTATTTTGTTTTTGTTTTACATTATTTTTAGTCGATAGTTCGTTCAGTCACAAATGCAGCGATTCGGCCATTCGGTTTCGAAATCACGAGATTTTAAACTCTTCGGTGGGCTTTCTTTTGTGTGAATCTGGTAACCACAGCAAAATAAGTACAAAGTGTGAGCCATGTGATTTAAAATCGACAGTTGTTTAGCTCACCTGGTTGCAAGCACGAAAATACCACAAATTTTTTCAGTGATTTCAAATCACTTGCATGAACAGTGATTTACATAGCACGTCTGTATACTAGTTATTTCTGCCGGTTATAATCGGTGTTTTTTGCCGATTGTTATCACTGCTTGCCTGCTGGCTTGTTTGCTTGCTTTGCTACCTTCTTATCAGCGAGCGAACCTGCACATTTTGAACTATTATACAATCCTTTTAAATCATCTTATTAAATTCGCTATTCATTACTTTTTGCTACTTATTAAAATTGTTTTAACAAACCTAAACATTCGTTGTGCTTAAACAAAAATTAATGCCTCTTTCCGCAATCACTAAAGAGTTTGCACAGTTCGAGGTCATTTGTCGTTGGTGCATACCAGATATGGAAAATGAGATTTTTATTTCGGCAACAAAGGAGGTTTCTCAAAGAGTAGTTTGTTGATTTCCCGTGTAAAAAAGCGTTATCTGATTGAACCATTAAAGGCAAGAAATCGCAGATATGCAATCTGAGAAATGATGTGGTACAATTGCCCCATACGTTCTGTAGAAAGTAGTGTGATTATGTTTTTCAGGGGTTTTATTTTCTGCGAATTAGTATGCCAAATAAGTACAAAAACCTCTTTTTTTAAATAAATTAGGATAAAACAGCACAGGTCATAGGTATAGTCCAACCAAAAAGTACAAGATTGATTTTGAATAAAATTAAAAGTTTTTTTATAGATGAATCGCCACAGCTTCGGTGGCATACGTTTATCCCATGGTTTCAATGTCTCTTGATACGCAATTGAGATTGAATATCGTTAATGTGCCGAATTACCTCGTTCTTTAGCTTTAGATTGTGGTGGTCGTTTGACGTACACTTTTCTTTTAAATGACCCCCAAGAAACAAGTCCAACCGAGTCAAGTCACATGATCGTGGCGGCCAATTATCAAAGTCACGACGTGAGATACCACGGGAATTGATATCTCTCGTAAACAAGCCATTGTTTCGTTGGCTGTATGGCAAGCAACACTCTGTCAGCACCACATATCGGCCAGGTCTCAATTTTTGAACACAAGAACTTGGTTTTTACTTATCGCAATAGCGAACTTCATTTACGGTTACACGGAAAATACAGTGAGATTTTTTTTCCCTATTCCCGTTGCCTTCTATTATAAAAAAATGTCTTTGGGAAAACACATGTATTGCATATAAACTGATATAAAGATTAGGAGGTAATGAAAAATGACGAACAAGCACTAATTTCTTGATCAGCAGATACAAAAATATCTGTAAATATTTACAGCTTGACAACATGTTATGAAGCGCAAAATTTATTATTTTAGGTCTAAAAATAGACCTTATTCATGTTTTCTGTTTTTTTTTTCAGCGTTTATATGCTGTCGAAAAAGACAGATCTAAAACAATATATTTCAATTGGTTCTTAAAGCAAATAAGAAATTAAGAAACACAAAATTATTGAAAATAAATTCTTAACAACTAAAAAAATACTACAAATTAAACAATTAAATGTCAACAAACAAAATGGTTGGTTTCAAAATGAGGCGTTGCCAACTTTTTTATACTTTTGTTCACAAGAAATTAAAAAAAAGCAGGATTTTTTCTAGAGGAAAATATTTTAAGACATTTGGCAGGAATATTGATATTTGGGTTGAATATTTTAAACATCTTACTTTTACACTTGAAATGCAGAAAACCATTCAAAGCAGTTAAATCTGAGCTAAAGAATTGGGCACATAGAGCTAGCCCACTCAACTTTTTGGCATAATGAAACCGTGGAACTCAATACGAGAATCCTATGGGTAGATCCAGACTAGGAAAAAACGACATGATCTGTTAAGAATTTAGCAGAATAATCTGAGTGATAACAGGTCTCTCACAACTACCGGTACATCTAAAACACATATGAATAGCGGAAGTGGATGAATGTAAGGCATGTGGGGAGGATAGTGAGACATTGAATCACATGCCAAAGGCACGCCTTCCCACAAATACGGTCCCGCCGCCTAGGGAGTGATACCTTACCGCACACAACTCTCCTATAAGGTATATGCTGGAAGAAATTAATTAAATTTTTGTGTATGACAGCGAATACCTATAGATCTGAGTCAAAACTATTAAGGTTAAATCCACGGAGCTCACAACAAGCCTATATTGGCTTAAGTGTGAGTGGAAAGATATGGGCTATCATAACCCTCCTGTCAAACTAACCTAACCTTAAGTAAAAATTATTCAAGCTTAAGATCTTTTATACAAAAATAATTAGAAACAATTATATATAATTATTTTTATTATTTATAAATAAACTGTTTTTAATTATTTTTTATAAAATATCTTAAGCTTGAATAATTTATTTAACAATCTCAAGATCAAATAATATAAAAATAAACTTAAATAAAAAATGGAAAACAGTCGATCACATTAGCACTTTTATTCCAACAAATTAAAAAAAAAGTAATAACATATGAACTTTTCCATCTCTGTTGCGTACACAGTGAAGAGATAAACGAAATTGCTTTGACAAATGAGTTGCCAGATGTGACAACTTCTTTGCTTAACGAAATTACCGATCAAAAGGTTAGGGCTATAAAAAAAAATAGAAAAAAACTAATCGCAGATACTGTTGTTTCATTAAATGAACTTTCAAAAACCTGAATTCAAACATGATGACGGGGACGGACAGAGAAATTATTTATGTGTGTATTATCAGCTTTGAAAATAATTTTAGTGAAAGAATTTTTTTTGTGATTTATGTTTAAAAATGTTTAAAAATAATTTACATTTGTAAATTTTGGGAGCTGCTTTGTTATCATTTTTAATATGCATACGGAGACATACGCACATACATACTCGTATGTAAATTAAAGAACAAAACAAAGAATTGTTTTAATATGTATGTTTGTGAACTGGAGGTTAAACTCAACAAATTTTATAGTGGTAGAAATTTATTTATAGTTTTAGAAATCATTGAACTCAGCCAGAAACATTTATTTTGTAGCGTTTATTTTTTTATTGTTATTATTTTTTGTAATTTGAACATGATTCGTTCTATCGTTAATCATGGAATGTCAATGACACCTGTGATTTCTTTTTAGCACATTTGCATAAATATATTATTGTTATTTATACACACACTCGTAGATACGTATTTCACTTGATTCAAACAAAAACAAAGAGGTCTAAAAGAATTGAAATTTAAAAAAAAAAAAAAATGTTTGAAATCAAATTTTATTTCATCAATTTCATTATTTCAAGAAACCAGTTTAAAAATGCCGGCTTTTTGTTTTTGTCAGTCAGCCAGTCTCTCCTTAAGCGCCGCCCACTTTCATTCGATTTTGTTTGCTTTCCAACCGAAATTCAACAAACACAGTGCGCCAAACAAAACATGTGAAGCGCAAATTAACGAAACCGTATTATTGGCCATAGAAATTACACTTTATAAAACAACTGGGTGAAAGAAATGTTGAAAAAAAAAATGAAATCTTAAGGAATTTGAAGTTGAAAAAATTAAGAATAACTAGCAACAAAAAAAAAACGAAGCAGAGATCTTAAAGAAGTAGCAATTGAAGCAAATTAATAATTTATTAAAGATTTTGTTTTTTTTTCTTTTTTTGCTTCATTTCTAAAAAGAAACTGGTTTTTTAAAAATCAAAACAGCAGAAATAATAGATTTTCTTTTTGTGTTTAGACTAGAGTACAATTGAAAGTTTTAATTAAATTTAAATGTGTTAAAAAGGGTGCGCATAAAAATATCAGCGACTTTCAAATTCTGACAGTTGATAGCAGCCATGTGCTGAATTAACTTTTATGTAATCAAATTTATTTGCCAAATCACCATGGATTGATAAATATATCGTTACCCAAAATATAGAAATGCCATAACTCAAGTTTTTCTGTAGACTTACAAATTGTGCCCAAAACTCGATTTGGAAAAAACGTATTGTCTCTGGAAAAAAAAAATGAAATAATTTTTCGTAACCCAAGTGAATCAGTGATTCAGTTATTTGCAAATATATTTGATTAAGTTTTTTCCAACTTTAATTTGCGCTATATGAAACCACGCAGAAATCTAAAGATATGTATTTGAATTAAAAACCAATAACAATTTCATGATTTCCACAATTCCCATAAGTTTTGTGTGTAAAACCATAAATATTTTTAGGCGTTAAGGAATGTGTAAGTAGTAGTCGTGTGAGTTTGCAGTGCTTTCTTGAAATTCAACCACAAACCAATTTATTGTTTAACCTTTGAGCTGCTGAACGCTTAAATAAAGTCTAATTTTGTTGTTAAAAATGCTATTTATTTTAGACATTAAACCACAATATATGTACATATGTACATACATACAACGAACAATTCCTTTTTAACAATTCTAAAATTGAAAGACGAAAAAGAGCAACAATTTTTGGTTGGTTTTTTTTCTTTTCTTGATCGGGGCAAAGCAGAACATGTTTTTCATGTTGAGAATTTTTTACTTTCACATTAAAAAAAAACCATAAAAACTAAAAACACCGTGCTAAATAAAGCTTGGGAAAAATATTATTTTTCTATTTCTATCTTACGTCAGTCATGCGAACGGAAATTAAATTTTTGGTAAAAAAAAATAAGAAGAAACTCCAATGGAACGGATAAATCAGTCTACCACTGTACAATTTATTTGAATTCCATTTTGATTAATTTATTTTCGTTTTACAAGAACTTGTGGCATTAAACTTTCTGCAACATAATCAGGGCAATTAATGCAAACTCTTCCTTATCATTCACATTCGACTTCCTCAAGAACAAAGAAAATAAATGAAGAAAAAATAACAAATATAAACGAATCACTTCTTCAGTGGTGCAAAGTGCACTCATGCCAATAATGAACACTCTGGCGGTCGGTCATTTGTGATTTCAAATGCTGAACATTTAAGAAAAACATTTGTACTCATTAGCTTTAAACATGTTTTGACGGTTTTTGTTAACCAAATTAAGAAAAACAGCAGAGCAGAAAGAGAAAAAATTAAAGTTCATTATCCATTATGGCTTAACATGTCAAAATAATTTCAAAAAATTCAAGAAATAATTCTTTTCTTTATTTTTAGCAAATACTTTAAATTTGTTCCTCCATTTTTAAGTCGTCTTTTTTTTTTTTTTTTTTTTTTTGGTAGTCGTGTTTTGACAAACCAAAAAAAAAAAAAAGGTTAATGATCTTAACAATTGTGCGTGTGCTTAAACAGTACCAAAGCATTACTTGTGCTTTTCAGGAAACTGCAAAATAAATTAAAAATAACTATAATTAAAAAACTCATTATTAGCTCGTACTTCTCTTATGTCATTCGCAGTGTTTGAAAGCGGATTTGCGTTTGAAGTTTCAAAAATCAGAGATACATACAAACACATGTACACATGTATCTCTAATTTTGTATGTATGTAGGCATGCACACATACATACATACTTATTTCATTATCATTAAACAACTTCGTTTTTCTATGATTGTGTTATTATTTTTATAAATCTTCCAACTTCAAACTGGTTGTTAATGGCTTTTGCAGCTTTAAATTTTGTAACTTGTTGTTCAAAAATAATTTTTCTTTTTTGCCTCATAAAATTAGTGGAGAAAAATAAATAAATAAATAAAATGTAATCGAATAAAAATTAATCGAACAAAAACTATTCGGCACGCTATAAATTTAAGCTGGATTGTTCGCAACCAATTTTAGGTTTTGAGCGAGTTTGTTCTGAAACGATTCCCCCATTTCGGAGAATTGTTCTGGCAAAACCCAGCTGCCGTATGAAAGAATCGTGTAAACGAGGCGTGTTAATTTTACAATTAGGCATTTATTATCCATAAATGTGCACGTATATGATTACGTAGTATGTAATTACTTTTATTTTTTTTTTTTTTTGTTATAAACTATATAAAATCTTTTGCTCCCACAAAAAAAAAAAACTATAAATTAGCTTTAACTTTTCAATTGTATGAGATAGAGGATTGAAATTTGCACAGGATATGTAGTGGCCTTAATCTCCTACAACAACAACAAATACCAAAACTAACAAAAAGCTGAAATTGAAATGATGTCTCATACAGCAAAGGGGAACCCTTTAGTTTGAAAATTAGCTGAGCTGCAAGAGACAGACTTGAAATTAGAATTGGATATGTAGTTGTCATTGTTAGGCCGCTGCAACAGCACAAATACTAACAACAACAACAAAAACTAGGAAGCAGTGACACATGCAGGGGCCACCTTTGCTGTACGAGTCAGTACCGTTTTAGGCTGAATTTCTTCCGATTGGTTTTTGCGTAACCAAAAGCAGCAAAAAGCTTGCCGCTTTCCGTTTAGGTGTGTATGCCTGTTATGATTTCAATTTTATCAGGCTTGACTTGGACTTACTGGCTGTATCACAACCACCACGTCGCTCACCAGCACCCAAATTGCTTCGAACCCAGACCATATTGAAAATAAAATAAAAATATAAAATTGGAAGTTGAGCAATGAGTTTAAATATAGACAGTCAGTGATGTAGAGCTCAATCAAGTGGTGGTATGGCTATGGTATGGAGCTGCTGCTTAAAAACACTATACAATTTGGGTCAATTTTACTTTTCTTATATTTAAAAATGTTGATCACTCCAATTTTATCACTCAAATATCCCTAAAAAATACACCATTTTTGTGAAATAATCGCTTAGCAACCTGTTTATAAAGAAAACCAGTTGGAATATATTATTTCTCTTTGATAATCAAATAACTGCTGGCAAGTATATTTGCTGTAGTCCTCTATGCAATATTTGTTTTTGAAATAAAAATGTGTTTCCTTTATTTTTTCTTTTAGTTAAAATATTAGCACCTAAAAGTTTAGTTTGTTACTGTTCGACTCTGGGTTTTTTTTTCATTTATTTATTTATTTTTTTTCATTGAAACTTCTCAAACAAAAAACCAAACTTCACAATTAACACGTTTTCGCTAATTAAGCAACTGTTGTATGTTATTTAAATAAATAGTAAGGCTATTTGTTTAGAAGTTGAGACCAGCAAATGTTAAAACGTTAGACAATTTATTACTATGTATTTTTAAGCGTGTGCATGCATTCATACATATACATACATATGTACATACATATATTTAATAATTTACATATTTTTCTGCTTTTCTTTTTAGGATTTTAACGAACAATGTCCCTACTCCTTATCACCTGTCAGCACAAAAAGCCAAAAACTTTTACGTTCACCCCGCAAGGCCACACGGAAAATATCACGCATACCCTTCAAAGTGAGTTGCAATGAAAATGTTCCTTCTTTCTGTCTATCAGTTAAATTATTGACAAAAAATATATATATTTTTGTGTTTTAAGGTTTTAGATGCCCCCGAATTACAAGATGATTTCTATTTAAATTTAGTCGACTGGTCATCACAAAATGTATTGGCCGTGGGTTTAGGTAGTTGTGTTTACCTATGGAGTGCCTGTACGAGTCAGGTGAGTGCTCTGATTCGTTTATATTTACTTGAAGTAGAGTTTTTTTAAATGAAAAAAAAAAAAAAAATAAGAGCTTAATGATAAATGAAAAATTTACTGTAAAGTGACAAAATATTGTTCACTTTTTTTCTTTTTGTCAGTTAATCGCATAAAAACATTTACAACAATTTAGAAAAACAAAAGGCACAATTTAGAAATTGACTGCAACTGACAAATTTTTGTTAGACACACGTCAAAATCTCTTTCATACAGATTTGCCCACGACAAAAACTATTTCATATAGATCCTGACGTTTGTCTCATTAACCTTTTGTCAGGTGTAGACGCAATGCCAGAATTTATATGAAAAACAATAACAAAGTTAGAAAATGTCTTTCAAAATTGTTGTTGGTTTGCACCAAGGCGAATTAAACTAGGTGAGGCTGGCAGCTCAGGTGATTATTATTTTTTGCCTCCGCTATTTTATTTTTGCAAAGATGTGTTTTTGTTTACAAGCCATCTTTTCTGCTGTGGGAGGTGGTCGCGATTAAATTCGCTTCTGCATTTTCCCTCGAGTTCCCAAAACGTATGGTGCCGTTTGCCATCAGCTTTGACAACTCAAAAACTAAAAATCGTGGAAAAATGTTGAAGCGAATTTGGATGCGTTCACCTGTAATGGATTCGCCTTGGCCTTGAGAGTGAGTGTGAGCACGCCTATTAAGGCGAATTCAGATCTTGGCATAAAGTTCTCTAGAGACGTGCCACAAAATTGTTACACAGTTTGATTGTGTGCTTGTTTGGCCACACGTACACGAAATCGACTCTGTTTGAAGCAAAACCAGGCGAATTTATTGCCAGGTGAGTGCAGTAGAAGTCGACGTTTATGGCACACAAACTTACAAATGAATTTTATTACTGTAAAGTGATTTCAGTTGTCAAAGTCTGAATATTTGCTAAACACTTTAAACACTATGAAAACAACAAATTTTTTTCATAACATTTTTCTGCCACCAAAAATATTTAGAATAAAATGACGCCTACTTTTTTCAAACAAAGAAAATTTGACATTTGAAAAATATTTGATTCAAGAAGCAAAAACTATTCAGCTGTGCTGCCAAGTTCACATTGTATGTTTTTGATAATTTTGTTGAAAATATTTTGTGGTGTTGAAAATTTGTGTACAAACTAATAGAAAACATTTTGAAAAAATTTGCTACTGTTTTACGTTTAAATTCTGACGTCACGTTGTGAATTACAAAATTATGGCCAAACTATTGAAATTTATTTTTTGTTTTAAATGCATTTATACGAACGAAAGAGCAGGTTCGGCGTCGATGAACCGGCTGCTTGTTTGTCTACAACATATTTAAGAAATTTTGGAATACCGAGCACGTTCTAAAAGCATGGTGATTTTAAATCACGCAGGTGATTTCTTGGTGTTCTGCTGTAAATCACGAGATTTTAAATTTTTCGGTGCGCTTTCTTTTGTGTGAATAACAACGTTTTTTTTAGGGATTTCAAATCACTTTACTGAAAAGTGGGTTTCAGAACACTCCTGCATATTTTGAATTGACATGAAAGTTTTATTTGGAAATTGAATTTCTGGAAATTTTAACTAAATTTTTTTTTTTTCATTAAAATTTTAGGTAACACGTTTGTGTGACCTTAGTCCTGATGCAAATACAGTCACTTCAGTCTCTTGGAATGAACGTGGCAATTTAGTGGCTGTTGGCACACATCATGGTTATGTTACAGTTTGGGATGTGGCTGCCAGTAAACAGGTATGTTTTTATAACATTTTATAAGAAAAAAAAAATATAATATATAAATATAATATATAAATATAATATATAAATATAATATATAAATATAATGTATAAATATAATATATAAATATAATATATAAATATAATATATAAATATAATATGACCCTTTTTAGGGTTCCGTCCGCATAAGAGTAAAGAATCCTATTACTGAGACTACTGTCCGTAGGGCCGATACGGTAAGAGCTAGAGAGCAGAAGTTTTCACAGAGCATGAGGTTACCCAGCCGCTACAATAGTAAATACCAAAAACAACAAAAATTTGAGAACTAGAGGCTGCTCCCATATAAGAAATTGTGTAAATTAGCAATAACTTACAGGATATGTAGTAGCATGCTAGCTTTAACAACAAACACAAAAGGCTAAAAGCTAAAGGGTGTCCTCATTCACGAAACAAAGGATTAGCTATAACTTTTGAACGTTAAGAAATAAAGAAGTGAAATCTGCCTGGCTTCTACGACAGCAAAATTACCAAAAATTTTAAATCTAAAGGGGCCTTACACAAGAGGACATCATTTACTTTGAAAATTAGCTATAACATACGAATCGATAGAGATACAGATCAGAAATTTTCACAGAATATGTAGTTGATTCTGACTGGAAATAAAGGGAGGACAAAAATAAATTTTTTTTTCAATATTTTCATCAAAAGAACTCGTTCTTGTACACTTCTCCTTGACAAAAATTTTCTGCTTCTTTTTATACATTTCACACGTTCTAAACCACAAGTCCTAGATAAAGTCACCTTCGCAACAATTGAAAGTGAGTAGCGAGAGAAAATAAGTGTCAAATTCTTTACTACGGCTTAATGTGACGACGATCACGACAACTGGAATATGGGGAATTTCTCTGAAGAAGCTGTCCGAAGGAGAAGGGAATATCAGCATAAATGTACTAAACTCTGAAAAAGGATCTTTAGCTCAAGAAAATACTAATATTTAAACTTGTTTTTGTTTTCGACAGGAAACAAAATTTCTCAGTTTTAAGGAAGCAAAAACTGAACTTAACCCCATTTATTTTGTAATTAACAATCGACGAATAAATGTATGTACATATGTGCTCAAAAAAAAACATCAGTAATGATTAAAAAATCAGTAAGAGTTAAAACTCTAGTTTAACAAAACTTTTCTGTGATTTCATTGCAGCTTGACTGTAGTAAATCATTTATTATTGATTGTTTTTAGAAGCAGAAATTTGGCAACGTTGCAAAAAATGTCAAGCAGCTGATGATTGATACTCAACCTTAAACGCTAAATTTTCTTCGTTTAAATTTGGTTTAAGTATTAAAAGTAAATTAAACCAAACTCTGAGTTTTTGGGGCCTAAGTTTCGTAATCAATTGTGCACAAAACAAATAAAAAAATATGATCAATTCTCTGATGAGTAATACTCATACTTCGTTGCAATTTCTACATCAAGACAGCATTTGTTCTCATTATGTTGCTAGGCACCTCTTACCCAGTCATGTTTACAAACATGGAATTCAGTGTTTTTTTAGTTTCGCGATATTTGTTGTTGGCGTGTTGCCTAGCACGTGCTGCTGTTTTGTTTACAAGCGTGTGTATTTTTTTCTGTTACCAATACAAGCCTGAAAGTATGCTTTAAATTTTAAATCCGCGCTAATTATTTGTGTACAATGTATCATAATCTAAAGCAAAGTCATGTGTTCAGAATAATACTTAAAAATAGTTTAAAGTTTTCTTTAAATTTATGTTAGCTATTCAATAATGTGAACAAAAAAAGTCTCAATAAATAAGAACTAACTGAGTAAATTTCTTTTACTTATTTAGATTAACAAACTAAATGGACATTCAGCACGCGTGGGAGCCTTGGCATGGAATGGTGATATACTTTCAAGTGGTTCACGCGATCGTCTAATCATACAAAGAGATACACGCACTCCAGCCCAACAATCAGAACGTCGCTTGGTCGGCCATCGTCAAGAAGTGTGTGGCCTAAAATGGTCGCCCGATAATCAATATTTGGCCAGCGGTGGCAATGACAATCGTCTTTATGTGTGGAATCAACATTCCCTCAATCCGGTGCAATCCTACACCGAACACATGGCAGCCGTTAAAGCCATTGCCTGGTCGCCCCATCATCATGGCTTATTGGCAAGTGGTGGTGGCACAGCAGATCGCTGCATACGCTTTTGGAATACTTTAACGGGCCAGCCAATGCAGTGTGTAGACACTGGATCTCAAGTATGTAATTTGGCCTGGTCGAAACACTCCTCAGAGCTGGTGTCGACTCATGGTTATTCGCAAAATCAAATATTGGTTTGGAAATATCCCTCGCTGACACAAGTGGCCAAATTAACCGGGCACTCGTATCGCGTATTGTATTTGGCTTTGAGTCCCGATGGCGAGGCCATTGTTACGGGGGCGGGTGATGAGACTTTAAGGTTTTGGAATGTGTTTAGTAAAGCCAGAAGTCAAAAAGAAAATAAATCCGTTTTAAATTTATTTACCAACATTAGGTAATTTCTTTAAAAAAAGCAAAAACTAAACAAACTTAGTGAGAAACGATTTAAAAAAGAAACATTAATTTCATCTTCAAGCAAATCACCAAAAATCTCTTAAAAAAGAAGAAAAAAAAAAAACAATTGAACTAACTTATTATTGTTTGCAATTTTTTTAGATTTGTTTAAACAAATTTTCTCTCATATATATTCTAAACCATTTCTGCTTTTTTAAGAAACACAAATATTTTCTAAAAATTAGTGTTTCAAACCATTTACAAATTTTCATTTTTATTTCTCTTTTCTGTTTTTATTTCTTTAATATATTTCTTTACTTTTTTTTATTTAACAAGGCTTTAGCAATTTTATATACCAATTTATACATTTATAATGTATTTAGTTTGTTTATTTTATTAATTTTTTTTTTAGCTTTTAGTTTAGAAAAATTATTTTATAGTTTTTTTTTTTCAAAATTAATTCAAACGCTGCATATTTTTATCGTATATATACATATATATATATTTCTTTTCTTTTGACGTATGACTTTACTAAAGTATATTTTTGTGAATTTAGTTTTTTGAAGAAAATTTCTTAAAATTTATATTGCAAAAAAAAACAGAGTTTGTATATTTTTTGAAATTTTATGTAATCACTTTCAAAACTGAATTTTGATCTTGTGTTTTTTTTTTAATGAAATTTATAAAACATAATGATAGTAACAAATAAATTTGTTGTAAAATTTATAATAGGAAACAAAATAAAACAAGAGCAAATTATTAATGATAGAATTACACTGTACTACAATATATTTATGTATATGTTATTTCTAATACAAAATTTAGCAGAAGAAATTATGTACAATAGGGCGAGTCGATTTAGCAATCGTTAGTGTGCCACAGGGTTTTGGATAGCTTGTGGCATGAGGAAAAAAAGTTTCACTACGTCATAAATCGTTTTCGAGGCGTGTCCATATGCGCATCAAATGTATGACCAACAACCAATAATTCGAACAACACCAATTCCGGATTATGCATCTCCTTAGGAAGGCTCCCACCATACAAAAATAGGTAGCCCAGTCATGCATGATTAATTCACGAGAACATTTTGATATTATGTGGCTTTTGTTTTTGAGTGCTCTCTTCTAAGAGAGCAAGATAGTTGTGGTCCCGTTTTTTAGGCAAAAATCGTCGAACAAAAGCTCTAGTGTGTTACCGTGTTTTTGCTCTATAGTTAGTCTCCCATTTGTGTGTTTGTGTTATGTATTTATGCAGTTTGTAAACAAACCTTTGACAGGTTTTGAAGCTAAAAGCAGTAGCCAGCTGCTCTTGTAAGGCTACCTGCTATAAAGATGCCTTGGATCGAACTTATGAAATATTTAATTACGTACACTGGTAAAAAAAATTAAATTTCATTTTCACAAAATTTATGTACTGTATTAAAATGCCTTTCCAAATCATATTTATTAATCGCCTTCATTATTTGAAAGCAAATCATACATTGTGCTCGATTTTCAAAATTTTTTTCGAAAAAAAAACGTCGGTTTCCCACGTGTCATTCACTCTACAAAATAAACTGTACAGTTGAAACTCATAACACAAAATTATTTCTTCAAGTGTTTCATACATACAAAGCCTGCGTTCGTATTACTGTGCATATAAAAGTGTTGTTGCTTTGAACTTGTGGTATGTGTGTACGTGTGTATTTTATACAAAGAGTTGTGTATACATATCAGCCAATGCTTCGCGCTTTTACGAAAACAAAAGCGCACCAAGCGTATAGGCCGTGGGCACCCCTGGAGTAAACAATCAAATGCCAACGACCAAAATACCTGGCTCAAATCAGGGAAATGACGCTGTTTCATGTCTTTTGTTTCCAAGAATTTCACGATTGGAGGAATGTTTTTTCGAGAAAAATTTTTTACTTTAGAAAGGAATTCCGTACGAATCTTCATGATTGGAATGGGAAATCGGTCGCCTCGGAAATTATATATTCGGTATGTTGTAGTGGCATTTTTCCTCATGCCAAAAGCTATCGAAAAATCGATGGCACAATAACGACAAGTATGTGTCCATACAAATCGACTCGGCCTAGAGTACATATGTACTTGCAACAGGACTTTGAAATTGAACGTTTGGATATGTTTGCAAAATCTGTATTTATTTGCATTCAAAATGAAAAAAAAAAAAAAATCATGAAAAAATGCGATTTGCGACTTTAAACTCACAGTACATGGGCTAAAAAAAAACGAAAATCTATTGTTTTCTATAAGAAATTTTTGGGACCATTTTAGATTTTGTGCACACGAAGGACCTGATTCTCATAGTCATGTTTCCAAAAATAAACAAATCTTAGATTTTGTTTTTGATGCTGACTGACAACCGTTACAGTATGATGCGATTGGGAGAATCAATCAGCCTCTATCAGGTCTCTTCTGCAAATCATGTGCTTTCAAATCACGTGATTTCTAAACTAGAAATGAGCATTACTACAGCTAAATAGAATTCTATACCATAATTAACCTCTAAAATAATATTTTAAACGACTTAAGTTTAGAAAAATCGCAAAAGATCGGCAGAAGGTCAGATTTTTGATGCAATTGGTTTTTGTAAATCACGTGATTTTAAGCACAGATCTGTAGTTTCAATTTTAATTAAAAAAAAAAAAAAAAATCAGGGTAAATAATAGAATAAAAAAAGAACTGCTTCCCTGTAAAATTAGCTTTTTGTCGGTCACATTATTATGGCCCTAATGTGTCTGATGGGTTTTTGATTTTAACTGCAAACGTATAGGTTTATTTGAAATGCTGCATATGCAAAACAAAGCTGGTGTGCAATGTTTAAATTATAAATTTATATTTAAGTATGGATGTATTAAAATTATGTAATCACATGAATTAAAAAACAAAACAAAAAAAACTCAAAACTTTATATGTAATTGATAAATAAATTCCCTTAAGCTAATTTATTCATTTAAAAGAACTGAACTAAACAGAAGAGAAGAGAAAGAAAAAAAAAACTAAATGTAAAAAAAAACAATATTTGACAGGGTGCAACAAAATTTCAAATCAAGCCGAAAGTGAGTGACCCAAAAAAGCACGGTGACTGTTCTCATCAAGTAAAAGAAATACAACCAAATTATACTACGTATTAGGAGGCAAGTTATTGCATCTCCATAAAGAATTTATAATAAATATGGGACTCCCTGCAATGATCTCTCCATTGCTGGTAATAATTTCTGAACTACACTACACATGGCGGCCAGCAAGTTACCCACCCAACACCCACTTTTTGTTTGTGTTTGTTTTTTTGTTGTCACATCCTGATTTTACAAAAATAAAATGCAAAGAAGTTCATACCAAATTTGTTAATTGTTTACTTGATAAAATGTTTAAAATCTTCTATAAATATAATTTAAATTGAAATTAAAATTAATTAAAAAAAGAGAAATAACACATACGCATTGCTTAGACTTTTTTTTTCTCATTTTACTAAAGCATTTGTAGCGGAGAAACAAATTGTTTGAGAGGGGAATAGGATTCAATCACGACATTTTAAAATAAATGTTTGCGAAAACCAAAAATGTACAATACGGGCCCGTTTGTGCAATTCATAGTAATTTCAAGAATAATCCTTCATATTCTAATTGTCGTCAAGTGAACATCGGAAAACTGGCTGTTGTCTATTCTCTTTCGAAAATCATACGAGTAAAAAATAAAATGTTATTGAAATAGATGCTAGAAGAAATTTTAGATAAACATCCAGACCCAAGGGTTAGATAAAGTGTTGTGGTAGCGAGACAACAAGTGCCAAATTGTTTACGTTGACTTATTGTGACGACGATGGCCACAATTAGTAGAATAACTTGTTTTAATATCATTTCTCATATTAAAACAAAAGTTTCCTTGTAAAAAGAAAAAAAAAATATCAAAGGTATTCAGCATAACTATCAAATTCTTGCGGAATTTCTCTCTATGAGAAAAAATCCTCCAGTTCAAAATTTCTTGGAAATAAAAAGAGGGAAACGTGGCAACACCACGCTTTGAAACCAGCCATTTTGCTTGCTGACATTCAAGACAGATTTAGCAAGCAGTTTAAGTAGAAAGTGAATTTTAAATTAGGCCTTTGTTTTTGATACAAATTTAACATGATTTTCAATTAATATTTTGTCATGTTAAATTTACATTGCGGGTTTTTTCAGAATGTTGGTACACACACAATGAATAATGTGGGCAAAATTTTTATTTTATGTCATCTATATAAATCTATTTCTTTGAATTTTTTAACGATTTTTTATCGTTTGCTTTTCTTTTGTCACAAAAAACACGTTTCGAAGGAACATTCATGGTTTAATATTAACCAAAAGAGAAGATTTCTATTTTTTTTTTATGATTTTAGCCCTCGAATAGTATTTTGAAATTGGCGGAATAAAAAAATTAACAAATTGGGGCAAGATCTATTAAATGAAATATAAGCAAGTGAACAGCTGCTTAATTTTTTTTTTGCGACTAGCCTTCCATCTAAGTGTTAAACACTTGTTTTATTGTTGAATTCAACAGTTTTGTAGCATTTTGGCGACATACTCAATGTCTGTACTTTAAATTGGCTCAAGAAATACAATTTACTAATGAATTTAAAAGGTTCAGATCGGTTGTAGGCCTGTTTTCTTTTTTTTTGTTTACCATAAAATACAAAGCAGTACCATTTTGTTCATTGGCATTTACTTCAATTCAATGAAATCATTAATTAAATAGTACATTTCATGCACTACTACTCCCTACTATAACTTATATCTGTAACTTACCGGTAATAGCAAGTAGATGTAAAAAAATTCCGTGTACATTTCTTTGAAAACTCCTGAAGCTCTGCAAGTTTTTTTGTAGACGTGTGTTGAAGCGGGGTGATTTTCGTAAGAACTCCGTGCTGCTCTTTACAGTAAGTGATAAACGATTACCAAATCCAGTGTGATCTCAGCTCACATTTCTCAAAAAAGTCGCTTTCAAATTGTTCTAAGCAAAGACAAAAATAAAACACATTTATTGAAATTTTTTTAATCAAAAACTTACAAATTATAGGCCGTATTCATAATAATTATTGTAAATTTATTAAGCTCTTATTTGACGTATTTCTACGGAATATTTGTCAAATAAACGTGTAATAAACCTTCAATAGTTTTTATGAATATGGGTGTATGTATGTAAAAAAAAACAATTTTGGAAAAAACTGCAAGCATTAAAACTAAATTAAAACTCTCCCATATATTCCTGTATTTATATTTAAAAACTTTTTTTAAATAACTATCAAATTAAAACCATTAATTGTATGTACTCTCTTAGGCCTGAAATAATTAAAATGTAAAATTTTGAGCTAAAAAAATAATATTTATAAAATATAAAAATATGATATAAACAAATTTTATTTGTTTCTTTTATTTTTTAGGAAGTTTACTGTCCAAATTCAGCGCTTATTGAAGTAAAATTTTTTAACTTGGTAATGTAATTTTCTAGATATGTAAATGGAATGAAATAATTTTATTAGTTAAATTATTAATTCATGGATGCACCAATTAAATAATTTTTCAAAACATATTTCATTTAGAGAAGTCAGAAATTTACCAAATTGGCAAATTTCTTGTGTACTAAATTTGAAAGCGGAAATATTTAGAGAAGAAGACTACGAAACGACCTGCATTTGCAGATTTGTCAGAATTTTAGCGTATAAGTTGTAATTTGACAAATATTCCATACCAAAAAACTGCATAGTGTTACGAGACATTTTCCCCAACAAATAAATTTTACTAAACTGCCAACTTAACCCCCCGATTATGGTTCACAACATCTAAGTGTTGTGTTGTAAGATTTACAACACAACTTACAACTCTTTTTGTGATTATGGTTCACAACATCTAGGTGTTGTGTATGTCACAGAGTTGTTTTTCATTTGTAGAGCATCTTTCCTGCAAAAATACATGCCTGCACACAAAAAACTACCAAGTAAAGCCACACTTCCAGAAAGATGCACGCGTATGTTGCTTTCATTACACATACACAAGCGAAAAATAATAAATGTTGACGTTTCATTGTCAAGTTTTACAACAAAAAGACATGGAGTGTTGGATTTCATGTAACACCGCAACTACCGCGTAGAATTGCATTGGTAAAAATGAAAAGAATGAAAAACGTTTTTGCTAGAAAAGTACAAACAAAGCCATAAAAATTTATGTAAATGTTGATGTTTAATTTGGTTATGATAATGAAAGGACCAAAAAATTATAGATTGCAGTTTAAATCCATTGCAACTACAAAATACAAAATAAAACTGTTTTGTAATCGAAAAATGGGTAATAATTATGTGTATAGACGTATTTTTATTTATATTTTGTTAATAATTTTTAACAATTAATTGTTTTTTTATATTTTTGCAAAACATTTTGTATGCACACTTACAAATTTTATAATTTTTTCGTAATTTAACTGGTGACATCAACAAGACAACACTTCAGTAGGTGTCGTAAGTTTTTGACAACATCTGATTATGTGTTGTAAGATTTTGACAACACTTAACACAATAGTTGTAAACCATAATCACTTTTCAAAAAGTACATACATAAATGAACAAATGTTGTGAACCATAATCGGGGCCTAATTTACGGTGCAATTAAGCAGCGGCAGCAAAAAACCCATTAAAAAGTAAAACAAACAAAAGCAACAATAATCAAAACTGCTACTAGCTAAATAAGTACAGCAGTAACAACAACAGCGCACAGTGGTGTAAATAAAAGAAAAAGTGGTAAAAAGTCCGGAACTTTTAAACCACACAACGGATCTCGCTGAAAATTGAACTAGTCATAGACAAGGAGTTATATTTTTTGACTCAAAGTTTTTTAGGCCTATAGTTAAAACAGGGGCGGGGCTATGGGGGCTGAAAGTTAGCTACCTCGAGTATAAAAAATTTTGTGCAGCTTATAACTTTCTTATATCTTGGCCGATTTTAAAGATTTTTACCTTTTTGTATTTTGCTTAGCAAGGCAAAGAAAAAATGTTATGAAACATTTTTTCATATCTCTTACAGTTTAAGAGATATCCGCCTTAAAATATTATTTTTTATTTTTTTCGCCGCATCTTCTTTTGGTTTTTTACTTATAACTTTCTTGTTGAAATCTTAATTTTAATTTGCAGCCCACCGTTATATTCCTTATAAAATTCTAAGTGAGATAAGATACCGTTTTATTGAAATATCTTGGAAATCTTTGAAATTTCACCGAAAAATTTTAATTTTTCACAAAAAAGGTGGTTTCATTATTTTTGAATTCGTAAGAAATTTTGTTCCAGCTTTTATACTTATTCTTACATGTAGCGAAAGATAATCCCTTAAGAGTGTGTAAAAATTTCATTTCGTTTAATTTAGACCAAGTACCCTACAGTAGGCAGTGGTCGAAAATCATCAATTTGTAAAACAATTTTCGGATATGTGGGCGTCTGAAAAGTTTTGCCAAAAGTGAAATGAAATTCCGTGAACGACGTTTTATTACAAAATCAGTTGGTATTATTGCTGCAGAAGCTCGAGACATCCTAGATATAATTGGCGTTGCCAGACTGAGATTATTAAAAAAAGTCAATTTTTGGAAGGGACAATTTTGAATTGCTAAAAAAATGGATTTATGATTTATATTTTTTTCTGAAATTTATGCTTTTATTTGAAAACTTAGTATTTTAATACGCTTTGAAAAATTATGCATGTATCTTTCATCGTCTTGCAGATATTAAAGTTTCACTTTGATTTTTATGTGCGAAAAACTATCCTTTTATTATTTTTTTCATTGTTTTCACGAATGTGACTTAAAAAAATATAAAAAGTATTAATTTTTGCATATATTTGAAAAGAAGACACAAATTCCTTTCCAACGATATATAACATGTATACCTTTTTTAAATATTTGTACATTAGGGAACCACTAAAATACTACGCAACCAATACAAGGTAGACATGTTTGACGTTTTGAAAGACTGCCAGACATACGAACTAAATGCACTTAGTTCGGTTATAATCAAAAGGCCAAAAAATACCTGATAATGCATTCAAATACCTGAAATTCTACTTTCAAAAAGTAAATGATAACATAATAAAAGGTTCCAAAATAGAAAGGGAAAGTGGTCATAAACAATAACAGATTTCTTTGAAATCCACAACAACAATATAACCCTATGCATACCTTTTTATTCAACTGTTCGACAAGGCAATGGAAAGCAGTTGATTAGGCGCAAAAGCTGGTGAACTGTACACAGCGGGGCAAAGCGGAAAGAAATCAAGCAAATCAGTCGCAGAAGAAGGTTGCCCGAATACAGGACGTCATAAAGCATATGAATTCAGAAGGATATCAATTGAAGCAGCGAACACATCACAAAAAATTTTTTTAATAAATATAGGAGAAATATAAAATACAAACTAAAAGGATTCACCCACTTTATTTCAATTAAGTATTGTTTGAGCTTTAAATCTCACAAATTATTTTTCATTTATTGGTTAAAGCATATAATATACTAACAGTGTTTGCTACTTAATATACAAATTTTCTTTAAAATAATCAGAAGCGTCATAACTTAACAGAGTTTTAATTTCAATTCCTTCGGGATCATCCTTTTCTATTTCCATTGTTATTTTTGGTAACCATTTTAATCTTATAGCATATAAGACTGGGTCTGAAGACAACAGTAAATGATTCATAAGGTCATTATTTTGAGCAGTTTTTGAACACTTTCGTGTATTAAAAATTCTATACTGCTTAATATCTCTGTTTCTAGCTTCCTGAGCTTCCTCTGTTAATTCCCCTAAGGGAAGAATATTGTTCGCCATTATTTCTGTTGTATGTGCTAGAACTTTGTGTACGGTTGGTGTTAATGGTCTCCACGGATACAGATTATTAATTAAGGTCAGTGTTTCTTTTGCATATTTTTCGAATTTTTCGATGTTTATTACTTTTTTACTATTTATGACAGCTAGTATTACTTTAAAACGTTTGACTAAGTCAACATTGATGCCAGTTATTAGAGATGTAGTTTCAGGATCATCGAAAAAGCGCCTGGCAGTATTGCCATCGTTAGAGTTTCCATAACAATACAACGGCTTGTCAATGATTAAACCATGTTTCTTAAACTCGTCTTGTATTCTTTTTTTTTCTTCTATTCTCATATTTTTTAAGGTTTCATTATTTTTGACTGGAGCATTTAAATGCTTATCTTCGCTGCGGTATTTAATATCATAGGCAATATGCAAAACATATTCCATAAATCTTATCCGGGCATGAAGAGGCGATATTCCAAGTTGAAGAGCATCTTCATTGTATGGGACTTTTTTATCAATATCATTTAAGTCAAAACTCTTCTTTCCACATACGTTACAATTCATGTTTGATTTCGTATCCGTAATTGCGTTTGCTACTTTTCCATCTATCATGGTTAGATAAGGTTTAAAAGAAACAGTAATCGTTCTTCCAGATATGCAAACATCAATGGGAGCCATGTTGGAAATTTCGCGGTTGATATCATTAACCAGCATTTGCGTTGTTTGTTTGTTTTCTTTGATATACTCAAAACGTATTGGCCGGCAAAGAAACTTGGACCCTGGCGTGTTATTTTTCCACAGATCACGATATGAATTTTTACTCGAAGTGGGCATTTCGTTATAGAGCCGCAGACGTAATGGCACTAAGGATGCCATTAGAACAGTGGAAAAGTCTGCATTGGAATCGCTTATTTGCTTATACTCAGAAAATCCAGATGATCCATCACATCCCCATTTATATATCAACGATAGCTCGGAGTTGTTACATGTATCTAAATCCTCTTCGTTAAAGTTCGCAATTAACCTTGAAGCTGTATTTTCAAGAAGGTCCGACAAACCAATTGTTGCACTCTGATTGTTCACAACTACTGGTGATGGTAAAATTTCTGCTTTTTTTCTAAATAGTGAAGAATAAGATGGCAAAGGCCCACTTTTTTCCTTAAGCGCTTTCCGTAGTATTTCATATTTGTTCCTTGAAATACCTAAATTTAGAATAATTGCTAGTGCATCTTCCTCGGTGAAAGAAGCACTTGATTTGGGCGTTGGTATGCTTTCTACAATCCGTCTTAATCTCTTTGGAGATGCAGTTGGTAGTACGTCCACAACTTTTAGCGCTTCTTTTTGCTGCGATTTCATCAAAATCGGTTTAAAGGAATCTTTTATTTGATCTCCAGAGTAACCAAGTACCATCTCTTCTTGCTTAATCTTTTTAGATCTACCCTGAACATCGTCGTAGTTTTTGCTCGGACGGCCATACTTCTTCTCATTTAAGTCGACGAATATGCCATTATCTAACCAATCAAGATATTTGGTTTGAAATTTGGAGACTGAGTTATTACATGCTCGTATTTTTGATTCATATGCTTTAAAGAAGCTATCAATTTTCATGGCTGCATTATCGGTCAAAGATAATCCAAAGATATCTATGAGTTATTATATACATCATGCGATTTACTTTCTCAGATCGAGTCAAATTTCCATCATCAATATTTTTCCACAAAAGTTTGCAGAGCGTTTTATACTTGATTGTAATTTCCATTGTAAACAGCTTTTTTCTTCTCTTATCGATATGAAGTGCTCAACGTTTTTGATAATAGTACTGCATTTGTCTTCTGGCATAGACATTTTATACGTACTGCCAAAATTTTCCTTTGTGAGGGGTGAACCTTCTGCTTGTTTTGTCACTGCTTTGGCCCGATTTATGTACCTGCTTCTGCGTCTAATCCTTCGCTTATCACCGTCTTGCCGAATTGTTTAATTAAAAGGTATGCTTGCATTTATTACATGCGTTATTTGTGTAGATTTCAAAGAAATCTGTTATTGTTTATGACCACTTTCCCTTTCTATTTTGGAACCTTTTATTATGTTATCATTTACTTTTTGAAAGTAGAATTTCAGGTATTTGAATGCATTATCAGGTATTTTTTGGCCTTTTGATTATAACCGAACTAAGTGCATTTAGTTCGTATGTCTGGCAGTCTTTCAAAACGTCAAACATGTCTACCTTGTATTGGTTGCGTAGTATTTTAGTGGTTCCCTAATGTACAAATATTTAAAAAAGGTATACATGTTATATATCGTTGGAAAGGAATTTGTGTCTTCTTTTCAAATATATGCAAAAATTAATACTTTTTATATTTTTTTAAGTCACATTCGTGAAAACAATGAAAAAAATAATAAAAGGATAGTTTTTCGCACATAAAAATCAAAGTGAAACTTTAATATCTGCAAGACGATGAAAGATACATGCATAATTTTTCAAAGCGTATTAAAATACTAAGTTTTCAAATAAAAGCATAAATTTCAGAAAAAAATATAAATCATAAATCCATTTTTTTAGCAATTCAAAATTGTCCCTTCCAAAAATTGACTTTTTTTAATAATCTCAGTCTGGCAACGCCAATTATATCTAGGATGTCTCGAGCTTCTGCAGCAATAATACCAACTGATTTTGTAATAAAACGTCGTTCACGGAATTTCATTTCACTTTTGGCAAAACTTTTCAGACGCCCACATATCCGAAAATTGTTTTACAAATTGATGATTTTCGACCACTGCCTACTGTAGGGTACTTGGTCTAAATTAAACGAAATGAAATTTTTACACACTCTTAAGGGATTATCTTTCGCTACATGTAAGAATAAGTATAAAAGCTGGAACAAAATTTCTTACGAATTCAAAAATAATGAAACCACCTTTTTTGTGAAAAATTAAAATTTTTCGGTGAAATTTCAAAGTTTTGAATTAAGACCCATTTCATGACTTATCGGACCAAGATATTTTAATAAAACGGTACCTTATCTAACTTAGAATTTTATAAGGAATATAACGGTGGGCCACAAATTAAAATCAAGATTTTAACAAAAAAGATATAAGTAAAAAACCAAAAGAAGATGCGGCGAAAAAAATAAAAAATAATATTTTAAGGCGGATATCTCTTAAACTGTAAGAGATATGAAAAAATGTTTCATAACATTTTTTCTTTGCCTTGCTAAGCAAAATACAAAAAGGTAAAAATCTTTAAAATCGGCCAAGATATAAGAAAGTTATAAGCTGCACAAAATTTTTTATACTCGAGGTAGCTAACTTTCAGCCCCCATAGCCCCGCCCCTGTTTTAACTATAGGCCTAAAGAGACTTGAGACAAAAAATATAACTCCTTGTCTATGACTACTGCAATTTTCAGCGGGATCCGTTTTGTCGTTTAGAAGTTCCGGACTTTTTACCACTTTTTCTTTTATTTACACCACTGTGCCAAGCTAAGATGTTTAAATCTCATATGAAACGATTATTTTGATATGTTCTTCTACTATAAAAACTTATTAAATTTTAAGAAAAAAAAAAAATTAATAATGACTGGTATTAAGAAGTATGGGTAATATATTCGGTTGGGCCATATAATAAGTAATATAAGCGATACTAATCATATATGTAAATACAGTACAATTCAAAAGTTGTAGCAAAAATTTTTAATAATGACAATTTAGAATGCATGTTGTTACAGTATCTAACATCGTCGTAGTATTAAGCTTTAAATCTGGCAGCGTTTTATCATTTTTGCGCATTCATTGTGGTTAAGTGGCAACGCTTGAAACACTGTCATTAGTGTCATTTTTGTTCTAAAATTAAGTAAAGCCCGTATGATACTTCATTTAATTGGTATAGAATTGATAGAAAGAAACAGCAATTGCTAGAAAGAACCAAATATACAAAACGTAAACAAAACTGGCATCTTCTTTGTAACTGTTATATTCTTTTTATTTCAAGAAAGCGCTAGGAAATAAAAATTTTCCAAAAAAAGAAGCGTTAAATCGCAAAAATTGTCCATAAACCGCTGACACAGCAACATTCAAGTTTGAAATGTCAATTTTAAGTTGAAAAATTTTACATTTTTTTTTACATAATCTCATTTTTTATCGATAACTTCGAAGAAAATGTTGTCCGCTTTGCATTTATCTTAATATAGCTGAACGCGTTGCACATACTAAATTCTACTATTACATTACATTTGCACTGTTCTCCAAAATTTGAACAATGCAAGAAAAATGTAGTGTCATACGGGCTTTAAGAAAACAAAAGTCAAAATGGATAATACATACTACACTATTATAAGAAGTGCCAACAAAATGCAGTGTTTAGAGTGTAATAAGTTTATATCCGGCATAAATACATATGTATAATATTTGAATGTACATAAAAAAAATATTTATACCAACAGTTTCTTACAAAGCGAGAACGAAGAACAAATCGAAGAGCCATTTTCAAAAAAAACAGTGCGTTAAAAACCCATTTCGTAGCATAGACAAAAATAAATTTTTAAAAAGTTGTGTTGGCTTGGTGGCAGTGAAAAATTTACCTTTTCGTATTTTTAATGACAACGAATTTTTCAAAGTTGTAATTTCACCATGTGAAAACAAATTTGAAACAAACCTAAATTCAAAAAGTATGTATTGTGTCAATGCTGACAAACTCCACTGCAAAAATCAAAGACATTATTAAAAGCAGAGTGAAGAGTAAACTAATTTCATTAAAACTAGACATTGCCACAAGGATGGATAAAAGTGTCCTTGGAATTAACATCCAATATATAGAAGATTATAAGATTATCATTAATACAGTTGGTAAGTACCTATACATGTAATTATTATAACGGTTATTAAATTTTACTGTATTTTCTTCGCTTTGTAAAGGTATGATACAACTAACTAAACAACACACAGCAACTTACATTAAGGATGAAGTAGTGAAATGCTTGAAATCTTATGATATTGACATTAGCCAAATATATTCAAACACTACCGACAATGGAGCGAATGTAGTGAAGGTGAGCAAGATGTTGCAGGAGGAGCAAACCGAAGAACTGTTTGAGGACGAAAACGAAACTACAGATGAATGTGATGAGAAGATATGTATATACATCCATTGCGTCAGTTTTTTCAGTAGTTAGATGTGCAGCTCATACCATTCAGTTGGCCGCCAATGATGTTATTAAAAGCCTAGATGAGATTACTGAATGCAGAGAAGTGGTGAAGACACTTAGAAGGCTTGTTCGAACAAGTGAGAACAGTATTAAAATGCCTGTTCTTGACAACGCAACGCGATGGAACTCGACTTTTAACATGATGCAATCGTTGTTGAATGTTAAGTGTCACATAGAGTCTGGATTCTTGCAAGCGCTGCCTTCAACTTCCAAAGATGGGAATACAAATTTAAATTGGGAATTCATCGGAGAATTTGTTACAGTATTCCAACCCAATTTAGCCAAAAATGCACCTTACAACTGCAGACAGAGGAGTACATTCTTGGAGATTTTTATAGAGACTGGTTAAACTGCGAAATTGAGCTAGAAGATATTGTTGAAGAAAATAAATTCGCCAAGGACTTACTATCGGCTATGAAAATTCGAAAAGTAAAGCTTTTGAAAAATGATGCGGTAATTGCAGCATTATATCTTGACCCCCGATTTAATTACCAAAATTCAACTTTCTTGTCAGAGGTCCAGAAATCAAAAGCAATGGTAAGAAAATGTATTTGCGTAATGTTGAATTTTTTTTTCCAATTGCAGTAGTTTTACTCACATACATTAAATCAGCCTATTAAAACTTATTTGTTTTATTACTTTTGCTTGAACTTATTTTTAAATTTTGAATGAAGTTTAATGTTCAAAAAAGAATAACGTCTGCTTGAAGTATCCGTTAAAAAGAAATTTTCTATGTTTTTATAATGTTTTTGGTACAGGCTCATTTAATAAAGACTTATGAACTCATAAATAAACTCAAAGGCACAGATGAATATAGCCAAAATGAACTAAGAAGTAACTCTGAAAATGCATTTAATTTGGAAGCACCCAGCACTAGCTCATCCTATTACCAACCTGGAGCGATGTATTAGCCTTTTAGATAATTCATCACCGCAACAAACCATTTCAATAAAGCAGAAATTAGTTGATCCAGGAAACAAGAAGAGAGTTCCGTTCGAAACAGATGTCTTGAAATATTGGAAAAATATAAATTTTGACGAAGACATCAGCAGTATTGTGAAAGTTGTGCTCGCAGTTCCAGCAACACAAGTTTCGGTAGAACGAGCATTTAGTGCCCTCTCGTTAATTTTAACAAAATGGCGTTCAAAGCTAAGCAGTACAACCATCAATAATTTACTATTGACTAAATTAAATTACAAAGAAATAATGTCCTCCTCGATAGATATAAGCGATTGCCCCAATTTAAATGATGAATAAATTTTTTAAAATAATATTACTTGCAAATTCAATACCTATTACGACTACAAATCACAAAAAATATGTACATATGTATGTGCCTAAACTGTTCCTAGTTCAGCATACAGTCATCTTTTAAATGTGTTGAATGTGTTTTTTCCTTCTCCTGTAAAGCTTCAAATATTAACTCGCATATTTGTCTTTATACATGAGACCATCGTTATGTAGTTCTGTTTGGTAAATTATTAGCTACTGATCAGTTTTTGTAGACATCTTTAAATTATGAGATCTCACTTTGGAAAATATTTTCGGTTGACCCATTTCTTCATCTAAGATTGTAGCAATTTATCTTATTCAATATACATATGTAATTTGAGTAGGCGTAACTTCTTCTTTTAAGCTTTCTCTCTCTCTCTTTCTCTCTTAAGACTATAAACAAATGGCAAATGTGCTTACATACATATGTACATTACATTCAGTATTGTTTGAATCGCCCAGTTCGACATCATATGAGTCTTCCTAGAAAAGAAAGAAAAAAATATGTATGATAGTCTTTTTCATTTCATTTTATAAAACTACATTCAAACCTTTCGTTGGCTGGCTGTCTCTGCATTCAAACTACATACATATATTCGGGGCTTGGAGTATACGTCTCCCCGTGATGCTGTGTTTCCAAAACGTCCCCAAAACCGCTGAAATGCTTTTCTATATGTTCACGGATTTTTTTTTTAATTCTTGGCATTGTAATCCCCAAATAGAGCACTGGTAAAAAAGAACGCCTGACTCAGTGTCTCGTAATATTTCACCACACTTTTGTAAACCGCTGGCGTCCATTTTTTTACTTTGTTGCGGGACTGTGGAAATAGATTTTTTTTTTATAAGATTTATGAGAAAGAAAAGGATGAAGCCACAGTAAATGTAGTTCACAGGCCTCTACAACAACAAATATCAAAAGCTGAAAATGGTTAAAGTATAGTTGGTGAACGTTTAAGCCGTATGAGATGAGGCTTTAAATTAACACAGTCTGACTTCTACAGCGACTAGTAATAAAAACTATAAAAAGTTTAAAACCAAAGGGTACACCAGGGTTACCATTTGTCTAGAATTTGCCCGGTAGTATGGAACCCTTGCTTTACGAGTCAGTTTCGAACTTGGTTCAGTTAATTTAATTTCTTGTTTTTGGCATATATTTTTATATTTACAGTTTTAACAATACGACATAGCTTAAATATGAACTTAATTATTTATTTATTTATTTTTTGAATACAAAATACAAATAATTTGTTCAATGTATTTAAAATACAAAATACTGCATTCCAAAAGCAAGTATTTGAAATACAAAACACAGTATAGCAAAAATATGTATTTAAAATACAAAATACAAAAAAATACAAAAAATTCAAAATACTTTACAAAAAATTTTTAATTTCTTTCATAAACGTCAGTTTTTCATAAGTGATATTAGACAAACAATCTCTTGATGGCTGATAAAGAAAATACAGCTAACGACAAAATCTCATTATGAGTTTTATTAGAAAACGATAACTTATTGAAAGACATATAACGGAATTAAGAAATAAGTGACAATTAAAAAACGTAGAAAGCTGTTTTTCCCTGTATTATTTTTCATTATTTAACTTTTTTAAATTTAATGAAAGAAAGTCGCCACATGCATTCGGCTGCATTTACTTTACACAGGTACTTTGGTAGTTAAATTGTAGTATTGCTATTTTTTTAAATAAAACAGTGGCAAAATTTTCGGATGTTAGTTTACGTATGAATAGAATAATTTTTAGCGCATATTTTTTAACATAAACTTAAAATGCATTTTGAGAGCATGAGTATTTACCCAGCACGATTTCTGTCTTTTTCAGCTGTCTATATGACGCCGACATTTCGTTGGTGCTAATCAACTCTTGATTCAGGTCCGAAAAAGGCGGACAACGTCTAAAAGATGGGCACTGCAATTTGATCGACCTGGCAGATTGGAAAATTCTTGGCAAAAGAATTTTAAGAACTTTCTCAGTTTTCCGGCCCAAATTGACGAAATCTACTACGAAAGAATAAATGCTTTAATGCAGAAAAGCCAAAGTATGTACATTATCGTTCCAATTTTGAAAAATGTGCATTTTCAGAATTCCGGAAAAAAATCATTTTCATCGACTCAAAATAATAAAAAAAAAAAAATAGCAAGGAACATTCTAATAAGTTTGCATCAAATTCGAGTGACGCAGTTGGGAGTTCATAAAAATAACTGAAAGAACCAAACAGGGGGATGAAGTAAACTTATATATACATATATATAATCGACCTTTTTTCTTAATTCCCTTTCTCTTCCGCAGTGGCAGCAAAATTGCGAAGTGCAGTCAGAATTCCTTATCAGTATTGCCTTTATAGTTTCTCGGAATTCGTTAGGTCTCGGTAGCCCCATTAAAGGTCTGCCTTGCAAAAAGTATAAGGCGTATATCAGGACGTATACTCCACAGCTTACTCCATCCCTCCGTTTGGTTCTTTCCTTTATTTCTGTGAACTGCCATCTTTCTGCGTCACTCTAATTTGGGACAAACTTATTAAAATGTTCCTCGCCATTGTTCTAGTGTTTTGAGTCGATGAAAATGAATTTTTTTTCTGGAATGCTTAAAATACAGAGATTAAAATTGGAACGAAAATGTACTTTGGCTTCTCTGACATCAAGGCATTTAGTCTTTCGTAGCAGATTTCGTCAATTTGGCACGGTAAACTGAGAACATTTTCAGAATTCTCGCTAACTATGCAAAGAAGTGTGCTGTCTAAGACAAGATTTGTCAACATCTTGCTTTTGCCAAGACTTTTCCAATCTGCCAGATCGATGAAATTGCAGTGCCCAACGTTTTCGCTCTGCCGGCGGCTGAGAATGCCATTATACCTCAGCAGTACAAATTGGCTTGTACTGCCGGGCATTCCCACCTCCTCTGACTCATCAGACTCTAATAAAATTACATCTGACACCTTTTTGATTGAAAAAATTATATTTAATGGGCATTGATAATATTTTTTGTACTACTAACCTGCGTGCTCTCAACTGATATGCCATACTTCCGAAACGTTCTTATCTGCAATAATTTTTATACCAACATTACATATTTCTCACATAATACATTCTGAAGATTTACCCAGGTATAAACATATCTTCTGTTTTTAAGATTATTTTCAAATCTTTTGCGGCCCCGAATACCTTTATTGTACTCCGCAAAGATTTGTTCCAATATTGGGCTCGTTCGGAAGTATTGCATTTTAGAGAAGTCGACCTTTATTTTTTTGCAAATTACATCCTTCAATTTTTGGATGTCTCTGGACATCTTCTAAACCAGCAAAGAATTAAAAAAGTTAATACTATTTTTTAAATTACGAATAAAGTTAATTTTAAAGCAGACCAAACAAAAATTCATGTTTGTAATATTTGACCAAAGCCAAATATTACATTGGATGTCTGCGGCTGCTGAGAATGCCATTATACCTCAGCAGTACAAATTGGTTTGTACTGCCGGGCATTCTCACCTCCTCTGACTCATCCGACTCTAACTCAATGACATCATCTGACACCTTTTGTACCTTTTTGATTGAAAAAATTATATTTAATGGGCATTAATAACGTTTTTTGTACTACTAACCTGCGTGTTTCCAGATGTTACAACTGCATTGTGTGTTTTAAGAAACCGTTGCATCTACAATAGTTTTTATAGGTAACAACATTACATATTTCTCACATAATATATTCTGAAGTCTTACCTTGGTGTGAACTAATTTTCTGTTTCTCAAATTGTCTTGCAATTTGGCTCGCCCCTTCAGCCCTTCATTGTATTTGCAAAAAATTTCTTTAAATAGGGGATGTTTTTTTAAAGCTAGATAGAACTTTAAATTGTAAAAAGTAACACAAAAAATTAAATTTTGATGAAACTTTTTTTTTTATTTGTTTCAGTATACTCTGACAAATCATCATGAATAGACTCACGCTTGAACAACGCTACGAAATTATCCATATTTGCTTTGAAAATCAGTTGGCAACTGACCCGTTGTTTTATCGCAAAATTGTGTTCAACGAAGAGGCGCATTTTTGGCTTAACGGGTTTGTTAATAAGCAAAATTGCCGCATATGGAGTGAGACCAATCCACAACAGACCCTACAGACTCCATTACATCCAGAAAAATGCACCGTATGGTGCGGTTTTCACGCTGGTGGCATCATCGGACCTTATTTCTTCAAAAATGAGGCCGGAGCTCGCGTTACGGTCAATGGTGATCGTTACCGCAATGGTGATCAATGAGATTTTGTTTGAAAATATGGATGACATTGATCCGGAGGAGATGTGGTTTCAACAGGATGGCGCTACGTGCCATACGGCGAATGCAACCATCGACTTATTGAAATCAAAATTTGGCGATAAGTTGATTTCGAGAAATGGACCTGTCAATTGGCCTCCAAGGTCGTGTGATTTGACACCTCTCGATTATTTCCTGTGGGGCTACGTGAAGTCACTGGTTTATGCTGATAAACCAGCAACAATTGACGCCTTGGAGGCCAGCATTGTTCATGTTATTCGCGACATACGGCCAGCAGTGCTCGAAAAAGTGGCCCAAAATTGGACGTCCAGAATGCACTTCGTCAAGAACAGCCGCGGTGCCCATATGCCCGAAATCATTTTCAAATGTTAATGTCACGTATTGATCTTTCGAATAAAAAAAAAATGTTTGATTACAATTAATTTTTTGTGTTATTTTTTACAATTTCAAGTTCTATCGGGCTTAAAAAAACACCCTTTACAACATTTGTTTTGAAATATTTGGTTTCAGCAAAGTTCAGACTTCTACTTAAAATGTTGTTAAAAATTGAGTTCAATTTTTTTTAAGTCTCGCGAATTCTAAACCAGGAAAAAATTAAAAAATCGAATAAAATTTTTTAAATTACGAATAAAATTAATTTTAAAGCAGATCAAACAATTGCTTCCCTTAAAATGTTAAGTTTCAAAACCGTTGCATCTACAATAGTTTTTATTAAAACATTACATATTACTAACATTCTAAATATTTCCGTTTTCAAATTTTGTGAAGAAGAAGGATTTTAGAAAATACAGTAGAAACAAGTTGTGCATCCGTCGGGAGGGGTTTTCTATGTGGGTCTTTGGAGTATTTTTTAAATTACGACTTATACGCGAAAGTGCCGACAGATCTGCAAGTTCAGGTCGTTTTGTAGTCTTTTTCTAAATGGAAATATTTAGAGAAGAAGCTTCTATTTAGAGATGGTGTAATCACCTCTAATACCATCAAAAATGCGTCTTTGCTCAGTCGAATCTAAATAACAATTTATAGTTTGTTATAGCATAATATATTTACATATGTATGTATATGCTTCATTACGATTCATCCAGAATTGTCATAGGGTTCGATGCATCTCTTAATCGCTTCCTTTGAAGTTGTTGGATGCTGTTTTCTTGTGTCCGCAATCGTACATATGATAAAACAGAAGCAGCGGGCATTTTTAGAAAAACTTTTTTCACTTAATCTTTTATAATTAAAATAGTTTAAAATTTTTTCAACAGCTGATAATTTATGTATTTGACATTTAGATTTTTTTTTTTCGAACACAAACTTCGAATGTCTAAAAACATTCTGAACATTCTGAGAACACCAATTTATAAATTATTCGGATTAAAAAAATTTTGCTAAATCAATCCGAATCGGATTCTAGAACAGACCCGATAAAAACAACATTTATTTTTGCGAAGCTGAGTAAGTCAGGATTGACTGTTGCTAATTTGTCTGTTTAGTGTCCTGTGTATATAAATTCGACACTATCCAGTTAACAACATTTAACGAAACCTCTCCAGTATTGCAAAATGTTGACTATGCATACAAAACAAAGAAATCTTAAAATAACCACGACAATACCTATTCCGAAGGTTTACCTTGGCGGACTTATTTTTAAAAATATATACACTCATACATGTGTGTTTATCATATCATGTTTATTAAGATCTCATTTGGCAAATATCTGCATATAATATGCCAAATAAACGTTTCATAAACATGGAAAATTTTTTAAATTTTAATAATAAAAAAAAGCACGCGTTCACCTATTACGACTACAAATCACAAAAAATATGTACCTAAACTGTTCCTAGTTCAGCATACAGGCATCTTTTAAATGTGTTGAATGTGTTTTTTCCTTCTCGTGTAAAGCTTCAAATATTAACTCGCATATTTGTCTTTATACATGAGACCATCGTTATGCAGTTCTGTTTGGTAAATTATTAGCTACTGATCAGTTTTTGTAGACATCTTTAAATTATGTGATCTCACTTTGGAAAATATTTTCGCTTGACCCATTTCTTCATCTAAAGGTGGGATCACACGATTGCCGCAATGCACCAATTTTACACAATTTTTATCGGGCTGATTTGGAGCATAATAAAAAATTTGTCCCAATCAAATTCTCTGCAATCACATGATTGTGACATTTTACTGAAATTTTATTGTCGCAAATTGCCGCAAAACAATTTAGTACCAATAATTGCCGCATTATAGTCACACGATTATTTTATACGGCAACTCTGAGAAACAGCTGTTGTAGCTGATGACAAACTTTGTTTTCCAAAATAAAATAAAAATTAATTAAATGTTAAAAATATGGTTTGTTCATTAAAAAGAAAGAAAATCGCTTCGGCTATTATTATAATGTTGTGCGGGCTGAAAAAAGCAAAAAATGAATAGTAACAACAATCGAATTTTACTGATTGAAAAGCAGAAATCATGTTTGGAAGACGCGTTTAAACAGTTTTGAAAATAAATACATGTATACATATGCATATTATTGGCGCGTATTGTCTTCGTTGGTTGCCGCATGAGAACACAATAAATATTGGTGCATTTTTAGAATTTTTATTGGTGATTAGTTGTATGTCAAGTGTTCACATGGTTGTCGCATCAGGGTTGTATTTGATTGGGACAAATAGGAACAACATTCGTTTTGGTTGCCGCATGAACCAATAAATTTTGCTATCACACGACTGGCACACAAAATGTAACAAAAATTGGTGCATTGCGGCAATCGTATGATCCCACCTTAAGATTGTATCAATTTATCTTATTCAACGCCTGACTCAGTGTCTCGTAATATTTCACCACACTTTTGTAAACCGCTGGCGTCCGTTTTTTTACTTTGTTGCGGGACTGTGGAAATAGATTTTTTTTTATAAGATTGATGAGAAAGAAAAGGATGAAGCCACAGTAAATGTAGTTCACAGGCCTCTACAACAACAAATACCAAAAGCTGAAAATGGTTGAAATATAGTTGGTGAACGTTTAAGCCGTATGAGATAGAGGCTTTAAATTAACACAGTGCATGTAGTTGTACGAACTCAACAGCAACAACTCATAAAAGCAATAAAAAAAAAAAATTATATAAATATATATGGTGTACGGTTAAGCCGCATGAGATAGAGGCTTTGAATTTACGCAGTGCATGTAGTTGTCTGACTTCTACAGCGACTAGTAATAAAAACTATAAAACCAAAGGGTACACCAGGGTTACTATTTGTCTAGAATTTGCCCGGTAGTATGGAACCCTTGCTTTACGAGTCAGTTTCGAACTTGGTTCAGTTAATTTAATTTCTTGTTTTTGGCATATATTTTTATATTTACAGTTTTAACAATACGACATAGCTTAAATATGAACTTAATTATTTATTTTTTAAATACAAAATACAAATAATTTTTTCAATGTATTTAAAATACAAAATACTGCATTCCAAAAGCAAGTATTTGAAATAAAAAATACAGTATAGCAAAAATATGTATTTAAAATACAAAATACAAAAAAATAGAAAAATACAAAAAATTCAAAATACTTTACAAAAAATTTTTAATTTCTTTCATAAACGTCAGTTTTTCATAAGTGATATTAGACAAACAATCTCTTGATGGCTGATAAAAAAAACCCAGCTAACGACAAAATCTCATCATGATTTTTATTAGAAAACGATAACTTATTGAAAGACATATAACGGAATTAAGAAATAAGTGACAATTAAAAAATGTAGAAAGCTGTATTATTTTTCATTATTTAACTTTTTTAAATTTAAAGAAAGTCGCCACATGCATTCGGTTACGTTTACTTTACACAGGTACTTTGGTAGTTAAATTGTGGTATTGCTATATAGGCAGACTGGCACTGCAGATGGCCACTGCAATTTAATCGACCTGGCAGATTGTAAAATTCTTGGCAAAAGGAAGTTGTTGACAAATCTTGTTTTAGACAGTGCACTACTTTGCATAATTAGCGAAAATTTTAAGAACTTTCTCAGTTTTCCGGGCCAAATTGACGAAATCTTCTACGAAAGAATAAATACTTTAATGCAGAAAAGCCAAAGTACATTATCGTTCCAATTTTGAAAAATGTGCATTTTCAGAATTCCGGAAAAAAATCATTTTTATCGACTCAAAATATAAAAAAAAAATAGCGAGGAACATTCTAATAAGTTTGCATCAAATTCGAGTGACGCAGTTGGGAGTTCATAAAAATAACTGAAAGAACCAAACAGGGGGATGAAGTAAACTTATATATACATATATATAATCGACCTTTTTTCTTAATTCCCTTTCTCTTCCGCAGTGGCAGCAAAATTGCGAAGTGCAGTCAGAATTCCTTATCAATATTGCCTTTATAGTTTCTCGGAATTCGTTAGGTCTCGGTAGCTCCATTAAAGGTCTGCCTTGCAAAAAGTATAAGGCGTATATCAGGACGTATACTCCACAGCTCACTCCATCCCTCTGTTTGGTTCTTTCTTTTATTTCTGTGAACTGCCATCTTTCTGCATCACTCAAATTTGAAACAAACTTGTTAAAATGTTCCTCGCCATTGTTCTCGTATTTTGAGTCAATGAAAATGAATTTTTTTTCTGGAATGCTTAAAATACAGAGATTAAAATGCACATTTTTCAGAATTGGAACGAAAATGTACTTTGGCTTCTCTGACATCAAGGCATTTAGTCTTTCGTAGCAGATTTCGTCAATTTGTCACGGTAAACTGAGAACATTTTCAGAATTCTCGCTAACTATGCAAAGAAGTGTGCTGTCTAAGACAAGATTTGTCAACATCTTGCTTTTGCCAAGACTTTTCCAATCTGCCAGATCGATGAAATTGCAGTGCCCAACGTTTTCGCTCTGCCGGCGGCTGAGAATGCCACTATACCTCAGCAGTACAAATTGGCTTGTACTGCCGGGCATTCCCACCTCCTCTGACTCATCAGACTCTAACTCAATGACATCTGACACCTTTTTGATTGAAAAAATTATATTTAATGGGCATTGATAATATTTTTTGTACTACTAACCTGCGTGCTCTTAACTGATACAATTTCCTTCTCTGAAATGCCGAAACGTTCTTATCTGCAATAATTTTAATAACAACATTACATATTTCTCACATAATACATTCTGAAGATTTACCCAGGTATAAACATATCTTCTGTTTTTAAGATTATTTTCAAATCTTTTGCGGCCCCGAATACCTTCATTGTACTCCGCAAAGATTTGTTCCAATATTGGGTTCGTTCGGAAGTATTGCATTTTAGAGAAGTCGACCTTTATTTTTTTGCAAATTACATCCTTCAATTTTTGGATGTCTCTGGACATCTTCTAAGCCAGCAAAGAATTAAAAAAGTTAATACTATTTTTTAAATTACGAATAAAGTTAATTTTAAAGCAGACCAAAAAAAAAAATCATGTTTGTAATATTTGACCAAAGCCAAATCTTACATTCGATGTCTGCCGGCTGCTGAGAATGCCATTATACCTCAGCAGTACAAATTGGTTTGTACTGCCGGGCATTCTCACCTCCTCTGACTCATCAGACTCTAACTCAATGACATCATCTGACACCTTTTGTACCTTTTTGATTGAAAAAATTATATTTAACGGGCATTAATAACATTTTTTGTACTACTAACCTGCGTGTTTCCAGATGTTACAACTGCATTGTGTGTTTTAAGAAACCGTTGCATCTACAATAGTTTTTATAACAACATTACATATTTCTCACATAATATATTCTGAAGTCTTACCTTGGTGTGAACTAATTTTCTGTTTCTCAAATTGTCTTGCAATTTGGCTCGCCCCTTCATTGTATTTGCAAAAAATTTCTTTAAATACAACATTTGTTTTGAAATATTTGGTTTCAGCAAAGCTCAGACTTCTACTTAAAATGTTGTTAAAAATTGAGTTCAATTTTTTTTAAGTCTCGCGAATTCTAAACCAGAAAAAAATTAAAAAATAGAATAAAATTTTTTAAATTACGAATAAAATTAATTTTGAGGCGGATCAAACAATTGCTTCCTTTAAAATGTTAAGTTTCAAAACCGTTGCATCTACAATAGTTTTTATTAAAACATTACATATTACTAACATTCTAAATATTTCCGTTTTCAAATTTTGTGAAGAAGGATTTTAGAAAATACAGCAGAAACAAGTTGTTCATCCGTCGGGAGGGGTTTTCTATGTGGTTCTTTGGAGTATTTTTTAAATTACGACTTATACGCGAAAGTGCCGACAGATCTGCAAGTTCAGGTCGTTTTGTAGTATTTTTCTAAATGGAAATATTTAGAGAAGAAGCTTCTATTTAGAAATGGTGTAATCGCCTCTAATACCATCAAAAAAGCGTCTTTGCTCAGTCGAATCTAAATAACAATTTATAGTTTGTTATAGCATAATATATTTACATATGTAAGCTTCATTACGATTCATCCAGAATTGTCATAGGGTTCGTTGCATCTCTTAACCGCTTCCTTTGAAGTTGTTGGATGCTGTTTTCTTGTGTCCGCAATCGTACATATGATAAAACAAAAGCAGCGGGCATTTTTAGAAAAACTTTTTTCACTTAATCTTTTATAATTAAAATAATTTAAAATTTTTTCAACAGCTGATAATTTATGTATTTGACATTTAGAATTTTTTTTTTCGAACACAAACTTCGAATGTCTAAAAACATTCTGAACATTCTGAGAACACCAATTTATAAATTATTCGGATTAAAAAAATTTTGCTAAATCAATCCGAATCGGATTCTAGAACAGACCCGATAAAAACAACATTTATTTTTGCGAAGCTGAGTAAGTCAGGATTGACTGTTGCTAATTTGTCTGTTTAGTGTCCTGTGTATATACCTTCGACACTTCAGTGTTAAATGAAATATGAAAATAAAGATAAACTTACACGATAGTTTATTCACTTTTGATTACAAGGACAATAAATTATTAAAGAAAATTATTTAAATGTATGCAGATGTCACCTTATTTGCGGTTGTGCTTTAAATAATATTTGTATGTATGTATGTATGTACATATGTATGTGTAAAGTTTTGTTTACTGGCTTGACGTTTGCTACGAAATTTGTAAATCAATGTTGCAAAAGTTTCACAGCAACATGTGGAATGAAACACTTTTTCATTAAATAAACGGGAATCGCAATTTGTGTGAATGTGAAATGATAAAGTGAAAAGTTGTTATGAAAACGAAAATAAAAAGTTTTTTTTCATTTCACGTTTTCACAGAACCAGAATTGACCCCCAGGGTACCGAATACAAGAATCAATTAATTAGTAACATGTGCGCATTACTTGGAATCAACCAAAAAACGTCCACCGCATACCACCATCAAACATTGGGTACTGTAGAAAGGTCACACAGAACGTTTAACGAGTTTGTTAGAAGCTATTTGTCAACAGAAAGAGTAGATTGGGATGACTGGCTAAAATACTTTACGTATTGTTTTAATACCACCCCGTCTACTGTTCATGGATATTGTCCATTCGAATTAGTTTATGGCAAATTACCAACAGCATTTCCATTTCTAGAACAGAACACAATGGAACATATATACAATATAGATGCGTATGAAAAGGAAATTAAATTTAGACTTCAAACTGCACAAACTAGGGCAAAAGCATTGATTGAGAAAGCCAAATTAAAGCAAAAGATTCATTATGACAAAAATGAGAGAAGTTGCGTAATGAAAATTAATGATTTGGTTCTATTAGAAAACAGTGCAGGGCATAAATTGGAATCATTATACACTGGCCCATATGAAATAACTGATATTGATGAATACGGTAACTGTATTTTAAAAATTGCAGAACATAAATACCAAAAAGTTCATAAAAACAAACAGATTGAAGAAATATAATGCATAAAATTGTCAATGACTATTGCCTTCGTTATACAATTTCTAATTTATTTATATATGAAAAAATTATACTTACGCCAAAATACAATTTAAATTGTCAAACACATAGAAAAAAAAATAGAAATTTTTTTTAATATTTGAATTTATAATTTGAATTTATAATTTGAATTTATAATAATAAAAGAATTCTATTCTTAAGTGTTCTTGAATATAAATAAATAAATAAATAAAAATAAAAAACATAAACTTTCTTTTTCCAAAAATACACAAATGTAAATATTTTGATACATTTACGTACAAAAACAAAAAAAAAACAAAAACGAAACACGCAAACGCAAAATCTATAGACACCATACATATGTATGTTGTACATTAAATTCTTATTCAGCAGTCCTCAAGCGTCTCCAAAACCTTTTCATCTACAATAATTTTTATCGCAACATTACATATTTCTAATATAATATATTTTGAAGTCTTACCCTAGAATGAACATATCTTCTATTTCTTAGATTGTTTTGAAATCTTTTGCACCCCTGAATGAATATCTTCGTTATATTCGGCAAAAATTTCTTCCAGTATTGGGGTACTGTTGTAATACTTTATTTTGGTAAAGTCTACCCCTTTTTTGTACTGCCTTGCGATCGCTGCTTCAAGCTTTTGGAGATCTCTGCTCTGCTTCTTAAAGAGAAATATTTTTTAAATTTCGAATAAAATTAATTTTAAAGCAGACCAAACAAAAATTCATACTTGCAATATTTGACCAAAGCCAAATATTACATTGGACAAATTTAAATGCTTTTATATATTTCTGGTCCAAAAATGTATGGTATGGCGCGCAAATTCTAGAATTACTTTTCCAGATTTAAAATAGTTTGTAATGGAATTAATTCTTTATAATCTTAGATTTGTAACCGGCATTTGCACGTGCGTGTATATATTTTTAAGGAAATATTTTTTTACAACATTTCTCACTTGGGATTGAATTAAGTACGAATGGATTGACAAATATATATATATATACATATATATATATATATATATATATATATATATATATATATATATATATATATATATATATATATATATATACAGTGTTGGAAAATATAATAGAAACGATTTGCATATCCTTTTCTTTTCAGAATGTTTCTTGCAAAAAAGTTTTATTTCAGGAGTTTATATACTTTTTTTAAACAAAACTTATTTATATATAAAAATAGAAAAACTCAACTCTGCTGCATTTATATAACAAAAGATATGGCGAAATTCATTTCATTGCCCTTGGAAAAAATAATAGAAACGACTAACCTAAAACTAAATAACACTAAATTTTTTCTTTAAAACAATAAATACAAGTTTGAAATTAAATTAAATTTAATATTTGGTTGTTCCACCCTTGTTTTTAAGGACTTCGGCGCAACGACGGCCCATTGAGTCCACCAATCTGGCACAAACTAATGGGTCTATATTGTACCATTCGACCTGGACTTTCTCCCACAAATCTGTTTTGTTTTTTGGCTTATAGCCAGCAATTTTCTTTTTCAGAATGCCCCAAAGATGCTCAATAGGGTTTAAGTCCGGGGACTGTGACGGCCATTGTAACAGGTGGACATTGTTGTCTTTGAACCATTTCTTTGCCAGCTTAGATGAGTGTTTGGGGTCGTTGTCCTGCTGAAACTCCCACTTCAAAGGCATTTCTTCCTCGGCATATGGAAGCATGACGTTCTTTAAAATGTTTGTGTAGTCGACAGCGCACATCTTATTATTTACCCAGAACAACGGACCAACGCCTGACGATGAAAAGCATCCCCAAAGCATTATATTCCCACCCCCATGCTTAACAGTCTTTAACGTATGCTTTGGATCGTAGGCAGTGTTTTTAGGCCGTCTAACATGCACCTTGCCATCAGATCCAAACAAATTAATCTTGGTCTCATCAGACCACAAGACATTTTTCCAATTTCTGCGCAATATGTATTCCCTTGCAAACGATAGCCTGCAGTTAATATTGTTTTGGCTAAGGTATGGCACTTTCCTTGCACTATATGCTTTCAAACCCGCTGATATCAATCTGTTTCGGATTGTTCGACTGCTTACCGGTGCCTTTAAAGAATTCTTCAGGTCTTCTGAGGATAAAAATGGATTTTTTTTGGACTCTCGTATGAGCAGTTGATCAAATTTTTTTGATGTCGCTCGCTTTCGTCCTCTTTTTTCTTCTTTAGGTTTAAAATGAACTGCAGAAAATACCTTTTTTTTAGAGCAGTGCATGAAATCAGCAATCTGAGACATGGAAAGGCCATCATTTTTTAATTTTTTTATAATGTCTCTTTCCTGAACGGTACAACTTGAACCACGACCCATCTTGAATGAGATATTAATAAATATGATAAGATGGGCAGCAGTTTTAATTTTTCTTCGTACCTTTCCCACAAACTATCAAACGCTTTTAAAAAAAAACCAATATTTTACTAATTTAAAATAAATTTATTGACAGTTTCCGCAGCGTTTCTATTTTTTTTTCCAACCAAAACAAGTGACCACTGAACTAAATGAATATTAATCTAAAACTTTTGCAATGATGTATCCAAAATCAAACTCAAAATAAAGTACCGTTATCAAACAGTGTAATACAGTATGTATCTGGTGAAATGATTACCTTACAAGTCAATAACATGATATGAAATGTGCAAGTCATTGTCGTTTCTATTATATTTTCCAACACTGTATATTTTATGGGGTCTTAGTAGTTATTTCAATGCGTTACATACGGAATCACAAACTTATGTATATATATTTTTGTTAAGGGTATAATGAATAGCATAATTTCTTCATTTCTACTATATGCTACTCATATATTTATGTATGTGTATGTAGAAATTTTTTAATATCTTGATCACTCTCATATATGTATGTAAAAATTTGGTAATGAAAAATCTGCACACTTGAATATGTGACGCATGTATACGCTGTTAATACCCTGTCGGAAACGAAATTAACTTTAAATTAACTTAAAACTAACTATTTTAGAGCAGGAACTGGTTGACGCCTGGATTATTTCTAAATTTCATCCTACTTTCTTTTCTTTTGTTAGCCTCTAATGGTAATCGAGACTGGCCTCAAGACTGGTGAGCAGCCAACATACTCACTCAGCCATCGCAACATATAAAACGAATGCGACAATAGGCAGTTTAATTAAAGAGTTATATACCGTCTATGTGTGTATGTTATTATTTGAATTTTGGGTTAACTCTGCAGTACGTTTCAGCTAGGTTATAACCAGTACACAAAAAGTGAATTACAAATCGATTATACTGTCGCTAATTTGAAGCTAGTCCTTAAAAGTTAACTCAAAGTCAACTATTTTAGTAGTTGACTACTCAATGTCCAACAGGGTAGGTATAGAGAAGCAGCAGCCACAACTACAGCAGTTGTTAAACAGTAAAGCATTTCTGGTTTACAGTGAGAAAAATCGATTTTGTATTTGTTAAAATGGTTGATGTAAAACGAGTTTATTTCAATATACATACATATGTATGCATACTTATACATATGTATGTATATTAATTATATTGAAGTAGGCTGAGTAAGTCAGGATTGACTGTTGCTAATTTGTCTGTTTAGTGTCCTGTGTATATACCTTCGACACTATCCAGTTAACAACATTTAACGAAACCTCTCCAGTATTGCAAAATGTTGACTATGCATACAAAACAAAGAAATCTTAAAATAACCATGACAATACCTATTCCGAAGGTTTACCTTGGCGGACTTATTTTTAAAAATATATGTATACACTCATACATGTGTGTTTATCATATCATGTTTATTAAGATCTCATTTGGCAAATATCTGCATATAATATGCCAAATAAATGTTTCATAAACATGGAAAATTTTTTAAATTTTAATAATAAAAAAAAAGCACGCGTTCACCTATTACGACTACAAATCACAAAAAATATGTGCCTAAACTATTCCTAGTTCAGCATACAGGCATCTTTTAAATGTGTTGAATGTGTTTTTTCTTCTCCTGTAAAGCTTCAAATATGCGAGTTAAGGTCTTTATACACGAGACCATCGTTATGCAGTTCTGTTTGGTAAATTATTTTGTATACAACTAGTGTATACAAAAACAAACATAAACAATGAAAAAATGTTGTTGTAAAGTGTTTGGAAAAATATTGGTTTTGTTGTAATTTTTACGAAAAAAGTAGAAAACATAAATAAAAAGCTTTGAAAACTACATTTTAAACATATTCCACGCACAGCTAGTGATGTACTCAATGGAAATAAAATATCAAATACAAATAATTATTACTTGTAAAGCTGTTCTGTTTGCATACGATTTGCGCTGAATTTTCCTAACCAAAAATCAAATGAGGAGTCCACAAACAGAGATAGCTATATAAAGATTTTCATGTTTTCTGTCCTTCACTAGACTCACCCGTACCGCAAATTGGTCATTTTTGTAGTCTGGTAGAGCTGGTGACCCTTCTGGTAGTATTCTGTGGCTATCATTTGTCTTGCTGTACGAGTCAGTTTCGTATTTGGCTCAATTTATTAAATTTCGTGTTTTTAGTGATATGATTTTACATATACATATGTAGAGTTTTAACACTAGGACATTATCTACATAGACGTATGTACATACATATTTTATCATTTTTGAACTGTTTATGGTTTGCTTATGGTGAGATCATTAGTTCTTAAATTGCTTTAGAAAAAAGCAACACTTTTTATTAAAATTTAAATTGTTTCTAAAAAGAACCGACTTTAATATATATATATATATATATATATATATATATATATATATATATATATATATATATATATATATATATATATATATATATATATATATATATCTATATATATATATATATATATATATATATATATATATATATATATATATATATATATATATATATAAAAGCATTGATTGAGAAAGCCAAATTAAAGCAAAAGATTCATTATGACAAAAATGAGAGAAGTTGCGTAATGAAAATTAATGATTTGGTTCTATTAGAAAACAGTGCAGGGCATAAATTGGAATCATTATACACTGGCCCATATGAAATAACTGATATTGATGAATACGGTAACTGTATTTTAAAAATTGCAGAACATAAATACCAAAAAGTTCATAAAAACAGATTGAAGATATATAATGCATAAAATTGTCAATGACTATTGCCTTCGTTATACAATTTCTAATTTATTTATATATGAAAAAATTATACTTACGCCAAAATACAATTTAAATTGTCAAACACAGAAAAAAATAGAAATTTTTTTTAATATTTGAATTTATAATTTATAATTTTAATTTATAATAATAAAAGAATTCTATTCTTAAGTGTTCTTGAATATAAATAAATAAATAAAAATAAAAAACATAAACTTTCTTTTTCCAAAAATACACAAATGTAAATATTTTGATACATTTACGTACAAAAACAAAAACGAAACACGCAAACGCAAAATCTATACACACCATACATATGTTGTACATTAAATTCTTATTCAGCAGTCCTCAAGCGTCTCCAAAACCTTTTCATCTACAATAATTTTTATCGCAACATTACATATTTCTAATATAATATATTTTGAAGTCTTACCCTAGAATGAACATATCTTCTATTTCTTAGATTGTTTTGAAATCTTTTGCACCCCTGAATGAATATCTTCGTTATATTCGGCAAAAATGTCTTCCAGTATTGGGGTACTGTTGTAATACTTTATTTTGGTAAAGTCTACCCCTTTTTTGTACTGCCTTGCGATCGCTGCTTCAAGCTTTTGGAGATCTCTGCTCTGCTTCTTAAAGAGAAATATTTTTTAAATTTCGAATAAAATTAATTTTAAAGCAGACCAAACAAAAATTCATACTTGCAATATTTGACCAAAGCCAAATATTACATTGGACAAATTTAAATGCTTTTATATATTTCTGGTCCAAAAATGTATGGTATGGCGCGCAAATTCTAGAATTACTTTTCCAGATTTAAAATAGTTTGTAATGGAATTAATTCTTTATAATCTTAGATTTGTAACCGGCATTTGCACGTGCGTGTATATATTTTTAAGGAAATATTTTTTTACAACATTTCTCACTTGAGATTGAATTAAGTACGAATGGATTGACAAATATATATATATATATATATATATATATATATATATATATATATATATATATATATATATATATATATATATATATATAAGAATTCTATTCTTAAGTGTTCTTGAATATAAATAAATAAATAAAAATAAAAAACATAAACTTTCTTTTTCCAAAAATACACAAATGTAAATATTTTGATACATTTACGTACAAAAACAAAAACGAAACACACAAACGCAAAATCTATAGACACCATACATATGTTGTACATTAAATTCTTATTCAGCAGTCCTCAAGCGTCTCCAAAACCTTTTCATCTACAATAATTTTTATCGCAACATTACATATTTCTAATATAATATATTTTGAAGTCTTACCCTAGAATGAACATATCTTCTATTTCTTAGATTGTTTTGAAATCTTTTGCACCCGTGAATGAATATCTTCGTTATATTCGGCAAAAATTTCTTCCAGTATTGGGGTACTGTTGTAATACTTTATTTTGGTAAAGTCTACCCCTTTTTTGTACTGCCTTGCGATCGCTGCTTCAAGCTTTTGGAGATCTCTGCTCTGCTTCTTAAAGAGAAATATTTTTTAAATTTCGAATAAAATTAATTTTAAAGCAGACCAAACAAAAATTCATACTTGCAATATTTGACCAAAGCCAAATATTACATTGGACAAATTTAAATGCTTTTATATATTTCTGGTCCAAAAATGTATGGTATGGCGCGCAAATTCTAGAATTACTTTTCCAGATTTAAAATAGTTTGTAATGGAATTAATTCTTTATAATCTTAGATTTGTAACCGGCATTTGCACGTGCGTGTATATATTTTTAAGGAAATATTTTTTTACAACATTTCTCACTTGAGATTGAATTAAGTACGAATGGATTGACAAATATATATATATATATATATATATATATATATATATATATATATATATATATATATATATATATATATATATATATATATATATATATATATATATATATATATATATATATATATATATATATATATAAGAATTCTATTCTTAAGTGTTCTTGAATATAAATAAATAAATAAAAATAAAAAACATAAACTTTCTTTTTCCAAAAATACACAAATGTAAATATTTTGATACATTTACGTACAAAAACAAAAACGAAACACACAAACGCAAAATCTATAGACACCATACATATGTTGTACATTAAATTCTTATTCAGCAGTCCTCAAGCGTCTCCAAAACCTTTTCATCTACAATAATTTTTATCGCAACATTACATATTTCTAATATAATATATTTTGAAGTCTTACCCTAGAATGAACATATCTTCTATTTCTTAGATTGTTTTGAAATCTTTTGCACCCGTGAATGAATATCTTCGTTATATTCGGCAAAAATTTCTTCCAGTATTGGGGTACTGTTGTAATACTTTATTTTGGTAAAGTCTACCCCTTTTTTGTACTGCCTTGCGATCGCTGCTTCAAGCTTTTGGAGATCTCTGCTCTGCTTCTTAAAGAGAAATATTTTTTAAATTTCGAATAAAATTAATTTTAAAGCAGACCAAACAAAAATTCATACTTGCAATATTTGACCAAAGCCAAATATTACATTGGACAAATTTAAATGCTTTTATATATTTCTGGTCCAAAAATGTATGGTATGGCGCGCAAATTCTAGAATTACTTTTCCAGATTTAAAATAGTTTGTAATGGAATTAATTCTTTATAATCTTAGATTTGTAACCGGCATTTGCACGTGCGTGTATATATTTTTAAGGAAATATTTTTTTACAACATTTCTCACTTGAGATTGAATTAAGTACGAATGGATTGACAAATATATATATATATATATATATATATATATATATATATATATATATATATATATATATATATATATATAAGAATTCTATTCTTAAGTGTTTGTTACCGCCACTGGCAACTCTATACTTTATGCATAACACATATTTGTTCTCTTTTTCTTTATCGTACCGTAATATCATAAGCTCTGCTTGTTATCCAAATGAAAGTGTAAAACAAGATAGAAGATAGATTATAATGATATTGTTCAAACATGCATAGCTACGGATATGCCGTAAATGTTTGCGGAAGCCATTCCCTGAACAGACTTCATAGAAGAGACATCGCAAAATTGCCTGCGCATATTCTTGGCTATTGCACTAAAATGTAAGATATATAAAAAACTTTGAATTTATGATTTATTACTGAATTGTACCAAATATTTTGTAGGAAATTTAATGCTGGTTAATAAAATTATTTGCAATTAAAAACGTTAACCCATTCAAATTCAAGCCATAGCCAGGATTAAAAGCGGAGTAAACGCCTTTCTCGTTTACAAAATTTAAATTTCATTTTATTCCGAATGAAATTCTCTCACCATAGATCCACCTGTTTAATGTACTGGGTAAGAGGGTGGATAAAAATGTGTGACACTGGTAGTTTAGAAAGATTTCATATGCCTTTGCTAGTACCAGGATGCAAAACAAGCATATAAAGAAGTACCTCATTTTTTAGATGAGCTTCTTAAGGTTCGTTTTCTGGATGTTGATGCTCCTTCTTCCACTACAACTGGCACAGCACAGGGTCTTCTGAATTTAGAAATAACAAACCTTAAAAAGAAACAAAATAATTTAATTAAATTAATATCACCTAATATTATATAAAGAGTGGAAAATACAAAAACAATTACATGTATTGTATTTAATATATATGTACATGACTAGTACCCTGTGCTGTGCCAGTTGTAGTGGAAGAACTTTCCTCATTGTAGTGGAAGAACTTTCCTCACTTAAAGAATTTACCAATCGAGGACTATTATGACGCTTCTCCCCGTCTGCTAATCGGCGCTAACAACTGGAGCTTGGGTATTCCGAGAAGAATTCGCGAGTCTTCGCCAAAATCACCTGTTGCTGTGAAAACTAAGCTAGGTTGGCTTATTTATGGTAATATTGGCTCAGAATCTAAGCCGCCTGAGTCTCTGAATCTACACGTTTGCGAGTGCGAAGCGGGTGATACAAATTTAAGTGAGCTTGTTAAACAATATTTTTCGCTTGACTCTGTAGGTATCAAGCTACCGGAAAAGCCAATTTATGGCAAAGAAGACGAACGTGCATTACATTTATTACACAGTAATACCTATCAAGGCTTAGATAACCATTATGTAACCGGCTTATTATGGAAATACGATAGTATCAACCTACCGGAAAGTTTAGCAATGGCAGAAAAGCGATTATTATGCCTTGAACGGAAATTAATAGCTGATTCATATTTATTACCTGTTTTTCAAAAAACTATTTCAGACTATCTGCAAAAAGGCTATATTAAGAAAATGAGTCAGGCTGATTTGGATTGTTCTAAATATTTAGATCGCATTTGGTACCTACCTATTTTCGCTGTACATAACAAAAATAAACCTGACAAGGTGCGTATCGTATGGGATGCCGCTGCTAAATCGCACGGCGTATCTCTGAACAGCATGTTAATCAAAGGACCTGACTTACTATCGTCACTAACAGCAATATTATTTCGCTTTCGTCAAAAATCTATTGCGATTTCTGGTGACATACAAGAAATGTTTCACCAAGTGTACATAAAAGAATGTGATCAACATGCTCAGCGCTTTCTGTGGCGAAACTGTGAGATGGATAGGGAACCTGATACATACATAATGAAAGTAATGATCTTTGGAGCAGCCTGTGCTCCTAGCATATCGCAATACATTAAAAATGTAAATGCAGAAAAGTTTAAAAGCCAATATCCTACTGCAGTGCAGTCCATACGATTCGATCATTATGTAGATGACCTTCTAACTTCAGTCAACACTGAAAATGATGCTATCCAATTAGCTCAACAAGTTAAGTTTATTCACAAGCAAGGTGGTTTTCATATAAGAAACTGGTGCTCCAACAGCTTACGTGTTTTGGCTGAATTAAATGAAACAGCTGAAATTGTTGAAAAAAGTTTATCTATAGATGAAAATAAAATTGAAAAAGTTCTTGGCGTCTTTTGGTTGGCATATAAAGACAAATTAATTTTTAAAATTTCGGACAATATTTTGCAAAGCGATATATTCAATTGCAAATCAATTCCAACTAAAAGGCAAATTTTGCGTGTTATTATGACAATTTACGACCCTCTTGGCCTGATTGGAAATTTTATCATGTATGCAAAAATACTTTTGCAGCACATATGGCGCAGTAAGATTCATTGGGATGAACCAATAATGGCAAATGAGTATGAAAAATGGAAGAAATGGATTTCTAAAATTTCAGAACTCAGAAAACTGTCAATACCTAGATGTTATTTGCAAACATTTAAAGATTATAATAACTTGCAAGTTCAATTACATACATTTGTTGACGCAAGCTTAGATGGATATGCAGTTGTTTCGTACTTCAGAATAACCGACGGCACCAAGGTAATTTGCTCGTTAGTTGGCTCAAAAACACGCGTTGCGCCGCTGAAATTAACATCCATACCCCGGTTGGAGTTAATGTCTGCGTTAATAGGAGCTCGATACGCGAATACTATTATCGAAAACCACACAATAACAGTAGCTAAAAAATACTTTTGGACAGATTCAAAAAATGTTCTTGGTTGGTTGAGATCAGACCACCGCAGATACTGTCAATTTGTAGCCTTCCGCGTGAGCGAAATACTTGAGAAAACTGAGCTGATTGAGTGGAACTGGGTGCCTTCGAAACTAAATGTCGCTGACGACGCCACCAAATGGGTTAAGCCACCCGATTTCACTGAACAAAGTCGATGGTTTTACGGTCCCCAATTCCTTCTCTTACCTGAAAGCGAGTGGCCAACGGAAAAAGAGATAACATGTACAACAAATGAAGAAATTAAAGCGCATATAATGTTGACGACCAATGCTGAATTTGCCTTCAATGTATCGCGATTTTCAAAGTGGAATCGCTTACTCCGAACTGCGGCTTACGTACAGCGCTTCAAAACTCTACTCTTATGTAAACGAAATAGTAATTCCGAAAAATCATTTAAAGCTATTGCTGAAGTGCCTCCTTTAACATCCCATGAGCTGAAAGCAGGTGAGATTTTCTTATATCAACAGGCTCAAAAGGAGTTTTATGCACTCGAAATACAACTTCTGCAAAAAGGAAAACCTCTTCCAAAATCAAGCGAACTCTACAAACTGTCAGCCTTTCTAGACACAAACAATATTTTACGCATCGATGGCAGAATAGATTTAGCTGAAGCTGTCGAGGAACAAAAGAAGCCTATAATACTGCCTAGAAGATCGGCGGTAACCCAACTAGTTATTCATCACTATCACTGCAAGCTATATCATCTGAACCATGAGACCGTAATAAATGAATTGCGTCAAAAATTCTTTATAGGTCGACTTCGAGCATCGTTAAAAACTATCTGTAGAAACTGTCAAACTTGCAAAGTACAAAAGGCCACACCAATTTATCCCAGAATGGCCAGATTGCCAAGAGCTCGATTAGCGGCATTCTCTCATCCATTTAGTTTTACTGGCCTTGACTTTTTCGGTCCAATACATATAGTCGTCAACCGTCATATCGAAAAAAGGTATGGTGCATTATTCACATGCCTGACAGTACGGGCTATACATATTGAAATTGTGCACTCCTTGACTACGTCATCTTGTATAATGGCGATTCGAAATTTCACATGCAAACGTGGTACACCGCTCGAATTCTTCAGCGATAATGGCACTAATTTCGTTGGTGCGGAACGGGAATTACGCGAGGCCATAGCGGCCGTTAACAGAGACGAATTTGTACGCGAATTCACAACAGCAACTAGTAAATGGAACTTTAATACCCCAGCAGCCCCCCACATGGGTGGAGCATGGGAGCGTTTAGTTCGTTCGGTAAAGACCGTCCTGTACAAGATAATGCCAACGCATTTACCAAGCGAAGAACTTTTGCGTAGTATGATGTCAGAAGTCGAGAACATTGTAAATTCTCGACCACTTACGTATGTGCCGCTTGATAATGAGAACTCCAACGTGCTTACACCAAATCACTTTTTAATCGGATGTTCAAATGGTATGAAACCATTGGCGGTATACGATGACAGTCGGACGACGCTACGACATAATTGGCTACGTTCTCAACAATATGCTGAAAGGTTTTGGAAACAATGGGTTTCTGATTATCTGCCAACACTGACGTGTAGAAAAAAGTGGCACGACTTAGCTAGACCATTGCGAGTTGGAGATATAGTAGTAATCGCTGATTACAAGTTGCCTCGCAATGTTTGGCCTAAAGGCAAGGTGTTAGAGGTAAAACTAGCGACTGATGGACAAACCAGAAGTGCGAAAATAATGACGGCTCGTGGTGTACTTGAAAGACCAACTACGAAGTTGGCTGTATTAGACGTGGCTACAGAAGATGAGTAGGACTACGAAATATCTCGTCATACTGCGGGGGAGTGTTACCGCCACTGGCAACTCTATACTTTATGCATAACACATATTTGTTCTCTTTTTCTTTATCGTACCGTAATATCATAAGCTCTGCTTGTTATCCAAATGAAAGTGTAAAACAAGATAGAAGATAGATTATAATGATATTGTTCAAACATGCATAGCTACGGATATGCCGTAAATGTTTGCGGAAGCCATTCCCTGAACAGACTTCATAGAAGAGACATCGCAAAATTGCCTGCGCATATTCTTGGCTATTGCACTAAAATGTAAGATATATAAAAAACTTTGAATTTATGATTTATTACTGAATTGTACCAAATATTTTGTAGGAAATTTAATGCTGGTTAATAAAATTATTTGCAATTAAAAACGTTAACCCATTCAAATTCAAGCCATAGCCAGGATTAAAAGCGGAGTAAACGCCTTTCTCGTTTACAGTGTTCTTGAATATAAATAAATAAATAAAAATAAAAAACATAAACTTTCTTTTTCCAAAAATACACAAATGTAAATATTTTGATACATTTACGTACAAAAACAAAAACGAAACACGCAAACGCAAAATCTATAGACACCATACATATGTTGTACATTAAATTCTTATTCAGCAGTCCTCAAGCGTCTCCAAAACCTTTTCATCTACAATAATTTTTATCGCAACATTACATATTTCTAATATAATATATTTTGAAGTCTTACCCTAGAATGAACATATCTTCTATTTCTTAGATTGTTTTGAAATCTTTTGCACCCCTGAATGAATATCTTCGTTATATTCGGCAAAAATTTCTTCCAGTATTGGGGTACTGTTGTAATACTTTATTTTGGTAAAGTCTACCCCTTTTTTGTACTGCCTTGCGACCGCTGCTTCAAGCTTTTGGAGATCTCTGCTCTGCTTCTTAAAGAGAAATATTTTTTAAATTTCGAATAAAATTAATTTTAAAGCAGACCAAACAAAAATTCATACTTGCAATATTTGACCAAAGCCAAATATTACATTGGACAAATTTAAATGCTTTTATATATTTCTGGTCCAAAAATGTATGGTATGGCGCGCAAATTCTAGAATTACTTTTCCAGATTTAAAATAGTTTGTAATGGAATTAATTCTTTATAATCTTAGATTTGTAACCGGCATTTGCACGTGCGTGTATATATTTTTAAGGAAATATTTTTTTACAACATTTCTCACTTGAGATTGAATTAAGTACGAATGGATTGACAATATATATATATATATATATATATATATATATATATATATATATATATATATATATATATATATATATATATATATATATATATATAAGAATTCTATTCTTAAGTGTTCTTGAATATAAATAAATAAATAAAAATAAAAAACATAAACTTTCTTTTTCCAAAAATACACAAATGTAAATATTTTGATACATTTACGTACAAAAACAAAAACGAAACACACAAACGCAAAATCTATAGACACCATACATATGTTGTACATTAAATTCTTATTCAGCAGTCCTCAAGCGTCTCCAAAACCTTTTCATCTACAATAATTTTTATCGCAACATTACATATTTCTAATATAATATATTTTGAAGTCTTACCCTAGAATGAACATATCTTCTATTTCTTAGATTGTTTTGAAATCTTTTGCACCCGTGAATGAATATCTTCGTTATATTCGGCAAAAATTTCTTCCAGTATTGGGGTACTGTTGTAATACTTTATTTTGGTAAAGTCTACCCCTTTTTTGTACTGCCTTGCGATCGCTGCTTCAAGCTTTTGGAGATCTCTGCTCTGCTTCTTAAAGAGAAATATTTTTTAAATTTCGAATAAAATTAATTTTAAAGCAGACCAAACAAAAATTCATACTTGCAATATTTGACCAAAGCCAAATATTACATTGGACAAATTTAAATGCTTTTATATATTTCTGGTCCAAAAATGTATGGTATGGCGCGCAAATTCTAGAATTACTTTTCCAGATTTAAAATAGTTTGTAATGGAATTAATTCTTTATAATCTTAGATTTGTAACCGGCATTTGCACGTGCGTGTATATATTTTTAAGGAAATATTTTTTTACAACATTTCTCACTTGAGATTGAATTAAGTACGAATGGATTGACAAATATATATATATATATATATATATATATATAAGAATTCTATTCTTAAGTGTTCTTGAATATAAATAAATAAATAAAAATAAAAAACATAAACTTTCTTTTTCCAAAAATACACAAATGTAAATATTTTGATACATTTACGTACAAAAACAAAAACGAAACACGCAAACGCAAAATCTATAGACACCATACATATGTTGTACATTAAATTCTTATTCAGCAGTCCTCAAGCGTCTCCAAAACCTTTTCATCTACAATAATTTTTATCGCAACATTACATATTTCTAATATAATATATTTTGAAGTCTTACCCTAGAATGAACATATCTTCTATTTCTTAGATTGTTTTGAAATCTTTTGCACCCCTGAATGAATATCTTCGTTATATTCGGCAAAAATTTCTTCCAGTATTGGGGTACTGTTGTAATACTTTATTTTGGTAAAGTCTACCCCTTTTTTGTACTGCCTTGCGATCGCTGCTTCAAGCTTTTGGAGATCTCTGCTCTGCTTCTTAAAGAGAAATATTTTTTAAATTTCGAATAAAATTAATTTTAAAGCAGACCAAACAAAAATTCATACTTGCAATATTTGACCAAAGCCAAATATTACATTGGACAAATTTAAATGCTTTTATATATTTCTGGTCCAAAAATGTATGGTATGGCGCGCAAATTCTAGAATTACTTTTCCAGATTTAAAATAGTTTGTAATGGAATTAATTCTTTATAATCTTAGATTTGTAACCGGCATTTGCACGTGCGTGTATATATTTTTAAGGAAATATTTTTTTACAACATTTCTCACTTGAGATTGAATTAAGTACGAATGGATTGACAAATATATATATATATATATATATATATATATATATATATATATATATATATATATATATATATATATATATATATATATATATATATATATATATATATAAGAATTCTATTCTTAAGTGTTCTTGAATATAAATAAATAAATAAAAATAAAAAACATAAACTTTCTTTTTCCAAAAATACACAAATGTAAATATTTTGATACATTTACGTACAAAAACAAAAACGAAACACACAAACGCAAAATCTATAGACACCATACATATGTTGTACATTAAATTCTTATTCAGCAGTCCTCAAGCGTCTCCAAAACCTTTTCATCTACAATAATTTTTATCGCAACATTACATATTTCTAATATAATATATTTTGAAGTCTTACCCTAGAATGAACATATCTTCTATTTCTTAGATTGTTTTGAAATCTTTTGCACCCGTGAATGAATATCTTCGTTATATTCGGCAAAAATTTCTTCCAGTATTGGGGTACTGTTGTAATACTTTATTTTGGTAAAGTCTACCCCTTTTTTGTACTGCCTTGCGATCGCTGCTTCAAGCTTTTGGAGATCTCTGCTCTGCTTCTTAAAGAGAAATATTTTTTAAATTTCGAATAAAATTAATTTTAAAGCAGACCAAACAAAAATTCATACTTGCAATATTTGACCAAAGCCAAATATTACATTGGACAAATTTAAATGCTTTTATATATTTCTGGTCCAAAAATGTATGGTATGGCGCGCAAATTCTAGAATTACTTTTCCAGATTTAAAATAGTTTGTAATGGAATTAATTCTTTATAATCTTAGATTTGTAACCGGCATTTGCACGTGCGTGTATATATTTTTAAGGAAATATTTTTTTACAACATTTCTCACTTGAGATTGAATTAAGTACGAATGGATTGACAAATATATATATATATATATATATATATATATATATATATATATATATATATATATATATATATATATATAAGAATTCTATTCTTAAGTGTTCTTGAATATAAATAAATAAATAAAAATAAAAAACATAAACTTTCTTTTTCCAAAAATACACAAATGTAAATATTTTGATACATTTACGTACAAAAACAAAAACGAAACACGCAAACGCAAAATCTATAGACACCATACATATGTTGTACATTAAATTCTTATTCAGCAGTCCTCAAGCGTCTCCAAAACCTTTTCATCTACAATAATTTTTATCGCAACATTACATATTTCTAATATAATATATTTTGAAGTCTTACCCTAGAATGAACATATCTTCTATTTCTTAGATTGTTTTGAAATCTTTTGCACCCCTGAATGAATATCTTCGTTATATTCGGCAAAAATTTCTTCCAGTATTGGGGTACTGTTGTAATACTTTATTTTGGTAAAGTCTACCCCTTTTTTGTACTGCCTTGCGATTGCTGCTTCAAGCTTTTGGAGATCTCTGCTCTGCTTCTTAAAGAGAAATATTTTTTAAATTTCGAATAAAATTAATTTTAAAGCAGACCAAACAAAAATTCATACTTGCAATATTTGACCAAAGCCAAATATTACATTGGACAAATTTAAATGCTTTTATATATTTCTGGTCCAAAAATGTATGGTATGGCGCGCAAATTCTAGAATTACTTTTCCAGATTTAAAATAGTTTGTAATGGAATTAATTCTTTATAATCTTAGATTTGTAACCGGCATTTGCACGTGCGTGTATATATTTTTAAGGAAATATTTTTTTACAACATTTCTCACTTGAGATTGAATTAAGTACGAATGGATTGACAAATATATATATATATATATATATATATATATATATATATATATATAAGAATTCTATTCTTAAGTGTTCTTGAATATAAATAAATAAATAAAAATAAAAAACATAAACTTTCTTTTTCCAAAAATACACAAATGTAAATATTTTGATACATTTACGTACAAAAACAAAAACGAAACACGCAAACGCAAAATCTATAGACACCATACATATGTTGTACATTAAATTCTTATTCAGCAGTCCTCAAGCGTCTCCAAAACCTTTTCATCTACAATAATTTTTATCGCAACATTACATATTTCTAATATAATATATTTTGAAGTCTTACCCTAGAATGAACATATCTTCTATTTCTTAGATTGTTTTGAAATCTTTTGCACCCCTGAATGAATATCTTCGTTATATTCGGCAAAAATTTCTTCCAGTATTGGGGTACTGTTGTAATACTTTATTTTGGTAAAGTCTACCCCTTTTTTGTACTGCCTTGCGATTGCTGCTTCAAGCTTTTGGAGATCTCTGCTCTGCTTCTTAAAGAGAAATATTTTTTAAATTTCGAATAAAATTAATTTTAAAGCAGACCAAACAAAAATTCATACTTGCAATATTTGACCAAAGCCAAATATTACATTGGACAAATTTAAATGCTTTTATATATTTCTGGTCCAAAAATGTATGGTATGGCGCGCAAATTCTAGAATTACTTTTCCAGATTTAAAATAGTTTGTAATGGAATTAATTCTTTATAATCTTAGATTTGTAACCGGCATTTGCACGTGCGTGTATATATTTTTAAGGAAATATTTTTTTACAACATTTCTCACTTGAGATTGAATTAAGTACGAATGGATTGACAAATATATATATATATATATATATATATATATATATATATATATATATATATATATATATATATATATATATATATATATATATATATATATATATGTATATATAAGAATTCTATTCTTAAGTGTTCTTGAATATAAATAAATAAATAAAAATAAAAAACATAAACTTTCTTTTTCCAAAAATACACAAATGTAAATATTTTGATACATTTACGTACAAAAACAAAAACGAAACACGCAAACGCAAAATCTATAGACACCATACATATGTTGTACATTAAATTCTTATTCAGCAGTCCTCAAGCGTCTCCAAAACCTTTTCATCTACAATAATTTTTATCGCAACATTACATATTTCTAATATAATATATTTTGAAGTCTTACCCTAGAATGAACATATCTTCTATTTCTTAGATTGTTTTGAAATCTTTTGCACCCCTGAATATCTTCGTTATATTCGGCAAAAATTTCTTCCAGTATTGGGGTACTGTTGTAATACTTTATTTTGGTAAAGTCTACCCCTTTTTTGTACTGCCTTGCGATCGCTGCTTCAAGCTTTTGGAGATCTCTGCTCTGCTTCTTAAAGAGAAATATTTTTTAAATTTCGAATAAAATTAATTTTAAAGCAGACCAAACAAAAATTCATACTTGCAATATTTGACCAAAGCCAAATATTACATTGGACAAATTTAAATGCTTTTATATATTTCTGGTCCAAAAATGTATGGTATGGCGCGCAAATTCTAGAATTCTAGAATTACATGCCACGAATTCAAGAAGTCCTATTCAAATACCAAAGAGACTTACGCATCAATGAAAAAAATAATAGAATTAATTAAATATGATAATCACAAATGGAAAATATGCGCAGATTTGAAAGAGGTATGCAGCTGGGTTATACCAAAAATATGTGCTTATGGAATACGCGTTTTGATGGCGACCATTACAGTAAACGGGATTGGCCTTTACGTGAGAAAGTGAGTTTGAACAGACACAATGTTATTGAATTTCCACTTGTGCCGATGGAACAGATTTTGCTTCCTCCACTTCACATTGAACTGGGTATTGTAAAAAATTGTATAAAAGCATTGAACCCAGATGGTGCTGCTTTTACCGAATTACGCCGAATTTTTCCACGTTTAAGCGGCGTGAAAGTAAAAGAAGGTACGAACTCTAGCTATTATATTAAATTCAATTTATATTTTATATCATATTATATTTAATATTATAGGCATTCTTAATCGACCGGACATTCGTCGTCTAATGAAGGACCAACAATTTGAAATGGCATTGAATGATATCGAACATTTAATTGGAATTGTGTGAAAGCAGTAATTGAAAACGTTTTAGGAAATCATCGGTCTGAAAATTGGTGCATTTTAATTCAAGATATGGTTACGTTTTAACCTTTTCAAAACGTTTCTCGTAGATTCTTTAATTGTAATGAAGTTACAACACTCACGTCTTCAGTTTACAATAATCAGTTCAACACTTTATTTATTTTAACACACTATACTTGTAAACACTTTACTAAAAGAACAATCACTTTTTATTACTTAAGACACTTTACACGTTAGCGCAGCTAAAAATCGACTGACTCTTCAGCGTTGAGCTTCGCTGCTTTTATACCTCCAATGATCATTACTAGAACATTCTAGACGTTTACAGAAGCTAATCACGCCACATCTATAGTGCGATGTGCGATGACTCATCATGAACAAAAGATATACACACACACCGCCATACATACACGCGGCAGTAAAACTCAAGCATCTGAGTCGCGCACATACATGCACACACGAATATTGTATCGTGCGGTGGTGGTTTCTCTTATTTCGCTGTTGTGCTTATTTATCCACACATGTGTGTCAGTATGTGCACACTCGCTGTGCTGCCGTTTTGTTTATCAACAAGCTTCTATGTATGCATGTGTGTATATACCTCCTGTGTTCATTTACAAATATTAACAAGACAATATACGCACATATAAAATAACGATGATTTAGTACGTTCTAGAACAATCACAATCGGTCCCTTCACGACCAAATTTGTAACAATATGTTAAAAGCGTTCAAAAAATTAAAAGTCAGAATGTCACTGAAAGTACATTTTCTGCATTGTCATGCAGAAAAGTTTAATGAGCAATCACCAGCCAAGTCCGATGAACACAGCGAGAGATTTCATCAAGTAACAGCCAGACTCGAACATTGGTATAGCGGCAAAAAACTTGATTGCCTTTAAGGTGATATATGTATGTTGGAATCTGCAGGAGGAAGAAGAATAAACTTTAAAATAAAAAATAGATTTTAATTAACAAGAAAATATTTTTTTTTAATTTTTAGGCTTCGTCTGGTAACAGGTTGAAACTACAATTTTTCATCTTTTGTGAATAAAATCAAAAGTTGCCCACAGATTTTGGTCACTTAAAGCTCGTTTTGTTTCAAATATGTATTTTTTTTTTATATATATAAGGGAAAATTTATTGGCATACCTTAATTTTTCAATTTTTTATGCAGTTTTAAATATCACAAAATTTCAACAATTTGCAAGAAATAATTTTTTTTTAATGAATTGTATATCAGATTAAAGGTTATTTTATTGCGGAATTTCGGTTTTTTACTAAAGTTCAATAAACGAAAAATTTTTTTAGTTAGTTCAATACATGTAGTGCAACCTCCTCCATTTTTAAAATAACGGTAAATCTCGAAAACGCGAGCTAACCTAGAAAAACGGATAGCACCACTGAATTCAGCGTACCCGAATTAGGTTTAGTCACTGGGTGCCCCGTTTGTCGGTTTTTTCAACTAGCACAGTGTAATCTATCTATCTATTTTTTTTTTTTTTTTAATTAATCGTTAACGCTTTATCTGCAGTAAACTTAAAACAATACGTATTTTACCAAAAGTCCGATATGTACATACATATACACTTGCATCTATGTAAATACAAGACATTTTACAGCTGTATATGAGCGGATAAAATTTTATAACGTTCTTTTTTTCTTGTTCCGCACATTTAAATGAAACACAGTTTTAGAGTAACTAGATTCAATTTGTTTCTCTTCAATATCTAATATATTTGCTAATAAATATACACACATGTGTATGTATGTATGTACGTATGCAAGTACAAGTACCTACATTGTTAAAAATCAGCTAAGTAGGTAGGTATTAAGAAATAATGAAGCGTATTAAAGTAAACGTTTTAGTGCCTACTCAATTTAGTTTTAGTGACCCAACGAGCTCTCACGGAGGGAAAATGAACGCTGTTTAATTTGTTGATGGCAAAAAGCTAAAAAAATAAATTGTTTATCGTCTGTGTGAAGCGATGACAGTTTTTCATTACACATAGTAATTTTCAATTTGAAATTAATTTTTTTCTTTTTTTTTTTTGGTGCATTTAATTAAATTGTGTTAAAAAAGAAGGCAATTTGCAGTTTATTTTGTAAAACGAAACAAAGAAAACACAAGAATGAGGCGTCACAACCAGTTTGGATTTCTCCTTTTAAGTTTAACAACTTTGTTGGGCTTCGGTCGTCAAGTAAAGGCCGAACTATTTCCTCTAACAATTGTGCATATAAATGACTTTCATGCCAGGTGAGTGAGTACATGCATGCATACATATGTATGTGTGTGTGTGTGTGTGTGTGTGCATGTCATTACAGAGCAGCGTTACAGAGTAGCTTGGTTATTTATTTGTTTTCATTTTTTAACCATTATTCCACACGCTTGTAAAAGCAATTTTTTTTTAATTAGTGCCACTTTTTTTCCAACATTAGAAAACACATGGCACGTCTCACCCAGAGAAGCAAGCCGTATCGGCTTAGCCGCCGGCTATTCTGATTCATTATATTTATATAAACGATCGTTTCATTATCGCATTTTCGTCATTAAGCTAATGAATTATTTCATTTGTTTAATGATAAAAATGAGATTTTTTAATTGATCTAAAACACAATATAATGTTTATGAGGTATCTCATTAAGGTTGCGAAGAAAAAAGAAAAAAAAAAATTAAATGTCATTTTATGTGTGAAGAAATTTTTTAGGTGCTACTCACAAATAGACTTCAAAACATTTGCGAAAGGCTAAAATATTTTATCATATATCCAATTTTCTTTACAAATCAAATGAGAACTGAAAGGTCAACGAACGAATTCATTGACTCAGTGAAATTGTGCATTGATTTAGTGAAATTTGTTCCTAAGTCAAATAATATTTTTTGTATCGCAATTATGAAAACTAATGAACAGTTTTCAATGAAATCAATTCATTAGATCTATAAAAATGCATTGTCGCAATGGAAATTTTCACTTAAACTCATTAGAATTATGAACGGAATTTGTTTCAGCGTGGTTTCAATTTTTTACAGATTTGAGCCAACCACCACCTCGGGCGGCACCTGTGAAGAAGGCGGTAAGTGCATTGGAGGTTATGCACGTACCGTTTATACTGTTAAACGTTTGCTGCAAGAATACAAAGACCAGAATGCAGTTTATTTTAATGCGGGTGACAGTTTCCAGGGCACATTGTGGTACAATATTGGACGTTGGAATGTGACAAGTGAATTTTTGAACATGGTGCCAGCTGATGCCATGGTATTTAAAAGAACCCAAATATTACATACAACATAACTACAAACATTTGAAACACTTTAGACATTGGGCAATCATGAATTCGATCATGGTATAGAGGGTGTGGTGCCGTTCTTGAAAAATCTTAATACAAAAATGCTGGTGGCCAACATGGACTCGTCTCACGAACCAGAAATGGAAGGATTATATCAAAAGTCTACAATTCTCACAAGAAGTAACCGAAAAATTGGCGTTATTGGTGTCATTTTAGAAACAACTTATGTATGTAGATAGTTGACGTGACCACTAGTTATTCGTTCAGCTCCGTGTTCGGCAAATACGTGCATATTAAGAAATAAAAATGAATATACATACATAAATTCAAACGGAAACAACAACAGAATTAAAAAACAGGAGAAACAATTTAAAAACATTAAGAATTAATTAATTCAGGTGCAAAAATAGACCTAACAAATGTTTTCTGTGTTTTTCAGCCGTCTATATGCCGCCAACATTTCGATACATTTCTATGGGCTCTTAAAGCAAATAAATAATTGAGTTCATATTTGAACATTAAGAATTAATTTAGCTTTATAATCGATCTTTATGATTTACAATTGTTATTTGTTTAATCGGGCTTTGGTTCGATTTTTCTATTACTCTGCACTGAGAAAGACTTTTGTGTTAAAATTGTATAGATCAAGATTTTTAAGGAGAACAAGAAAAGGAAAGTTATTGGCTGGGGAGCATGCCATGGATGTTTTACGTCCACCACGACGATCATCAGCAGCCAAATGGTTCTGGACCTACATATATCATAATTATGTTCTCCATTCAATAAGTCTTCAATTTTACTGTTATTCCTTAAAAATATTGAGCAATACCATTTCACCGCAGAAAAATCTTTCACAATTCTGAGGTGATAAAAATCGAACTCAAACCCGATAGGGTAATTAACACTTGCAAAAACATTAAATTTTACAAGAGTATACTTAAGATTATATTTGCTCAATGAGCAAGTATGAAATTTACATTCAACAATTATTGTATCTTATAAATACTTTGCAACAGCACATACAAATTTACCCTTTGAGCAAACATAACCTTAAAATGTACTACCGCAACATGCAATGTTTTTTCCATTTTTGTTGCTGTTTGTGGATGTATGCATATGTATGTATGTATATGCAGTTTTATTTACCTTGTATTGATGTACTTGGCCAAAACTAAGTAGAAAAAAAAGATTAGTGGTCCCATTGTTTGTGGGCTAATATTTGCCACTGTGGTCATACCTTAAAGCTTAGATTCACAATTATTAGTTAACTTGGGAACAGGGCTTATGTATTAATATTTCCTAAGGATTTTACCTAACTAATAACTGTAAATTGAGCACAATGTAATTATCTGGTTTGTTCTGAAAATCATTTTGCTTCAAATCATTCCCAAAAGGAAATTGCATCAAAAACCTGAATTTTTGTTTATCCATAGTGATTTTTCTAATGTTAACTCATTTAAAATGTTATTCCAGAATGCATTTATGTTATAGAATTTTATGCTGCAGAAGCATGCCTCATTTTAAATTCAGAAATCGGGTGATTTACAAGCACATGATCCACAGAACATGTCTGATACCATTTTTTTTTCTTTTTTATCATTGGTATATATTTTTTGTAGAACTTGGCTAATACTGGTAAATTAATGTTTCGTAAAGAGAGCGAAGCCATTTTAGAAGAGGCACTAAAACTTAAAGCCCAGGGAGCCAATATTATAATTGTTATTTCTCATTGTGGCTACGATGTAGACCAACTGATTGCCGAACAGGCTGGCTCTGAGATCGATGTCATTGTTGGTGCCCATTCGCATACATTTTTATATACAGGCGATAAACCTCCCGGTCCTGATCGCTCGGGCGGAGATTATCCAACACAGGTGATTCACTCCAGCGGGCATCAAGTGTTGATTGTACAGGCTGGCGCATATGCCAAATATGTTGGCAGGCTGACAGTTTACTTTGATGACAATGGCAATGCTGTGAATTTTGAAGGTGCTCCTATTTACATGGACAGCAGTGTGCCACAGGGTAAGAACTTTTCCACAATATACATACATATGTATTTTCAAAATGTTATCAATGTTATATCGCGAAAGCCTTTCAAGCAGGGTTGGGCAGTATTTGAAATACATGTATTTGAAATACAAATACGTATTTTGTATTTGTATTTTAAATACGTCTCATGAATGTATTTGTATTTTGTATTTTAAATACTAAGCGCTTGAGTATTTTGTATTTCAAATACTCGTGCCCTCAAAGTACATTTTTCAAAATACATTTTCAATTTATGCAAAAAAATATTCGCTAAAAATTATTCCATTCCATCAAATAAAATCCGAAAATTTTGCTACTGTTTTATTTCCAAAAAAAAAAAAAAAAATAATACCACAACTTAATTACCCAAGTACCTGTGTAAAGTAAACGCAACTGAATGCACATACTTACATTGAGAAAGTTGGGAAGCTGTCAGAAAGTTAAATAATAAAAAAATAAAATACAAGGAAAAAAGCGTTCGACATTTTAATCCAAAACAAGAAAAAAAAATATATCAATCAAATGTTGACTTGGATAGACTAAAGTTATAGTTATATAGCATTTGGTGAAACGTTTTTTAATTTCCACTTATTTCTTAATTCCGTTATGTCTTTCAATAAAATACCGCTTTTGTAATAAGAAATTATTGAGATTTTGTCGTTAGCTGTTTTTCTTTATTCGCTATCAAGAGATTTTTTGCCTGATATCACTTTTGAAAAACTGGTATACATATATGAAAAAAATAAACATTTTTTTGATTAAAAGTATTTTGTATTTTAAATACATATTTGTGTTATACTGTATTTTGTATTTCAAATACCTGCTGTTGGAATGCAGTATTTTGTATTTTGTATTTTAAATACATGGAAGAAAAACTATTTGTATTTTGTATTTTAAATACACAACTTTCATGTATTTTGTATTTTAAATACATCAGAGCATGTATTTTGCCCAACACCGCTTTCAAGTTATATTAATATAATGAGCAATGAGCATAATTAAAAACAAACAGACAAACATAACAAAGTTGTAAAAAGCAATAGTCTTCTGAGATGACTAATATTATGCACGAGATTGTCGCTACTTTGATTAATATTAATTAAATATTTAAATGGAAAGGTAAATGGCGTAAGCCTTGGCAGCCGAGTGGCTTAAGCGGCAGCACTAAAATTATAATATTTTGCAAGTCCAAAGTTCATATGGGTGCTGGTGAGCAGCTTTGTCTATTTCTGTAATAAAACTTGACGTTTCTTCATTTAATTAATATTGAAAAAAAAAATAAGTAATAATGATAATAATTTGCAATTTCCTTCACTTTTGCCGCAATTGCACCAAAAGAAAAAAAAAACCTTAAGCAAATACAAGTGTGCAAAAATGCTCAATTGAGAACAAATAATGTAATCAACAATACCTGACACCAGCAAATGGCGAAGTCGACTAACATTTTTCCCCGGAGTAGACCGAAAATAGCAGCGGTGAAGAAAAATTTTAATACAATAAAAAACATATTCATGTGAATTAAAAATACGATTTTTTTCAACAAATGCAAGCATAAACTTTGATTTAATAATAACAAAAGAATAATCGCGTTTTAATTAATATGGTAACACAAAAATAAAGTGGACTTCGCCCTCTGTGACAGTAGCGTTATTTAGAATTTTGAAATACATAAAAGAATTAAACCGAAAAATCAACAGTTGCGTTTATAAAAATAAAATAAAGAATTTGTTAACTAAAGCAATGAATTTTGAAACCTTCAACAAGCAAAGATTGCCAGAAAGACCCAGGGATAAACCAAACAGATTGTGCAGATTTGCACTTAAAAAAAGGTACGCTCACGATCGACCATAAAATGCACTGCAAATTATTTGCACAAAGCACATCGTGGTTTTCTTTGAAAAATTTGGCAGCACTAAATTAAACTTCGCTCAAGTAGCTGTCAGCACTACGGATACAGTAGAATTTGAAATACGATTTTAAACGAATTCATGCCGAAAGTCCCACTTGCGTAACTGAGCTTATTAAAATACAGTAAAATCCCGGTTTAACGAATGATATAATGTTCAGACTTTTCGTTATACCGAGATATTCGTTATATCGAACAATAATTTTTTATCTTAAAATTTTATAAAAAACGGTGGTCCGCAGTTTTAAAAACATCAAAATTTAATTGTATTAATAACTTAAAACTTTAATTGATATTTTGATGTGTATTTAAGATTTGTTTAATTTCTAATATGAAAATTCATTAAAAATCATAAATGTACATATGTAGGTGCATCTACATATTTACTTATATTTGGATGCTATTAACACGTGTAGGTTTATTGTTACATTTCATTCATATTATTAATTTCTTAAGAAATCGACATCTCGTTTTCACAATGAACCTACCAAAACTACTGAAATTTTAAGAAAAAAAGCAACGCATCACACGCGTTCTTTCAATACAAAGCAAAGAAGCCAAAAACACCCACAATCTTACGATTCTGTAATGAGTTTTAAATGTATTTTGCTTTGTCATTCGTTAAATCGAGATTCTTTTTTTTTTGCCATTCGCTATATAAGGCAGTTAATGTAAAAATTTCGCCATTCGTTATATCGGATATTCGTTAAACTGAGTATTCGCTATACCGGGCTTTGACTGTATGATAAAACTTTTTGTAAAATATTTGAGGGCCAGGCAGCACGAGTAAAATGTAATCAGTTGCGGCTGCGCTGTCAGTTTGAAAAATGCATATGATGGTATTTCATGTGACAGTTTTTTTAAGTTGTCAGACAAATTGCTCAAAATCTATGAATCATGTTGCTGAAAACTTGGGTCCTAGAAGGTCCCGTTGTGCCATATACATATGTTATATGTTTCACGAAAACTTGTCGTACTTGTCGAAACAGAACTACAAATATTTTCCTTCTTTTTTTTTTTTTTTTTTGCTTTTATTATGATATATGTATGTATTTTGATATTTTGGCTGTAAATCTATATTGCAATAATCTCTAATACTGCAAAAATACAGGTGATTGTATAACTCAGAAATCTTAATTGGTATTTATAAATTCAAATTGATTAAGAGATATCTGAGTTAATATTGAAAAGAAAAAAAATTTATTGCTGAGATTATGAATTGCGATAAGATTATTTCACTTCTGGTGATAAGATAATTTCTTTGCCATTTTGATTTGCACTGTGAGCCATTATTACAAACTGGGGTAATGGAGGTAAAATTTCAAATTTCATAAAACAAATTTCGTCATTATAATTGCCCTTTAACATAAACGTGAGAAATAAGTAAAAAGCAATTCGACCAGCAACCGGAAGGGGTTTCATTTGAAGTTATTACATCCTGCTGTATTATCATGCTTCGAACACTATCAAATTGATATAGAAAATTGTTTGGATTGCTGCTTTACTTTTGTGACATACAATTAGCGCATCCAAATTATTGTAGCTTTTGGGTAATTATATGGGTAAGGTATTAATTTATAGACGTTTAATTACCTCATAGAGGAAATTATGCGCACACGCTTAAGCACCTGCAAAAAGGAATTTATCCGAATGGACTCAATTATGTAAATACAAATCTTTCTAACCCGTCATTTAGACGGGAAAGTAAATGCCTGAAAGTTGCAATACACTCACACTTTTTTACTAACACACCCACAGTATTTTAACTTTCAACTCAGCTTTCAGCAAAATTTTCCTGAAAGTAATTTTTTGACATTTACTGAAAGTAAAGTGACAAGGTAGTAAACACGGTTGCCTACTCCACGGCACATACAAATTTTCAGGATTGCAGTAGAATATTAATTGTGAATTTTAAATTATTTTGTACATTAGAAAATATTTAAAACATTTTTACAGCAAATATGAATGAAGAACACAAATGAAGTATATTTATAGTGATAATTATTAAATTAATTAATAAAAATTTAGCAATAAAAATTATTTTCGAAGGTTGCCCTATAAATTTATGTTTGGAGTAGTCCTGGCAATTCTATTTCAGTAGTAAACAAAACTATAATACTTGCAACTCTCCGCTTTGACGACATTTTTAAAATTAACTTTCACGTTCCTTTGAAAGTGAGCAAGAAACATACATACATACATACATACATACATACATACATACATACATACATACATACATACGTATGGGGATTTCCGAATTCGCAGTTTTGCTTCAATAACCAAGCGTCAGTCTTGAAATTCTTTAGAGAAGAAAACTGTCTCAAAGCGTGCCCATAAGGTCTTTCGGACGGCCACTTGCACGATATCATTTTCTCGACTTAATAGAATAAATTCCAAAAGACTAAATAAACAAATTTCCCAAGCAGCAACTTTACGTCTATACCAGGCAAAATTTTGTTACGACCTACGTCAAGTTATGTATTAATAAATAAATAATAATAATAAAATAATAAAGCCTGAGGTACGTCTCGAGAAAATGTTGTCAAGTGTAGACTAGACGTTGGGTTAAAAGAAATGAAAATTAAAGAAATCACATGCATACAAATAATAAAAAAAAATATAAACCATTGCCGAAGTAAGTAAGTAAACCATTGCCGAAGTAAGGATTTGCTCAAAGCAAAGTTGTCCGATCTGGTTTTGCTTTGTTTGTGGTAAACAAATAATCTTTTCATGGTGCTGCTTATAACGATTCTCATTAAAATTCACTTTAGATCCGGATGTTGTAACTGCCTTACAGCCTTGGAAAGAAGAAGTGGATGTCCAAGGCAAAGTTGTGGTGGGAGAAACCTTCGTGGATTTGCTCAAAGCTCCCTGTAGCAATGCAGAATGCAATTTAGGCAACTACTTTTGTGATGCCATGGTTCATGCGGTAAGCAATACGAATTGAATTTCTACAACATGCCATTTATTAAGAAACGACTATAATTTTCGATGTTTCAGTATTTGGATTTGGCACCTTACGAGGAGAAAGCTTGGAGTCGAGTACCGATTTGTTTGACCAATGTGGGCGCCTTAAGAGTACCACTCTATCGTGGCAGTAAGTTTTTTTTTTTTTATATGAAAGCAAATCATCATTTCAAAGCAATTATTTTCGCTATTACTTATTGCTCAGATCTCACATATTCTCATATTGTGGCCATGTCACCTTTTGAAAATATTTTGGCTGCTTACGATTTGCCCGGTGAACGTTTGCTAGAAGCTCTAGAGCATGGCGCCAGTAAAATTGATTACACGCGTGACATCAAAAGCTCTTATATATTCTTACAGGTATCGGGTTTGAAAATCACTTATGACTTTAGAAAACCCATGTATGAACGTGTGGTAGATTTGAAAGTACGTTGCAGCAACTGCGCCTATCCCCGTTACGAGCCCTTCAACATAACTTCTACTTATCGGGTAGTGACACCAAGTTTTTTGCATGACGGCGGTGATGGTTATTATATGCTTCAGAAATACAGCAGTAATGAGCTGTAAGAGCTTGCAAAACACATACATACATACATAAGTAAATTATGTTGATTAAAATGAGCGTTTTTCTTTTTTTTGCTTCATAGGCCATATATTACCGATCTGGATGCACTACTGAAGTACACCAAACAAGCATCACCAATAACAACCGGCATTGAAGGACGTATTACAGTGCTTCGATAAGAATTCATCATGTTACTTTTTTATAGCAGAACTTGTAATTTGTAAATTTAATAATTATACAATACAGCTCGCATTTCCTACAAAAATTGCTTGCAAAATGTTCAAAAATGAACTTAATTATTTATTTGCTTTAAGAGCCAATTGAAATGTCTTAATATAGGTCCAAAAATAGACCTTACAAATGTTCTCTGTCTTTTTCAGCCGTCTATATGCCGCGGACATTTCGTTGATGCCACTCAACTCATCTTTTAAGAATTTTTCGAGTCTATTGATGAGTTGATTAGCATCAACGAAATGTCGGCGGTATATAGACGTCTGAAAAAACACAAAACATTTGCAAAGTGACACAACGCACAGTGGGACCAATGAGAAAAAAAAGTGTAATTAATGTGTGCCTTTGAAGCTCGGACATAAGCACATAATATACAATTGAAGTTCGCAAAGTAGCCATAGTATATGTGTAGGCCAAAACAACAACGTTCAGAAATACAACCAAGTGGCGAAAAAAAGGTATTTAAAAAAGGGGTCACAATTAATTTTAACTTCATGAAAAATGTCATGCCTAAGGAGACATTTTTAAATGAAACTAATTTCTATGCTGATGCTAGAATTCTAAATTCAATCAATCGTTAAAATTCATTTTAATTTATACCGGGTGTCCGGCGGAAAGGTGTACTACTTTGTGTTTCTACCATTTTGCTAAACATTAGTTTGGCAAGATGTTTTTGAAGTGACCCCTTGGAAACCGAAGCCAAGAATGTGATCTATTTACTGGTATAAATGTCAATTTTCAATTGTACCTCAAAATTTTTTTTTTTGAATTTTTTAAATTTTTACCAAGTGTAGACCGGTGATCTCTGAAATAATTTCAAAACTTTTTTAAGAATATCTCAAATACGATTTTGAAACGGCACTTTGCCAGTAAATACACCACATTCTGGCTTCTATGTGGTCCAATTGAGTTATACTCCAAAAATGTACCCATATATCCCCAAAATTAATTTTTTTTTAATCTCAAATGCAATTGAGAAATGGCACTTATACCAGTAAATAGACCATGATCTTGGCTTCTTTTTCCACATCGTCCAATTAAGTTGCACTGCAAAAGTGTGTGTAAAATATATAAATGTTCGTCAAAAATATCCATTAATAGGTCGTTGATAATTTTAGTTTAATTTCTAGCAATCGTATTCAGAGAAAAGTGAATCTATTTGAAATATATTTTAGAACAATTATTTCATAAAAAGTTTGTTCTAACATCTATTTAAACTTGTTTCTTTATGAACAACGGTATAAAAGTTTTCAAACAATTTCCCGCGTTTCTAAGAACGGCAACTCTTATTATGTTTCTGCCACTTACCAACACTATAAATTAAAACAGTGTTGCCAATTGTCTATGAAACAACGGTTTGCGAAAAATGTAATATGTCATAATCCGATTTTCACATCTTTATGTGAATCGAAAACTAAAAAAATTATAATACAATTATACAATTTTTTAATAATTGAATTTGAAATCGACAGTTTTTCAAACACTAATAAAATTTATTTTTTAATAGCTTGGTCATTTATAAACCAATTTAAATTTTTTGTTTGTCAGCAAATTGAGCATATGATTTTTTTCGACATCAAATTCGAAGTCGAAAAAATTTAATAACTCAAATTAGTCGAATTTCAAAAGCTTTTAATGTCTTATGAAAGCATTTGACCATAAAATCGGCATGTAAAAAGTTTTTAAAATGGAATTTCATATCAAAATTGAAAAAAAAACATTTTTTTTTTTTTTTTTGAATCGTGCATTTATAAACTGGTTGTCAATATTACTTTGGCTAGTTGAGAGGGGTTTAAGTAAAATGAGCATATACACACTTTTCTTAGAAATCCAATTTATTACCAAATTCGAAAAACAAATATTTTTTAATACATCGATCATGTATAAACCGATTTTTAAAATGTATTTTACGCTTCAGTAGTTCCTCAGAAATTTGGCTCATAAATAACCCAGTTATATTTTTTCTATTTGTACGAGATCTTCAGAATTCGAAATCAATTTTTCCGGAATTTTGAAATATTAATGGCTCTTTTATTTATAGATCGTTTTTCAAAGTTCTCTTTGCTATTTTTTAAGTGTTTCTCAGTAAAATGGACATGCATATGTTTTCGAGATCGAAAAAAAGATTACTTTTTGAATCCTTCATGTATAAAATGGGTTTCAAAATTACCTTTACTTCTTCAAAACGGTTTTCGGTAAAATGGTAATATAAATATTTTTTGAAGTCGAATTCTACGTTTTTCGAAATCAAAAAAAAAATTCATCTACTATATAACAGGTTTCAAAATTATATTTTCTTCTCGAAAGATTTTGTTAGTAAAATGTGTAAATATATTTTTTCGAAATCGAATTTGATATCCAATTAAACAAATTTTTTTTAATATATCTTTCATTTGTAAACCAATATTTAAAATTATTTTTGATTTTTGGAATTGTTTGTCAGTAAAATGAGCATATAAAAGTTTTTCGAAGTCAACTTCGAAATCAAATATGTATTGTTTTCGTTGCAGCAATTTTGTGCAAAGCATTCAATTGCCAAATATGTCAAAAATATCAGATTCCACAACAGCGTTTCTTACACGGGGTTACACGATAAAGTTTTGCCTTTCAAGTTTTAATATATTCTCACTTTTTTTACTAATACACTCACAATTTTGAAAATTGATGCAAGCTTGATGACAATATTTGCTTTCCATAGGGGGCATCAAGTCACAATCAACAAAACAGCTGACAACAGTTTTTTTATCGTTTTGTCTGCAAATATTTTTTTGTTTTGTTAGAAAGCTGTAATTAAAAGTGATAAAAATTAAACAGATTCAAGCTTAAAAATAGAAATAAAAATGTTTACGTGCGAAACCAACAAATATAATGATGTGCTGCAATTTATAGAGATATACAGCAGCCACGAAGTTCTGTGGAATATGAATGTGGCGTCATATCGAATCCTTTCTGCCCTCTGGTTTTGTTCTTCTTCTTTTATTTTCTTTGTTTCTGATGGTACTTTTAATGAAGTAGCTATTTTTAATTTTCTTCTTGATGGCATCTTGAAAACGAATTGTTATGAAATTGCGTGCAGCCTACGTCACAGCTATCAATTTTATTGAATTTTGACAAACAGTATGTGAAAAAAACTTGATAGCAAAACTTGGTCGTGTAAGTGCAGTATAAGGTGTAATACAAAAAGCACTCCTACAAACGAATAACCGTTAACTTGACACCACTTACATATGTATATTGATTGAAAAGGGGCAAATTTTTATTTTAGTTTTTTTCGTGAATAGTAAATTTTTTAAAATGGTTGTCTTTCATATTCAAAATATATTTGTAATATTTTTTCTCATAAACTGTGGAGTGAATGCATTTCTGTCGGGATCTGAAGATCCATATAAAATTTTGGGCGTTGACAGACATGCCAATACACAGCAAATACGTAAAGCCTACAAAGAATTGGCCAAAGAGTGGCACCCAGATAAAAACAGTAACCCAGATGCGGAAATAAAATTTGTGAAAATAAAACAGGCCTACGAACTGCTGAGCGATGCTGACCGTAGACGTCTGTACGACCAACACGGTGTGACCAGTGAGGATTCGCATATGTTCAAGCAGAAACATGACTACAGCCAGTACGACAGATATGCACCAGATCCTTTGGAGGAATTTTTTGGCAAGAAATTCTATTTTGATCATGACATAAGTGTATATCACAAGCTATCGATTACCACAAAGTATTATGAGCAGATCATATTGCCTAAGAGCCAGACCGTGCCATATATTTTAATGTTTTACAATGACTGGTGTTTTCGCTGCACACATGTGGTGGGGGCATTTAAAAAGCTGGTGGAAATTTTGGAACCCTTGGGCATACAATTCGCCACCGTCAATGCCGGCCATGAACAGAAACTATTTCGTATGGCCGGCTTAAGCGATTTGCCCAGTTTGGTGTTGGTTTTGAATGGACATAATTACATATACCGAGAGACATCATTAACTTCCCAAAAGGTGGTAGAATTTATACGCAGAAAATTGCCCTATCGTATGGGCACTACCGTGGACGATGATAATCTGGATGCTTTTCTCAATGGCTGGATGGACAACAAAGTGAGAGCTTTAATATTGGAACCCAGGAATCAAACCAGACTAAGATATTTAATAGCCGCATTTGCATTTCGCAGCAGAGTGGCTTTTGGTTTTGTGTATTTGGACAAGCCAAATTGTGCAGAAATAAAACGGCGTTTTCAAATACATCCAAAACTGGACACTTTGTTGCTGTTCAATGAGTATGTTGAACGTCCTGTGGCTAGTGTGTCTATGTCTGAGATTCCCGCTCAGACTCTGAACAGTATTATATCCTCCAATCAGTATCTGACTCTGCCACGTTTGTCATCGCAAGAGATCTTAGAGGGCATCTGCCCAGCCGAATGGAATCGTCCGCGTAAACGCCTGTGTGTGGTTTTAATCACCGAAAATTCAGATGAGCATAATTTTGCACGAGGAGCTTTAAGAAATATTGCTTTGCAAAGTGGTTATAGTTTAGATAAAGTGCGTTTCGCTTATATCTTCAAAGAGAAACAAATGGAATTTATCAATGCCATATCAAAGGGTTCCATGGACGATAAACTCTTGCGTATAGTGGTGTTGTGGAGACGTGACACCTCGCATGTCAAATACGAATGGGTAACTGATGCCAATTTGGATTTATTAAGATCCGGCCACCAGTCATCAGACCATTTAATCAATCATACCAAACAACGCATAGATCACACCATACAAAAACTATTGAAAACTTCGGAAGCCTTAAGTTATGAGGCATTTGTTAAGAATCTTTTGGATGAGCATGCCCAAGGCTTCATACACGAATGGCTAACGAAGGCTTTGTATTTTTACGAATATCTTATAGACTCTATAGAAGAGGAGCATATATTGGCCACCTTATCTTTGCTGGGCACTATAGCTTTTATGTTTGCAGTGGGCTATGTTATGGTGTACTTTGTACGAGCTGAGGAGGAAAATCTTAAGGCCAAAGGCCAAATCAGTAACAAGTTTGTGGCAAAACCGAAAACCCAGCAACCCGAACTTAAATTACACGAACTAAGAGCCGAGAAATACAATGGCATGGTACGTCTGCTCAAGCCAGGCTGTCGTACCATAATACTGATTACTGATTTGCATACTCGCACAAAACTGATACCACCCTTCCACAAATCAGTGTGGCCTTATAGGAAAAATAAAACTCTTATTTTTGGCCATATGCTGATCGAAAAAGGCCTCTCGTGGTACTCTGAACTACTGAGACTTTCGCTTTGCGACACCAAAAATTTGCAAATCAATCCTAGAAATTGTATTGGCACCGTTATTGCTTTGAATGGGCATCGCAAATATTTTTGCATGTATCATGCCAAACATCCGGAAACTACCAGGGGTGTCAAAAGAATGGAAAAGATTACCCGGCAATTGGTGCGTACTGATGATCCAGAAAGTGGAACTTTCTTTACGGTGGGCAACTCGGATGAGTCGGATGAAAATGAGCCCAAAATTCTGCTAGAAGAAAATTTATTAGATGGCCTTAGCAATTGGTTGGACCGTTTATTTGAGGGCACTACACACAGATATTACATCAATTATTGGCCCGATTTCCCCACAAAATAAAATGCGTTCACAATAAAATTTGGGTATAACGATTATAATTAGTAACATTATATGAATTAATAAATAGGACAAGAGCTGTATTAAAACTGGGTGAATTCGCTTTTTTCCTACTTTTTTTTTAATTACTTGAAAAAAAAAACAACACAAAAGGAGTAATATAATATGTATGTAATTTCAATCGATCAATAATTTTGAGATTGTGAAATATGTCGATATTAAAATAAGTTGATTTCAAAAAAAAAAAAAAATTAAATTGAAAAATTTAAGAAAAAAAATTGAGAATTGTTAATTTGAAGTGGAGAAAATTACAATTCAAATTGAAAAACTCAATTTCTAGTGAAGAAGTTTTTAAATTAAAACTGCAAATTTCCTGTTTTATGAAGTCGATTTTGATTACACACGTATCTGAGCAGAAAGTGAAGTTGTCGTAATACTAAGTTTTTACTTGACCTAATTGGATACATTAACTTGTTGGAATGTATTTTTAGTTCATAATTAATTACTGATGTTTGTAAATTTAAAATACGCATTACTGTCACTCATGAAAAAAGAGAATACATTTGAAATCAGTTTTAAGAAAATTTTGTGGGGAATTTTCGATTTCAAACTGATTTCAAATTCATTTTAGTTTTTATGAATAGTTTATTGTTATTGTTTTATTATTTATTTTTATGAAACATTTGTATATATTATTTAAAATTTATTTTGAAAAAATTGTTAATTATTTTTAAAATTTGAAATTCAGTATCAATATTGAAAATAAACCAAAATGAAAATCGAAAATATAAAAAAAAATCAATGCAAAAGAATGTAAGTTGCTGAAGAAGAACCCAAATTTCAAACTCTCTCAAATATTAATATCAATCGAAAAATAAATAAATCTGCAAGCAAATTGCCATTTTCTAGCCAAGTATGTATTAAAATGTAGTTTTTACCCAACTCGTCGAGCAAATCATTTTTCTTAAATTAATAGATTTTCTAAGAAATAAGAATAACAAAATTTTGCTTGAAAACTGAAAATGAAATTTAACTTTGTGTTTGACATTCATGTCAACAAAAGTAAATTTGTCTACTCTCACTACTCGAATCGAATAAGCAAAATATGTACACCAAAGATCTTATTTATTTAGTATTTATAATTTTTACTAGAAATAAATATTCGCAAAACAACAGCAATTGAAATAAAAACTTGCAAATGTTTTTTATCAGCCTACAATTAAGATCATAAAATAATGAATGATTAATTTATTTGTTTAATTATATTAATATTTAATTATTATATTATTTGGATTAAGTATATTACGATGCATATATAATTAAATAAAAATTTTCGAAATCATAGAAAATCGTTAAATGTTTATTAAATATTTTTTGAAATTTAACTTTAATTTCAAATGTTCTTGATCAAAAAGTTGGTATTAATAACTCAAAACTCTCGGTGTGATGACACCGGTATTCATAAAATTTAAAATTTTGTTGAAATACATTTTAGAACAATTTTTATATGAAAAATGTTTTCTAAAACGTATTTAAACTACCTACATTTTATTTTTTATGAATACCGGCACAGATGCCGGTATGGTTTCATACATTTAATTTACATTTTAGATCAATATGAATGTTCAAATTTAGAGTGACGATCGTCATCATCAAAAATAAAGTGGCAGTTTTGTGGCTTTTCATGGCAGAAATCAAATTTTGTGTTAACCGAATGCATATTTCATTTTAGCAATACAATGCCATGTATATTCTATACGTTATTTACTTACATAAATAGAGGCTAATGAAAGGTTAGTTCTTACCCATGGCATCTAGTAAAATTAACCAAATATTTAGGACGCAAATACACTGCCTTTGTATTTTCACATTTCGTTATTTCACTAGATACAAACGCATTTACAGATGCGTGTTAGCTTTTTACCACTTAAATACACTTTTCACTATGAATAAATTACATTTAAACTGTTAAAAAAACTACAAATCACTGTTACTTTGTGTAACTGAAACGTTCGCGCTTTTTACCACACCGACGCTATGAAAAAATAACTGTTTGCCTTCCAGTGTTGGGTGCTGCCAGAGGTTGCCAAACGATCATGTTCTCTCAAATATACTGCCAGATTTTTTTTTTGTTTTGTTATTAAAATCTTGATTTTTTCCTCACTAAATTATTAAAATATAAACGTATAATAAAAAAAATTATATTTCTTAATTTACTATTATTATATACTAATTTACTATTAGTGCAAACAAGTAAAAAAAATTATATTTCTTAATTTACTATTATTATATACTAATTTACTATTAGTGCAAACAAGTATATTCGATATTAAAAACCGCTACCCTCTGTATCATCGTCTGGTAGCCTAATAATATAATAATAATAATATGTGAGTATAACAATCATTTGATTTTTATTTGCAAAATATGCAATATACAAGCCATAAATCAGACCCACTATGTTCCGTAAATGTACATTTTATCGCTGCAGTTAACAGTATTAGATGCAATACTGATAATCAATATGGACGCGTACATACATATGTACATACACATATACATTTCCATAAATGTATGCAGAACAAGCAACATTTTTTAAAAGTGAGTTGATACCCCTGTAGAGGTATTTTGGTACCAAGCAGTAGCGTATGTACCATATTATATGCTGCTTGTTAAAGATTAACATTTCCCAACAACTATGATATCTTATTCAACCAAAAACTGGCATGATCATTAAGAAAATATCGATACATCAACATTTACACACTAATATCATAATAAATAGTATTGCGATCTTCATGAGCAGAGTATTTTGCTTATTCTATACGTTATTTACTTACATAAATAGAGGCTAATGAAAGGTTAGTTCTTACCCATGGCATCTAGTAAAATTAACCAAATATTTAGGACGCAAATGCACTGCCTTTGTATTTTCACATTTTGTTATTTCACTAGATACAAACGCATTTACAAATGCGTGTTAGCTTTACCACTTAAATACACTTTTCACTATGAATAAATTACATTTAAACTGTTAAAAAGCTACAAATCACTGTTACTTTGTGTAACTGAAACGTTCGCGCTTTTTACCACACTGACGCTATGAAAAAATAACTGTTTGCCTTCCAGTGTTTGGTGCTGCCAGAGGTTGCCAAACAATCATGTTCTCTCATATATGCTGCCACACCATATACTGCCAGATATTTGTTTTTTTGTTTGTTATTAAAATCTTGATTTTTTCCTCACTAAATTATTACACCGGTATTCATAAAAAATAAAACATTGTTGAAACACATTTTACAACAAATTTTATATATAAAATTTTTTATATAATGTATTTGAGCAACGTTTTATTTTTTATGAAAAAATATAAACGTATAATATAAAAAAATTATATTTCTTAATTTACTCTTATTATATACTAATTTACTATTAGTGCAAACAAGTATATTCGATATTAAAAACCGCTACCCTCTGTATCATCGTCTGGTTGCCTAATAAATTAAGAAATGTCAACACAAAACAAACAACAACGACTTGCTTATTCTATACGTTATTTACTTACATAAATAGAGGCTAATGAAAGGTTAGTTCTTACCCATGGCATCTAGTAAAATTAACCAAATATTTAGGACGCAAATACACTGCCTTTGTATTTTCACATCTCGTTATTTCACTAGATACAAACGCATTTAGCTTTTTATCACTTAAATACACTTTTCACTATGAATAAATTACATTTGAACTGTTAAAAAATTACAAATCACTATTACTTTGTGTAACTGAATCGTTCGCGCTTTTTACCACACCGACGCTATGAAAAAATAACTGTTTGCCTTCCAGTGTTTGGTGCTGCCAGAGGTTGCCAAGCAATCATGTTCTCTCAAATATGCTGCCATACCATATACTGCCAGATTTTTGTTTTTTTTTTTTTTTTGTTATTAAAATCTTGATTTTTTCCTCACTAAATTATTAAAATATAAACGTATAATATAAAAAAATTATATTTCTTAATTTACTATTAGTGCAAACAAGTATATTCGATATTAAAAACCGCTGCCCTCTGTATCATCGTCTGGTAGCCTAATAAATTAAGAAATGTCAACACAAAACAAACAACAACGACGATAGAGAACAGAATAAAACAGAAAAACAAACAAGAAAGGAAAATAATATAAAATAATCTTAAATTTCTGTAGTCACAATTGAGAATTTGCATTAAAACGTTGTATACCAAAGCAGACATATACGAGAAATGAATACGACGGCTATCAAAAAGAAAATGTCTACATAGTCTGTGTTGTAAATGTTAATTTATTAGAATAAAATGAAAAGCATACTCTGTACAAAATTAAAATTAACTTGAAGAAGAAAAATGTGTGCAAAAAGTGTGTTAATGTAGTATAACATAACCATAGTTTTTGTTAAGATTCCTTTATGCAAAAATTTAGGGAGAGTGCTTGCCGCACTGCTCGCTGCTCAATCTCAGCAGCAGCGCATAGGTTAATTCTTGACAATAAACAATTCAGTGTGAAAATTTATTAAAGAAAAATATACATTTTGCTAAAAATTGAGAAAAGTATTGGTTGCTTAATATTGTATATTTTGAAGTAAAAAAAGAATTTAAATGAAACAAAGTACGTAGTAGATACACATCAATGCATACACACATAAATGAATATAAACGGAAACACACAACTGTAAATTTGTTTCGTTGTATGACGTATAATGTTACCTGATCTATTATTTTTCGGTTGCTTTGTATTTACATATATACGAATTTCTACTACTTGTAAGTACCTATTTTGCTGTTTTTTTTATTTTTTATTTTATATACATATGTACATATATAGTACTATACTAGTACTATTTTTTTGTAATCTTATAAGTTATAAGTAAATATTTACATGGGTATGTTCAATATTAATTCTAAAGTGCAAAAGATGTTTAAACTCCTTGACCTTTGTTTCATTCAATTGGCAAACGCCGCATACACAACGACGTCATCCATATTATTTCATGTTATTTTTCTATCGTTTGTTTAGGAACATCCTACCACCCCCAACTTCTAGAATAATGTACATATGTACGTGCTTATCGATATTATTGTTCGTTTTAACTAATCGATTCCTAAGGAAGAGTAAATAAACTATGAGGTGCGTATTATGGTTCCCGAAATGTACAGGAGTTGCTAAAAGACTATATATTAAGTAAGTAATCGAATTTTTTTAATAGACCATGCTGAACTCTCAAATGATTCGAGAATCGTAATACGCACGATTATTAATACTAATTGATTAAAGGATCTACTGCATATTTGATTTTAAAATCATGCCTTTTAATGAATATGCCTCTTAATATTTAATGCGTTGAATAACATTACGGTTGCTGAAATGAAACGTTTCCTGGCATCTATACCAATATCCATATAATTCGAAACTCACAGAATTTCAAAACCTTATTAAATGCAAATGTTTGAAAATTGTTGCGATAGGCACCAATGCATACCGTTTTCTGTTGGAATACATCTTAGAAAATGTTTTTAAAAAATTACAAACTTAATAAATTTGTTTATAAACTTATCGGAAAACTAATGAAAGATGTATTACAATAAATCACTGGATGGTGGGTATATTAAGTGCAAATATCACAAAGACAATTTGGAATGAGCGTTTTACTAATTAAATTTTTTCGTTATTTTGCATACCTACAAATAGTTTCATAGCACGCCACATTGACCATAATACCCAGTCATATGAATTGTCAAAATTAATCTATCTTTTGCGATAGTTAGTAATTTTATCAGGCTTGAGTTCCATTGAGAACTGGAATGATTAAGTTGATGACTTACTGGCTGGGGTACATGCCATGGCGGGTTCACGTCCACCACGACACTCAAATTGCTTCGAACCCAGGTTTGACTCCTCTGCGGGCTCGTATTTGGCTGCTTCGACAATTAAATTATGCCCCCTAACTTGTCGCAGGCTGCTCATAAAGGAGTAAAAAAATAATAAAAATCGGTCGTCTAGAAAATAATTTTTTTGGTATATGCCATAGTGGAAATTTTTTTTCATCTTGCCAAAAGCTATTGAAAAAAATGAATGGCACAATATCGACAGATTTTTGTCCATACAAATCGACCCGGCTTAGTATATAAACTTGCACATTTCAAGTGGTTGGATGACGGTAAATAAAACAAAATAAAATTATAATAAAGTGATTTTTATCTAAACATGCTTGTGAGTTTATTTTTACTCATCTCTGGTGTTCGTTCCTTACAAGAATTGTGTGTTTGCAAAGATTTGTATCTTGCCAGTATTATGGCTTTTGTTGTAATAAAACTTGTCAATTTACATACATACATAAGAAAAACATTAAAGCAGCTCAGAGATGAAAAATAAAATTAAAACTGGATATGATGAACTACAATATGCTTAAATTTAGTGAAAATTTTTAAGATGTCCTTTAAGATAATTTAATTAAAAAAAATAAAAATATATATCTACATACAAACATGTTTGCATGTACATAATTGAACTTAAAGGTTGGTTTCCCTTATACATACATACATTGAAATAAAAAAAAAAAAGTAATAAAAGTATGGCTAACGAATATGATTTATTAAAGTCATACCTATTATTAATAAAATATAAATATTTAAAAACTGTTCTAGAAAACAAGTCAGTTTTAACATTTGCGGTTACTTCTTCAAATCAATATAGAATTGATGTGATGCGATGAAACCCAGCTCCGTTTTGAATTGTAGTCGGATACACATAAAATCGGTATTTAAATCATGCCGTTTAGAATTACTTTTTTATATTTTATATATACAACTTTGCAGAAATAGATCTATTTGTGCTAAGGAATGGAATCAGAAAGGAAAGTCGATTTTCGATTTTACGATCAACCATTTTTCATTCCGATTATTTAATCGATTAATCGTAGCTCAAATCTCCTCTGTAATGAGGAGAAGGAAACGACCGAACACATCCTTTACGAATGTTTCTAAGATCTTCGAAATTATCTTAAAGGATCAAATAATGGAACACATAAACACAAACACCTTGCTTAGTAGCTGACATTTTGGCTTTCGAGCTGGTGGTAGCACTTCTTCTCTTTTAGTAACTTTAACTGAATACATACGTCAAAACTTTAATAACAAGAAAATTTCAACATTAATTTCACTGGACCTTAGTAAGGCCTTTGATACTGTCAATCACAATATTTTAATAAGAAAAGTTGCTTTGGAATTTAATTTCTCTAAATTAGCTTGTAAACTATTATTTTCGTACCTTACTAATCGAGAGCAATTTGCCGCTATAGAAGGCAGTAGATAGATCATATACATTAGTGTGTTCAAGTGGTGTCCCTCAGGGGACAATTTTAGGACCCTTATTGTTCCTAATATATATGAATGACTTTGAAAACTACATAGGTCCTCTTTGCAAATCTTTTCTCTTTGCTGATGACATTAACCTATTATTTAGTGGCGATATATCTTTTCCAGATTGTCATGAGGCTGTAATTAACCATGTACTTCAAAATGCATCAAGCTGGGCGACGGATAATAAATTAAATTTCAATCCAACAAAGTCAAGGGCGATTAGTTTTGGGCCCGACAACTCAGATCAGCCATCTATTGAAATTGTGTTTAATGGAATACATGTACCATTTGTTGATACATTTAAATGTTTGGGCTTAACGCTGGATAGACATTTATCGTTTGACAGTCACATCTCCACTATAGCATCTAAAGTGAACAGTATATTAAGATCATTATATAATTACAATTGTTACTTACCAATTAGAATTAGGTCAAATCTGGCTCACTCACTACTTATGACGCATATCAATTACTGTCTCGAAGTTTTTAGCGGCTGCTCAATGACAAATCTACGTCGAGTAAAACTAATTTTCAACCGCATAATTCGATTTATTTTTAACCTAAGACTTTCGGACCACGTATCCGCGTATGCCTTAAAATTTTTAAATTCGTCTTTCCTGGATTTAGTTAAAATAAAAGTACTATGTGCTGCTTATAGCTCCCTTAAAACTAATTCAAACCCCTGTATTCAAATATTTTTTCGTTTTTCAAGATCCACACGTAATCCTCTATTAATTATTCCTCAAATAAATAACCAAGTTTTCGAAAGATCATTTTTAGTAAGAGTCTGTAGGCTATATAATGAGTTGCCTAGAACATTAAAAGGTTTCGATCGATCTATACTCAGTTTTAAACATGCCCTGCAACAACATTACTTATTAACAGAATAATCTTTTGTTCTCTTTATATATGTATATATAACTATCTGGCCAAGATACATATCCAACTACAAGGATCACGCTTTTTTTCTCTTCGGATCCCATTTTTAATTTAAAATTGTTTACTATTAGTATTATTATTTTTTATATTATTTTTACATTACTACGATTGTTACTACTTTAATCATTTATGGCCCTATGGGCTCGATTAATTGTCAAATAAAGAAATGAAATGAAATGAATGTTTCGCTGCGTATAGACGGAGAACCGCATAACTGGGCGCTGGGTTGTTGAACCCAAAGGACCCCATCAAACCTACGGCACCAACGGGATTTGATAATAATCTAGGTATCGGTCTGTAGGAAATAAGAGCTGTCAAAAATATCTTTTTGGCCGTCGAAGTGCACAATTGGCCCCAAATGATAATAATAAGTCCGACATTTCTCCTTTACAGGTAACTTAAATGTTTACTGGTTTCAACATAAAAATAAACTAAGGTTTTTTTATGTCTGTTTGGGTTGAGCAAAACCACTGATTAAGTTCTTCACTACTTTTCTTTAATGACGTTGTCCCATGGTTTAGCTTTAAGCAAACTACTCGTAAATTGCCCAACAATACAACAACAAATAATTACTTTTACATAAATAATCACGAATGATCCATTTATGAAAACGTCTGAATATCTGCCAAGAAAAATGAAAGAAAAAACTAAAATTTGAGTTTTTGTTTTGCTTTGCTTTTACCCCAAAATTATTGCCAAAAATTACCAAAAAAAAAAAACAAAAAAAAAACAAATGTAAATAAATAAATTGCCAGGCGAGACCAACAATAAAATACAAAAACACAATTTATAATTCATTTTATTGATTGTTTTATAACAATTCGATTATTGTAAAATGGCATAAACAAATTTGCTGCGTGATTTCAAAAGTACATATTAAAAGTATTTCGCAGACACTACAATATTCGCAATTAATAACTAACCGGCTGACTGACTGCAACAGCCTTGAACTTCGAAATGGACGTCACACATGACGAAAATCGCACGTCACATAAGGCTAATGAAAACGGCTTATGTCCATAATTCGTCAATGCTGTGAAACATCGAGTTTGTGAGTGTTACAGTACATGATGTTTTTCTTGAGTGTCTCATTCTCATTGAGTATTTCATTCTTTCGAACGCCAAAATGGCGAAACAAACGTTTCACTGTGTGGACACGCAAGCAGTTTCGGAAGAAAAATTGAAAAGTTCTTGAAGCAAATGTTTCACATTACGGCCGAGCACTGAGTGGCCTTTTACAATTGAAAAATATAAATTTTTATGAATTCTCTTTCGGTCTGCTCTTAAGCTTTAAGTGGCCTAGAGATGCGCAACAACTCTTCAAACAGTCATTTATTCCAGTATGTGTCGTTTATTTTAGTAATTTGCCGCAGACGTACCATAAAAGAAATCAAACATTGTAATTGGGACAAAGTTCATCTGTCTGTGTTTCAATGTCTCAAGTATGAATACCGGGTAAGCGTGATGCAGTGAAGAGCGGATAGATAAAATATTTGATTGCAAACGGAAATAAAATACACTGAGCTATTTTTTATTTACAGCGCTTTCACTTCAGTTCAATCTGTATTAATTATTCAGCTATGTTAAAGCACTCTCCTAAAAAACCTTTTTCGCTACTACTGTAGAAATTCAGACTGACTGCTTATTGTTGAGGGTAACACAGTTAAAACCGGACTGGCTCAACGTGCACATTGTGCCACTCTTTTTAAATAGCTGCCGACTTCCAGAACTTTCTAATTCGAGACCCATTTAGTAACGGGTGTTTTTTTTTTTCGATGTATAGAACTTTAAGTTGGCATTACTGTTCTAGATGGCGACCGATTTAAATGCTGTCAAGTGATTTATTCTCAATTTGGTTTGGCAATTCATCATGAATAGACTCACGCCGGCGTAGATTCGTCGAATGGGCCCAAAACGCGATTGCCGTTGTTCCCGATGTTCATAAGCGAATTTTGTTTAGCGATGAAGTGCACTTCTGGTTGAAAGGCTACGTCAACCAACAAAACTGACGCATTTGGAGTGAAGCTAATCCTCAAGTGTATGTCGAAACACCGTTACATCCAGAAAAACTGACTGTTTGGTGCGCTTTATGGGCTGGTGGAATCATTGGTCCGTACTTCTTCAAAAACGATGATGGTCAGAACGTTACAGTCAATGGTGATCGATATAAAGCCATGATTACTAACTTTTTCATTCCTGAATTGAATAACCATGATGTCCAGGAGATGTGGTTTCAACAAGACGGCGCAACATGTCACACAGCTCGTGCCACAATCGATTTATTGAAAGACACGTTTGGTGACCGCCTAATTTCACGTGGCCTCCAAGATCTTGTGAATTGACACCGCTAGACTACTTTCTGTGGGGCTATGTAACGTCATTGGTCTATGCGGATAAGCCACAAACTTTTGACCATTTGGAAGACAACATTCACCGTGTTAATGCCGATATACGGCCACAAATGTTGGAAAAAGTCATCGAAAATTGGACGTCCATATGCCATATGCCAGAAATCATATTTAAAATGTAATGTCACAAGATTATCTTTCGGATAAATAAAATTCATGTCAATCGAATAATCTATCGTTGTTTTATTGCAACTTAAAGTTCTATACATACATCGAAAAAAACACCCTTTACAAATGACTTGTGCGCCACCAACGGACAAATTGATCTCGAAGGTTCTAGGACAACACGATGTGGCAGCACTTTTCGAGATCCTTTTAGAACAATCGATAGACGACCGTTTATTTAAATTACAGCCTTTGTTTAGTATAGATGTCGCTTAAAGCAGTGCTGCTCAATTACTTGTATTTTATACCACTAGCTATAATTTGCAACAATATCTACAAATTCACACAACTACTACAACTAAGACAAGTTCGATTATCTTTGATTGTTTTATTTAGGGCTGCCGCTGTTACTATTTATGCTAGAAACAAAGCAGACAAGATCTTCTCTTTGTGGACAGTAGTAAATGAGTGAAACTACTATCACACAAGCATGTGCGTCTATGTATCTAGTATACAGCACGTTTGCTAACATTTTATAATTTAATGCAAAAGTTTTTCGATATTTTTAAAAACACAAATCGTAATAATTGACATAACTCGACGGTAAAATGGTTTTCTGTAATATGTGGTAAGATTTTCTGTTTTTTTTTTATGGTGCTTGGTAACTATTTTCAAAAATTTTTGTTTGTTGATTGATTACTCCATATTTGTATTATTGTATTATTATTACTAGGTTGGTCCAGGATGGCCCTTATATATATGTACCTATACATATATTTTTTGAAGTCAAAAAGCATAAAATGAAACAAGTGTATATACACACATACATATGTATGTATATAGGAGTCATTCCCTGAGTACTGGCGCCAGTCTAAAAAAAAGTGTGTGAAATGTTTTTGGAGACTTCTCTAAGAAAATTATTTTCTTCGTAGCAGCTCTGGTTGTGAAATAAATAGGAAAAGTACAAGAAAATACCCCAAAAACTTCGCAACCTGGATGAACCGGTGCCTGAAAATTATTTGGCAAAGCATGAATAATAAATGGAAAACTGAAATCTGATCCCAGTGCCTCTTTGGGCATTAGTATAACATATGGAAAGAGATTAATAATTCGGCTAAATTTTGAGTCGCTAATCAGCTGGGCATTTCGACAGCGGCGTGGCTCCTCTAAATAAATCGGCTACGCATTTAGCCGGCTGTCCCGCCGATATGGTTTGCTTCGCTGGCCGTGTATATGCCGCCCACAAATCGTGGATGCAACTCAACTCGTCAGTAGTCCTTTTAGATATAGAATAATAAATTCCAATTGGCTGTAATACCAAATATGTATATATTTTTACATGTATGTAGAATTTGGTTTTGAAACAATATTGTGTTTTTTTCGCACACCCTCTTAATATGATTAATCTTAATAACATTTTGTTTTCTTCTCGTTTTTGCCTGTAATAAGTGCTTTGCCGTTCAATAATTGTTGTCGTACAACAGCATTTAATTGAAAATCATTTTTCCTTAGTATTTGGCACCCCATAGAGTGTGAAAATAAAACCATTTAAAATATTCTTTATTAAAAAGAAACAAGAACATCAAATCTATTTTAAGAACTAAATATTTCTCTTAATTGCTTTTATAAATTAAAAAAAAAAAAAAACAAATATATTAATATTTTCTTTATTTTTACTTTTAATTTCAGCAATTTAACAATATTCCTTTTACCAATGAGCTGGTCTTGAAATTGAATGTTGGAAAATAGAAACGTGTAAAAATTTTCTTACTTTCTGTTTCTGTTTCTCTTCTCTCAATCTTACTACACGCGTACCTTGACCTATTAGTATATCTTAAATTTATTTTGTTGCACGTGCAACTTACACACATTCAAACTCGAAAACATCAATCCATCAAAATGCGTGTCGTTGCCATGGTAAGCGGTGGCAAGGACAGCTGCTACAATATGATGCAGTGCGTGGCCGAGGGACATGAAATTGTTGCACTGGCCAATTTACATCCCAAGGATAGAGGTAATTTAATAAATTCTCATAATGTAAAAAAAAATAATAGAACATTTACAATATTGGAAAGAATTTGTGCTTGACAGTGGACCAATAGTCACGTTTATACACATGTGCATGATACAACTAATAAGGTAGCCTTATTAGCTGAACCGTTAATCATCTGACTTCGCAAAACTGTCATGAGAATAGAGCGATTAAAGGCAGCCAAAACGGTGTTGCAAATCAGCGTACCGTTTGTTCACTCTCTTCTGTATAGGCTGTATATATAGGTTTGCAGCAGTGTTGCCAGTTTAGGGGGCTTCCTCCTAGATTTAGGGGTTTTTATTTCTTTTAGCGGTGAATTTGGGGTGTTAAATTCTTTCGGAGAAATTTTAGGGGAAAACAATTTATTTTTGGCGTATTTTTAGGGAATTTCTGTGTTTGGTGAAACGGTAAAATGGCAGGAGTTAGAAGATTTGTCAGCTGATAAATTTGAAGACTTTAACGATTTTTAAAATAAAATTAAATGAAATATTTTATGTTCATCTGGTAGTTTTAAGTACAGAATTTTGCAACTCGTGCTTTCAAATACTTTTTTTTGTTGAGTTGAATGAATTTTTTCCTTATGGGTCATTCCTTTGAATTTCTTCCGTTTCTTAAGAATTGGTAAAATTAAAATATCTAAGAATCTTTCCTAAAATTTAAACTCTTTTTATGAAAATGTCAAAAGAACGTAAAGAGCGAAGAAGACTTAGAAACTCTTAATATTTTTGGAAACACTTAATTTTTTCTAGATACGCAGCTAACAATTTCCAGCTGCCTATGAATATGTACTTAGATCTCAAAATATGTGAATACAAATAAATCGAAAATGTATAATAAATATACATATATATACGCCTGTAATCGTAACATATTCACTAAAATTTTTTAGGGGGATTTTGTAGAAAAACATTGAATTTTGGGGGGTTTTAAAATTTTTCTGGGGGGGGGAGAAATACATTGAGCTGGGAACACTGGTGTATTTTTGCAGCATTGGTGTATTTTTAACAGTCTTCAGAAATTGTACAAAAACAAAATGCATGTTATTTTTCTTGAAGTTGTTCTTATTGTACGAAAAAGATTACCTTATTTATTAGTTTATCATGCATACATTGGAAGCCCGTGGGATCCCAATTTTGCACGAAAACTGTTCCTATATTCAAAGTTTGTGCAATAAGAGAGTTTTTGAAAAAAAAAAATATTCCTGTTCTTCTTGCACGAAACAGCCCGCACTTTTTCGTCGTGCTAGTTTGGGGCAAGTATGTTTAACTACTCAGCTGTTACAACTACTCAGCCATAACAAACAAAAAAGCTCATCTGAATCAATTGACATGAGAAATATTTTGAAGTTTTTCAATTATTATTCTATATAAAAGTATCTACAACGAACTAAGAAGAAAACGCAAAACAGTCAATTCTGAGTGGTACGCAACGATTTGTTTTTGCCAGTTGTCTTCCAAGAAGTCAGGAAAACCAATCGCCGAAGAGGACGAATCACTCTTCACTACGACAAGGCGAGCTCTCACACATCGGTTCAAACAACTGCATTTTTGAGCACCCAAAACATCGATTTCCGACTTGGCACCGAATGACTTCTTTTTATTCCGATGCCGTTAACGTTTGGACGAAACTATTTTTAGATAGTAAATGTGTTAGATTTTCACCATCCAGTTCTTTTTTGGGCTGCATTTCTTGTGCAATTGAAAAAAACAAAAGATCTAAATGACGTTGACGTTCACTTGTGTACAGACATTCGTATGAGTATGTCTGCATGGCCGCAACAAAACAATTATCAAATTTTGTTTCGCAATATTCCAAAAAGTATATTTTTTGTTTTCTTTTCACCAGCCAAAACTGGCCACGAAACTATGAGTAATAAACTCAATCTAATTTGCTGCAAAACAGTACAATCAAACCATGAATTTTATTGGAAATTTGCCACAGATAACTTTAAATATTTCTGACCCTGAGAAATTATTATTTAACAAAAACAAAATACAAATATGCACATCCATTTACTGCAGTGTTTACAAATGGACAGAAATTCAATCAAATAAATTATTTTGTTGTGAATTTATTAACACGAAAAATTAGTTTTTTTTTCTGTTTGGATTCTTTAATTAATGCATTATTATTTTCGCTCGTTTTCCCTAGATGAACTTGATAGCTTTATGTATCAGACGGTTGGTCATATGGGTATTGAGATTCTGGCAAAAGCAATGGGTTTGCCACTGTATCGCCAGGAGACAAAGGGAAAAAGTACTCAAACCGGCAAACATTATGTGCCCACGGACAATGATGAAGTTGAAGACTTGTATAATTTGTTAGCTCTGTGCAAGGTAAGTTAAACCAGTTAGTTTAAAGAAGTTTATTTAAAATAAAAATTTCCCTCCCAGGGAAATTTTTGTTTAGTATAAATGTTTTACAAATTTAGAGCAATTAGATTTCTTTGAATAATCCAGCAAAAATTTGGTATACCCTTTTAATTAAAAAAATTAATTATTAATTAATATTACTAAATATTAAAGTTGAACATTTTCCTTTGCTAAAATTTTTTAAATTATTTAATAGCTATAAATTTATAAATATCCCTTGTAGGGAAATTTTGTGTATTAATTAACTTTCTTTGTTGATATTTTTCAAGAATACCTACTAACTTCTTAGTAAAAAAAATTTTCCCTAAAAGGGAAATTTTGAATAATAACTTTCTTGCCTGTAAAAACTATCTTTTATTAAAGTTTGTAGAATACATACATTTAATATTTCTTAGTATCTAACAGTTTGTAAATTTCCCTCGGAGGGAAGATTTTATGCAGTATGAATTTTTAGCAAAATTTATGCAATTACTTTTTTTAAATAATGTTTTTGAAAAACACATCAAAAGTTTTGTACTAGTTTCTTAGAATAAAATTTCCCTAATTGGGAAATTTTTAACAACTATAGATATTTTATCAAAGTTGGCTATATTAAATTTTTAGCATATACAAATTATCTTTTGAATTAAATTATTGCACACAATTTTTTGAAAGCTAATAATATGCAAATTTCTCTAATAGGGAAATTTTGATATAGCATAAATTTTTATCAAAATTAACTTGCTTTAACAATATTTTAGATATTTGTATAAACTAATGCAGCATTAGTTCGTAAGTTGAAAATTTCGCTAAATGGGAAATTTTTTATAAATACAGATTTTTGTTAAATATCGAGTGTTTCCAATTTGGTAACTTCTAAGAATTATCTTTTATTGGAGTTTATTGAATAAATTTATTTAATCTTTTGTGATATCCATCACATTCTGTATAAATTTTTAACAAAATTAATGGAATTAGCTTTCCTTAGCAATGTTTTTGGAAAATATAACAAAAAAAAAATTTAATAAACTTTTTGGTTGAAAATTTCCCTGAATGGGAAATTTTTCATAACTATAGATTTTTGTTCAAAAATGTATAAGTCTAATTTTTCAACTTATAAAAAATATTTATTTTTATTTATTTATTTATTTATTGCAGAAATACATATAAAAATATTTAATAACAATTGACTTCCCTTGCAGGGAAATATTTATTTAGTATAAATTTATTGCAAAATGAATGCAAATAACTTTCTTTCACAAGAATGTAAAAGAATATAAAAAACATTTTGTGCAATATTATCAGTTTAATAATTTTCTATGTTAAAAAAATCAAAGCCGTTGTTTTTTAAAATATACAGACATTTTCTTGACAGACTGTGTATTATTTTAACCGCAAAGTTTTCCCTTTTATCATCTTTAATTGACATTCATGCGCTAAAAAAAAAAAAAACAAAAAAGAAAATGCAAAATACCTTTTGAGATCTCTCTCCGTCTCTCTATTCTGCCACTTTCATTTACGATCATTAAAATTAATAAAAACTTGCTATTTTTAATTTGCAACTGTAAATAAAAACAAGCAAAAAATAAAACGCTGCATTAGAATATTGTGGCAGTAATTTTCATTGTGCACATGCATGTAAATATTTACAAAATTTATAAATAGCGAAAACAAATGTTTTTTTTTTTGTTTTAATTTTGTTTTTAAACATCTCTGGTTTACTTTGTGAGGTTAGGTTGTTATTTTTTGTTTAGAATTTTGTTTGTCGTGCTTCTATTCCAAATATTTGTGCTCTTGAACTTTCAATGCTAAAGTATACTTTAGAGATAATTAATTCTTGTAATTCCCGCACATATTTCAATATTATTTTTATCCTCCAATTTGTCTCGAAAAAAAGTACATATGTATGTATGTAAAATGTTGACCTACAAAAGTTTATTTCAAAATTGTTACTTTTTTGTGCAAAAATAACAAGAAAATTTCTCATTTTTTATCTTCTGCTAATTTTTTTTTTTTTTTTAATTTTTCAACAAACAAAACGATTTGTTTTGACGCCTTTTCAGCAAATTGCTAGAGTAGACAATTAGAAACATCATCATCATCCTCGATGTCTTCTGTGCATCATTTGCAATCCGACAAACACACACACACACACACATGCAAGTTGTGTGCATTGCTACAATTTTATATGCAAATAAATAAAAGAGGACAGTTGAAGAAGCCACTGACTGAGTGCTTGGCTTTCTGAAAGAGCACGAACGATTCCCTCAAATGAAACATCTTGCCCCATTCCCAAATTAGGAAGCAATTCACCTTTATTATTTCCTGGCAATACCCTGCTTTATCTTTTAGCTGCATTCACATTAAGGCAATGGGAAATATTTTGCAATACCTTGCTTTATCTTGTAGATTCATTTACATGTCCGCTTCACTTCTTTGACCCGGAAAATCTTTTGCAATACCCCGCCTTATCTTGCAGGTTCATTTACTTTTATACATTGTGACCACATCAATAAGTTTTGAGTTTATTTGGTGTTCCCTTTGCAATTCGCGAGCGTCGTCCGATTCGCAAAGTACGTTTCTCAGCTGCAATAATATTCGAAATTCAAAATGTTTCCCCTAAACAAACGCAAAATGGGAAGATTGACTTTTCTTAATTTGTAAACAATATTTTGCATGAAAAAAGCGTATAATAAAATATGTACATACATATGTATGTATGTAATAAGAAGAAAAAATATGTATGAATGTATGTGGAAATGATTTGTTATCAATTAAAAAGTGTTTTTTTTTTTATTTTCGTTTTAAATTATACGCACATATGTATAAAACACATGTACACATGCACATAATGACATTTATTTATTTCTATTTTTAGGAGGAATTGCAGGCTGAGGCGGTGGCTGTGGGTGCCATATTCTCAGATTATCAACGCGTCAGAGTGGAGAATGTATGCAGTCGTTTGAATTTAGTGTCATTGGCCTATTTGTGGAGGAGAGATCAGACTGAACTACTGCAAGAAATGATTGACTGTCAAGTGCATGCTATATTGATAAAAGTAAAATGAGTTCTAAGCATTATAAATTAACATTATAGTCGTAGTATATGATTTACAATTGTTAATTATTTTATTGAGCTTTAGCGCGTGATCTTACTTCTTCAGAATAGAGAAAGATTTTTTTATTATTATAATTTTTTTTTTTTATAAAATTGATCACTAATCAACATTTTTAAAGAAGGCAAAAAAAAAGCAAAGTTGAAGAATTTGGGAAGTGAAAACTATGTATAAGTCTTTGTACAAGAAAACTGTGAAAGGTGCAAAGTGAGGTGAGTGTAACAACAAAAACAAAAGCGATTTATAGAGAATAATTTAGGAATTGAAACTGATAAGTGAATGAAGAATATATAGTAAAACCAAGACTTCATTTTCATGGTTGTTGCACGTCCACCACGGCCCTCATCAGCAGCCAAATGGCCACGTACCCAGGTCATGACTAATTGTACGAAACGTACTTGAAAATTTAAGTACGCAGAAGACACAAGTGTACTTAAAACAAGCCGAATAGGGAATATGAAGTTCTTGAGTGGACTTGTATAAGTATTGAAGTTTGTTTTTTTAATTGCTGCGATCGCTGAATTAGTAGAGAGGCTGGTTCCAGATTCAAATCAGCAAAGAGACAAAATAATTTATAAACTATTGATTGAATTAAGGAAGTAGAGCGGATTATTTCATGGACAAATTTTTGGGATTAAATAGGCTTCAGAAACATTGAATCCAGTGCATAATCATAACACTCAAAACAAATTCAATCCTTCCATACTTGAATCAATCCCAATTAGTGTCAAAAGTATGGTAAATATTGTATGTTTTTAAATCAAATACCACGTATTTGCTTTCAAGTACAGATATTAGCCGTATTCCATCCGAAATCAGGATTGAATATGGCTAAAAACAATTCGAATATGGCTGAAATTAAGTACAATTTCGCACTTGAATAATCGGTACTTTGCTCAAAAAGTGATGACAACGCTTGCAAACTTTGCGACGAGCCCAATAAAATAATTAACAGTTGCGAAACAATTTTTTTCTTTTCAATATACATACATATGTACATATATGTAAATGCTTGTGTAAAATTTTTATTCGTTTTTTTTTTTTTTTTCTCCCAAGGTGGCTACTTTAGGTTTAGTTCCTGATCGTCATTTAGGGAAATCTCTTAGAGAAATTCAACCACATTTGTTGAAAATGCGTGATAAATATGGTTTAAATGTGTGTGGTGAAGGTGGTGAATACGAAACATTTACTCTCGATTGCCCTCTTTTTAAGCAACGTATAATGGTGTAAGTTGTTTGTGTCCGAGTTGTTATAAAAAAAATAAAAAATAAATAATATATTTTTTTAATTTTATGTGGTTTTCTTTTTGCAGAGATGATATACAAACTGTTATAAGCTCTGCGGATCCAATATGTCCCGTTGGCTATATTAATTTCACTAAATTGTCATTACAACCCAAAGAACCACAACAGAGCTGTGATGTTTTTGTGAAAAAATCTCTGGACTACATAAGTGACCTCAATGAATCGACATACAGTGACCTCAGTGATCCCGATCTCAGTGAAACTGAGCTTGAACTAATCGAAAAGGAGACACGCATGCGTGAATCCTTGAGTCAAAATGAATTGATATCGCGTAGCAACTCATTTGGTCGACATCTTACCACCTCATCCTCGCCCATACCGATAGTGACGAAGAGCGCAAGTGTTGATGAGCAAACACCATCTGCTTTACTCTCCTCGTCGGCTGCTCTGTGCACTGCCTCATTGCAGGCTGGCAGTTTTGGTCCGCCGCGCCCATTAGGCAGTAGCACAGCTGCAGTTTGTGGCAGCCTATCGTTAGCCATCTCCTCTATGGCTTTGACAGCAGGTGGAGCTGCTGCAACTGGGGTTGGTGGTGTAGCAGGTTTATGTGGTGGTGGTGGGATGTCATCGCAAACAGGTGGCGGTGGCGGTGGCTCATTGAGTACTCAGCCACCAAGTCCTCTAAAATATGAACGTGAATTCCGTCCATTAGGTAATCAAGCTATTGTTGCCATCAATCAAAAAGGTTGGATGTGGGTGGCTGGCATACAAGGTTAGTAAATATAATTATCTTTCGGACATTAATATTTAAATTACACCCTGTTACAAAATAATAAAAAAAAAATGTGTGGGCTTTTGAAATGAAATGTCTAAATGTGGGCTCTAAACCGACTTGATAAATAGATAATTTTAACATTTGCGATGACTTTTAAAACGGTATCGATATCTTTTTTTTAGTTTTTTATAATTTTAATTTTAGTTTTTTATAATTCTTAATTTTAATTTTCGGGCCAGCTCTGCAAATCTCTTGATTTCTAAACTCAAAATAAGCTTTACTTCTACAACACAAAATTCTTCAAACATTCTTTTCAGTTTTTAATAATTTTATTGGGCTTTCTAGTTCAATGTTTGCTTCATCAAAATTGAGAAAGATTTTTTTGCGATGAAATTGGAGTGATCAACATTTTTAAAGAAGACAAGAAAAGTAAAGTTAAAGACCATGGCTGATTCACGACCACTATGACGCTCATCAGCACTCAAATTTGTTTCGAACCCAGGCCATGACTATACTGGTATACTGGTTTTAAGCAGCAGCGCATAGCCATCCTACCACCAGGGCTCTTCATTACTGACTGTCTATATTTAATCTTATTGATCGATTTTCCATTTTCCACTGTATATTTCTATGGATTGGAATATATTTTATATTCTCTTCCCAACATTCAATTGATTTTTTTGTGTTTTGCTTGGCTTCAAACTTTTCGCCAGGCCCAGCGATTTTTAAGCATTAATTTAACTTTATAGTGAACTACATGATTTACAATCTTAACCTTTTATAAAAACGTTATCGAGGACTTGAATTTGCTATAGAAAGTGGTCAATAACTTTAGTCTTGTGTAGCAAGTTTGTCGATAAGTCTACATTTCTACAAATAATGTATATCAACTAGAATAGTTTATCGAAAAGCTAGCTAGTCAACGATGGCCTTACCTTTTGATAAAAACGCTATTGAAAACTAAAATTTTCTATTGAAAAATGTCGATAACTTTAAAAAAATTGAGACTTAAGTTTCTACAAAAAAGTTATCACATATCTACAAATATGCTATATCAACTTCAATATTTTATCGAACAGTCACCGATGACTAGAAAAACGATAACCAGACTTTTTTATAAAAACTCTAATGAGAACTAAAATTTTCTATAGAAAATTGTCGATAACTTTAATCTTGTGTAGAAAATTTGTAAATGGATTTAATTTGCTATAGACAAGTTATCGATAAGTTCACTTTTCTACAAAAATATTGTCGATAACTTTAATACTTTATCGAAACATTATCGATGTTTATAACGATTGTTATAGCGATAAATTTACTTTTTCACGAAAACTTTATGTTAATGTTTTCAACATGATACAACCAACAAGGTAACCTTTTCGCTACAATAACAACAACTTCAATAAAAATAACATGCATTTTGTTTTTGTACAACTTATGCATACTGTCAAAAAGACGCCACTTCTACATTTACAGAAGAGAGATGCACTGAGCTTACGCGGACTAGCTATCTCGTTTTGGGTTATGTTTTAAGGTTATGTTTGCTCAACACGGCAAATACAATTTACAGCGTACAATTAATTGTTCTTACAAAAACTTCGCAAGAGCAAACACAAATTTATTTTAAATTATTATATTAACACGTTGAACAAACATAATCTTAATATGTATGTATATGCTACCGTGAAATATGATATTTTAACTGTTTTTTAACATTGTTTTATTAAAAATAATGTATATGCATTTCTAGTTGTTGATATGCTTGCATTTGATCAAAATTAAAGTAAAAAAAATAGTGGTCACGTTTTTTGTTTACATCTGACCATGCTGTGGTCGATTGGGAAGCCTTAAAACTAATATAGTCCTATTTCGGGGGTACACTTTTTTTTTCAAATTATGACTCGTGAAGATTTTCCTTATTTCACAAATGTATGTATGTATGAATTTCAGGATGTGCCACAACTTTAGAGGATGGCATGCAGCAAGCTATAAACTCCCTACGGTCTTTGGCTGCGGAACACAACTATGAAATGAACAATTATTGCTACATAACAATGTATGTCCGTTCCATAGCGGAGTACCCTACAATTAATAAAATTTATGGGCAAGCTTTTAATTTTTATAATCCGCCCACCAGGGTGTGCGTAGAATGTCCACTACCCGAAGAGTGTCATGTGGTATTAGAAGCTATTGCTTTTAAGGCGCCCATGCGCCGCAGAGCAACCATTTCCCAACAAGACAGTGAAACAACAGATGAACATTCAGCAGCCCTGGTGAACAGTTGTGGCAGCAATTGTGCAAATGATGTAAGCTACAAACGTAACACTATGCATGTACAAAGTATATCACATTGGGCTCCAGCCAATATTGGCCCCTACAGTCAATCCACCAAGGTATGTGAGCGAGGCTGTCAAAGTTTCAATCCATTTGTTAAAAAGTATTTTTCTTTTCTTTTTTTGTCTCAGATTGATGAAATCACTTATATATCTGGTCAAATTGCTTTAGTACCTGGTAGTATGACAATTATTGAGGGCGGCATACGTCCGCAGTGTAAATTAACTTTACGACATATATCGCGCATTGCCAAGGCCATGAATGCTCAGGGTCAATTACGAGATGTGGTGCACGGCATTTGTTTTGTTACACATCCAGCGTTCATTGCCGAAGCTCGTCGCCAATGGGAAAGACGCACCACAAATGCCATTATGGATTATATTGTAGTTCCTGCTCTGCCCAGAGAAGCTTTGGTGGAGTGGCAGGTGTGGGCCCACACCCACAATGATCGTTTCGAATGTTAGTTTATGCGTTTTTGTATTTTCTCTGTTCTCTCATTATATGTTATTCATTTTTCTTCTTTTTTTTGTGTTTTTAGATGAAGAGACTGGCTGTTCAATTAGTGACTACACTATTTCTATAAGACGGCGTTGGAATTATGAAAATAATTGTGCTGCTATTGTTTGTTACATTTCAACAGGTAAATATTTAAGAATTTACACAACACAATAAGCATTGGACTATTTTTATGTATAAAAAATTATCACAAACATTTGGAAATGTTTAAAGCGTTTCTCTCTAAAAACTTAGTACGAAAAGATAAAACAGACTCACATATAAGAAAAGTTTATAAAAACGTTGAAGATTTAAAGAATGAAACGGATTGGAAAGTGTAAACATTTTGGAACTGGCAAAAACTTACTCAAAATCTATGCATATACAAATCTGATGTTTGTTAGCGCTAATCTTCGAAATTATCGAATCGAGTCTAATGAAATTTTCCACAAATATGTAAATATGTCTATATGTATTACAAAATAGGCTATATGTATTTTATTTCCACCGTTTCGAAATCGAGTTCGAAATAATCCGTCATTTATAAACCAATTTCAAAATTCTTATTTCAAAGTGTTAGTCAGCATACAAATTTTTTTCGAAATCGAAGAAATATTCCTTGGTCATAAACTCATTCGAAAAAACTTTTTCGAAACCCAGAAACTGCTATTCCGATTTTCAAAAGTCGTTTTGCCTTTTTAAAATTGGCATATATTTTTTCGAAATAGAAAAACTTGACTTTGAATAACTCGTTCGGTCATATTTGTAAACGGATTTTTAAAATTGTTTTTGCTTTTCGAAAGTGTTTGTTTTGAAAGAATTTGTCAGTAAAACTAGCATATGATTTTTTTTCGAAATCCAAGAAATGATTTAAAAATTATTGTTATTATTTGAAAGAGTTTGTCAAAATTGGCATATATTTTTTCGAAATTTAATTCGAAAAAGAAAAACTTGACTTTGAATAACTCGCTCGGTCATATTTATAAACTGTTTTTTTTTAATTGTTTTTGCTTTTTGAAAGTGTTTGTCAGTAAAATTAGCAGATGACTTTTTTCGAAATCGAAATTCTTTTCGAAATCCAAGAAATGGTTTAAAAATTTAAGTTATTTTTTGAAAGTGTTTTATTCCGAAAACTAGATTGAAATTTTTTTCGAAATCGAAAAAAAATAATTTTTAAACAAGTTGATCGCTTATGAACCGCTTGAAATCTATATTATTATATCTTTCTCACTAGCTTCACATTTGCCTAATCCATTTCTTTCAGGCTTAGCATCATCCACCACTCAACTAACTCAATTATCCGATGATATTTTAACAAATCACTGTCGTTTGGCACAAAATCTTACCTCTGAAAATATGGATGAAATTTTAACATATGTGGTTAATCGTCTCCTGAAAGATTATCCTTTAGCTAAAACTAGTGAAAATCTTGAGACATCAGCTGCAACTAGCAATGGAACTACAGATCATCAGCAACAACAGCAAATGCCATCAAGCATACCAGCCATACACCTTAAAGTGTTCTATCAAGTAACAGCAACACCTTCGATCGATCTAATAATAACAGCTTTAAATAAATTTCGCCATAAATGTCAAGATACAGCCAATATTGCTTTTACTGTTTTGCCAGCATGTAGTTTACACAATTTCAGCACGTTCCTTTCGATATGTGGTGTGAGACATGAATAAAACGTTGGCAAAATAAGGAAATGGAACGAACCGTCTACCATAAGGTTTTAAAAGGTTGCGTTAATGATGTTTTTTTTATTATTTACTATTAGAATTTTTATTAGCATATTTAAGTGTAAAATTAAGTTTTTATGTGTTTTTTTTTCTCCTCTTTGTACTTGTTATTGCTTTGGACCAAAAATAATTTAACAAAAAAAAAAAAACTTTTCGACTTTTTTCCATGAACAACTTAAAGAGATTTTCCGTTAAACAAAAAAAGTTCTCTTGATTTTTTGTTTGTTTTGTTGCTTTGGACCAAAAATATAAAAAAAAAACTATTCAACTTTTTATTTCCATGAAATTTTCCTTAAAAAAATTATATGAACATAAATTGTAATATTTTAAAAGACTTGATTTGCTATTTATTATACATATATTTTCAAAACGAGGGAAAAAAACATTTTTTATAATTCCTTAAATAATTTTGAAATTACAACTTGTCTAGAAACACTAAAATTTCAAAACTGTTGTTTAATGCACAGCTAATAAATATTATATATTGATTTATTGTGGTGTAGAAACCAATACAAAATAGAAGTAATACATTCATAAATAACTCTTTATTGTCAATTGACTTAATAAACGGATACATTGAAATTATTTAAAGAAAGCCATTGAAAAGTGTGTGTTATTTATTTTAAAAAGGACTTATTGATTGGCAAGCGTATTAAAAAAAAATTAATGCCAATATTTTAGTTCAAATATTTTGTAGAAAAATTTTCTAATATACATTTCAAATGGTAGTGCATGGCACGGACACATTGGCAGATAGCTGCTCAGAAACAACCTGCTAACTGCTTAAAAAAGAGCGTACTTTTTCTTTTTCGGCAACTAAAAAAGCTCATTAAAAATATGAATACTTCAGTGAAAAGAAAAAAATGAAAAATTCTCCAAAAATATGTATGTACATATATTGCTCAACTCAATAAATATAAAATATTTTTATGAATAACGTCATTGTGTAAATTAACAACTTTAAAAAATCACATAAGCCAAAGGATGCTATCTGTGATTTATTTTGCTTAAATATACAAAAAGAAATATTTAGTTAACTTTGTGAGGTTAAGGTCATATTTAAGGTTAGAAATTGTTTCTTTAGAAAAAATATTTTATTTAATACAGAAGCCACAACTCTCTAAAGCAACATAAACATAGGAACACTATATTTCGTGAAAACGGCCCTAAATATTTCTTTTTGTATATTTTTCCATGATCTTTTAATGTAAGACATTAGTAAAAAATTGATATTACGACGTATATACATACATATATTAAGCCCTTACTTATTTATTACGAGTTGGCACCATCAAACACTAACCTCCCATTGAAAGTTACCGATAAATTGACCTTCCCGATAACCCACTGCTCACTTTTTGTGGTTATGGGGAAGTTGTAAGAATGAAAAATGATTTAGTCGGCCGATAGAATCCTTCTCTTAACTAACGCCAAGCTGTAATATATATATAAACCAAATATAATATACTGTATACATGTGTATTTTGTGTGAAATTGTGAATGAGTTCCATTTAATACGGCCCTAATAAATATAAATATTACGATTTAAATAATAAATATAATTCATAATATAAATATTTTAAATAAATATGAATAATTTGTTATCAATAAACCAAATATTTTTTACTATATGCATGCGTATGTATTTTTTTTTTTTTTTTAATTTTATAAACATAATTATGTAGATAAAAAAAAGATAAAAGTTAGGAGGCTAACAACGAAGTTTATCGTCCCTTGTATGTATTTTGTGTAAAATTGTGCATGAGTTCCATTTAATTCGCTTAGATTTAAATAAAATGATGCTTCAAGAAAACACTTTAAGTCAAAATACGTATGCACTGCTTTAAAACAGAAATCACATTCAAATATTTTGAAACTACAGTCTGACGTGTACGTTTAAAATGATGTCCAATGATGACTTGGATTTACATATGATGGGTGACGTGTATTTTTGAAAAAGTGCTTATAATCATCTAGTTTATATCATGATAAAAGTTTAGTTTAATCGTGATACAATTAGTTGTATCATGAAATGCATGCTATTTTTCTTGAAGTTGCTCTTATTGTAGCGCAAAAGCTACCTTATTAGTTGTATCATGCTTATAATAAAATTTGTTTCTGATTTAAATCAGACCTTTACTTTGATTTGAAACAAAAATTTTATTAAGGCAAATGACAGAGGCTCTAGAGGTGAAATAGTTTTTTTTTCGATGTTTTTACTTTTGCGTACAGAGTTGAACGTTTATCTCAACAAAATTTTGTGAGGATTTTATTAATGTGAAATGCACTTTTTAAAATCACATCAAATGATAGCTGGAACACATTTCGTTTTGAAAAATCAATCATAAGATTTAAATGTTTCTGGCATTTTGTAATATTAATGAAAAATTTTAAGACGAAGGGAGCTTCAAAATTAATCATCAAAGAACCCAAGAGCTTATAGTTTTTGAACCTTCTGTAGTCTTGAAAATTCTCGAAATCTGTAAAAACAGTTATTTGAAATCCAGCTACAATCTAATTTCTGAAATGTAGAATGAAACTTCGAATAGTTCACATAACATCATTAAAGTACTTCTTAATATAAGATTTCTAACGTTTAGCTGGGGTACAACTAGCGCAAAACTAGAAAACTCAATGTTCTTGTCTGTCTAAGAACTTAAGTCATTCCAGTTACATATGTACATATTTACAAAAACTTGAATAAAAGCCCAAAATAATTTAAATGTAATGTGTGAAGAAACTTTAAGCATCACAAATTAATACTAACATATCGTAGGGCATGAGGAAACGCTGTAGTTATTCATACAAAAAAGGTTACACTATTAAAACTACAACTGCTTGCTTATGAAGTGAAAAAAGCCAAACGAAGCATAAAATCTGGTCGCATATTTGACTTAAGTTTATGACCGAATAGATGCTGAGGAGAGGAGTGGCGTCTTCGGGTCATCTAGTTGCACCCCAGTTATGTTGCAGTCGCAAGACCGGTCCACTTGGGTTATGTTATGTTTGTACCCCAGCTAAAAGCAAGCAATTTTATGTTTAAAAAAGCACCTAGCAACACTCATTTACACCCAAACGGAAAGAAAGTTTAAACTGCGACACAACCTATAAATGCAAATTTCTATTTCTACTTGCACATACATAGATACTTGTTTCGCATTTAACATCCGTAATACAGCAATTAATGCTTATTTAAGTCAATATTATGCTGCATATCAACTAAATTTACATATGTATGTACATATATAATTTATTTGTATCATCAAGAGAACAACTGATAACAAAAATCTGTTAAGCATAAGAAACTTCTAGAATAATCGTTATTTCTCTACAGCACTGCACAAGAAAAAAGCTTTTTGTATTTCATGCAAGTGGTTGAAGAAGAGAAAACTGTTATACACAATCACATGAACAGAAAATAGTTGGCAGCGCGCTAATAAGAGAACAAAAATAATAACGTGGACCAATCAGAATTCAACAAAAATTCCATTCAAATTTAAATTATTTCCTTTTACAAATAAAAATATATATATTGAATAGTATTTAAACTACAAAAGCAAAGCAGTATTTTTTTAAATCAAATATTGCCAAATAATCACTGCACACGTTTATTATAAATAACAATATTAAAAGAGCAAATTACAATGAAAAGAGAGCGCAAGCTTTATTTGCCAAACGTGAAAAGTACACGTCAGTTTAAAGGCTTATTAAAATAGCCGGCAACACTGTTCCTGTATTCAGTTTCAAATCGCAAAGCAAAGAGAAAAGAACAACATACAAGGAGAAAAATAAAGTAAATTTTTAGCAAATTTGTCTTGGGAAAAAAATCGTTTAACGAGTGAAGTGAATTAAATTTATTTAACAAATAGAGTGAACTAAAAACATTAACTTTTATTGTATTTACAAAACAGTAAGTATATTAATATATTTTGTCAAAGAATAAATAAAAATTGAGGGCATAAATTGACAATGAAAAAAATGGCAGACATCTTGAAGGGTTTATAGGAAAATTTTGGTAGCAGTGGTTTTCTTACTGGAAATTTTTGATAAAATTCTTATCAATTATGAAAATTGTTTCAAATGCACCAAAAAACTTGGTAAGATTTATGTACATACGTATTACAAGTAAAAGAAAGTTCCAGAAAACAGAAAAGTGTGTCGTGGGATCTTAACCTCTACAGAAGATACTTGAAAACAAATTTATGCATACATGTACATATGTATGTATGTAGTAATTAATTCGGTGAAAATTACACAAAATGTATAAAATATACACGTAAGATAATGACAAAAATTTCACACATTTAACAATTTTAGTTTGTTGTTTATAATTTGAATTTTGCTAAAGGTTTTCTAATTTTTTTCCAATTCAGTTGGCTCTTAAAAATATACATACATACATACGTATATGAGAGCCTACGTATGTATGAATATAAAGTAAATTTGCATATGTACATACATATGTTCATAATTATTAAACCGTGCTTGAAATTTAAGTACATAAATATCGACATGCATACATATGTATGTATTTAAGTACTTATGTACATACATATATAAGTTTAGGTATTTTTAATTCGATACATGCGTATAACAGTTTCCTTTTACATGTTTTAGGGTGTAAAATTAGTGTTTGTTAAAAGTAGGCGAATAACATTGGACGGGTACTTTTTGTTTTCTTTGTAAAATACTTAAAAATAGAAATTCTTGTTTAGGACTTTCATTAAAGATTATTTCAATCCTGTTTTTTCTGTATCTTATTAACAAACTTCGTTAGAAATATGGAGATTTCATATAAATATTGTAGCACATATAATTCGATTTTGACTAAGTCGACTTATGTTGCTAACGCTTGTGAACGCAGACATATCGTTCAGTTACACAAACAACGAACTATTACGTGGCTTTGGTCTTCTTTTAATATCCTCTACCCTGTTGCAGAACTAGCTGCAATGTCTATAATTTCTCTTGAAAATTGCTTAAAAAAGGGATTATCAGCTGCGTGTTGCGGCCCTTCAAAATGTTACAAGTGGCACTCAATTTTACTTGTATCTATGTGTGATGCAATTTAGTATTCAAAACGACTGTTTTTCCGAACCATTTTCTTTTGCAATAAAGTATTTACTTATCCAAAAAGTCATTTACCAAATCGTCGCATTCGATATCGAACGAATTCTGTCACTTATGCTGCGTGTTTGTTGTTTATTTTGCTTTTGTTTTACATTATTTTTGCTCGATAGTTCATTCGATATCGAATGCGACGATTTGGCCCCTGGAGAATTCTCCGGGGGCCACATCGTCGCATTACGGCAAAAAATCTTCTCGTATACATCAAATATACATGTGTACATATTATACTTTGTTCTTCTAAAATATGTCATGTTATGTTATGAAATTTTATGTTGGCTTGTATTTTCAGGGTATTGATTTTTATTCACAAAAAAGTTACAAATGTTTTGAAAAAACCATAGGCACTGCATATAGTTTATTGGGTTGAAATTACCCATGGAACTATTTCCCCTGCAATTTAAAAAAAAAAATTCCTTCCTTACAAATTAACCCAGGCTAATGTACATTACACCCGCAGTAGAAAATTAGCTAAAATAAAATAAATTAGCTAAAAAAACTGAAAAATAATTCAAGGAAAGATGTGCGCAAATTTTTTGTAAATCAAAAAAGTTTGCGAACTGCCTTAAAATGGTAAAAACGCACGAAGTTTTCAATCATGCATGATTTTTCTAAAATTTAGTCACGATCATGCGTGCTTCCCGCCGACGTTTTCACTACAAGCGCATCTCTCCAGTTTCCACCTTTAAACTGTTCTTAAAATTATTACTGAATGTTGTAAAGAAATTTGTCCAATAAGAACCTAATAAATATAAAATATTTTTATAAATAACAACGTTGCCAAAGTAAGTGCGACAAGACATTGTTAAACTCCACAAGCTGTCATATAATTGAGCTATGCAAAAACAAAACACAAGAAAAAAAACAGCGTTTGACATTCAGCTGGGAGACCAGACGAAGAAACAAAACGATTTAGTCTGTTATTCGGCACATATGTATGATATTTATACCGGCCACACATTACACAAGATAGATCAGTGCTCAAATCTGGCACTGGATAAATAAAACTTGTGCGTCACATTATAAATACAAATAAAATGATGAAGTTTTCATTTCCAAATTTTAAGCGCCGTGAACAATTTTGACTTTTACTCTTCTTCAGAACCTAATATAATTATTTTCTTGAGCTGAATTCCTTTAATTATTCGAATATTCGAATCGAAACATTTTTCCCTTCAGGAAAAAAGGGATCGAAGAAAACCAAATATTATTTCTTCACAAACTTCAACGAAATGTCGTCGACACATGGGCGTCTGAAAACGACAGAAACCAAATAATAAGGTATCTATATGTTTAGACCTAAAATAATATTTACATTTCAATGGTCTCCTACAGTAAATAAATGATTAGATTCATTTATTATATCAATTTATTTTTCAAAAGCTTCAATATTTTATAAATTTAGTTCTATAATCGCTTATTCTTATGTTCTATAAAAAGTAACTTTGAACACAACATTGAATTTTGTTCTGTTCTTTTGGCAAGTTATCTTGAATAAAATAACTAAATGAACCTACTATACATCAAATATGAAATTTTAAATTAACGGATTTTGAATTTGAGATAAAAATAAAATTTGTGTGTTTAAATAATTTATTTAAATAAACAAATTGCTTAAGTTATCAAAACGCCAACACAACAATTTTAATCACTGTTTAACTTGGCAAAGTATACCTATTTAATTTAAATCATATGCGAAATAAACACGTCATACAAAAAACACAAAGTCAAGAAGCCAATAAAAATATGTACAATTAAGCAAAGAAAAATTAACAATGAACAGATATGAATAAAAAATTATTTTTATGTAAAAAAAAAACAAAACGGCAATCATAAACTAAGAAATCCCAAGTAAGTTTTTTAATAATAGTTTTTGCTTTCTTTGTCAGAGTTGAAAGAAAAACAAATCTCTCTTCTGCCGGTTTATAAGCTTTTGTCTCTTTTTCATAATATTTCATTTCTAAAGTTTTCGTATAGAAAATGTACACGTATACAAAAAACACCGTATGCTGTTATCTAGTGTATTTTTCTCTAACTAAATATTATTCGACTTGTTTAATATTGTAGTTGCCGCCGTTGTTGGCTTAAATAACTTTTTTTGTAGCGGGCCTATTACTAGTAGGTTTATATGTTTATAGCCGGCTAATGTTTCGCTAAAACAACATAAATTGGCGAGCAAATGACCAACATGTTTATAACTCAAACCAAACCTTCAACTTTATTTTAGTTTTTATTACAAAACCAATGTCAAAGTCACTTTTCACTCTGCACCATTGAGTTCAGTTGTGTGGCGTTCGTCAAGGGTTGAACACGTACTTTTTTCGCTCAGTTTAATTAGCTGCTCGAGGTATTATAGAAGCAAAAAGAGAACTATAAATTAAATCATTAACAAAATATAAAATCTGACTAACAAACCGGTTATTTGTCTAAGCTAAACACTGGCTTTCAAGAGAAAATAGGTCAATTATGCCTAGAATAATTTAGGCTAAATAAAAAAATTCAAACAGAGAAAGCTAAAATGAAATTCGCTTGGCAGAACAAGCTCTAAAAAACACGTTTTTGTAAAAAAAAAAAAAAAAATTTAACTTCCAAAAAATGGTGACGCAGGCATTTGGTCACATTCTAATTTTCTGCCGTTTTTACTATTGCCAATTGCTTCAATCATACACATACATACATATTTATATAATTAATTTATTTTATTCTATTAAATATTTTCTAGCTGTTTGTAACAAAAAACGCACTCAAAATGAGATTATTTGTGGTATTGGCGTTAGTGGCCTTCGTTGGCCTCTCGCAGGCAGAAGACAAAAAAGAAAAGGATAAAGATATTGGCACTGTAATTGGCATTGATTTGGGTACCACCTATTCCTGGTAAGTTGTGCAAATTTGTATCTATAGAATCTACAAAAAATGTCAATTTCCCATTGTGAAATATTTCTTAACTCTGATTTTCCCCCCCCCCCCCCCCATTTGTGTTCTTTTTTACTTCAGTGTTGGCGTCTATAAGAATGGTCGTGTAGAAATTATTGCCAATGATCAAGGTAATCGTATCACACCTTCCTATGTGGCCTTTACAGCCGATGGTGAGCGTCTGATTGGTGATGCAGCCAAAAATCAATTGACTACGAATCCCGAAAATACCGTCTTCGATGCAAAACGTTTGATTGGCCGTGAATGGAGTGACAGCAATGTGCAACACGACATTAAATTCTTCCCCTTCAAGGTGGTGGAAAAGAACTCTAAACCCCATATTGCTGTGGAAACTTCGCAGGGCAAAAAGGTATTTGCTCCTGAAGAAATTTCCGCCATGGTCTTGACTAAAATGAAGGAAACCGCTGAAGCCTATTTGGGCAAAAAAGTTACTCATGCTGTTGTCACTGTACCCGCCTACTTTAATGATGCTCAACGTCAGGCTACCAAAGATGCTGGCGTCATTGCTGGTTTGAATGTGATGCGTATCATTAATGAGCCCACAGCCGCTGCTATTGCCTACGGTTTGGACAAGAAAGAGGGTGAAAAGAATGTGTTGGTCTTCGATTTGGGTGGTGGTACTTTCGATGTGTCCTTGTTGACCATTGATAATGGTGTGTTCGAAGTGGTTGCCACCAACGGTGATACACATTTGGGTGGTGAAGATTTCGATCAACGTGTTATGGATCATTTCATTAAATTGTACAAAAAGAAGAAGGGCAAAGATATTCGCAAGGACAATCGTGCTGTACAGAAATTGCGTCGTGAGGTTGAGAAGGCTAAACGTGCTTTGTCCAGTGCCCATCAAGTGCGTATCGAAATTGAATCATTCTTCGAAGGTGATGACTTCTCTGAAACTTTAACCCGTGCCAAATTCGAAGAATTGAACATGGATCTCTTCCGTTCCACTTTGAAACCTGTACAAAAGGTATTGGAAGATGCTGATATGAATAAGAAAGACGTGCACGAAATCGTATTAGTGGGTGGTTCAACTCGTATTCCCAAGGTGCAGCAATTGGTTAAAGACTTCTTTGGTGGCAAGGAACCTTCTCGAGGCATTAACCCTGATGAAGCTGTGGCCTACGGTGCTGCTGTGCAAGCCGGTGTACTCTCTGGTGAACAAGATACCGATGCTATTGTCTTGCTCGATGTCAACCCCTTGACCATGGGTATCGAAACTGTGGGAGGTGTAATGACCAAATTGATTCCTCGCAACACTGTCATTCCCACCAAGAAGTCACAAATCTTCTCTACTGCTTCAGACAATCAGCACACTGTCACCATTCAAGTGTTCGAAGGTGAACGTCCCATGACCAAAGACAACCATTTGTTGGGTAAATTCGATCTGACTGGCATTCCTCCCGCACCACGTGGCATTCCTCAAATCGAAGTCAGTTTCGAAATCGATGCCAACGGTATTCTGCAAGTAAGTGCTGAAGACAAGGGCACCGGTAACAAGGAAAAGATTGTCATCACCAACGATCAAAACCGTCTCACTCCCGAAGACATTGAACGCATGATTCATGATGCTGAGAAATTCGCCGATGAGGACAAGAAACTCAAAGAAAAGGTTGAGGCACGCAACGAATTGGAATCATATGCTTACAGTCTTAAGAACCAAATCGGTGACAAGGAAAAACTTGGTGCCAAGTTAAGCGAAGACGAAAAGGTTAAAATGGAATCTGCCATTGATGAATCTATTAAATGGTTGGAACAGAATGCCGATGCTGATCCCGAGGAGTACAGGAAACAGAAGAAGGATTTGGAAGCCATTGTCCAACCTATTATTGCTAAATTGTATCAAGCTACTGGTGGCGTTCCACCCACAGAGGGTGATGACAACGAGGACTTGAAAGATGAACTGTAAATAGTTGTCGTCTAATTAACGTGCAGCGTTTTTAAGTTCTAGCTCTAGTTTAGTTGTAGTTCGCAGTTTAGTTAAAAAAAGAAACAAACAAGCAGACTGATACACATTTAACAAACCATAAAATATTTTGTTAATTGAAAAAAAAATAATAATTAAACAGAAATATTTATTACATCAAATACAACACACAATCCTTGTTTATTTCAAGAAAAATATTCGTTATTTTAGGCCAACATTATTTGTTTAAATTTTATATAATTTCATTGAATGTATGTGTTCATACTAGCATTCCGCTTATTCAATTCTCTCTCCCCATTCGTCCTTAAACTAAACTTGTCTTTCGAAATTATTATGAATTCATTGCTTTTGTAAATTTTAGTTAATAAATTTTAAATTATTTTTTAATAAGCTACAACTTAATAAAAAAAATCTTCGATTTTAAGAAGAATTTTCTAATTAAAAAACTTGTTTTTCATCTATAAAATACTAAAACTATTTAATAAAAAAAAGTAAAGAAAATGAAAGGAATTTTTATTGTTTGCTGGGCATAAATAGGTTTTATATTGACCATGAAGGCTATTTATCCTTTTTGAATGCCATTTGATACTAATTCAAAGGAAAGTTTGCGGGTTGTTTGTGCAAACAAAACAGTTGCCGCGTCATCTCGAGTTTAGTACCAAATATTTGTTTCGCAGGGCTTGATAGCTGAACGGTTTAAATAAGACCAAAGTTCAAATGGGTGCTGATGTGAGGCGTGGCGACTTTGAACCACGTGGCTGTATCCCAGCTCAAGCGTTACATTTCCTTAATATTAATCATGAGCGATAATTAAGAAAATTAAACTTGAGCCAAATTAAAAAATTGTAAGTCCTTTTCATTTTTAGGGTTCTGCACACATAATGGAGTAATAAATTAAGTCAAGTACGAGGCTGGCTCGCACTCTTAGGGTTCCGTACGTACATATGTATGTGTAATGTATGTATGGAATGGCGTATGTGAATGCATATGTATATTTTATAAATTTCATCTCTGTTTTTAAAGCTACTTTATGTTGTATGGGGAAACCTAGTAATTTTGCACTTGTTGTTGTTGTAAGGCATCTGGGAATACATACACTGTGCGAACTTCGACTCTCTATCTCTTACGGTTCGAGAGTTATAGCTATTACTCTACGTTGTAAAGGGACACCTGGTAGTTTTACAGTTGTTGTTGTTTTTAGCAAGTGTTGTTGTGGAGCATATGTGAATACACTTATTGTGCAAAGTTCGCGAGTAACGGCTAGTTGTTACTTTACGTTGTATAGGGACACCTGGTAATTTTCGACTTGTTGTTTTTAGCATTTGTTATTATAGGCCACATGCGAGTACATATATTGTTCACATTTCATCTCTCTGTCTCTTACAGTTTGAGAGTTACGGCTAATTTTTACTCTACGTTGTATAGGGACACCTGGTAGTTTTCGACTTGTTTTTAACATTTGTTGTTGTAGCGCATATGTAAACACATATATTCTGCGAATTTCAGCTCTTTGTCTTTTACAGTTTAGCAGCTACGGCTAATTGTAACTTTAGGTTGTATGAGGACACCTGGTAGTTTTCAACTTGTTGTTGTCTTTAGCATTTGTTGTTGTAAAGCATCGATAAATACATACACTTTGCAAATTTCAGCTTTCTATCTTTTACGGTTCGAGAGTTATGGTTAATTGTAACTTTTCGTTGTATAGGGACACCTGGTAGTTTTCGACTTGTTGTTGTTTTTAGTATTTGTTGTTGTAGCGGCAAGGTACAACAACATCCTGTGAAAATTTCAGCTCTCTAGCTCTTACCGTTTCGGAGAATGGACGCTGTGACGGACGGACGTACTTGTCTCCGTAATAGGGTCCCGTTTCACTCTGATGAGTACGGAACCCTAAAAATGGAACCCTGTTAGTGAGACTTCGCCGTCCATCCGTCCGTAACAGCGCCCATTCTTCGAAACGACAAGAGGTAGAGAGCTGAAATTTTCACAGGGCATTTTGTTACCCGGCCGCTACAACAAGAAATACCAAAAATAAGGAAAAGTGAAAATCTAAAGGGTGCTCCCATACACGAGGCTATGCAAATCAGCATAAGAGATAGAGACCTGAAATTTGCATACGATTTGTAATAGCGTGAGCTCTACAACACGGCATAACAAAAACTTAGAAACCAAAACGTGGGCCCCCACACGAGAAACCTTAAGATTTTAAATTTACACATTATATCTAGTGGACTGGCCTCTACAACTACAAATACCAAAAACAACAAAAATCTATTATTTAAATAGTGTCTATTTTGAAAATTTGATGTGAACCGTAAGAGATAGATACCTGAAATTTTTACAGGATTTTTAATTACATACGCTCTACGACATGAGACACAAAAAACAAACAAAAAATTAAAAGTAAACGAGCGCTCCCATATAAAGAAGTGAAAATTAACTGTAATTTTTTAAACGTCCTAAAATAGTTAATAAATGCATGAAGATTCTCGAAAATTTTGCAGAAGTATCAAATAGATTTAAAATTATTAATAATAATATTATACAGCTACAAAGTACACAACCCCTGAAAAAGTGGAAAAACTCGCAAAAAATTTGGCCTCGCAAATATTTGCGTTTTTGTACAGTTGTGTTCTTTGTAATTATTTAACGTTATTATTCTCCACATATATTGAGTGTATTTCTGTCTTTTTTTTTTTTGTCCGTTTTTTTCTTTTCGTTGGCCAAAACAAAGGTTGGCAAGAGATTAGCACATAATTATGCACATTATGTTGTTAAGATGAAACTTACGTGTGATTGCTTTATTTTCTTAAATGTAAAATTATTTTACGTAAGTATGTACTTTACTACATTTTATTTTTATTAAAAATTACATTTATTTGATAGATATATTTATTAAAAAAATAATAAATATGAATTTAAACTTCTTTTTTGCAATTTATAAACCCTATAAAACAATATGCTTTCAGTTTTCTATTAAATTACTTACATACATAATTGTTTAATATCGTTTATAAAATGTTTAATACATACATACAAACAATGGTGCATATGTATTTACTGCTGTATATAATTGTTACAAAACCACGACTTTAACTAATAAAAAAATTATTTATTTAATTAACTTAATTAAAATGAACTAAATTTTCTTGCGGTTAAAAAAAGCTGTTGACTACATTTGGAAAATTTAGGCAGCCATCCATGACTATGTTGATTGATTCGCCTTGTTTGTTTTAAGTCCTTGATGACAACCGAAATAAAAACTTAACCTCAAAGCGGCATTTTTTTTTTTTTTCTTTAATGTTGCAGATTTACATTTTTTGCGCAACTCAAAACGAATTGTTAATGTACAGCATTTTTATTTAGAAGATCCTAAGCACGATTTGGAATTGTATCAATTGTATTTTCAGCCTCATCTTCTTTCTCTTGACCACCACCACCACCGCCACTATTATTATTATGCTGCTGGTTTATTTGTTGATGATATTTGCCAGTTGTTTATCAATTTTTGAAATATTTTCAAAATTTGTTGTAGCATTTAGAATGTTGATATTAAAGCAAACGAAATGTAATTTATTGATTATTTAGTTGGTTGGTTTTTTTAAGAAATTGATAAAACAAGAGTAAAAAAATCAAGTTTCCATATATTTTGTTTTTTTTAGAAAACGCAGTATTGTTTTGAAATTATAACAGAAAATATTTGCAAAAATTAATCGGAAAATGCAAAGCATGCATTCACACGCACATCGAACACCGTCAGAAGTAGTTGGTTGGTTGTATGTGGTTGCGGAGTAGTGGGAGAAGTTGAAATAGTCGGTAGAAGAAACATAGTTTAACAATAATGATTCGGTTTGGACAAAACATATTCGTTTAATTAAGAAAAAAACATAACGAAAAAAGAAACGGGAAGAAAATAAACAAAAAAGAATGTTATAACATTAATAATACATTGCAAACATTTTTAAACATTAGATTAAACAAAGACTAAGATAACAAACACCAGTTTTAAATGATCTTCTGAAAAAGCTTCGTTTAAATGAGAGGAACTTTTTCTAAGGATTTCTTTGCTTTTTTAAGACAAAATCTTCCTTAAAAAAACCAAACAAATACTAAATAAAATATGACAAATAAAAATTCTAGTTTAATTCTGTAATGCATACAAAATTTCTGGCTTCACATTTTCAATTTATTTTTTTTAGCCCTTCGTAATAAATGTGTCGACTGACCAGAAAAATCTTCTCCGCCAAAGAACGTCCTAAAGGACGGTTCAGACGGTAAGATTTTATGTATGACATGCTCAATTTTTCTGTAAAAGAGAACGGATGGCATCGTCTAAACTCAGTATGTAATGAAACGGAGAGAAATTGAAGGAAAATACCGATGATAATTATGCAGTCACGGCTCTTTGTTTTTTGAAAATTTTCAAAACAAAATCACATAGCATTATTATATTAGGGACCCATTTTTATGTATTCATTTTTATATATTTGTTTCATTTACGACTCATGTAAAGTACAAAAAAATCTGTCATATGATTTTTACTCTCATCTTTCATAACACGCATGGACTTTCGTAGTATTTTCTCTGTGATTTTATGTACGTAAATTATTACCTATCGTCTAAACCGCTTATTACAAGGTTCAACTGATTTAAGAGCTGAAGGCATTTATTTGAATGATCATTTCAAGCCTGGTTGGTGGAACAGACAGAAGTGAATGTATGTTTTATACAATTAAAACAATATCGAGCACATCGATTAGACCTCTAATATTTTTCAATCAGAAGTCAATATTCCTCACGATGAAAAAATACAAATTTGTAAGCAAAAAACATATATGTATATAGAATCTGAGTACCGCCATCTAATGTCAGTTATGGACGCTGTGTTAACGATAACGCTGAACAGTTTAATAATATGTATAAAATTCCACATCACTAATTACATATGGAAAAATTCTTTTCCGCCATTTTTACACTTCATAGTTTGCTGCATCTTTAGCTCACAAGTTTATTCTTCATTTTTTATAAACCAATAAAAAATGATAAATCATCATCAACTACACTTTTTTCTTAGAAGATTATGCACTTCTCAATATTTATTAAGAAGCTTTTTAAATTTAAAACAAAGCAGCACTGAAGACACAACTGAAGATATCAAGTAGACAGTTAAACTAATATCAGGGATGTGCAATTGCAAGTGTTGTAAATTTACCCCCCAATTCATAAAAATTATTTCAGGCTTATAAGACTCTTATTTGACATATTTGTATGGAAAATCTATGGAGTTTAATAAACCTAAAATATTTATTATGAATGAGACCCTTAGTGTTCAATTGAGAATTTTTAAAAAAGTAGTAAAAACAGATAGACGAAAAAAGACATCACCAAGAATTCAGAGGCCCCAAACAAACTACATCTTTTACCATAGTCATTTCAGCTACATCGAAAAAAGGAAATTTAGCAGGCCAAATCTGTATAGAGATACAGGTACTATCCACAGTTTTTTTTTTTTACTATCGACGAAAAATTATCTATTAGAAAAGAGAAAGCAGTTATTAAAACGGGCACAACGGCGACTTTTAGATTTGAAATTTTCCGCCAAAAAGTTAATATCTTCTATACATATAAAATTCTGGTGACACCATATTTGTTCTAGTTAATCTCCGAAACTACTGGTACGATTCTATTTTTTCGAAATCGAGTTGGAATAAATGAGTCATCTCCAAATGTTTTTTGTTTTTGCCAGCTAAACTAGTATATACATACATATATTGCAATTACCGCTGTCGACCAAAAATAAAATTCAATGTCCATTTAATTACTCCATGATGGCGTTATATTGCCATATATCGTATAAGAGTTTATATAACAACACTGTGCTAGTTGAAAAAACCCGACAGAAGGGGCACCCAATGACTAAACCTAATTTGGGTGCGCTGAATGCATAAAAAATCTAAAAACAAAGTTATGCTGATGATTTTGGAGCCAATAAAAATGCACTCAATGGCGAAAGCAAACTGCTAAGATTCTTTTCCAGCCCTTATTTTTCAATTAATTGCAAAAGTACTAAGTCCAATGATGCCCAAGAAAAAGTGCCAAGTCCCTTCGCAATATACATATATGAAAAATTGCATTGTGTATAAAACACTTCATATTAAAAATCTTTCCCTGAAAACTTTGTTTGCGAGGTTGATAAAAACACAAAAATTCTAAATAAATTATTCTTAAAAAATGGAAATATATAAATACATATACATATATACTTTCATTTTTTGCTTCACGCAATCATATAAAAAAAAATAGTATCAACTTCTTTGGAAGATTTTGTCTTAGCCAAAACAAGCAAACTATTGAAAACTAAATTGCGACAAAAAACATTAATAAACAGAATAAGTATTTAATTATGTAATCAATTACACACAAAATATTTTTGTTTTTAATTGAGCTACAAACAAAATATTTACACATACATATATATAATTTTTTCTTCCAACATCTTAAACAAAATTATTAGTTAACTTGTAAATGTAATTCAAAAAACAAAGAAAACAAATTTAAAAGAAATTATTCCTTTTTGTTCTCCTCTACTTCATCATCAGGACATGGTCGGCTAAGTATTTCCTGACAAAGTGCAATATAGTCCTGTAAAAAAAGTATGGGTTTTGTTTGCATGTGCATTTGTATATGTGTTTTGTTGACAACAAGCGTGAGAATATGAAAGTGGACATGAAAGGCACATTTAGATGCAAGGAAATGCAGTTTTATGGCAAGAAATGAAGAAATGTCAAGTGTAAAGGGCAAAAGAAAAAGAAGCAAAATTAAAAATTTATAAAAACAAATTAATGAGTATCTAAATATTTTATTATTGCACATAAAAACAAATACGGTGGTTTCTCTAGAAAATAACGGCAAGGAAATAAACATGAATTTAAACTACAATTGACGAGTTGCAACAATTAGGAGGTATCGTTACCTTACCTACAAAATTGTGCACAAACAGAAAAAAACCATAATGTAAAATCAACATGACACAATGACGAGTGTGAACCCTTGTAAATATGTATTATGACAGGCAACCATGTATTAAAATTATTCAATTTAAATCTTCTCTCCACATAAAATATGTCATTAAAAATGGCTACTGCTTTAATCATAAACTTAACATAATGAATGCACAATAACTTTTCAATCATACATTCAAAAACACTGTCAAATCAAATGCGTACCTATACATATTTTTAATTGATGGTTGCTAAATATTATACTTATTATTTTAGATAGCTTTTGGCTTTAAAAGGAGTCACTAGATATATTCTTTAATATTATAGAGGCTTTAAATATACAGGACTGCTCTGCAAATCTCAAGCAAGTAGTATGCAATCAATTTTTGATGCAATTTATTTTTAGAAATCTCATGATAGCTATAAATTATACAGCTCAATAAGGCCAATAAAGACTCCAGTGGACGGACGGGTCTCACTACTGGCAGCCCGTGAAACATAACAGAATGCATTGCATAGAGATGCAAGGAGTGCAAAACGCAATAATTCCCAAAACTAGCTGATTTCCCAAAGAACTTTAATATAATCTGTTTCTTATGACATCTAGAAATCATTTTTTGTTTTAATTGTATTAAATTCACTCACCATTATTATTTTCTACAAAATACATAATATACGCTGATGTAGTTAAAGATGGAGCCTGGCTTAAAACGACCTTTTTTTGAACAACAACCCTGTTTGAGACTCTTTGAAAATTTGTTAACGATAACACTGATCAAGATGGTAGTAAATTTGATAATATAAAACTGAAGCACATCTCTAATTGCATATGGAAAAATTTTCTTCCGCCATTTTTTCACTTTATATTTTGCTGCAACTTTTACACACAAATTTCTTTTCTCTTTTATATAAACCAATAAAAAATGATAAATTATCAATAGATACACTTTTCTCTTTAACGAATATGCACTTTTCAATATTTATTAAGATTTTTACATTTAAATAAAACAAAGCAGCACGGAAAACACAACTGAAGATATCAAAAGGAGGTAGTAAACTAAACGCAATAGTAAGTGTTGCAAATTTACGCGTTCAATTGCAGTTGTAGGTAGTGTTGCCGTTGAGTATTTTCAAAAAAGTAGTGAAGAGAAGTTACTCGAAAACAGATCGGTCAGTTATAAACCGATATTTTTATTTCTGTTTTTAACTAGCTGTTTCGAAACAGCTAGTCGAATGACATCACTATCAATTGTTTTGCAACTCTATGTCATAGTAGTGCGAATATTAAAATATGGCCACTTCTTCGGTTTTATGCAAATTTTAGGAATGAAACGCGAATGAGAAAATGTATGTTATAAACTCCTCTTGAATAGCACACATTTTTTTTTTTTTGTGCTGACCAGCGAGTCCTTACGAAAATGCTATAATATATACACTATTCATTCTAGGCTGGTGGAACAATTTTCCATACCATTAATAATGGCGCGCAATGTATGAATTTTAGAAAAATGAGCATAATTTAGCTCTGTTAAGTATGTATTTATGTATATAATTAAATTAATAAACATGTATAAACTACTAAGTATGTATGTTTAATTTTATTATTACTTCTTACGTTTTAAATTATCTTTTATTGTTCTTATTAAGTTATTTATGAATACATATGTACTCCATGTTATAAAACAACAAACAAAATGTAAAATACACTAATTGACAAAACTAAAAAAAAAAAATTGTTGGTTTGTTGGGCTTGTTCGTTTATGCATCAAGGCGTTACATTTGAAATAAGTTTGGGGTGTTGTGTTTGTTTTTTAAACAATCTTTATACAAATATTTTCGTGTGCAATTTGTACAATTTTTATTTTAACATTTTTTAGACAAAAACAAATCAAAAAAAAAGGTTTACAACAAATAAAAATTCAATTTTCATTCTCTGCAAAAACATTTTGGCTTTGCGAACTGCCATTTGCTGCACAGTGATGCGTTAAAGAACAAACCCATTATATAAAATGTGTATGTATGTGTGTATGCGGGAGACGAATTAAGCAAATCTGAGCTCTGTCAGCTTTTTCAGAGAATCCAATACAAATTGACATTTACAGATAATTTTTTCGAGTATACACTTAATTTTGTTTAGAAATTCATTTCGCATTGGATTTTGTGAGTTGGCTAATTACTGTTTTGTTTTCTAGATGATTTTGGGTTAGGGCATGACAATGATAATTATATTCAAAATAAGTAAGAAATAAATAATAACACCCTGTGCACAATACAACAGAACAACAAACCAGGCGATTTGTTTTCTTTTAGTTTAATTTAAGCAAGCTGTTTTTACAATCTTAGTTTTGTTTAAGACATTGTGCGCTTAGTAGCATTACACACATTATTATGATTACAATGATGAACAAATTCTGTATGCCTAATGTTTAAACAATAGTTAAATATGTAGTACATTAATGGCTGGTTGTTTTATTTTACAGGTGCTGATGTTGATGGTGGTGGAAGTGTTGGATTTCCTTGTTTCTAAAGATGGAGATTTAGCAAATGTTGAATTCCTTTTTATTTTTATTTAATTTATGGGCATAAATAACTTTTTTTTTTGTTTTGTTTTATTTAGTTTAGTTGTAAATATTTGCTGGTGATGGTTTTTTCTGAGTATATGTACTTGTGTTTGATTGTTAAAGATTTTAAAAGCAGAAACAAAAACAATGATTGGTTGATTTAATGTTTAGTTAAAATGACACAGTTTCTTTTTTATACAGCGCAAATGTATTATTTTACTAAATGCACAAGAAAGTGATATTTTAAAGCATTAATAAAAACATTACGAAAGAGCCACAAACGAATTTTATCTGGAGCTAATCAATATTACATAAACAAAAGGTGGGGGAAATTGGTCTGTCAGTCATCTAATAAAATTCATTTGACAAGTAACAAAGAAGAATAAAATCATATAATAAAAATTCGTTGCTTGTTTATGTGTAAATAATGCTCAATATGATTTTTGTTTTTCAACATTTCCAAAGGTTTTTATTAATTCGTTATTAAATGGGTATTGAGATGTTGTTGTTGTTATGGAATTTTAAATATGTATAGTAAGTCAAGGGATTGTTTGTTCTAATATGTGTGTATGTGGGTATATAATCCAGTGTTTTTTGTTCTAATAAACTTAAAAAATTTCTAACAATGTATGTAATTTGGTAAAAAATATTATGAATGTGTTGAATCCACCATATTTATCTGATTTATCGGTACTTGTTTGTTTTGCTTTTAGGGAAGAGGAAAGAGTCAAGAATCTTTTGTTCGTCTTTTCTTCAATTTTGTTGTTGTTATAAAATTATTCTTTTCTTAATTTTAAGTAGTTTTTATCTATTTAATTTTTTGTGCTTTTTATTAATTTTTCTTTTTTTATTGGAGTTTTTTATGATGTTTTTTTTTTATTGTTTTATCATAGATTTGTTTGTTTTAAATGCAAAAAAGTATAAGTATTTGTGTGAACAATTTAAAAAACGGAGTAAATTTCGTTTAAAAAGTAGTGTGTTTTGTTTCAAAACAGTTGTAGCAATGAAAAGAAAACATTTAAAGTAAACATAAGAGTGGGAGGAGAGGAAAAAAGGAAAACGATATATGATTTTAATAATTGTTTTGTTACATTCAAAATAAATTTCATTTTAAATTTACCGCTCGTAGTGGCATTTTAAAGTTGGCTGCTGCCTGCAGCTGTATTTGATAAGCTAAGCTATGAATTTTGAAGCCATAAAGTCTGCAAATTCAAAGGGAAAAACGTTATTTTTAACAAGTGACAGCAAGTTAACTAAAATATAAAAAAGTCTAAGAAATACCTTGGAACAAATTGATTAGTTGGCCTTTTAGGACGATATTCAGGATGCACCATAAATAACATGTGTGGAAAACCAGTACCAAAATAAGCACCATCCGTGTGATGGTGTCGTGATGACTTTGGTGTATAAACATCAATACATTTTGGGCAATATACTTTAACCATTGCTTCACCAGGAATATCAGAGAGACCTATTTGAAAAAACAGTGTAGTGTATATTTTAGCAATTCTTTTCTTAAGTTTTTCATAAAAAAATTATTTTTTTTAATTGAAATTTGATCTCAGAAAAACTTTGCAAACGCAATTACAAACCTAACCTTAAAATATTCCCTTAATTTTTTTTACGTTTTTTTTTTCTTATTACGGTTGTATGATTGGCAATGTATTAACCATACATACATACATATACTTTTAGCAGTTTAAATGCAATTATTTGCCCAAAATAAAGGTCAGCAAAAAGTAGCGTTGTCTTGCAGTCAACTCACTTACAAAGTTTTTGACAGCTAAACAACGTTTAGGTTGGCCTCTAAATTTGAGCGTCAAGCGTTTTTTGGCTATCTAAACCAAAATAATACGCGCTAATTTAGGTTAGATTGTTTGGTCTGTTAAATACATTTTTGTATAATTATACTTACCCAACGGCAACATTGGTTGACTTTCACAATAAACACGTGGGCAATGTCCAAAATCACCAGTTTGATATTTTTCAATCATTTGCGCAATGCCGCGATTAGTTAAAATATAACGAGCGTGTATTAAACCATATAACATTTCAGCGGCTTGTTCGGTCATATCAGATTGCAAGGGATTATCTTCCAGTTCATCCTCTGTTGGCAAATTAAAATAAATTGCAAATGAAAGATAAAGTGGAATGAAGTTTTTGATATAAGCACTTACCAGGCTCTAAATCTAATATCATGTCTAGAGCTTGTCTATAATTTGGTACTTGTTCATTTAAGCCAGTTAAATTGAATTTATCTTGTATATAATCTTCATCAACCTAAAAATTAATTAAAGATATTTTTACCCATTTGTTTTTTTTTGCGTTTGTTTAATTTGGAAATGATAGAAAAATTATGCATAATCATAAACTAAATGGGAATGAGGAATCTAAGGTTTGCTAAAATTTTTGATTTGCCTTTACATCGCACGAATTACGCTGGGAATGGTGTTTTAACTCGTGGTTTTTTATACCTCAATGAAATCAATGTTGTTATGCAAAAAAACTCAAAATCTTTTATCGAATTTAGCACGGAAAAAAATCAGTTTAAATTAATTCTCCTAAATGCGTGTAAGTGACCTCGTATTAATATGCTTTTTATGTACTATTTCTTTTTATTTTTTATTACTTTTAACTACCAATTTTTATAATTTTTTCTTCTTACTTTATTTTGTGTTTCCTACGTTACATGGTTATATTTTATAGTATATTTTGTTATTGGCATAGTCTGTAAGGATTCTATTGTCCGTAGACTGAACTCAAATAAATAAATAAATAAATAAATTAAAAAGTTTCTAATACATAAATTGGTAATGATTGCCACGAAATGACTCTCCAAGGCATAAAAACGTATTCTGACAAAAAAAAAAAAAAGTCCCCACATGTGAACAGAAATGTGACCAAGTGGCATCACCTTGCTTTGACGCTAATAATAGAATTAGTCAAAAAGTATCGGGTATCACAACGGGACCTTTCTAGGACCCGAATGGGCCGGTTACACTACCGGCGGCCCGCATGCCATAACATCGTAGAGGTAGAATAAGCTAGCTGATCGAATCTATTATATAAATAAAATTTGGTCCTGTTAATTAAAAAAAAAGTGTAACGTTGGAAGATAGAATTTTAATGACTCAGACTTAACTATGTAGGATAGTGAAAAAAACAAAATATTTTTAAATCTTTTTCGGTGTTGGCTAAAGGTTACAACTTTGGAAACTGATAGGCAGACAGTGGTATTGTCATTTCAACGGCAACAAAACAAAATGACGAAGTACAAATATGAAAACTAATATCTCTGAAATTTTTCGATTTGTATGCAAAATTTCTTGAGTCCATTAAAAGCTCTAGTGATGCTTATTCATTCACTATTCTCTACAAATTAGGGACCATAAGGTGTGTCGTGTTTTAAAAATAAAAAGAAAAGCTTCAAACATACATATGTATATAACAGTACAACACGTTTAAGTATATCTGCCTTCATGTAAAATGTTGGGATCCGACATTCATACTTGAATACATGAGATATACCTACTTACATACATATGTATGTATTTCAGCATGTATATACATTTGTATGTAATTTTCATGCATTTTTATATTGCATCTTAAAGACGCGCACGCTAAATTAATGAAGAATTATTATCGTTCACTGGTATATGGGCAATTTCTGGGAAACGCCAAAAATAATGCATACATCTGTACACCATCATCAATGAATGATTGATTAGATAACAATTAATTAAAAACCAATCAGCAATGGCCATAAATTTAACGAAAAATAAAAAAGCATACATACCTCGCAAAAGAATTCATTGCCGCGTAGACCGCAAAACCAAGTAACCCAGGATACTTCCTCAGAGCTGCTCATTTTTCTGTAAAACCCGGAAAGAAAATTAGTTAAACAAGACATTCACTGAATGAAAACCCAAAAAACAATATATGTATATGTATCAGCTTTTGGACATCAAAGAAATAATAATAGTAATTAACATCAACATCCAATAGTAATTAACATCAACACCAGAAAATCATTTTGCTACCAAGTAAATTTAAGAACAAAAAAAAAGATATTTGCAGTACACATGAAGCAATTTATCTTCGTATCACAAGTTTTATATTGAAAATATTCAAACACATTACATTGCAACTCACATTAAAGGAAATATTTTTAATGATTAAAATGAACTAAAGGAAAACAAAAATAAAATCTTTGCCCAATTATTAAAAGATCACTTTTTTCTAGATTGATTCACTTTTGTTCAAAAAAATTATGGTAAAATTGTCATGCACACTTTTTTATTACTTTTCTGTTGGTTTCCAAAAGGGAAATTTTTTTATTTTCTTGGTATGTGTCTTTTTATTTCACCGACGACATATTTGTCAAAAAGAAAAAAATTATGTTCATTTTCATTTAAAAAGTCTTTTATCATTGTTTTCGTTTTGTGTTCAGTATTCCAAATTTTATATGTTGGTGCTTTTTTATCGCATTATTTATATTCCATTGTTTTTGCCATTGAAAATAGCAAGCTCTCTTTTTAACATGACAATTTATTGATGCCGTATAACAGAAATTTTAAGTTTTTTATTTTCTTTTTATCTCATACACCGCTCGTCTGATACTTGGAAAATTACATTTAAAACAATTTGCACTTTGCTTTACCACTTATATGTCCCGTGCAACTGAAATTCTGTGCAGAAAAGTCCCTTTTTCGTCTGATATAATTTTTTTAATTCATTAACTTTTTTTTCCAAATTTTATTGAAAAAACTCACCTTTATCAAACCACGTTTGAGGAATGAAAAACTGAAAAATAATGAAGAGAAAAAGAAAACGCAGCAGAAAACAGAAAATGCAGTGCTGTAATAAACAGGGTTGCTGGATTTGATTTATAAAGTACTTTTACGATGGGAAATAAAAGAAGTGTTCAACATAGAGGGCAATTTTAGTTGCTTTCACGTTTACACGCGAAATTTGTTTTGGAATAAGTCACATAACAAGTTAATTTTTGATTATGAAAACGATACTTGTAACGACACTTTTAGCTGGTTGCTGGGGTAGAGCTCAGCGACGGCCAGGGTCGTTATTCAGTAAAGATATTTCTGCTTCGGTGGAGTAAAACGCAGAGTTTACATACGTTATAAAATTTATTCCCTTTTGCTTTCGAATGACTGAGTGCTGTTAACGGTGGTGTGTGGGTAGTCCTCGGTGTAGCACAAGAGGAGTGCACGTATTTTATAGCGCGGTGGCGATAGCGGTGCGGTGGCGACAGCGATGCGGTGGCGACAGCGATGCGGTGGCGACAGCTATGTGATGACGACAGCGATGCGGTGGCGACAGCTATGCGGTGGCGACAGCTATGCGGTGGCGACAGCGATGCGGTGGCGACAGCTATGCGGTGGCGACAGCTATGCGGTGGCGACAGCTATGCGGTATCGACAGCGATGCGGTGGCGACAGCGATGCGGTGGCGACAGCGATGCGGTGGCGACGGCGATGCGGTGGCGACAGCTATGCGGTATCGACAGCGATGCGGTGGCGACGGCGATGCGGTGGCGACGGCGATGCGGTGGCGACAGCTATGCGGTGTCGACAGCTATGCGGTATCGACAGCTATGCGGTATCGACAGCGATGCGGTATCGACAGCTATGCGGGGGCGACGGCTATGCGGTGGCGACGGCGATGCGGTGGCGACGGCTATGCGGTGTTGACAGCTATGCGGTATCGACAGCGATGCGGTGGCGACGGCGATGCGGTGGCGACAGCTATGCGGTGTCGACAGCTATGCGGTATCGACAGCTATGCGGTATCGACAGCTATGCGGTATCGACAGCGATGCGGTATCGACGGCGATGCGGTGGCGACAGCTATGCGGTGTCGACAGCTATGCGGTATCGACAGCTATGCGGTATCGACAGCTATGCGGTATCGACAGCGATGCGGTATCGACAGCTATGCGGTGTCACCAGGGCGGCACAGGAACGTTGCTGGCTGGTAGCAAAACAGCGGCGTGTGCTGGCTCAGGACGTCAGTGGGGCAGCGTACTCACTGACTGAATGAGGTCACCAAAGAGGTGATAGGCTACAACGTGCAGCTTAGCGTGAAGCGCTGAAGTCGGCTTATGGCGTAACTCCTAAACAACGTTGTACTCTATGGCAGCGAAGTCTGGAGCCAGACTGAATCCCACCATATAGTCCAAATGTTGTCGCGTACTGTGATATTTGTACTTCAGGTCAGCGAAGTCTGGAGCCAGACTGAATCCCAACCTCAGGCGCAAATATTCACAGCGGAGTTGAGCTTCGGGTCAGCGAAGTCTGTACCCAGACTGATCCTAAACCCTCCACTCGAGTGTTCACAGCGGTTTTGTGCTTCGGGTCAGCGAAGTCTGTACCCAGACTGATCCTAAACCCTCCGCTCAATATAAAAAAAATGAATAGTGCACTGGCGCTTCGGGTCAGCGAAGTCTGTACCCAGACTGATCCTTTACCCTCCACGCAAAATAAAAATAAAACAATTAGTGCACTACTTACCGCTCTGTGATAACACCACCTACCGCTTGGCCAGTTGCCGGCTAATTAAAATTCTTGCCAACGTGCTCGCCTTTTTATAGGTCATGCTTGTGCACACACAGACACACACACAACCGTATTCAAACAACAAACACAACAACGTAACACCAGTCAGTGCGACAACAGCTGTTCACAGCTGTTGGCTGTGAGGGTTGTAATTTGTTGAGTGGCCGTGACTACAGTCATTCGTTACATTCAAATTCTTAACGGCTAAAACAGAGTTATTTACTTATATTATTACTATGCAATAATTACGGAAATTCTACAATTCTAATCCATTCTAAGACAATACGAAAATTCATTAAATTCAACTTAGGTAAGATATGTACATATTCGAGCCCAGCGATGGAAACTAACATTTGTTGTGGCCAAAACGAGCCTGTTGACTTTGGCCATCACACTGCCTTATTCCTCTCCCGCTGCCGGATACTGGGATATCGGGTGATGGTTGGGAATAAGGTTTCAATTCGCTGACATGCGCGGTGCGCATCTCTCTGCTATTCACTCTACTCAATTCGACAATCACGGGGGACACGAATCCCGTGACGACATAAGGTCCCCCATATTTTGGAGCCAGCTTGGCTGCAAAGTTTTCGGCAGCTTTTGACAGCGGATGTTGGCGCACCCACACCTTATCGCCTATTCTCGGCTGCCACCGCCGTCGGCGTAAGTTATGGTATTTCTTTTGGGACTGAGTTGCCAAGCTAAGATTACGTCGGACGGTGTAAAAATTCTTCTGCAATTCTTTTGCTCGTTCAGCCAGTTCTGCTTTCTTGGCCCCGGTGCCCCTGATAACCTCGTCAGATAGAGCCTTAGGTAGCCTGGGCTCTCGCCCTTGTGTTGGGTATGCCGGTGTGTAGTTCGTTGACTCAGCGATGCGAGTGTTGACAGCCAACATGACCTCCGGTAGAATCTCGCCTGCTGGTTTCTGTTGGACGACCTTATATTGCTGGCAGGTTTCACAGTGTTTTACGTATTTGGCTATATCTTTGGCCATGCCGGGCCAATAATACCGGCTAGCAACTTTAGCCATCGTTTTCCGAACACCCAAATGACCGCCGGATACCATGTCGTGTTCTTCATGAAGGGTCCTTCTTCTCAATGGGGTGGCTACGCAGAGCTTCCAAGGGGTGCAATCTGATTTGTTTCGGTCACGCATAATGTGCCGGTAGACCTGGCCGTTCACTAAAGAGTAGTCAGCGAACTCTTTTGGCCGTTTTTTGATGCCCTCCATCAGGGTTTTTAGCCATTTACATACTTGAGGCGGTTGTGTCTGCGCCATATTTGCCTTTTCTAAGGGCTGTCGGGACAGGGCGTCTGCGACGACGTATTTCTTCCCCTTGCGGTAGGTAGTTGTGCATCTATACTGCTGCATCTGCGAAACTGCAGCTACTTTGTCTGGATTGGGTTTATTGCCCTCAGGGGTGCTCGGGAAACTGAAAGGTCTCCGCGATGGCTGGACACACCCATTTTCCAGCAAATTGTTGACGTCTTCACCGATGACATCTTGCATGGCTGTCTTACGTGGAGCGTATCTTTTGTTTATTGGTCGCTTGTCCTTCATGACAATGCGATGGGTGGCTGCAGAGGATAGACCCGAAATCTTATTACATTTGGGCCGCTCTGTTTCCAGAAAGTGTTTTATGCGTTTTTGCCGGCACTCAGGGCCCTTATCGCGGCCACTCTTCATTGTGAGCACTTGTCTCGAAAGAGATGGGCTTATTTGGGGCGAATGTTGAGGCGGCTGTGAGTTTCTGTCGTCCTTCAGCGTTGACTTGACAGTCAGGCCGGCGCACGTGATAGTTGTGTCAAACTTTTTCAGAAAGTCTAACCCTAGGACTACGGGTTCGGTGGCAGAATCCATAATGAGGAAACTGTGTTCGATCGTACGATTTCCCAGGGTGACTGGACACCGAATGGCATTGGTGATTACTCGCTTGGATCCGTCGGCCATAGATACCTCGATGTTTACGGGAAAGGTCTGCACTGGGGGTGAGAGTCTGGGCGGGATTGTGGCCATAATAAAACTTTGAGTGGCCGCTGTGTCCACTAGTGCTGCTATCGTTTGGCTTCCCACGCGTATATGGGCAGTGACTCGGTTGGTTTCCCAGATGATGTTGGTGCCAGAAGCTCTGTTACGATTTCTTCTATTACCTCGAACACGAATCTGACGCGCTCTGGCTTGACGGTGATTTTCGCTACGGCCGGGTGGCATAGATCGTGGTATGCTCTCCAGATCGGTGGCCAGTGCGAGCAACTCGTCGAGGTTTGTAAAATCCTTTCTTCGGATGTACCATTGGTAGTCGGGGAGTGAATTCTTGAAGATCATCTCCAGCTTCTGTTGTGGTGTGAGCTGCGTATGACGCATCAAGTCTTGCAAGCACAACACATAATCTTTATATTGCTCCCTAGGTCTCTGGACACGCTTACGGATTTCATCCTCCAGCTTTTCAAAATACCTTGGGGCCAGGAAAAAGTGGCAGAAATCGGTTTTAAAATTCTTCCACTGGTCCCAATGTCTATTATTATTACGGTACCACACCAGCGCTTTGTCTTTCAATAGCTCGGACATAACGCGTACAATAAGGTGTAGGTCCGTTTCATAGGCTGCAGCTAATTCCTCCACTCGTTCGAGGAAAGCCAGCGGGTCTTTGCCTCCATCATATTTCACGCCCCATTTCCGTACAAGTTCAAACACGGCCACTTTGGGCGGATCACAAATTGGGCTTGACCCAACTGTCGCAGTGGATACATCTGTCTTCAATGGCGGGAACGAAATTCCGGTGGTTGGCACAGGGAGGTGAACTGTTGTCAGGCCTTCCATCTGATGTGAGGGCCCAGCGGCCTCGGCTGTGGTTACGACGGGGCGTGGTGATGCTCCTGGGGAGATGGCTTCATGTTTAGCCTGCCAGGCTAATAATTTTTGGAGAAGTTCTCCATCGTGTTCCATAGCCAGAAATTTCGCTAGCCGTTTCCGCAGCTCTTCCACGGTGCCAGTGGTGCTCTGCTCACACTGTGCTAAATAGGCTACCAATTCTTCCTTCTTAAGCATGTACACCCAGCTTGTTCTCAGCATTTTGCAATTTAGGATATAATTGTAACGTAGTAAAAACAATATATAAAACAAATTGTTTTTGTGGTTTTTTTTTTTTCTTTTGGACAATTAAGTCCCTGCTCGGGCGCCAACTGTAACGACACTTTTAGCTGGTTGCTGGGGTAGAGCTCAGCGACGGCCAGGGTCGTTATTCAGTAAAGATATTTCTGCTTCGGTGGAGTAAAACGCAGAGTTTACATACGTTATAAAATTTATTCCCTTTTGCTTTCGAATGACTGAGTGCTGTTAACGGTGGTGTGTGGGTAGTCCTCGGTGTAGCACAAGAGGAGTGCACGTATTTTATAGCGCGGTGGCGATAGCGGTGCGGTGGCGACAGCGATGCGGTGGCGACAGCGATGCGGTGGCGACAGCTATGTGATGACGACAGCGATGCGGTGGCGACAGCTATGCGGTGGCGACAGCTATGCGGTGGCGACAGCGATGCGGTGGCGACAGCTATGCGGTGGCGACAGCTATGCGGTGGCGACAGCTATGCGGTATCGACAGCGATGCGGTGGCGACAGCGATGCGGTGGCGACAGCGATGCGGTGGCGACGGCGATGCGGTGGCGACAGCTATGCGGTATCGACAGCGATGCGGTGGCGACGGCGATGCGGTGGCGACGGCGATGCGGTGGCGACAGCTATGCGGTGTCGACAGCTATGCGGTATCGACAGCTATGCGGTATCGACAGCGATGCGGTATCGACAGCTATGCGGGGGCGACGGCTATGCGGTGGCGACGGCGATGCGGTGGCGACGGCTATGCGGTGTTGACAGCTATGCGGTATCGACAGCGATGCGGTGGCGACGGCGATGCGGTGGCGACAGCTATGCGGTGTCGACAGCTATGCGGTATCGACAGCTATGCGGTATCGACAGCTATGCGGTATCGACAGCGATGCGGTATCGACGGCGATGCGGTGGCGACAGCTATGCGGTGTCGACAGCTATGCGGTATCGACAGCTATGCGGTATCGACAGCTATGCGGTATCGACAGCGATGCGGTATCGACAGCTATGCGGTGTCACCAGGGCGGCACAGGAACGTTGCTGGCTGGTAGCAAAACAGCGGCGTGTGCTGGCTCAGGACGTCAGTGGGGCAGCGTACTCACTGACTGAATGAGGTCACCAAAGAGGTGATAGGCTACAACGTGCAGCTTAGCGTGAAGCGCTGAAGTCGGCTTATGGCGTAACTCCTAAACAACGTTGTACTCTATGGCAGCGAAGTCTGGAGCCAGACTGAATCCCACCATATAGTCCAAATGTTGTCGCGTACTGTGATATTTGTACTTCAGGTCAGCGAAGTCTGGAGCCAGACTGAATCCCAACCTCAGGCGCAAATATTCACAGCGGAGTTGAGCTTCGGGTCAGCGAAGTCTGTACCCAGACTGATCCTAAACCCTCCACTCGAGTGTTCACAGCGGTTTTGTGCTTCGGGTCAGCGAAGTCTGTACCCAGACTGATCCTAAACCCTCCGCTCAATATAAAAAAAATGAATAGTGCACTGGCGCTTCGGGTCAGCGAAGTCTGTACCCAGACTGATCCTTTACCCTCCACGCAAAATAAAAATAAAACAATTAGTGCACTACTTACCGCTCTGTGATAACACCACCTACCGCTTGGCCAGTTGCCGGCTAATTAAAATTCTTGCCAACGTGCTCGCCTTTTTATAGGTCATGCTTGTGCACACACAGACACACACACAACCGTATTCAAACAACAAACACAACAACGTAACACCAGTCAGTGCGACAACAGCTGTTCACAGCTGTTGGCTGTGAGGGTTGTAATTTGTTGAGTGGCCGTGACTACAGTCATTCGTTACATTCAAATTCTTAACGGCTAAAACAGAGTTATTTACTTATATTATTACTATGCAATAATTACGGAAATTCTACAATTCTAATCCATTCTAAGACAATACGAAAATTCATTAAATTCAACTTAGGTAAGATATGTACATATTCGAGCCCAGCGATGGAAACTAACATTTGTTGTGGCCAAAACGAGCCTGTTGACTTTGGCCATCACATACTTTCTTAACATTGCAGAAGATTTTTCTTAAAGTGGAAATAAAAATCAACACAATGCCAAACGAAAATTCCCGGTGACATCTATTTTAAATAAAAATATTTTGTGAAAAAATTCCTGAGAAAAAAGTATGCACATATCTTGAAACAACTAATCTCGGGTTAAAGTAGAATGATTCTTATTTTTTCTTTTAAATTTAACATACAGACATATTATAATGGACAAGAAGGAACATTTTTTAATAATTTATAGACTAACATTTTTGCTGTGATTTTTAATTATTTGTGTATATCAGAGCATTGATTCAGTCAGGAATAGGTATTTTCCAATCTCATAGTAATAATAACACGTTGTTTTTAGATATTCTTGGTTTACAAAATGTATGTCAAAAGAAAAAATTGCATTGTTTTGCGATTTTTTTATTCCAACAGTATGGCAACATGGAAATGTGCACGTTTTGTTTTTCATTTACAAATTTTTAATCATATTTACAAAAATGTCTGATGAAAAAACAGAACAGAAGGCAGATCCCAGGAATCCTCGATATTTTAGTGGTTCCATTGCAGAAGATGATGTTAAAAAGATTAAACATAAAATCAAAAGCGAGCGAGAGTTTCAAGGAGAATTTATTAAGGTAAATCAAAAACGTGAAAAACCAATTCCTCACTATCTTAAACGTAAGAGACTGCAAGAAAAAAAAGCCCATAAATTAAAGGATAGAAAACCCAAAATACCAAAGGAACTGCTTAGTAAATATGAACGTGGCGAAGAGGTGGAAGGTACTGGTGTTAAAACCAAATTTTTCAAGGACAAGCAAAAACGCAAAGAGGTTTATTTGGAATATGCCACAGAGCAGGCAGCAAGAACCGAAATTTTGCTAACCGAGCAACCGGGCTTTATAGAGGCAGATGAAGGTGAAATAACTGCAGATTACAGACAAGAAGAAATTGCGGCAAATGTTGATATACAATCAGAAGCCAAGTTATTCAAATTGAATTTAGATTTTGGCCCCTACTCAATGAGATACTCTAAAAATGGGAGACACTTGTTATTAGGTGGCCGCAAAGGCCATATTGCAGCATTTGACTGGATCACTAAAAAGTTGCACTGCGAGATGAATGTCATGGAAGAAGTGGCTGAAGTTAGTTTTCTGCATCTCCACACAATGTTTGCGTGTGCCCAAAAAGATCATGTTTTTATATATGATAATCAAGGCACTGAATTGCACTGTGTCAAAAGATTGTTTCGTGTGAATCGTATGGAATTTTTACCATATCATTTTCTGCTGGCCACAGGAAATAAAGACGGTTACCTGTCTTGGTTAGATGTATCCATAGGTGAGCTAGTGGGCAACTATAATACAAAAACTGGGAATATACGGGTAATGCGACAAAATCCGGGAAATGGCGTACTTTGTGTTGGTGAAAGTAAAGGTGTGGTATCGATGTGGTCACCCAAAGTTCGTGAACCTCTCGCCAAGTTATTGTGCCATTCAACATCTATATCTGCCTTAACTGTCGATCAGCAAGGCAAACATCTAGTCACAGCTGGCTTGGATCGTAGAGTTAAAGTTTGGGATGTCAGAGCTTTGAGCGGACCTTTGGCAGAATATAGTTTACGTTTACCAGCTAGCCAAGTGGATGTCTCACAAAAGGGAGTTTTAGCCATCTGTCAGGGAAGCTATTGCGAAATATATAATAATTTGATTATGAGTGAAAAATCCAGTCATGCATATTTACGAAAGCATTGCGGCACCTTTATACAGGGTATGCGATTTTGCCCATACGAAGATATTTTAGGAGTTTCAACTGCCAAAGGCTTTGAATCACTGTTGGTGCCTGGCTCAGGCGAACCTAACTATGATGCTTTAGAAGACAATCCGTTGCAGACGCGATCACAACGCCGTGAACATGAAGTCCATGCATTGTTGGAAAAAATTCCGGCAGAACTTGTAACACTAAATCCAAATGACATAGCCACAGTTGATGCACTGACGCTGCAGGAAAAAATTGATGCCAAACGTTCGCTATTCTTTGTTAAACCACCACACATTGAATTCAATTCCAGACATAAAATGAAAGGCAAGGGAGGAAGTGCCAAGGCTGCACGTAATAAACAGATTGTCAAAGATCAAAAGAGAAAGGTAAAGCTAGACTGCTGTGCAATGAAACCATGTTTATTCTGTTGCTAATTTTTTTTTTACCATTTTTAGGAATTCATACAAAATGTGCGTGAGACCAAGCAAAACATCATCAAGTCCCATAAAACTGAAGACTCGGATGACTTCATACCATTGGCAGGCGATACTAAGCCCAGCGTATTGGATCGCTTTAAACCCAAACTTCCCAAAAAGAAAACATAAATTTTATTTAGTATTTTATGTTAAGAATTGTTTGTAATAAATATTTTATCGAATTAAGCAAAAGTTAGTACATATTCACAGTAGCCACTTATTCTCTTGTCCGTTATACTTCCAGCTTCCATTAGAAGTAATTTTAAATCCTTCTGATTAATGGTACTTTGTGGTTTTAGCCAATAAAACAAATTCATTATATGCTTTTTGCCCTCAAATACATTGAGGGCACCTACTACTTGTATGGCTTGCAAATTGGTCAAAACCTTTGGCAAAATGTTTCTTAAGGCCTCAAGAAATATGGGATTCTCTTGTTTGCCTAGTCGCCCCATGGCGACCAGACAAGATTCATTTACTGTTTCTTTGAGCAGCAAATTTGGCAAAAACTTTAAAAATTCTGAAAATTCTTCACATCCGTAGGCTGCATACAGATCAGTATTCTGTATGAGCTCACATAACAAAACTAAAACCTTGGCCGCTATGCCGATTTCATTGAATTTGTTGCTTAAAAATGCCTTAATGCAGCTTCGGAGTAGTATTTTAGTTGCGTCTTTGTGATGCTGTAATAGCGATAAACCATTTTCGAGCAGCAAAGCCTGCAATGCAAGTAGCAAGGGTCTTGCATACTCATTTGCATTCTTCGAGGACATGGAATTCAATAGCTTTGTTACATAATTGAGAACTGCATGAAATCTTGAGGTCTGGACATCTGGGCTACTTGAATAAAAACGGCACATAAGGAACCCTAATGTAAGGTTTTGTTGGTAACAATATGGTGTCATTTCCGTAAGTGCTTTTTTGGACTTCTTTTTGGCCATGTCACCATCTGCAAATAAAAAAGCAAAATTTCAAGTCAATGTCAAGGCCCGAATTCGATGTTACTTACTTTCTTCATATGTTATTTGTTGGTAGGGATACGCATCCTGTAAAAAATTGGCTGCAAAAACATCGGCATATTCATTTTCTAGCCATATGCTTAAATCATGGCTATTCACTTGCTGTTCATATATTTCTATTAGTGACCACAGATTCTCAATTATTTCCAAAACTATTTTTAATGTAATCGCAGCATCAGGAGTGAGCAGTGTATCCATATTGCTCGTTTTAGATTTTTGTTGTGGTCTCACCTCTAGCCAGGACTCTAAAAGCAGTGGCATTAAATGTTCTACGTACGAATGCAGCTCAATTGATTCATCGTTGGTTTTATCAATTTCATGTGAAGATGTGGCCGTACGGTTAAAAATTGTCGATAAATCGCAAAATTGGTTTGATGCATATGAACGCTTAATGCCATAGTGTTGCTCGGTTTTTGTACTGAACGTAACAAATACGTTATTTAGTTTGTTACTTGTTCGCGCATTTTCGTGTTCGTGGCGTCTGTGTTCAGCTAAAATGTGCAGCATATGCTGTAAGCGCAACAGCACCTTAGACCGCCATTTAATAGTGGTCTGACTTTGACCCATATTAATAGTTAACATACGTCCCGCCTTGTCTCCCTCAGCTCTTACTTTGGATATCATTTCTAAAAAGTTTGTAAAGATTTTTTTGCTTTCAACTGCCACTAAGCTTGGTACATGTTGCAACAGCACATCCAGCATTAGCAGAGCATCTTCCTGTATGGCTGATTGTATATGGGTCATTGCACAACGCAAGTATGACGAAATTATATGGAAAAATGGAGCAACCGCATCTAACGTTAAATATCCTAACAAAGTACTGAGTGTTTTAAACGACTCTCTTCGGGCATCTCTATCAAGGTCTAGTGCAGCCGCCGATATACCTTGTATGATGTTGTTTAGAGAGGGCAGCAAACCCGGATGTTTAATATTTATGGCATCTCTTAGATCTCGTAGCGATTCAATACGAAAATTTGAGCTATGATGTTTAAGTTTTGACAAAATTTCTTTTAAATTCAATTGTCTTTGACCACGCTCATATTGGCTGTCTTTTAGCTGCTCACGTAAAGTTATTTTGCGCACTTTAAATTCCGTTTTGGTGACATTTAATCCTTTAGGTAATTTCGCACCTTTTAGTTTTACTTTAGCTTTTTCAGCTCTCAATTTCTTTTTATGCGCACCACCCATTTTCTTTAAGATAGTAAATTGTTTAAATTTGATTTTTATATGAAAAATAATATGTAAACAAATACACGTGCGGTGAAACAGCTGTGGAAGAGTGCTACCGGATGCGTATAAAAGTAATCCATTGGAAAGGATATTGCCATACTTGAGGTTATAAATAAATGAAGTGGTGCTTTTGATTTTTTTTTAATTGTCTTTTGCTTTGAAAACTTTAGTACTATAGGTTGCTAGTGGATTAATATCGCTCCTCTGTATATAATAGCCTATGTGCAAGCGGCTGAAAAAACCAAAAAAAAAAAAAAAAACAATTAACAAGGTCTGCTTAAGTAATAAAATTTGTGGGTTTTGTAGCATATAGTAGATTCACTTTTGTTTTTCCAAAATTTATAATTAAATTATTATTTGCAATATTCTTCAATACATATATACATTTTTGATGAAACAGGCTGGGGACCCATCATACTGTTTTTAATTTTACAGTCTCAGAAAATAATACATAAGTTTATTTTAATAATTTTGATCTCAAATTATTATCGTTATTTTTTAATTTGAATACTCAGTATGTCGTCACTCTATAATACATTTATTTGGCCAAATGGTGCTATATTACTATATTGAAATAATTAATAAAAATAATAATAGCTCATTATTCCTTGTTCATGAATTTATGAAATATTAATAAACTCGTTCTCTTAACACTTCCGAACGAGACTCGATGGTGTGCTATAATTGTAACGAGTCTCGAAATATGTCATTATATTTGACAACTGAATATTGAGTTCTTTTTCTTCGTGGTTTTTGCGTACTAACATGGCACCAACTGTAAGTGTCCGTAAAAAAAGTGAAATTTTCTTTGTTTATTGCTTAATTGTTAAAAATTTCTGTAAGCTAACTCAGCTTAAATAGTTTTCGATTAATTACAAATAAATCTGCATGAAAATATTGAGTGATTATTTGGAAAATAATTGATGAAGATAATCATTGTTGTTTTTAGGCTAAGACCCAAAAGGGCGAAAAACCCGCTGCCGCCAAAAAGGCCGAACCAGCAAAAGCTGCTCCTGCTGCCGCTAAAGGCAAGGTGGAAAAACCCAAAGCTGAAGCAGCTAAACCTGCGGCTGCCACTAAAAATGTAAAGAAAGTACCAGAGGCTGCTAAAGATGTTAAAGCTGCCGCTGCTAAATCTGCTCCCGTTAAGAAAGATGTGAAGCCTGCTGCACCCGCTAAAAAGGATGCTAAAGCCGCTGCACCAGCCAAGGAAGCCCCCAAAAAAGAAGCTGCTGCCAAGCCTGCTGCTCCAGCTAAGAAGGCTGAACCAGCCAAAACTGAGAAGCCTGCTGCCGAGAAAGTTGTTAAAGCTGTTGTCACAAAACCAAATGCAGCTAAACCCAAAAAATCTGTTGCACACTCGGCTGCTGTTGCCTCAGGCAAAGTAGGTAAAAAGGCTGTTTTGCGTGGTAAGGGACTCAAAAAGAAGAAGGTTTCATTGCGTTATGCCATCGATTGCACCAACATTGCTGAAGATAACATTTTGGATGTTGCTGATTTCGTAAGTAATCAAAACCTATAAAATTAGTTCGAACATTTGAAACTAAGATAGTAAACCCATATAAACCTTGTGGTCCGGAGGCTGCCAATCATGCCACTCCACTTGTGGTTGCTATTGGTCCCGTTGTGCTCTAATATCTGCCTAAACGGCACAAAAAGCTTTGCTGAAAATACAATCTTAAAAAGATGTCAGTTTGTCGGTACGCAAATTTGTTAACATTCCTAATATGTTTCAGAATACATTCTCTTTATAATACCCAAAGAGGGGCTCTGGATGTAGCACAACGGGGTAGCCTCTGACTGTCAGAACCTGGACTGACCAGGCGGTGCAACCGTTGTGAACTATATCAAGTCGTGCTATGTAAACCGCCACGTGGTGGGCCCTGGGTTGAGTTCACTTGCACCCGCAAGTGCTCAAGCCAAAATGCATAGGTGCGCCCTGCCAAAGCGAATTTCCAAGTTGGGCGCTGCAGGTTTCCATTCATGTTAAGCGAAGCTAATTTATATAAATATGAAAAGTTTTTGTTGTAAACAAAATGCCAAATGTTATAGAAAATGCATACATATTTATAACAGAAACAGGTAAATTTGAATTGAAAAAAAAAAATATTTCTTTAACTTGTACATATTTGCTGAGTTCCAAGACAATAAAATATATTGTTATGATGCACTAAAAATTATTTCTAAACAAAGTAATAAGGCATCACTCAAATGTGTTTTAATCTTTTGGATTTCATCCGTGATTGCCACGCCCGATTTGCCGTCAGAGAGTGATAACCCTCGCTTTGATGGCAGTGTACTCAGTGGCATAGTAAAATCACACTCTTCTTTATATTTGGTTTTTAAATTTTATTTTGGTTTAAAAGCTTAACAACGGAAGAGATAATAAATGCCATCTCCACTGCCGTATAATGGTTCAGAATAGTTTTTTTTTTTGTGATCCAGAAACAAATTATTCTGAGCCTCCGCAGAACCTTGGTGGATGTAAAATTTATTTTGTATCCTTCGTTAGTTGGAAATCTAATTTTTTATTTTACAATTTAGGAAAAGTACATTAAGGCCCGCATGAAGGTTAACGGCAAAGTGAACAACTTGGGCAACAATGTTACTTTTGAACGTGTTAAAATGAAGTTGTACGTCAACTCTGACGTTCACTTTTCAAAGGCCTACTTGAAGTACTTGACGAAAAGGTACCTGAAGAAGAACAGTTTGCGTGATTGGATCCGTGTTGTTGCCAACGAAAAGGATTCATATGAACTCCGTTACTTCAGAATCAGCTCCAACGATGATGAGGATGAAGATGCCGAGTAGATTAATATGTTTTTTAATTTCATACTAAGGTGATGAACTTTTATTCAAAAGTTTATAAATAAAAACTTGAACTTTTTAAGGTTAAAATGAAATTTGTTTTTAATTTTTATTAGAAAATAAGTAATTACCACATAACACCCTTTCATGTTTGTGGTAGTTCAAACCCCACGCCATTTCAGTAACCCCACGAAAACTGCACCGAATTTTTCTACCCAAAAAGAGTGAGATTAGAATTTTAAGATTACATTTTTTAATAACTTGGGAAACAAGAAATAAACCATCAGAAACAGAAAATATATTATTTTATGGAACTAACTTTTTGACTAATTTCACATTAATTTAACACTTAAATTGGGTAAACAAATAGCGCCATACAAAAAAAAAATATACGATGTTTTCCTTTTAATTAATTGATGAAATAATCGCACTTTATTCATCTACAATACTTTTTACGATTGGAATCAGATGTTTTCTTGTAACTTTAATGTTGTGTTGCTTATAAAAAGAACCGTTCAAAAAATTGCAATCTTCTAACGGTTCGGTAAGCAGGTCTGGCTCTTTTAATGATAAAATATGCTGCTTAAGCGATTTCCATAAATTGGAGTCTCTGATATTGATTATGCCGAAATCCCGGTGAACACTATTATCTTGCGGATCGACAAACATGCCCATCAAAAGAACTACACTACAGTTGTATTCATCTGCAAACTCTCGTACAGCTTGTTCAGCATTCGGTTCCAAAATATATTGCTGCACTGGCAAAGGAAATCCTGGTAAAGCCACTTTTATATTTTCATTTTTTGTAGAAGCTAAAATTTTAAAGTCTTTTCTGAGCAATTGACCAGCTGTTAAAGAGCACACATCTGCCCTAGCTTTAACCATTGTTTCGAAAACTTCATTTCTCCTTTGCAAATCACCGAATTTCGCTAAAGCTGCTTCCAAGGCCAAACAAACTTCCATATCTTTTGGCGTAGCTCTGGCAGCTGACTCGCAGAAGTTAACAGTGTCCAATATAATGGTGGTTCGCAAAAAATTTAACACATCCTTATCCGTTATGTCCAACATGTTCGCTTTTAAAAACTCTTCTGCAACAAGCGTAGCACACGACCCTACTAAACTTAAGTGAAGCGCGCAATTTTCCGGTATTTTTGCAGTTAAGTCCTTTGGTCTGTGATCGTATATAGCAACACATCTTTCCAGGAACGCACTTACGTGATGGTCAACTAATATAAATTTATTATTTTGTAGAAAATCATCGTTAAGCTCGTCTTTAAATGTCAGCAACTCTTCGTTAATACTTCCTTTACTAAAGGCATATTTAACTTCAGTCTTGAGTGGATAATCTTTTTTCGGTATATTTAATATTGGCAAGTAGTTTGACGAGTGTGACTTATGATGATAGCCTTCAGTGTTTTGGAAAAAGTATGCTAGAGAAATCGCACTAACAGCTGAATCCAAATCGCAGGATTCGTTACCCAATACAATGCATATGGGCTCCTATTAAAATATAAACGCAATCATTATTATATAAATTTTTATAAAAACACTAGCTTGAATAATACCTTAGCGTTTACAAATTTCCTAGTTCGTTTTAAAAAATTCAGCATTTTGCAAAATAGTAAACAAGTTCAAATGTCAATTAAAGGGTTACCGTGGTTGCTCTAGAGCTTTTAATAATAGGTCGTTTCAGGCGCAGCACAAAATCGTCCGAAGATACCCAAAAGCAAAGGAATTTGATTAACCCCCCGATTATGGTTCACAACATCTAAATGTTGTGTTGTAAGATTTACAACACAACTTACAACTCTTTTTGTGATTATGGTTCACAACATCTAGGTGTTGTGTATGTCACAGAGTTGTTTTTCATTTGTAGAGCATCTTTCCGCAAAAATGCATGCCTGCACACAAAAAACTACCAAGTAAATCCACACTTGCAGAAAGATGCACGCGTATGTTGCTTTCATTAAACAAACACAAGTGAAAAACAATAAATTTTGACGTTTCATTGTCAAGTTTTACAACAAAAAGACATGGAGTGTTGGATTTCATGTAACACCGCAACTACCGCGTAGAAATGCATTGGTAAAAATGAAAAGAATGTAAAACGTTTTTGCTAGAAAAGTACAAACAAAGCCATAAAAATTTATGTTAATGTTGATGTTTAATTTGGTTATGATAATGAAAGGACCAAAAAATTATAGATTGCAGTTTAAATCCATTGTAACTACAAAATACAAAATAAAACTATTTTGTAATCGAAAAATGGGTAATAATTATGTGTATAGATGTATTTTTATTTATATTTTGTTAATAAATTTTAACAATTAATTGTTTTTTTATATTTTTGCAAAACATTTTGTATGCACACTTACAAATTTTATAATTTTTTCGTAATTTAACTGGTAACATCAACAAGACAACACTTCAGTAGGTGTCGTAAGTTTTTGACAACATCTGATTATGTGTTGTAAGATTTTGACAACACTTAACACAATAGTTGTAAACCATAATCACTTTTCAAAAAATACATACATAAATGAACAAATGTTGTGAACCATAATCGGGGCCTAAGTTTACCAAAATAACTAGATCGTAGAAACAAACCCACAACAGTACATTTTGAAACAGTGCTATTTAGTTTTTATAAGTATTAAAAATTATTTCTATGATTTTATACGTCTTAGGTTCACAGCAAAATAAAAACAAAATATTTGCACCATTGGCAACAGCTGCAAAATATTTCACTGATCCCATAGCCGTTTTTTTCATATTTCAGAAACGAGAGAAATATGTATCTAGAAATGTGCTTACAACTTTTTTTTCGGAAAAGTCTTCCATAATGATTTTTAATAAAATTTTATGTAGAAATTTTTTTCTTTTTTAAATGTTTTGATGTAAACAAAAAAACAGCTGATCTTTAAATTGTTCAGAAATATCTGGTGTAAGTAGAAACGACTGATTAAATTTTACCACATATGTACATAACTGATATTCAATATTGTTTCAACTCCAAAATTATATATTTTATTTATTCACTTTACACACATATAAATATATAGGTATGTAATAGACATGTGATTTTGAATATATTACATTTGCGGGTCAGCTGCATTTTCATCAGCTTCTCCCATTTCGTCATCTGCACATTCCAATGTTAAATCATCTAGCATTTCTGCCAACGTTACACGAGGCACATTATCATTGAAACCTAAAGTATCGCCTCCATCAACCGGAATCTTCTTCGTATCACGATAAATATTAACTTGTTTACGATAGTCTGGATCTTCTTCCAAGTCTTCCAAAAATTCATGATAATCATGTTTGCTACGTTCGTCGGTAGCTTCATCGGCTAAATGTCGCAACTTCCATAAGCGCTGATTGGAGCGAGTTTGACGATCTACATAGCATTTTTTGACCAATACCACATCTGGCACTTGCTCGTTCTTTAATTTATCGAACTCATTATCATTTATATTAGCTTCGCCTATATTATAGCCCAGCACAGAATCACCCACTTTAAGTATATGACCCAAATGGGAGCGTGTATGTATAGGATTGTCGTTGATTCCAAGTTCGGCAGCGCGTACAACCCAGATATCGCAAAGTACGTGACGAAATGAAAGTTGTCCTTGTCCCGGATAATGTTTCCGATCCTTGTCCATTATGATTTCCACATCCATTACAACATACTCCACGAGTTGCTTAGGGTTACAAATTGCATCAAATGGTGAACGGTAAAATACTTGACCTGAAATTTCAGCAATTTGGGCAGTCAATGGATCTATTAGGTGTATGCCACTTGCGACTTTGTGTACAAGACAAATTGGTGAAAGATTTCCTAGTTGCTGGCGCATTTTCTTAGACAAACAAACTGCACTGTCTTTTGATAGCGGTGCAATATCAACAGACCAAGTGTACTTGTAGTTAAAATTATTACTGTGTATATCATGCGATATTAACCGTTTTGAAGATGTTATTTTCACCGGAACCATAGTTTGTAAGAAATCTACCATTTTTCGTGCATGATTCTCGTTTGCGTAATAAAAATCTAAGCCACCATGCATAGGTTTAATACCCAAAGTGTTCTCATGGGCTTTATGTTTTAATATCAATTGTTCTAGATAGTAAAATGTTTTCTTGTTTTCTGCTCTTTGGCGAACCTGCACCATACAACGCCAAAAATCTTTTGCTTCTGTTCTATGGCAGTCATCGCACATTTGGTTTTGTACTGTAAACTCAACTATGAAAACTTGCTGCAGAACTGTGCCACCAGATATTTCACCATGCACTGTTAGTTTTACTTTAATACGCTTGGAATGCGCCTCTGTCCACACAAAACCAGCGTCAACCAATTTCACGTCTTTTAAACCTTTCAGTTTTTTTAAACACAAAGCTAATAATTCCCTTGATTCCAAAGCGGCTTGTATCCATTCTCCGGGTGGCTGCAGATAACGTTCGCAATTGCGACAGAAATGGAGTACAGCTTGTTTCGGTATACCCTCGGTGATATCAACATGGTTGCGTAGGCAAGTGACACACATATTTGCTGGGTTTGGTTGTATAGCCACACCACATTCACAACACAATATCACAGACTGCTGTGTTGTATTAGAGGAAGCAGAGCTTGTCGTGGTACCACCAGTAAAATCCACATACTCCATATTATAAACCAAGCTATTTAAATATGTATCAGCAAGACTAACGACTTTATTTTAGAAAAAAAAACTAAATTATAAAAACAAAAACACGTGCGGCTCAGAAAGTACAACAATAATAATGGACAAGGCTGCCAGAGCTACAAATTGCTAGAATAAAACCAAGGCGATTTTATTACCAGGTGGATGCGCTAAAATTCGCCGCACAACACTGAATACTTGCTAAATACCAAGGCGAATCCATTACAGGTGCCCTCATACCAACTCGCTTCAAAATTTTCCCACAATTTTGTCTTCTGAGTTGTCAAGGCTGATAGCAAACGACAATAAAATGTATGACGTCTCGAGAGAAAATGTTGAAGCGAATTGAATTGCGACCACCTCTAATGGATTCGCCTTGCTAAATACTTTGCCTTGTGAAATTAGTCAAAAAAAAAACTTCTACCACTTTTGATTCGCCGTGGCCTCTATTATTACGTTGTGTACTGCTTTTTTAGTTTTAAAATTTTTTACTTACAGGTATAGAAATCTATAGATGCTTACCAGTTTTATGTTTCGTATTTAATAGTTTTAATTATTTGCAAATAATGTAAATAAAATGTGCCATCATTCATTATTTTATTCTTGATAAAATTGCCTAACGAGTAATGAGCTTATTTAAAAGAAAAGAACGTAGCGAATCACATTTATGCGAGCGCATAAAGCGAATGATAACCATATACTCTGTATGTATGTATATATTTCCCCATTTCCGTCAACTCTTTTTGCTTCCTAAACATTCATCTAGCGTTCCACACATATCATCAATAACTTCAGTTAAGTCTATAGGTGCAATTGTTTCCGAACTTTCGATTGTCACATCATTGCCACTATTCTCAAAAGTTTTTGTGTGATCACGATACAAATTCACATTTTTCCGAATCTCAATATCTTCCTCCAAGTCTTCCAAAAAATCAAGTTTATCTCTTACAATACTTTCGTCTACAGGTCCTCCATATGCTAGGTGTTTCAGTTTCCAAAGCCGCTTTTTATTGCGAGCCAAGCGGTCATGACATTTACGTACAAGTATTATATCTGGAATTTGATCTGACTTTAATTTGTCGAACTCCGCTTCGTTAATGTTTGCCTCTCTCATGCTATATCCCATAACGGAGTCACCCACATTGAGAACATGTCCCAAATGGGAGCGAGTATGTGTACTATTTTCATTAATTCCCAATTGTGACGCTCGTACTAACCATATATCGCACAGTTGATGAGAAGTGTTTTTGGATTGACCAGTGACATTCTTGATATTTTTCGCACACAAAGGCTCAACATTCATTACAACAAATTTTATCAGTTGCTTAGGATTGCAAATAGCATCAAATGGTGAGCGAAAATAGTTAAGACCACTCAGTTCAGAAATTTGGGCTGACATTGGGTCAATCAGTTGCATTCCATGGGTAACTCTGTTAACTAGACAAAGCGACGGCATGTTCCCAAGTTGGTGACGAAGTTTTTGTGACAAACAAACTAAGCTATCTTTTGATAGAGGTGCAATTTCTACAGACCATGTGTATTTATAATGGTGAATATTATTGTTTTTATCATGTGATATTAAGCGCCTTGAGGAAGTTACTTTTACAGGCACCATGCTTTCTAAGAAATTTACCAATTTACGAGCATGGTTCACCGAGGCATAAAAAAAATCCAGTCCACCATGAACGGGTTTAATACCTAAAGTATTTTCGTGAGCCTTATGCTTAAGAATTAATTGTTCCAAATACAAATATGTTTTTTTATTTTCTGCATGTTGCCGTACTTGAACAACACAACGCCAATAATCTTTAGCTTCTACACGGTGACATTCGTGACACATTTGATTCTGAATGGTATAGTCAATTATAACAGCCTGCCTCAATGAAGAAAAATCATCATCATTTCCTTCCACAACTAATTTTACCTTGATACGTTTTGAGTGTCGTTCCGTCCAGAGAAAGCAGGCGTCCACCAATTCCAAATTCTTTAAGCCCTTAAGCTTTTTCAGGCACAATGATAACAGCTCACGGGACTCCCACCTGGCGTTTATCCAATCACCGGGCGGCTGCAGAAATCGTTCACAACTCTTGCAATACTGCAATTCAACCTGTTTACATATATTTGCAGTAATATCAATATGCTCACGTAAACATTTCAAACACATATTGTGTGAATTGGATTGTATTGGCACACCACATTCGCAGCATTTTATGGTATTAGCTTTGATCTCTATTAATTCTTGGTTTTTTGAATCTCCTTTTGCATCAAAATCGACGTATTCCATTGTTTTATTACCGTTAATTACAAAAAAGAAATATCGCAAGCTATTGATACTTTATATAAAAAATTCAGATACGGAAAAGTATAGATAAATTCGACTAATGTGTGAGTGTGTTTTCATCAAAGTATTCTCATGGTTGCTTTTTTTTCGTTAATATAAAACATTTCATAATCTTTTGTAAGCCGAATGATGAAATAATTAAAAATTACAACAGGAGAATTGCAAATGAATCATTTTCTAAGTGGTTTTTAATGTTTAAAATATGGATTTATGAAAAATGTATTTATGTGGTGATGGGCCTCTTGCGCATAACTTTCAAACTTATCCAATACTATTTTTCTTTACATACGACTTTTTTTTTTTAAAAATCTATGGGTACTTAAAACTTTAATTAGGTTTTTGTTTTGCTCAAAAATACACTTGGTTATAAAACGGTACTTTTTTCAATGCAATGCAATATATATTGCAAAACACGTTAGTTCATGATACAATTAATTAATTAATTAAACAATTAATTAATTAGTTAATTGTATCATGCGTTAGTTGACTTGCAAGTAAGTAAAAAAAAAAAAAAAAAAAACTTGGCATCACTTTTTTTATTCAAATTGTGCGATTTGGTGCAACCTTGTAAATGTCATATTAAAGCAAAAACTACAAATTACATACATATGTAGTTAGAAGGAATTTTTTCTAGTAGTTGCTCGTTATACTTGGCGAATTTTGTGCATTGAAATCTAAGCATTTGTAAAGAAAATTGGATGAAGAAAATTCTCTTAAAAAGCTATTTAACTATAAAATTTGTTTTAATGTGTAAAGAATAGTAAAACAATACATATAATGTACCAAATAAAACTGTGCAATATAATGTACTAAATAAAATTATTGCAATTGCTGAGAACTTTTTGTCAACGAAAAGTATGAAATGGCAAAATTAAGCAATGTATAAAAATTGAAAGAAAAATTTTCATTGTGTGTGGTGGTAAAATAAATTTCATTAATAAGAAGTTAATCTGGAAAACGTAAATAGCTGTAACATATGTAGTCATCGTAAGATACATTTAAAGTATTTTTTGAAAAGAAAAATCGGTATATTAATCTAGTTTATTTTAAAAATTCCATTCGTTCGATAAAAAGTAGAATTGTAAATATTTTCATCTTCCAATAAAAAATTAAGCTTATTTGTTAAAAAAAAGTGCAAAATGAAAATGACGTGTTTGGCTGCTAGAGCGTGACAAATAGTGTGCAGATGACCCCTACTTGATTTAGTTATTTTGCAAAAGTACATAATACCAGAGGGTAGATAATATTTTGGTGTCGATGTTATCAATATCAATGTACTCTGATAATTACCTTAATTTTCTGTAAGTTTATAGGTAATTAAAGTATATTCAAGTAACAAAGTATTGCAAAAAAATTTTCTGTCTAAGTGTTGCCAAATCGTATATACACCGTTTCTGTTTGTTGTAATTTGACACCTATTTCAAAAGTAGTAGACACCCCAATTATGAAAAAAAAAAATCAACAGGCAGAATAAAACGGCATCATATGTACTATTAAATTGCCATAATTAAGAGTTGATACATATCATTGAACGGGAAATAAATGCATATTATTGATGTAGTATTTCCATCCCATATGTTTTCTCAAGTGCTGAAATATCCTAACCCTAAAAATGCAATTGCTGAACTTTGTTTTATAAAATTTTGTTTTATAAAATTTTAAGAACAAGGTGGAGAAACAAATTTAGTACACTTGTATCCAACTCTGCTTTGGCGTAATTATTTGCATATATTGCTGTTACCAACTATTTGTTTCACTCTAACATCTTTCCGATACATATGCGGTTGTTTTTTATTACTGCACCATTGAAATGGCGAACATTTTTGACAAGTCGTCAAAAAACATCGTCCTGTGTTTTCTATGCAATACAGTTTGAAAAAATTTTTTCTCTTGCAATAAATTTTAATTCTACAGAAAAATAGTGTTCTTTTTTAAACTTTGAATATGCATACGCATGGTTTTGTGTTTAATATTATGAAATAGAACTAAACAAACTTACAAAAATACATATAACATCTACATACGGTTCAACAAAAAATCGACGTCTGTGAAAAAGTCATGAACAAAAAATGTTTAATTCATTTTATAACGAGTTTTAAATGAGTGCTTATTTTAAATAAAAAAAATCTAAACTGAAGGAAAAAATAAGTAAAGTGCTAAGGCGTACTCTTTTTTTATATAGGTTTAAAAAAATTGGACAACAAACGAGGTCGTTTAGGGTAGACTGACTTCCATGAAATCATATTGAACGAATTTTGTTGCAATATAGAGTACATGTAATAAAAGTTTGAAAGTTTTGCCGGTTTGCGATTGAATGCATCTTGTCAGCTGGTTGCCGTCTTATTTGGATGTTATGCTAATTGCTGCAACGTTGCTGAACATTTCAATTTAATGGCATTTGTTGAAATAACATATGTATTGACTGCGTCACCGCCGTTGCTGCTGACACCATTATTGTTGCTGTGCTGTTATTCTTTGGTTAAGAAAGATGAGCAATGAAAGTATTAATTTTTCCAAAATTATTACAACAGTTTCAAATACGTCAACTTCTACAAACATTAATTCGCCAAATACTATTATTAATAGCAGTGCAAATCCAGCAACTCAATTTTCATCAATATCATCGTCGTTATCACTGTTGTCATCGTCGCCCCAACCCCATTCAACCTCTGCACAATTTGACGTAACTGTTAACGCCATTGCTGCGGTGGTAAATGCAAGTAACAACTTGCCGGTCACTACGCCCCCAAAAGCAGCGGCTGTTGTTGCGGTTGCTGTTTCGTCTTTGGCTGCCGCTATTATTCCCGATACACCAATTGTATCAATAGCTGGTTCGACTTTAAGCGAAATTACAACAACCACAACATCTACAAAAACAACACCAACTCCCATTCCGACCTGCAAAGAGACAGATAATAACAAGAGTAATAGCAGTGACTTAAGCGCAAATAATAATAGGAACCACAGTAAAGACGTTCAAAATAAAACATCGCCTTCCTCATCGTTACCGACTGGTAATTCATCATCGTCCTCGTATTCAACATCAAGAGCATCCGTTAAAGCTTCAGCTTCAATGTCGGTTGCTAACACATCTATAACGGGCGATTTAACGAACGCCTCAACTACAGCTGCAAATGCTGGTGCAGTTGAAATTAAAAACACGAACAGCATAAAACAAATGAAAGACATTTCTAGCGGCATCTGTGCAAAAGGATCTTCTACATCTTGCGACACAGCAGTTACCAAATCTGATTCACTGGCAACAGCTACAGAATCAAAATCAATAACAGCAACAACTTTATCTTCCCAGCCTTTAGTTGCAAATGCTAGTGTTTCTGTAAAAAAAACCGATGACAGCAATGTCATACTTAATCAAACTAAATCAAAGGTAGGTTTATTATATATTGGATCCAATTTTATTTCTTAATTTGAGCAATTTTCTTTCACGCCCATATTTGATTGAATTTAAGAAAAACACACTACATACATACATACATACATACATACATATGTACGTATTGCTTACACGCAAACGTTCATACATATTATTTATGTAGGTACATACATATGTGTGTCTATTTGTGCAAACACAATAATAATTGCATTTATATACACACATCCATGCCTATATTTTATTAGTTTCTTTTCTAAGCAACTTCTTTATGTCTGTCTTGTCCTGCCTCTTTTAATATTGATGTTTTATGCTTAACTGCTTGCAAAGGTCATAAACAAAAATAGCAGTCGGCAATGTTAAGATGTAATATGCAGTAGTTGTTTTATTTAATTGGTATTAGTGTTTTAATTTTTTTTTTTCTGTGCAAATACATACATACATATAGGTATTTTTTTTAGTTTGGATTTTTTTTTTGGATTTTATTAGTCATTCAATTGAATTGAATTCCAATTTTAGACTTATTTGTTGTGAATTTTTCTTGAAAGAAAATAAGAAGTGAAAGGATTTTTGATACATTTAAACACTATCAACAGTACGTGTCTGTAAACATCAAAATAATTATTAGATCGTATCAAAAAATAAATTTACTAGTCTTCTTAACCCTTTAATGCTCTCCAATATTTTCAACGCTTATATAGAATTTTTGCTATTAAAATTAGGAGAAAATCCATTTAAATACAAATTTTTAAGGTCATATTCATAATAATTATTGTAAGTTTATTAAGCTCTTATTTGATGTATTTCTACGGAATATTTGTCATATAAAAGTGTAATAACCTTCAATAGTTTTTATGAATATGATTGTTAAACACGAAACAAAAAATAGGAAGGATTTGATTTTAAATTATTTCTGAAAGTTTGTTGTGAAAATTTGTTTTCAAATCATAGAAATTTGCGATGTAATTTTTTTTGAAATGTCAAATAAACCTAACTTGACTTGAAAGTAAACTTTCGTATTTGTTACATATAAATAGGTATGTGTTCTTTATAAGTGTACATACCTACATATGTATCAGAACAATTCAGAAAATACTTACTCCCTAATTCATAAAAATTATAACAGGCTTATAAGACTGGATGGAAAATCTGTCAAATAAGAGCTTTATAAACCTGTTATAATTTTTATGAATTAGACGGCTAGAATTTCTATTCTTGATGCTAATTTTAATTTTTTTGAAAGAGCAATTAAAATACTAAAGCCTTTCTCTTAAAAACTTTTTTTAACTATTCTAAAAATATATGCCTATTAGATGAATTTTTTTTTATTAAAATGTATTTATAATATATTTGGGTTCAAGGTCAGTACGAATTTTTGTCGTTGCTAAAAATTTTAGCTTCAATTTTGGTCAAGACCTTAGCGATTTTCCAAAAAAATAAATTCTCCCTGAAAATCACTAATTTTAAATCAAACCATATGGCAGTCCCGTAAAAAAAAGCAAAAAAAAATGATCAGTGCTGCCGTTTCAGCTTGCTGTTTTGCCAAAAATACATACCTATCGCACCCTAAATACAAAAGTGGCACAATGAAAAATACTAAAATTTTCAGGAGACACAAAAAACTGTTTATGTAAAAATGATTATAATATTTAAAGAAAATATTGTTTCATTATGAAAAAATTCAATATTGAAGGAGTTTCTGCTATACTTTTTTCAATCTTATATTATGTTTGCGAAAAAAAGTAAAATTTTGATTTATGACTCTTTAACTGAAACTTTTTCGATTAACTAGTGATATTATTTAATCAAAAAAGGCACAAATAAATAATACTGTTAATTGAACTTACTTTTTCCAACTAAAGAAGCACAATGCAAAATAATATACCACTAAATTGATCACTTTTTACAGTAATAGAGACAGAACTCAAAACAAAAATCTTTATGTCGAGTTGTGCCCCTTTTGTATTTAGGGTGCGATATATTAAACACATGAAAAAGGAAAAAAATATACTGCTGAAATCAATACTCCTGGTAAATTCTTTTGTGTAAGAAGAGTTGTGTCTCGTCGACTAAATTCACGTAAAGTGGACCTTTTTTTGTGGACCTTACTAACAAGGTAACCTTTTCGCTACAATGTACAACTTATGCAAACTGTCAAAAAGACGCCACTTCTACATTTACAGAAGAGAGATGCACTGAGTTTACGCGGATTTGCTATCTCGTTTTGGCTGCCTTTCATATCTGCAATCTCTTGACAACCTAAAGTAGTAAAGTAGATTAACGGTTCAGCTGACGAGGCTACCTTGTTAATTGTATCATGCCTGTAACATATTTTATTCACGATACAACTAATTGCATCCTGATTTTATTGGCCACAAAGGGATGTGTGTATATATACCATGTTTGTAAAAAGAAATCTCTTAAACGTTTTTGAAAAACATTTTGGCAACACTGATGACGCTAAATACACAAAAAATACATATGAGTACCGTTAGATCTTATATTTTGTTTATTTTAGCTGCAAAAAACTCGTTCAACGAATAAATTACAATAATTTTCGATTTTAAACTTTCTACACAAAAATAATTAAAAAAAACTAATAATAATTATATACAGCGTTTAACGCAGGACAATTAGTTTGTGTAAATTAATACATATACATAAATACATATTTAAGAAACTGGTGATGATCGAAGTTCATGTGAAACTAATCTAATTATTCAATAAAAATTTTTATACATACATACGTACATACATACATACATATTAAGGTGCATGTTTTGGGCTTTTGAAAAACGTTGATTTTTTAATCTATACATGTGTATGAGTATACATGTAACGGTACTTATTAAAAAGAAAGTTAAAAGAAAATCGCGTGGTGTTTAGTACATACATATGTATATTGTAAATGTAAAACTTGATATCCTTGGATAAGTACATATGTATGTATGTATGTATGCACTTAAGTACCCTGCCGGCAACTCAGTTAACTAATAATGAATTACAAGCTAACTTTTTTACAACTGGTGGTGGTTGACGCTTAGATTATTTTCAATGGAGATGACTGACTATTTTAACATTATGATGTCCTAGGAGGTAGTCAATTGTCCGACGCTGCATTATTTTTCAACTAACTTCAAGTTAACTACTTCAAAGTCAGTACATACAGAAAAAAATGTACAAATCAAGGCTGATTTTACATTTTTGGTGGCAATAGTTACTTATATTTTATTAAATTAAATTTCATCACACTTTTTTTTTTTTTTTTTTTTTGTTAGCCTCTGGTGGGATTCGAACCACTAAGCCTCAAGACTGGTGAGCAGCCACCTTAACCCATTCAGCCATCGCTACATTTAAAACGAATGCGACAATAGGCAATTTAATTCAAGAGTTATTTACCGTGTATGTGTGTATGTTAGTATTTGAATTTTGAGTGAACTCTGCACTACGTTTCGATTGTATTGTAGCTAATTTGAAGCTAGTCCATAAAAGTTAACGTGAAGTTAATTATTTTGGTAGTCGACTACCAATTTGCTGGCAGGGTATGTACCACCTATGTATGTATGTACATATGTATGTATATTAGACGAGTTGGATTTGTATGGACAAACATTTGTCGGTATTGTGCTACCGATAGCTTCTGTCATGCGAAAAATAATAAACTGCGATGAATCAAAAAAATTCTTTTCGAATTTCAATTTTTATTGTGTATTCTTTTTTGTTCACCAGTCCGCCCACGTGGTTTGGAGTCGGTGTGTTCGAAAAAGAAAATAATTGGGGGGTTGGTCATATGTACATTTGACTCTATCAACTAAAAGATCTCTCTATTATGAGCGGTTCATTTAGTTGATGGGATTAATCGTGCCTGAAAATGTTTGGTTGAAAAAATCATGTGCGTGTGTGACGTTAGCCCCAAACAAAATTTTTGAGCGTGATGTGAGCCAGAAAACACGCGCACTTCTTTAGTATATTTGTCATAGATTTTAATTTCGATAAAAAAAATTTTTTTTTAACTGGCAATCTACAAGAAGCAAAAATAATTTATAAATTATTAAGTTATAACACATTTGTTCGATTTCGAACAAAATTTATACATATGTACATACATATGCTCATTTTACTGACAAACGCATTTCTTTAAAAATCGGAACAAATTTTGAAAATGGGTTTAAAATGACACAAGCTTTTCAAAAACCATGTTTTCTTTATTTCGAATTCGTTTTTTTTTTTTTTTTTTGGAACGAAGTTGCTTGACGCGGCTTGCTGGTAGTGCAAATTAGTAGAAATCGTCACGAAAGCGTGTGAGCTGTTTATATGTATTGGTGTTCTGTCGACAAACAATTGTGTATGTGTCTCCACTGCTGTCAACGGAGACACCTACCAATAAATATATAATAAGGCCCCGATTATGGTTCACAACATTTGTTCATTTATGTACATATGTATTTTTTGAAAAGTGATTATGGTTTACAACTATTGTGGCAAGTGTTGTCAAAATCTGTGTTGTGAACCATAATCAGAAAAAGAGTTGTAAGTTGTGTTGTAAATCTTACAACACAACATTTAGATGTTGTGAACCATAATCGGGGGGTTAATTAGTTGTGAAAAGGGACACTATCAGTTGAAAATTTTTCTTCGTTTTGTAGCAGATTGACAAAAAATACTGCATGTGTCAAAAGTAAAAAAATAAAACGTTCCAAAAATTTTAAGAAGCATATAAAATTTAAAAATATCAAAAACAACACAAAATAAAACATACAGATTTCACCTTGTATTATATTCGAAGATGAAGAAAAAACGTAAGGAACTTCGTTCCTAACGGCGGTCCCCCGACCGCATTTCTTTTTTTTTTTCTTTTTATATCTAAACCTAAATGTTGTGTCAGGAGCAAGCACTTGTTACTGAAAAGTTGATTCGAATTGCTTTACTGAAATAAATATGTAAATAAAAAAATAAATAATTTCATTTATTTAGGTTTCTGGTTTTGACAACTTCAATTCACAATCATAAATATATTTTTTTTTTCACGAAACTTATTATACATATACATTTATACATATACGTTTTGTTCTTAGGACACTGTAACTGAATCGTGGGAGGAGAGTCGCCTCAAAGATTGGGATGACAGTAAACTCAAAGAGTTACTAGATGAAGCATATTCCTACAAAAATCCCAGAGATAAAGAAAATAAAAGTAAAACATTTTTGGTAAGTCAATTATGAATGAAAACTAAAAGAAAGACCATTTTTTTTCGAAAATAATTGCAAAAAAATGGTAGTTAACTATTGAATTAAATTTAGCAAATATATTTTTGTTTAATATTTTCTTTGTGTTATTCGCAATTTTTTGTGTATCCCACAACTTTTTTTCGTTATTCAAGCAATTACTTGAAAAGGCCGAAAATGAGGATCAATCGTATCCTTTCTGCGTAACTTCACGTGGAAGCCGTAACTTATCAAATTCAATAACGTCCAATAGTTATCATCATTATCAGCAAAATTCGCACTACTATTCACACAGCCATAATAATAACCGCTCACATCATCACCACCACCATCACCATCACAAGCAGGGTGGTTCCTTGCAAGATCTCTTTGAAATCGGTTTGCACGAACCACCATTGGATTGCGATCAAGCATTTGGCATTGGAATAAGTGGTAACCAGCGCACACGTAGACAAAATCACAATTCACGGCAGAAGAAATACTCCTCCTCGGTGTCATCCAGACAGCGAGAGGGGGGCAGTTTGCCTAGTAACGTAAATGTTACACATCAATTGAGTTTAGGCAGCGGCAGTGGTGGCATTGTAAACGACATAAGTTTGTTGAAACAAGATGCAAATCCAATAAATAAAACGGGCAAAAAAGAACAGAGACGTAACGTCGCTGCTGCTACAAAAGCGGCAACCTCCACTGCAACTGTTTGTACGGATGCTAAGGAGAATTTTACAAATACTACTGCAGCGGTGGGGGTGGTAGAAACTGTTGCTACAAACAAAACAACAACCACTACCACCACACATCCAACATATACTGCTTCGGGTGGCGATTTTATAATTGACATGGGGGAGCCCATTGTCAACATACAACAACAACAGAAAATATTGCAATGCAAAGGACAAGATACAGCAACACAGGTAAGCTGTTGCTAAATTAACGCAAAATGAAACTAACAAATGAAAATGTGTATGTGTTCTTTGTTTATTTAATATAGGGACATTCATTTTATGAACGCTTAGCTAATAACGACAAACGTATACCCAGAGCCAATATAATTGGTTCGACAAAGGCCACCTATTTTGCTCCTACCACATCGCATTGCTACGTCGATGAAACTGTACGTTTCAATGCACTGGAAAGCAACGGCAACGGTAGCGGAAACAGCAATAACGGCCCCACACAATCAGCAATTGATGTAAAATTTTTACCTTTAGACGAAAACTATAAATCTTGCAAATCTGTTTTGGGCAGCGAAAGCGAATTATCACCAGAAATACTGAACAAAACAAAAACGAATACGGTAAGTTTAGTCAGTTTGTGTCAGTGGGCGCAAACATCAACTCTTGAGTTTGTGGGCGGGTGGTTGGTGAAAAGAAGAGTTGTAATCAATATCGATTTGCGTGTACTAAAAATGAAAAAAAAAATCAACAAAATACAAAAAAAAAAAAAATATAAAAAATATATTATTAAAAAAAAATATATAAAAAATATATTATAAAAAAAATATAATAAAAAAATATATAAAAAATATAATAAGAAAATAATAAAAAAAATAAAAAAATATAATAAAAAATATAATAAAAAATATAATAAAAAATATAATAAAAAATATAATAAAAAAATATAATAAAAAATATAATAAAAAAATATAATAAAAAATATAATAAAAAAATATAATAAAAAATATAATAAAAAATATAATAAAAAATATAATAAAAAAATATAATAAAAAAATATAACAAAAAAAAAATAACAAAAAAAAATAAAGAAATATAATAAAGAAATATAATAAAAAATATAATAAAAAAAGGTAATAAAAAAATAGAATAAAAAAATATAATAAAATATAATAAAAAAATATAATAAAAAAATATAATAAAAGAAATATAATAAAAAAAATTAAAAAAAATATAGCAAAAATATAACAAAAATATAATAAAAAAAATATAATAAACAAATATAATAAAAAATATAATAAACAAATATAATACAGAAACATATAATAAAAAAATATAATAAAAAAATATAATAAAAAATAATAAAAAATTTTAATAAAATTTTAATAAAATTTTAATAAAAAATTAAAAAAAGAAAAAAAACTAAAAAAGAATATGAAATATTTTTTAAAATTAAAAATGAGAGGAAAAAGAAATAAAATAAAAAAAGAATAAAAAAAGTAAAATAAAAATATAATAAAATAAAGTATTAATTCAGGTCCAAAAATGAACCTTTTCAAAAAAATATTTGCTGTATTTTTCAGCTGTCTATATGCCGACGACATAATTGGGACCTGAATTAATACATTTCAATTGGCTCTTAAAGCAAATAAATAATTAAGTTCATAAAATAGAAAATTTATATAAATAAAAAATAAAATAAAAACAAAATAAAAAGAAAAAATCTAAGAACTCTTACAATTAAAAAGGAAAAATTTAAGCAATAGGATAAAGAAATAAAAAAATACGATAAAAAATTAAGTATGCAATCAAACTAAAATAAACAAAATAAAATAAAAAATAAAATAAAAAATAAAATAAAATTTAAAATAAGAAAACATAATAAAATAAAAATAATGTTTTCCAAAAATTGTTGACTGGCATACATTTTGGTCTTCTAGCAGAGCGTCGGAGGCGGCTGTAGAGCTTTTCGTCAATGTTTAGACTTTTCTTGAACAAATTTTCTTTTAAATTCCATTTTTAACTAAATTTTTTTTGTGTGTTTATTCCCATGAAAGTTAGCAGGAAGCTAATTAGCCAACACTTTTTACAATTATTACCAGTTGATATAGACTGATTTTGCTTACATACTAAAGAGGGAACGAAATTTCTGATTATTTATTTACAAATAAACAATAAAAATTTAAAATATTTTTCAAAGTTTTTCTATTCTGCTGAAATAGCTATTTCTTTTACGATCATAAAACATTTTTTTGTTTGCATGCAAAAATCAAAAGCGGAAGCCAAAACTGAAGCGAATACCTATGAAATGTCGACATAGACGGCTGGACATAAAATAGCCTTAATATTTAATATTATTTGATTTGTTTATTTTTTTTACAGATTTACACAAAAATTTCCGCACCTGCCTCTGGTTCTACTATTATAACGGGAACCACCACTAATAATATTGCAACAATAACACAACGCCAGCTGGATGAAAACGGCAATGCTCTTGGAGAAATATATCAAAATTCATCGGGACCGGTTACTGGCACTGCTGCTGCCACCATACAAATAAATGCTGTCTCTCCGGCAAATGCTAATGCTACGGCCGCCGCTTTGCTTAACTCTTGTGGTGGCAATGTATCAACCTCAGCCACGGTAACGATTTCACCACATACAGCAGCGACAACAGTATCCACATCGGCTACAGTTACTACCACGTTCACCTCCGGACCTTCGCAGGCGAAGGCAAAAGCAAAGAAAAAATCTCAACAGGAACGTAATACAAAAACTGTCGATGTGGAATCTGTGGCCGGCTATCGCGGCAAAGATCCAGTAGAAGAACTGGTCAAATACATTGAGAGTAGTGGCGAGGATAAACAAAACGTCTCAAAGACATCGGGTGATAAGAAAAAAGAACGTAAAAAGGACAAGGAGAAGCATCAGAAACTCAAGAAGAGCAACTCTTTGGAGGAATTACGTAGCGGTGCTAAAATGGAGGTGCACGAACTGAAAAGAACTGCAGCCACTACCGAAAGTAATACGGTCCTTGTGAGGCAAAAATCTGGCGGCGGTGGTGGTGGAGGAAAGAAAAATAATTCCTCTTCTACGGCTGATATTAATAAAAATTTGGATGGCAATAAAACTGCCACAAATCCTCGCAAATCTGAACGTCGTTCTTGGGGAAATGAAGATCTCAAATACGCAGAAGATCACCAGCAAGCAAACCTAATAAATGAAGATAAATCTGGTGGAAACTCGGCTAAAGAAAGGAAAAATAAAATGAGCAGTGGTCTTATTGTCACTTCAAAAGAAGACAAAGAAATTAAAGACAAAACAAATGAACGTAATGAGCGTAATTTAGCCAATAATAATAATAATCTTCCAACCATCATACAAACTGATAATAATAATAAAGTTGAAAAATTAGAGAAAACCGAAAGCCGAACAGAAAAATCTGAAAAGCTTGATAAAAGTGATAAATTTGAAAATAAATTGGAAAAACGTAAAAAACAAACAGATATACCACCAAATGCTGTGACTGTAGTTGATATTTTAGCCCTAGAATCTGTTTTGCCCGAAACTGCCGAATTTCATGTGGTTACCAAAAAGAAAAAACCAAAAAAACAAAAAATCATTAATAACCTGGAAGACACCACGGTCACCTTTAATCGTACGCACAATTTTACCGTGCAAAAAACCTCCACATTTAATCAACAACAACAGCAAATGACTGTGCGTTATAAATATTATCATCATGATAATAGTGCAAATAACAACAACTCTAGCAGTCAAAGCAATCAGCAACAGCAGCATAACCAGCATCAGCAAATTATTGTTGCTCATAATAATAATAATAATAATAATAATAATAACAACAATTATAATAATCAAAATCCACAACATACTGCTGCTTCAACTGATAATTATGCAACTGCTAACGATAAGTCTAGACGTAAATCAACTTCATCCGTGCCACCTTCAGAAAAATCTGACTCCAGCGATCTCGATTCCGTACACTCTCTGCCCATTGAAGCCACCACAAAAACTACTAACCAAACAAACGCTGCAAGCGGCGTTGGTGCGAACAGCCACAAAACGAAATTGCCAGCAAGATCAAAACCCATGAAAAACAACAATGCAGCCTTGACGGCAGCGGGCAAGACTTTACCACCAGCACCCATATCTTATGCGGATATTGCTAGAACAAATAAAGAAATTGCTGATGCTGCGGCCAACAACACTGGCTCTGCTTCGGTCATTTTAATAAATAATAATGAAATTTCCTTAGAAAGCAGAAATGCTGCCGGTGGCGCTGGTGTTGATGCCGCCTGCGCAGCCTCTTTGACCTCAAACGAAATCTTAAGCTGTGACGAAAAGTTGTTGCCATCCTCTGGTGGGGGCAACAATAATACCCTAATAACCCCCATTGCTGCTGCAGCAACCAACATAAATGCTGCTGCTCCAAAATCTCATAAAACTAAAAAGTGTCACCTTAAACAAGATTTTCCCGAATTAAGCAGCACTACTATTACGGCCAATATGAGTGAGGAACACAAGCTTAGCACGAGTAATACAAACCATAAGACTACGATAAGCTATTCGCAAAGCTTAACAGCTGTGCAAAATAATGTAAATCAAAATTCCCCTGGTGGTGGTGGTAATTGCGCAGCGACTGATAATTTGAATACCATTCCTCTTGTAGAACAGCATAGCAACAAGCTGACGCCTATGGAACAGCAAAGGAATGTAGTGCTTCACAAGCCAGCCTGTATTCCTCCTCCCCTGCAACATGCCCAGCAACAGATTTTACAAAAATCTAAAAGTGTTGAAACCGATAACATTATCACTTCCATAACCTCAGCCTTGTCTTCTAATGTTAACGCTAATGCTGCGGCTGTTAACGCAGGCTCCTATAACATGAATAGTAATAATTTAGATCAACAATATCCAGCTCTGGAGAAAACCTTCAAACGTCATACAAATTTAGCAAATGTAGCAACGATGGGAAGTGCACCAACAGCAACCACCACAAATAACCACCACAGCCAACAGACGCCATTTAATTTTGCAGCTGCTGCCAAGCAACAAATTTATAACAATAATAATAATAACTCTACTGAACAGCATAATATCAATTTAAATAAAAATTCAAACTTAACTACCTCAAATATACACAGCAACAATAATACAAATCAAGTGGCATTATTAGCAGCAAACAAAAAATCCAAAGAAAAAAGTCCATCACCGGCAACAGCAGCAGCAGCAGCAGATCATAATCCAACCACAACGCTGGCAGTGACACCACAAATAAATCCCAAAAAAACGAGAAAAGAAAGACAACAACAACAACAACAACAACAACAACAACAGCAGCAACAAATAGGGTCTACGGACTTATTAAATGCAGCTAAACAAAATCAAAATACTACTACTACTACTACTACTTCTACAACAACACAAAAGAAAGCCCCGAAGAATCCTTTGAAAACATCAAACTCATTGCCGTTGGGCTTAAACTCCACATCAATAAATGCCGCCACTACCAGTAGTAGCAGCAGCACCAGCGGCTCACTACAAAATCGTCCCGCTGTAATCATACTCAATGATTATCGTAACGCTGGCAGTTGTGCTGCTGAGAATCAGTTCACATTTGGCGATTTCAATGAAGAGGAATTGAAATTGTTTGATGATGATCACACAACCCATGAAAGTCTTTCCGCGGTAAACATCGGTGACAACCTTAATTTAAATCCACCTCAAGGCGAGGTGGAAAAGCTACAAAGCACGAGCAAAAGTGACGCTAGTCTAACATTTACTTGCAGCTCTTATCTGAATGACTCGGGCACCTCCTGCAGCAATGACGTGATAAATATTTCAAGCTCAGACATTTTATTAAGTTCCAGTAGTATTGAAGCCTCCTCACCCAATACATCCTTTAATAATAACAGCAGCGGCAATAGTAATTTTGCCGGAGGTACTTTACAGCTGCCATCAGGCCAAAATAATAATAATAATAATAATAACAACTTCAATAATCAATCCAGTGATAGTGGCATATATGCGGATAAAACGAAAAAGAGCACAACCAGCAGCCACAGTACGGGTGACAGTAGTTTATTAGACATCCAACAAAAGCCACAAAAAGCAGCAGCAGCAGCACCACCACCACCAAATCAAAAAGAGGCAAATGATAAACTTAATACGTTTTTGTCGACAAGCAACAAACGTACCAGCAGCAGTGGTAGCAGTAATCAGGCCTCAATGGATGATTTGGCGCAAGCACAACCACAACCACCGCCGCCGCTACCGCCGCCACAACAGTTAGAGACTTGTAATGATATTGAGACTGCTATTATAGCAGCTGCTCGAGCCGCTGCCAACCAACAGCCACTATCAAATCATCAACAGCAGCAACAACAATTTAAAAATTCAAATAATTCTTCAAATTCTAGTTCCTTCTCAACAACATCATCATGTGCGTCAAGCGCTTATCAACCAAACCATCTTCACAATCAACAGTCACCCACACCAACACCACAACAGCATTCTCATCATTCTCATCATCAACTTAGTCACTCTAATAATAGTAATAAATATGGTCGCGGAGCCGTCGCCGCCAATCACCACCACATGTCTTCATACCATCATCAACATCATCCCCATAATGAAGACTATGTGCACAATGACGACGATAGTGATGAGATTTTTTCCAATAATACACCACGTAGCCGCAGTCCTAGTCGTCCGAGACGTATTTCCATTGCAGGCGGTACAGTGGCCAACAAAGAATTCGATATACATTATATACCGCCCACAACAATGCCAACAGCATTTAGTACACAACAACATAATGACATTATAGTAGATTTTATTGGTTCTGGTAAGTTCTTTTCTAAAAGATCACATTTTCCAAATTAAAAAAAAAACAATTATCAATAACATATATTCGGGTTTGCCTGGTCTGTAAAATTTACGATACTTGAAATCACGTGATTTCTGGGTAAAAATTATGTCAGAAAACGATCTTATGCTGCGCTTTTGGAGTTTTTCTGAGGCTATGAAGCTTAAAATGCTATTTCGGACTTAACTACAGTATACGATTTTGATTTCTAAAATCAGTTGATTTGTAGCACAGGCCTGATTAAATGGGCTTAGGAGTTCGGTTTTTGCTTCATCGAAAGTGAGAAAGATTTTTGTGGTAAAATTGTAGTGATCAATAACATCTTTGAAGCAGACAAACAAGAAAAGTCAATTTATTATTTCACCAAGATTAAGTTCCATATCAAAAAATTAGTCTCTAGATTCTAATATTATGACATTCTAAACGTCATAATATTAGAAAAATAACGAAAGAACATCCATCATTCGCGTAGTTTGGAGCAACGTAACTTCAGAATAGAACTGATTAGCTGGGATTTTTGTAATACATTTTTTTTGCCGTTTATTCATTTTGACAATTTGACAGGCATGTTCTGGATATCACTTTTTATTTATGTGATTTGAAAGCACCAAAAAAGTTGTTCTGCACTCAAGTTTGTGGGCCGTGAAACTAGTTAGCTAAGTGGCTGGCAGTTTGAAATCACTTTCTTGTTTCTTTTCTCAAGACATAATTAATTGTTGGAAATAATAATTTAATATGTTTTCTATTGATTTTTTTTAGTAAAATTGGCAAAGTTCATGAAGTTGTGAATAAATTGAGGACGCATCCTATTACCAAGAATTGTTGTTATTTGACTTTGTGGTGTGATTCGAAACTAATTGCGGTTTGATTCCACTTGTGGTTTGAAATCTTTTGTGACTTGTGGTTTGAATCTACTAGTGGTTTCGAATCAATTGTGATTCGAAATCTCTCGTGGTTAGGAAACACTTGTGGTTTGGAATCACCGGAGGTTTAAAATCACTTACGATTCGAAATCATTTACTCGAAATCACTTTTGTGGCTTAAATTCACTTGTGACTTGGAATCAATTGTGACTCGAAATCAGTTAATACGAAAGCATTTAAAATTCGAAATCATATATGATTTGAAATTACTAGTGGTTCGGAATCACCTGCGACTTAAAATCACTTGCGGTATGAATTGTGATTCGATTTGGAATTAATTGTGATTCGACATCACTTAATTCGAAAGCACTAAAAATTCGAAGTCGTCTATGGCTTGAAATTACTAGTGGTTTGAAATTACTTTTGATTCGGAGTCACTTGTAATTCGAAATTGCTTGTTAATCGAAAACAATTATGAAGCGAAATCACTAGTCGCTCGGAAACAATTGTGATGCGCAATCGCTCATGGTTTGAAAACACGTGTGATTCAAAATCACTTAAAGCTTGGTTTGAAATCATTTGCACCTCGAATTGTATTATTAATCGAAATCACTTGTAGTTTGAAATAATTTGAGTCGACATCGCTTGTTAGTCGTCAACACTTGTGGCTTAAAACTTTCTATGAACTTTATATTAACTTAATTACGTCTAATGGAAATCATTGATATTTTAACTAGTCTTAAGAAATATATGAAAATTCAGTATCTGACATAAAACTCTATTTATTTTTCTAGCATGGGAAGAAGTCGCAAATAGCAAAGTTACAAAGGTCTACGATGGACAATAAATTTATCTTTAAAATATGCTGCAGCAGCATTATTATTAGTATTGTAGTTCATTTTTCCTCCTCCATCACTTTCCTTCTAAATATCATTCTGTTTTTGTAAACGTACTGTGTTTTGGACTTAAAGCAAAGCAATTTATTATAAAAAGCAAAAAAATAATTGAAAAACAATTGTTTTAAACTAAAGAACCGTAAATTTTTTCCTACCAATTTTTGTATAATTTAGGCACCAAACAAAAAAATAAGAAACAGACAACGCAATTCGCAGTCTTCAATTTTATAATGTATAAAGCAGCAGAGCACAGGAACAAAAAGAAAAGGAATTAAAAAAAAAAAAAAACATGAAAAAAGCATTACAATTTTAAGCAAGCGTAGTACATATGTATAATTTTATTTTTAAATAGCATTAGAATAAATAAAATAAAAAATAAATATTAAACAAGAATTAAAAACAAAAACTGATAAATAAACTAATTAAAGGTTCTTTTTAGGTTCAATAAATATTTGACAAAATAAGCGAATTTACTTTAACAAAATATAAAATACATACCCCCACACTCATATGTTTCTAAGCTTTCTTTTATTTATTTATTTTTTTCAATAAGACTTATTTCATAAAAGGAGTTATTTGAAACTATTTGTACTTCACAGAGCTGTATAAGACTAATACTTTTTAGAATGAATGTTGGACTCGATTGTTTAATGAACATTTTGTGAAAAATATGAATGGCATTTATGCATAACGAAGTAAAAGCATGAATTCACTGCATTAACAATGTATTGAATTGAATTAAAATTTGCAGGAATTGATCATGAACTCGAGAACTAATTCATCATGAATTAAAAGTTCGGTAGTATATTGATCATAGTCATAAAAAATGATCTTGTTCATCATTAAGAATTCGTTGCGGCATTTATTTCATGCCTGAAAAAAAACTGAATTAAAATTGGAAATACTTCATAAGGGACTGCGAACTTTCGGAAGTGAATTCACCTCATCCATATATGGATGAGGTGAATTGAATTCATATTTAAATTCATCATGAATGAAATTTTTGCAATTTCATCTCAAAAAAAAAAAAAAAAAAAAATGGAGTTAAAAATTTTAAATCAAGTTTTATTCATGATCAAAATTTGAATTAAATTTTTTTTGAATGAAATGAATTTTATTTTCGAGTTTCTAATACCTGAAGAAATTCTTGAAGTTTTATGCAATCATTTTTTTTTTTTTTATGAAATGAAAGTACTTTTGGAAGCACTTGAAATTCATGATGACATAATCCAATTATTTTTTTTAGGCAAAATTAAAACACTTCCGAAAATTTTAAATAAATAATTAAATTCACTTTCAAATTTTGAAATCATGATGAATTAATTCAAGTGTTGTATTCTTTTTGAATGAAAACAATGCATTTGCCAATTTTAAATTCAATTCATTTTATGCTTAAAATGCATAAAGTTCCGAGTTTTTAATTCATATTGAATTCATTCAGATTTCATTACAATTCTTCTCATAACTGAAATGACTGTATTCCAAAATTCATGATGAATTAATCAAAATTTGAAATCAATGAAAAGAGTGCACCACCGAATTTTCAATTCATGCTGCAATAATTGAAATTTTAATTAAATTTTTTTTATTGAAATAAATAAATTTTTAATTCATGATGAATTAATTCAAATTTTAATTCTACTAATTTTTTGTTTTGATGAAGCACCACCTTTCAGTTTATCACGAACACATTTATACTTCAAATCAATTCATATTTTTGACAAAATTAATCAAAAAACAAAATATAAATATGAATCAATTTTTTACAGCTCCATTGTTGCATCAAAGCGTTCTGTTTCGATTTTTTTTTTAATATTTAACTTTGAAAGCCTCAAATATTAACATTAAGCAGCACCAGGCTTTTGTGATGTCAAACCACTCGTTTTATATGCTGTATATGTATTTATCATTATTTTTCACTTTTGTTCACTTCTTTTAAACTGTAATATTAATAATGGTCATATAAAATACATACCACAGAAAATGATTAAGATTTTAATTAAACACACATACGTAATTGCTTTAATAAAGTTATGGTTTATTTTGTCAAATATTTTTATTATAAATTGCCTTTATTTGACCTAAGCTTAAGCAAATAACAAGTTTATAGAGCTGAAACATAAGAATTAATTATAAAAGCGTACTTTTTTTTTTGTTATTTTTCTCATTATTTTTTTTTTCTCTTTATATACACATTTAATTTTACATATTATTTTTATTTAACTTAATAATTAAAAAATATCCATTTTATATTTTAATGTTATTAAATTCGGATGCAGTCATGAAATAAAAAAAAAGAAAAGAAAGAAAATAAACAAATTGTTCTTTAAAAATATATAAAACTAATGAAATCTGTTAATTTTTGAGATTTATTCCTTTAGTTTTTGTTTCAATTGAAGGCAAACAGGTACTATATATAATATATATTAGAAAAACAAATTTAATGATTGGCTTAATACGTTTGTTAAATAACTATAAAGTAAATGACTATATAAATGTAAACTAAATAATTAATTAACACTAAAAAGTATTGCTTTGCTGTTTGTTGTGTGTTTATTGAGCATGAAAGAGCATGCACGACAAAGTGAAGCAGCACTTAACTTTAGTAATTGTAGCACATATTTATAATGGCCCACATACATATATACTGAGAGTCGTCATCGCCGTCGCATCAAGTTAATATCAGAAAACCTCGGGTAATTATCTGATTCTTGATTAAATATTTAAGAACCTCTAGAGCTGTACAAGACTGATACTTTTGTGAATAAATCTTGGCACTATTTGTGCCAAAAATTGCGATTATGCAGCCTTGCATAGGATTGCTTTCTTAAGGAAATAAAAGTACGCACTTGAAGTCTCTTCATCAACGAAATGAATTGAGTTAAAATTTACATGAATTCATCATGAATTAAAAGTTCTTGACAGCGAGAAAACTAGTGATGAACTTTTCACTCTAGGGGGTAACCCTGTTCACTCGTCTAGGAGGAAATTTCACATTAAAATCACCAAATTTTTTGACTGCATTCGAGACGAGTCACTCACTCGTCTGTGCTCTGTGATCAGGATGATAATAAGTATTTGATGCCGGCTCTTGGAATAAGTGGGAGTATGTTTTTTATACTTATGCTTTAGATTTTAACCTAAAGACAACTTCGCTAAAATTTAATTTATTGGATGTGAATTTTATGTTAAAGTGTTTTTATTACTGAAAATGATTCTGCTAACTCGTTAAATAAATGCAGCTCCTTAAGGTATGCAATGCTATTTGGCCTCAAAAGTATGCAAATTTTTGATGTAGTATGCAAATGTTTTATTTTTTGTAAAGAATAACAATTTGTCAAATAAGTTTTAATTATACTAGTATTATAAATACCATGTATAACAAGTAGTTGAAGTAGTTGCTGTTTTTTGGAAAACAGTTTAATAACTTGCTTTTTTTCTTGTAAAACATTTAGTAACAAGTTATCGTGTTCTATTGATGATTTCCGGTTAATGATATTACTTCTCACTTGCAATTCAAAATCACTTTCGTCTTATAATCATGTGTGTTTTTAAATCTCCTGCGGCTTAAAATTACTTCTGGCTTTAAATCTCGTTTGCTTCAAATTCGGTTGCGATTCGAAACCTCTTGCAGTTTGAAATCACATTCGATTTAAGCTTACTTGTGACTTGTGTGCTTACTTGTGTTTTAAAAATCACTTGTGACTTTGAATCACTCATGGGTTGAAATCGCTTGTGGCTTGAAATCATTTCTGATTCGACATCACTTTCGAATTGAAATCAGATGTGACTTAATATCACTGGAAATTTGAAATCACTTGTGGCTTGAAATCGCTTGTGCGTTAAAATTTTTTGTGATTCGAAATCACTTTCAATTTAAAATCACATGTGATTTCATATCATTAGTAATTTGAAACCACTTGTGACTTAAAATCGCTTGTAAATTTAATCACATGTTGCCTACAATCACCTGTGATTTGAAATCACTTGCGGATTAAAATCATTTGTTTAACTTAAGTCACTTGCGGCTTACAATCACTTATGACTTAAAACCACAGATGGTTTGATATCAATAGTGGTGTACAATAACTCCTGACCTTAAATCACTAGTGACCAATTGTAAAAAGATCAATTTGTCAAAATTTTCATATTGGCTGAACACAAAACAAAATAGTATATCACAATAAAAACTTTTCGCAATCTACAGAAAATACAGAATCAAAACTATTTCGATCAAAAGATAGAATTTTAAGAATTTCCTTTCTAAACCAGGGATGGCAAAGCATGTCTTCTTTAAGCCCTTATGATACTTCATTTTTCCTTCATTAATTGATATAGAATTGATAGAAAGAAACAGTAGTTGCTAGAAAGAACCAAATATATAAAACTGACGTCTTTTTTAAAGTGTTGTATTCTTTTTATTTCAAGAAAGCGCTAGGAAATAAAAATGTGACAAAAAAGAAGCGTTAAATCGCAAAAAGTGTCCATAAATCGCTGACACAGCAACATTCGAGTTTGAAATGTTAATTTTAAGTTGAAAAATTTGAAATTTTTTTTGACAACCTGATTTTTTATCGATAACTTCGAAGAAAATGTTGTCCGTTTTGCATTTATCTTAATATAGTTGAACTCTGCACATACTAAATTCCACTATTACATTATATTTGCACTGTTCTCCAAAACTTAAACAATGCAAGAAAAATGTAGTGTCATACGGGCATTAGTTCTGTTTGATCGATTATTTCTTTAAAAAAAATAAAAAAAAATTTGGCCGGAAATGTTCACTTTTAAAGCTTAATTGTTAATAAAAATAGAATTACAACAACTCTTTAAAAATTGCGAATAGTGATATAACTCTTATGCCAAAAAAACAGTTGGAGTTTAACAAAACTTTTCTAGGGTTTCATTACAGTTTAAACTTGACTGTATTAAATCAGTGAACCATTGTTTTTTAGAAATTAAAATTTGGCAACGTTGCAAAAAATGTTAAACAGCTGATGTTTTGCACTGTTTAAACGCAAGTGTCTCTTAAGTGTGGTTTAAGTATTCACTTATTTATTTTATTAAGCTATTTACTAGCTTAAACGTAATTTAAACCTAACTCGAAGAAGTACAAAATTTATCGACTCTAATAATTTAAAGAAGCCCTATCGCATCGAAATTAATTTCAGTGGCAGGCCTGTTTAATAAAAAATTTAACTTATTAAAAAGTTTTCCTACATGATAAAAAAAAGCTCTTGGTATTTTTTTTAGCAAACATTTACAGCGGTATTTACAAAAAATTATATGTTGCTGAAATACGTTATTTTAGGTCTAAAATAGACCTTATTAATGTTTTCTGTCTTTTTCAGTCGTTCACATGCCGCCGACATATCGTTAATGTCAAACAACCAATCAGTAGACTCGAAAAATCTTAAAAGATTTGTTTGAAACCCAACTACTTTTCTATATTAAAGGTTTGTTTGAACATTTCTGAAACTCATTTTGTTCGTGGCAATTTTGGAATAAGTAGTTGGGCTTCAAATATTCTGTAAAAATTTTAAGAGTTGATTAGCACATTTGGACGGCTGAAAAAGACAGAAAAAATTAATAAAATCTATTTTTATACCTAAAATAATACATTTCAATTGGCTGTTATAGTAAATAAATAATTAAGTACGTTGTTGAAATACGTTATAGAAAAAAAATTTCATATACAATTTGTTCTGAAACGTATCTCAGCAACATTTAAATTTTTATATAATACCGATAATAATTTTTTAAGAATAATCTTTATAAGAATCAAGGAATCAATAATATAATATTTTCAAAGAGCTGATTTTGACATTTAATTTTTTTTTGAGCAAAAAAAAAAAAAAAAGAAAAAATAAGGATTTGAGAACTTATGAAATTTAGGGACTCAAAAAAAAAATAATAATAAAAATTCGGCGTTTTTCATCACCAGTCGAAAGTTGGGTTTTTGAAAAATTTTGCATCATCAGATTTTTTGAAAAAGCCTTTTGAAAAATATACATATTAAGATTCATTTAAGTTTGTGAAGAGTTAATTTCGAACAAAACTTCATCAGTCTTCCCAAAAATATTTTATCTGTTTGTTTTCATGTGGGTATATTTGGTTTTTATTTCACAAACCAACTTTCCTTATTCAACAACTACTTTTTTTTCCCCCAATAAGATTTATTATTATTATTATTATTATTATTATTATTATTATTATTATTATTATTATTATTATTATTATTATTATTATTATTATTATTATTATTATTATTATTATTATTTATTATTATTATTATTATTATTACTTTATAAGTTATATTTTTCGATTACGTAATTTCGTTATTTTGTTTTAGGTTCTCATTTTAATTCTTATGATTAATTCACTTTGTTGTTGTTTCTATTGTGCTGTAATTTAAGTTAAGCTACTAAATTAAGTACTAAAAAATATAATTTCATAAAGAAAATTAAAAAGAAATGTTCTGCTTTCACATAAAAAGAATATTATTAAACTAATTGAAACGTGTTTAATATAAGAAGAAAAAAAAAATACTAATGAAATACTGAAAAACAAAAAAAAAAATAATTATATTTTTTATTAAAAATAAATATTGAATTTAAAAAAGAAGAAGAAAAACTAAAAGTTATAAATAGAAAAAAAACACTTTTTTATTAACTGGTATTACACTTTAAAAGAATAAAACAGAAAATGTATACATATGTATATGAAATTTATAAGGCAAGAAAGCTTAAGTTTATTATAACTCTAAATATTTATAGGACTACGTATATAATTTAAAATATATTATTAATTTAATTAACTCTATATATAAATACATAAATAAATTAAAGTTTCTTTATTTGCAAAAGAGAGAGAGAAAATAAGTTATATGAGCATATACATAAATAAAGAAATAAAACAAAAAGAAAAACAGTTGATAAATTTTAGTCCCTCTAAAGGAAAATACAATTTATTTTTAAATGTCCTTAAAAGATAATATTAAAACAAAGTTAATAGTCATGTAGATATGTATGTGTAACAATCAAAATATAAGTAATTAAATAATATTTATGTATATTAATTAAATAATATCCACAACTTTTTAAATATATATTAAATTATATATAAATATATATAAATATATATAAATATATATAAATATATATAAATATATGTAAACATATATAAATATATATAAATATATATAAATATACATATATAAATATATATAAATATATACATACATATATATTTATATATATGTATGTAGCCCTTTGCTAGATTTTCTTAAACAAAGCTTATATTCGATAACAATAATAATATGTAGTAATAATAATCTTTCATTATTATAAATTATAATAATTAAATACTGGAAAAGAGAATTCAAAATTTCAAAACAAAATTAAATACATAATAAGTGAAAACAAAAATAATAAAAAAAATCCTTACATAAATATGTAACTGAAAATGTTTTTAGTCATAATTTTTTTTTATTTAATTTTATGAAATTCTAAATTTTCAAGTTTCAAAATTAATTAATAGAATAATATTTATGTATTTCTACTGCCTTCCCCATCATCATACCATGGCTTGATTGTATTTATGTGGGCGATGGAGTAGTCTTGAATGGATGGAAGGGCCGGACAGTTGATTTCGGATAAGAAATTGTATCAAAAGTTTTAAAACAAAATTTTCCACAAATAGAAAACAAATTAGAAATGCAAGATTTTTTAACCATCTCGTATGTAGCTTTCAAACTTCGAATTCAATAGTGGAATTTCCAACTTAATTTCGAAAAAATCTGAGCACAATTTTAGGTTATTTTGAGCTAAATTTCGAAAAACTAATTTTCGATAAAAAATCGTTTTGAAATTGTAATAAAAATTACAAAAAGATAGTTTTCCATAAAGAGAAAACAAATAAATTTCGAATGCAGTAGTGGAATTTCGTATTTAACTTCGAAAAAAACCTGAACACAATTTTAGGTAATTTGATTCTATTTCGAGTTTTGGAACTTTGAGCTAAATTTCGAAAAAATTCCTTGAAGATAGAAATAATTTTAATAATTGTTTGAAAAATCTTAAATTTAATGTTAGAATTTCGAATTTAACTTAGAATATTCGTGAATACAATTTTGAGTTTTCAAACTCCATTTTTAAGCTTTGTATTGCCTGTTCGAACCTAATTTGGGAATTTCGAAAATTTTACATCAAGGAAAACTAATTTTAACCATTTTCAATTTCAGTTTTTTAAATGAGACTTTTTGAACTTTATTTCCAACTTTTGAATTTAATGTTGCGATTTGAAAAAAATTAGTTTTCTTTAAACTAAATTTTCAAATTTTAACGCCGGTATTCACAAAAAATAAAACATTGTTGAAACACATTTTACAACAAATTTTTCATATAAAATTTGTTCTAAAATGTATTTGAGCAACGTTTTATTTTTTATGAATACCGGTGTAAAACTTTATTTTGAATTTTCGAGAATAGTTTTGGAATTTCGAATTAATTTGGAAATTTCGAAAAATTGCCATTAAAGGAAAACTAATTTTAAACATGAATTAAAAAAACTTGGATACGATTTTCAATTTTTTAATTGAGACGTTTTGCACTTTGTTTCCAGCTTTCGAATTTTTATAATTTTGGAAATTCGAATCATGATTTGGAAAACTTATTAAATATTGTTTGAAATCTTGGCTACACTTTTTCAAATTGCGAAGTACGTGAATGCAATTTTGAGTGTTCGAACTCAATTTTCGAAGTATGAATTTCAATTCGAATTTCCGAATTTGATTTCGAAACATTTTCCATGAAGGGAAAACTAAAATATTTTCCAAAGTATTTGGTATACATTTTCAGTTTTTTAAATTCGTTTTTCGAACTTCGTTTCGAACTTTCGAATTTAGTTTCCAAAAATATTGTGCAAAATGATGAGTTTTTCAATTCAGTTTTAAAACTTAATTTTTAATTTTTAAGTTAAATTTTTGTATTTCGAACATTGATTTCGAAAATATATAAAATACTGTTTGGAAATCTGGAATACAATTTTTAATTATTGAATTAAATTTAATTTTGGATTTTAAAACTACCATGTTCTGAAAAAACTTGATGCTCTTGAAATTAACATTGGGCGTTTTCAGACCACTAGTCTTCTGAGCATTTGAAGTAAATTGCACCTTAAATAGAATATAAAGTGATATACGTAAATTTAATAAGTTTTCTCTGCATTTGAAGCAGAACTTAAACAACATTTTCAGTTTTTCAAAAAAAAAAAAAAAAACATTGCTTTGATTTTGCATCGGCTTGAAGCCTAAAATATGTTCTTCTTTTTAGTGAAACTTCCTTTTATTGTCACTTTCTAATAGCCCATGTAGAAAATAACAACGCTGTGGGCATTGTAATTTGAAATTTATTTTTCTTACGTATTTTTTATGACAAAACTTGTTCGAACACAGTTTCGAAAAATATCAAATTTTTGATGATTTTAGAACAAGACAAAGTGCGTTTTCCGTTTTCAGCATATGGATGTTTGTGTTAAAAGACTCAAATTTGGGTTTTAGAGCTATAATTTTGAGTTTAATATATTTCTCTTTGATTTATTTCAATTAAAATCAAGATTTTTGATTTATCGAAATAGAATACATTTCAATTAAAAATTGAAATGCTTCACATTAGCCAAAAACGATTGAGGAAACTTTTGTTTAATCACGATAATATTGTTTAAAATTTCAATGGGCATTTTCTAACTTGTTTTTCCATTAATGAACTTCATTTCGAATTTTCGAAAATACAAAATTTTCGAAAATTTCAAATAAACTTCGATACAGGATTTTAATATTTTAAATGTTTTGTTCCAAATTGTTGTTGTACATAATTTTGAACTACTTTATTTCGAAATTGAAAAATTTTCGAAAACTCCAATTAAATTTTGATGCGGGGCTCTAAATTTTAAATATTTTATTCTAAAATGTTGCTGTACATAATTTTCAGATAATTGATTTCAAATTTTCTAAAATAAAATTTTTTTCGAAAATTCCAAACAAAGTTCGATGCAGGGTTCTAAATTTTCAAATATTTTATTTGCTGTACGTAACTTTGAAATACTTTACTTAAATTGTTCGAAAATGGAAAATTTTTAGAAAATGGGCAATAAATTTCGATGCAGGGCCTTAAAATACTTTATTCTATTGAATGTAGAACATAATAGTTTAAGCTGAGATTATATAATTGTAATCTTTGAACTCAATCAAAAAAAGAGGTGATTGAAGGGCTTAGTCGAAATTAAAATTTTGAACAAATGCTCCATTATTTTCAAATTCAAACTGAATGCCTGAAGAGGCTTCTAAAATTTGTCGATGTTCGAAATAAAAACATTTTTTTTTATATAATAAAACTGCATTTTTTAATGCAAAATTTTTTTTGCACAAACTTTAAAAAAGTAAAATTATTTCGAGCCTTGTTCTGTGGCTCAAAAATATTTTTTTTTTTTTCAAATTATAAACTTTTTAGAATATGTTCGTATTTAATTACATATTGACTCTCAGTTAAAATACTAAAGTAAAAATTAGAGAATTTTGTTTTAATTACGAAAATTCAAGGAGCTTGTAACAATTTTCAAAAACAGACATGGAATTATTGGCGGCTATTCGGAAAAACGCGCCGTAGAAGTGAAACTTTCCTTGGAAGACAAAAGTAAAATATGAAGAATTGTTTGTGTTCCTCATACGCCACGCGTATCTCTCTCGCCAGTAAACAGTACATTTTGTATGAAACACAACAACAATTTGTTTGTACTCTTGAAATTTTGTTCTTGTTTTCTATGTATAGATTCACTTCACTGGCACGTTTTCTCGTTTAACCACCATTAATTAAAAATCTTATAGAAAGAAAATTTGGCGAGTTTTTAAAATTCTCAAAAAGCTCCCCAAGGGGTTATTGTATAATTCGATTCTCATTGTTGTGTTGAAATCATAGCAGTTCGAATAATAGTAATAATAGTGCCCCTGGCTTTGATCTCTAATAAAATCATATAAAATTTCTTATATAAAATTAAGCTTTGAATACCATTGGCAAAAAATAATCATCATGAATAAGAAAAAATAAACATACAACAACTTTTGCTTGGTTTGAAATTTTCCAACTTTTGTTTTTTGTTTTTTTTTTGTAGTATTTTTAGTTTATTTTTAAATCAAAGAATTTCGTTAAAATAGCTGAAAATTTTACAATAATAAAAACCCATATAAATGTATATTTATTTCTAAATGTGTATAACACATTATTAATTAAAAACAAAATTTTTGGTGGAAGTTCTTGTATCTTTTGAGAAAAACAAAAACAAACAAAAAATGTTTTCACGGCGGCACACGATTCCAAATTAGAACGTTGTCAGTGTGTGCTAAGCTTTTGAGAATGTAAATATATAATTAAAAAAAAAAAAAACAAAAGAATTAGTAAAAACAAAGCAAAACAACTGAAAAAGATTTATATAAATGTTTATGTCTAAGAATATAGTTAGTAATTTAATTTAAATATTAAACAAAAAAAAATTAACATACTTATATTAATGAAAAATTAACAAACACAAAAATAAATATTAATAATAGTAACTACCATTGCTAAATAAATACATAAATAAAATGCATTAATTAAAAAAAAAATTAAAATAAAGTAAATAAAAATAAAAACTATATTAATTAAACCAATTGTTTTATGCAAAAAAAAATAAATAAATTGAGCCAAATACCAGTCTGACTGGCACAGCAAGAGCTCCGTACTACTGTGCTAGTGGTAGACGAAGGAAGGGTACTCGCTGTATGGAGTACCCTTTAGTTTTTAATTTTTTTTTATCGTTTTTAATATTTGCTGTTGTAGAGGCCAGACAACTACATAGACCGTGTAAATTTCTAACCTCTATCTGCTATGGCTGAAAAACTACAGCTAATTTTCAAACTAAAGGGTCTCCCCGAGTATGAAAATCAATTAAATTTTAACTTCCAGTTATTTTTGATATTTGTTGTTGTAGAGGCCTGTGAAAATTTAAAATTTGTATCTTACCTTTCTAAAGTTACAGCTAATTTTCAAACTAACGGGTGTCCCCGTGTATGAAAATCAATTAAATTTTAACTTTCAGTTATTTTTGGTATGTGTTGTTGTAGAGGCCTGTGAAAATTTAAAATTTGTATCTTACCTTTCTAAAGTTACAGCTAATTTTCAAACTAACGGGTGTCCCCGTGTATGCAAATCAATTAAATTTTAACTTTCAGTTATTTTTGATATTTGTTGTTGTAGAGGCCTGGCAGGTACCTACACATACATATGCTGTGAAAATATAAATTTTCTATCTCTTACGGCACAAAAGTTACAGCGAATTTTCAAACTAAAGGGTGCCCCATTAAAAAGTCAACTCTTAAATTTTTGCTTTTTGTTATTTTTGGTACAAATGGTGTTGTAAATTACATTTTAATTGTTTATCATTTTTGGTATTTATTTTTGTAGAGGCCTCTGACAACTGCAAATACTGTGTAAATTTTAATTTTCTATCTCTTACGGTTGTCTTTGATATTTTATGTGTCTTGTTAAACTAATAATAATATACAAGGTGGGTGAAAAGAAATCACCATATTGGAAGTTTTTCTTTTTTCTTTTGCAAATGGCGGCCAATGTCAAATCTGTTTTCACATTTGAGAACTCCAAACAGCTGTAGAAGACAAGTGAACAAGTCAGGGAGCGATACACTCCCCCAAGAACGCGGAATAAATCGTGTTTATGACGAAGTGGACGATTTTGAGGCTCATTTCCACCTCAGCCGGTATGTGAACAGGAAAAGCGATAGCTCCTGGAGTATATAGACTCGGAATGTTGAGAATGAAAATTTTTAGATCCTCAATAAAAATTTGAAAGGGGCGAAATTAAGAGCCCCTTTCTGTTCTACGATTTCGAATGTAGTTCTGGCTTTTAATATAATTATGCGAACGAGCAACAATGTTCCCAGGTGGGAAGTAGGTGCTAAACTATATGATTTATGGAAATCAACTTTTTCAGGCATTTTTAAATAGAGCGTTTACTACCATTTCGCTATTTATTCAAATTATTCTGCTAGTGGAAGAAGGAATTTTCAGGCCAGTAAATTAAAATACATATGTATAACAAAACTTCGAAATTCTTCACAAAATGACATGTGTGTCCCAAAAGTGCGATAGTCTGGACTAAAAGTGTATGTGTGTGAAAGACTTTTTGACAAGTCTGTCCGATTTGCTAATCTTTTGAAAATTTTCTAAAACTTATCTTATTCTATGCGATCAGGGTTGCCTTTTTGAGGTTGTTTGCAAAAGTATAATAGTGTGGCCATTTTGATGCGACTTTTTAAAGTAGGATAGAATTCTATCAGATTTAGCTAGCAATTTTCAACGAATGAATCGTACGATTGAGTGGGATAGTGAATCACGGCCTCTAGAAATATTCTTTAATCCAAAGACTATTTAAAAATAAACAATTCAAATTGTCAAAACCAATTACAATTAAACATGGCTTAATAAAAATTATGAGAATTGATATCTGTTTGGAAATGAGGATTTTTAAAACTGTTAACGGCAAAATGCCCATTATCCAACAAAATGTGTGGCGGTGAGCCAATGTTTACTACTGCTCCATCTAGTGACGTTTTCAGCTTTGCATCCATTTGGGCCATCTGTAGTAATCATTGGAAAATGATTTGGTTTTAAACTTAAATTACATAAAATTTTTACTGCTGCTTAGGCCATCTATTGAATGTTCAGTCTGCTATGCGTAGCGCTGCGCCCTCTATTGCTATTTTGTCAATGGTTCTCAGCCGTGATAAGCACACATGATTGCCAGGGCAGAGAGAATAGAGAAGGCGTGTTCACACCTTTACGGTATGAACACACAACACAAAACATCTGTTTGTCGAAAATTTAAATGCTACTTTTAGCAGGGATTTAATCCTCAAACGTTTTTCATTTTTCTTTTGCCAACTCGCGCAAACATTTCAATATTGAAATAAAAATACTCTCAGATAAAATGGCCAGCAAACTGTTAACTACGAAAGTTATCATTTTCTTTTCTACAATTAGTGCTACATTTTCAAGAGAGATGTGCGCTGGTAGTGAGAATTACAAATTTCTTTTTCAATTCAATTAATAACTGTAAATTATATACATAGATCGACTATAAAGTTAAATTAATATCGTGTTTTTCTTCTCTGAATATGGCTGTTAATAGTTCAAAGCACATTTCTGGGTAATTTTTTTCTTTCACAACTATAAGATTTCAATTAAACAAAAGAACTGATGTCTTTCATCCAAGGTTTATTTTTATATTAATTATTTTTTCATTTTTTTCAAACTTTGTTATTTTTTTTACAGAGCTTTTATGATTATTTAATTTTTAAATAAGTAAAGTATTTATATGCATATTTTATATCGACAGTGTTTACACAACATAAAAATACTTAATTAAAATTCATTTGAAATCAAGCATTTCAGTTGTTTAACTTAACTAAGTGACTTGTAAATTTAAAACAGTTTTGTAAGCACATACATATGTTCCACATACATACAAAAAAAAAAAAAGAAGATGAAGGAGAATCCTTATCAAATTTGCATTTCCAAACTTTCTTTTACTACAGTTTTTCTTTCATAATTTCTTAATAAATAGTTCATATAAAAGCCATTGTCTGCAGTTGTTTTCATTTTATTTCTACTATTTTTACTTTTATTGCTAACTATTAATCTCTTATGAACTAAATTTAGTTTGGCAGCCATAATGTTGCATGAGTGCCATTTTCGCTTGTACATACATATTTCGAAATGCACATTTTCTTGTAGTAAAAAAAAAAAAAAAAATAATAAGGAAGAAAGAAAAAGCAAATTGCAGCCTTTGTTTTAGTACTTGCAAAAGTTTATGTAGAATATTTTATGAAACTTTAACGCTTACTGGTGATTTATGAGCAGCATATAAATCAAAAGTACATTAAAATGTATGTGTGTATGCTTTAATTTAATTAAAATTTATAAAAATTTCGGGAAAAGGAATTGAAAACGAAATTCGATATTTTGCAGTACAAAAAAAAAAAAAAAGAAAGTCATTACACCAAATTAGAACTGTTAAATTTCGATTACGATTACGATTACTAATCAATTACAGTCTTTTTCAAAAAGAATCATAATGATTACATTATGATTCCTATTTCTGGCAATTTGTGTACCAATAATTTAATAATAAACGCGATTACTTCAGAAATAATCAGAAAATAGTGCGACTACAATTGTTAATAACGTTACGTTTTTACCATTTAATAAAAACACCCAGCTATTTTATTTACCGCACTTTCAATTCAGGGGCCGGATTCTGGCATTCGTGATCGAATATACTCGATAATAAAAACAATGTAGAGCAAAAACAAAATGAGCAACAAACACACAGCATTCTATAACGAAATCGTTCAATCACGAGTGCCAGAATTTGGCCCCAGTTCTTCAATCTCTATTACTTATTGAACTCTGTTAAAGCACTTTGCTAGAGCACTTTTTCCCACTGTTACATCCCTGTGTGACAGCATTTTCAAGATCCTTTTGGACCCAACGATAGACGACAGATGTCGCTCATAGCAGCGCTATCAAGTCACTTGTATTGGATTAACCCATGATGCACCAGTAGCTAAAATTTTTAACAATACATTTCAATTCAATAGCAAATAAATAGTTAAATTCATTTTTGAATAAAATAAAAATATTGAAATGAATGTCCTTTGAATCAGAATCACCAACGAAAAAGATGAAATGGACTTTGTTTTCTCTGTTTTACACCGAAATCTGGACATTGCCTAATCCACTTTTCTGTCAATATCCAGCATATGAAAATTTTTCAAATTACGAACACAAACTTGATTTGACTTAAATAGTTTTTTTTTTCCAATCATAACTCATACATTCGTTCACTTGTTTGATGACATCGATATGCATAAGTGCTTTTTTGCTGTTGTTGCTGTTACCATTATTTTGTATTTTCTAAGCCTATTCATTCAAGCCGACTTTTATGCCTCCCTGCTGGTTAATCTTTGTCAATTGGTGCTTTTTGTGTCCCTATAGACATTTCAACACACACTCAAATAAGACATCCACACTTAGTCAAGCCCTAAAAGTTTAAGTGGCAGAGAAAGAGAGACACAATACCAACAAACAGAGAAACATTAAAAATGTTGTACAACAGGGCAATAAACAAATGTTGAAGAGAAGAGGTTGTGTATGTCAAATTCTACTGTCATCGTCACACATTTGCACACACACACACACACACATACACGTGTTCTTGTATGAATATTTATTTATAACTGTAAATCGGTCTTTGGACTCTGGCTGCGCCGTGACAACAATATGTAAGTTTAAACAAATATTTCACAAGAAAAGTAAATTTGAAGCAGGCAACATTTATGAAAGCTTTAATAGACTACAGCTCAGAGAAATGGAAAACAAGAATTTTTAGTAAAAAGAACAAAACAGAGATGCGTTTTAAAGAAAAACCAAAAAAACATCGAAACATTCCTGAAGAAGATATCCATTGTGATATCGAAATATTGAATTCAACAAACACTTATAAAAAAAAAAAAACAAGTGACCTTAAGGCTCAAACAATTAAAATAAAAAACAAAAAAAAACAAAAAAAAAAAAAAAAACGTGTGAGCAGGCATGAGCTATTTTTTTCGCTAGCAAAAAAGTTTATACAAAATTCATACAAAGTGCTAATTAATGGTTTGTATAAGATTGTTATTGCAGTTTAAATAATTTTCATATGCTGAATATTGATAGAAAAAAGATTAGGCAAATGTCCATTTATCGGTTTAAAACGTAGAAGACAAAATCCATTTTATGTTTTTATGTCGTTGATGATTCTGCTTCAAAGGACATTCATTTCCATATTTTTATTTTATTAAAAAATTAGTTTAATTGTTTGTATGCAATTTAATTGTGTATATGCTATTGAAATGTATTGTTATAAATTTTAGGTGGTGGTGGTGCTTCATGGGTTAATCCAATACAATCGATTGGGTAGCACTGCAATAGGCGCCATCTGTAGTAAACGAAGGAAAACACTACCTTCTATCAATTTTATATTGTTACAAATTTTAACTAGTCGTGCGTTATGGGTTAGTACAACACAAGTGTTTGAGTAGCACTGCTATAAGCGGCACCTGTCAAAGAGTAGGAAAACACCACCATGCAATTTAAATAAGTAGGGTCGTTTATAGATTGTTCTAAAAGGATCTCGAATGGTGCTGCCACATGTTAAGCTTTAGCACAAAGGTTGTTGTCTTAGAACTTTCGCGATCAATTTGTCTGTTGATGGTGCTGAATTACAGGTTCTTGAATTACAAAGTTTCCGAATTCGACAACTGTGTATAAATAGTGGCAACATGTGTGCGTCGGGACTGTCTGGTCTTAACTTTCTTACCATCAACATTAGGCAGTGAGTCTGAATTTCTACAATGGTGGTATAAGTGTTTTAGCAGTGTAAAAGTGTTTTAGCAGAGTTCCTTACCAGAGTTGAATAATTCATAAAGATTGAACGAAATTGGGGGTGCTGTAAATAAAATAGCTGAGTGTGTTTTATTTCGTTTGCAATCAAAGAATTCTCAAAAGCCGTTTTTATTAAAGGGTAAAAACGTAGCAATATGTTGTTGATTTTATTTTTGTACTTCAACAAAGCCTGTCATTTGCCTCTGACCGAAATCAGGAGCTGCTGAGTAACCTCTATGTGGTAATAAATTCGCCTTGATATCATGGCAGTAAGATCTGCTGGGAAAATTATTTTGCTCTTAGTTGTTGAGGCACTGCAACATTTTAATTTAAAAGCTATTGCGGTAAATTATATTTTGTAACATAATTCTAGAATGGAGAAGCAGTTTTATTTTCAAAACATATAATTAAAAGTGTTTTATATAAAAGTACAAACAAATTTATTTAATCGAGTACCTTTGAACACAAACACCGGTATTCATAAAAAATAAAACATTGTTAAAACACATTTTAAAACAAATTTTTCATATAAAATTTGTTCTAAAATGTATTTCAGCAACGTTTTATTTTTTATGAATACCGGTGAATATATTTCCATATCATTTTAAAGCTTTCTAATTCGCTTTTATTATGAAACAAATTTAATTCTTTTAATAGCAAAATTTTATATTTTTAAAACAAATACACATAGTATCAATCTACTGCGATGGATGGTCTGCCGTTATCAGTGATATTTCATGCCATAAAATACTTTTTCCAGAAAATTATACACACACACATTCATGTTTATTTAAAATTGTTTAAATACACAAAAGCGTTTGTCGGTTAGACTTGATTTCCTCGAAACATTTACCACAAAAAACATGCATACATGCTGAAGAGCTCAACTGTCACTGTTTTAAATAAATTTTATTTAGATTTAATGAAAAATGTTGCACCACTATAGAATTTATGAAATCACATTTAGGTCATTTAATAGTTAGTTCATGGTTTTGCATAAACAATTGTTACAGTTGAAAACTAATGCAACAGCATTTGAATGGCAGAAAATGTCCATGAAGAGAAATAAGTTTTATGGAAAGAAAACTCGGTGTGATTTTTAAAGTAGAAAATAGTTAAAAAATGTAAATAAATCTATAAAAACAAATTCCGGTAAGAAATGCTATAACTCTTAGCTTTTAAAATAATTTATTACATTTGCATTAGCAAATTAATAGTTGAAATATACAGCATTTTTTAAAGCAGATTCCCAAAGCAGGCATTATGCTGCATAGCAAAAATAAACAGATATTAATAGTTTTATTTTAAATTAAGTGAAATTAAATGAAATGAAAAATAACTTCAAATACTTAACCTTTTATAGCATAAACACCTAAAGCATACTCTTAGGATCGATTTACAATTAAAATCCGAAGCATACCTTCAACTGTTTTCTTTGTTTTTAGTTTCCTTTACAAAAAGAGAAACACCAATTTTTATAATAGTTACTTACAAGTCTTTATAAACTTTTAACTCAAATTCATTTTAGCTTTGAAAATTATATTCACATTAAGATTATAAGCAGTTTTTTTTTTGTATTACATTTTATTTCAAGCAGAAACGAATGAACAACTTAATGTCATTAATCAAAATGATCTGTTGTAAAATAAAAATAAAACTGTAACATAAACTTCTTGAGAAAACATCATAACTCATGGGAATCATCAGTAAAACTAGAACTTTTAATCTCAACGTCATGGCTGGGAGCAGAAAAATGAAAACATGAAAGGAAATAATTTTTCAGTTTTAAGCAATAATATACATATGTACATAAAAAATGTGTATGAACAGGTATAAACTTTAATGTTCTATCACATCAAATGCGAACAGTTATGCTCAAGATTATATTTCTAAAGTGCAAATCTGCAAGAGGCATCAAAAGAGGTAACAAAAATGAAATATATAATAATATTTTTATGTAAATATTAAAAAAAAAATTAATTTTGCTTTTAAGAGATTGTAATAAAAAAGACAAAAGTGAAGAAATATTAATTAAATTTGTTATAGTCTAACTAAATGACTTAGTACTGTTAATAATTGCGTTTAGCTTGAGTTTGACGATTTTACTGACTAAAAGTTGGAGAAAGATTTTGTTTGTGACAAAATTAGAGTAATCAAAATTTTTAAAGAAGAGAAGATGAATTAAGTTTGATTTTTACTTTCTCAAAATTGAGAAAGATTTCTTGTGATCAAATGTTAGTAATTAATAGTTGAGAGAAGGCACTGACTGGGGTACATATCTTCAGCATGCAAGCTGCTTCGAACCCAGATCATGACTAATTACTGTATACCAATTATTGTAAAACTACAGCGCAGTGCCACCTGAGTTCTTCATTACTGACTGCCTCACTGACTGATAATGTTATTGATCAACTTTCCATTTTTATCACAGTATATAAAGGGTCCGGCAAATAATTTTTTTTTTGACAATGGCGCAAGACATCGAGTGCAGCTTCAGCTGTATCCTGTTGCAACCAAATGTTGCCAATACTCTCCTCTTCAATTTTTGTGAGCAAAAATTCGTTCCACATGGCCCGATAACGATCGCCATTGACAACGGCCACCCCTTGCTCATTTTCGAAGAAAAATTCGCACCAAACAGTGACTCGTTTTGGGTGCTTCGGTTTTTCAATGTATGCGTGTTTTTGCTTGTTTACATGCACGCCAAGATCAAAATGAGCTTCATCTGAAAAGATGATTTTTTTTTGGTAAGGCGATCGCAGGCCCAATTAGCGAAGCGGAAGTCGAAAATCAACAAAATATTGCTACGTTTTTACCCTTTAATAAAAACGGTTTTTGAGAATTCTTTGATTGCAAACGAAATAAAACACACTCAGCTATTTTATTTACAGCACCCTCAATTTCGTTCAATCTATATTAATTATTCAACTCTGGTAAGGAACTCTGCTAAAAAACTTTTACACTGTTATACCACCATTGTAGAAATTCAGACTCACTGCCTAATGTTGATGGTAAGAAAGTTAAGACCAGACAAGAACCTGAGGAAATTACTTCAGCACCATCAACAGACAAATTGATCGCGAAAGTTCTAAGACAACAACCTTTGTGCTAAAGCTTAACATGTGGCAGCACCATTCGAGATCCTTTTAGAACAATCTATAAACGACTCTACTTATTTAAATTGCATGGTGGTGTTTTCCTACTCTTTGACAGGTGCCGCTTATAGCAGTGCTACTCAAACACTTGTGTTGTACTAACCCATGACGCACGACTGGTTAAAATTTTTAACAATATAAAATCGTTAGAACTAGTTATCTGTCAAATCAGACATGAGCTAAGTGTTACCGTTCACGAAATGAGCACTAGTTGACAAAAAAAAAAACGTTAGATGGCGGACCCTTTACTATATTCTCCCACCAACATCCAATTTATTAACCGGTAAAAAAACGAACGCCAAGAACGACAAATGCAGTTTCGAGGAAGTAAAAACTACATTAAAAGCCATTTTAGGTGTAATTAGTAATTGAAAAGTGACAAACTTTTATTTAAATTTGCAAAAAATATAAATGCTTGTAAAACAAAACCGATAAAAATAAGTATTTGAACAAAAGTCATGAGTAATTAGAAATTCCGCACTAGTTGAATTTCATTTTTAGTAAAATACTTTTTATTATTTTATTCATGACAAGGTCTTTTTTTTGGAATGTATATTGTTTTATTTTGATCAAATTTATGCGCATTTTTTTATGACCCCAAAACCTATACAAATATGCTTCTAACTACTTTTTATTTGGCAGCCAGCAATTTGTTGCGAACTTCATTGAATGATGTCAATATGCTTGTCTGGAATTTGCAAAATGATTCTTTACATATAAAAACATAACAAATTGATGCCACTACAGAGTTTATAAACAAATAAAATACAGCAAAGAAAATGGAAAAAAAATCCAAAATCTTGTTCAATATCCACAACTTTTTCACATACGAGATAAACATTGTTTATGATGATATGAAACAATATGTACAAACAAGCAAAACAAAAAATAAAAAAAAATTAGAAAAATGCATAAAAATCACAATATCACAACATGAGAAAACCACAGGCGTATGAGTAATTTATATGAACATGAGAAAACCACATGCGTATGACTAATTTTAAACAATAGACCAGTAAGGGCATATTCATCATACGTTCTTGGGTACTTAACATTTGCTTGATAAAACTTCATATAAATATGAAATAATTGTTGCAAGCTGTATGTATGTACATATTAACAACTAATACATTGACAGAGACAACATAAGCTGTTGCTACTTGCTTGATTGTTTACACAGGCCAGTGCAAGCTCATTTTTAAAGTGTCGTTAAAGAAAACGATCTTAAATAAAATTGCTTTACTTTACCAAATAAAAGTATTAAATGAAAACAATTATGCGAAAAATACTACAAAATCACTGTTCCATTTTTATATATAAAAAGCATTAAATTTGGCTTTTTTTTTGGGAATTGGGTAGCCAAAGTATTGTCGTACGAACTGTTTTGGAGAAGCAAATTATACGAATAGCTTTTTTCTTTAATAAATAAATAGCAAATTTGTAATATAAAATCGATGAAAGCCATTTTACTTAAACTTTTTATATTTTATCTTATTTTTGGGTATGTGAGATCACATAATAAAAATCATTCCTTGTAAGTTATCTATTAAAATTAAAATATAAACTTTATAAGTTAACACTGTCATTTTACTGACAAACAAGTAAAACTCAAAACCACTGGCAAAAAAGCTCGGAACTTGCAGAGCTATGGTGATATTAGTAGAAAATGTCAAAATCTTTTAGCATAAACTCTAAGAAATTTCAATGAATAGAATTTTTTGTTTAATTTTTATTTTTATCAATTAAAAGAAAAAGTTTGATTTCCCCATTCAACTCTCTGGCGCAAACTTTATCGAATCGTTTTTCCTTTCCTAGACTGTAGGGAAATTTAATAAAATTTTAAACTTCTATAAACTTTAAATACACCCCAAATGTGTAGAAGAAATTTGCGAAACAAAACACTGCAGTTTAAGTGTTGGCTTGCAAAACAAAATTACTGGAATGTGTGTGCTCTTTAAACTTAAATATATAATACAGCTGAAAATATTTTTCAAGTTTGTTATGCTTGCTGCTGGTGCAAAGTAAATAAAGTTATTGCTTTGGAGTGTCTACCAGCTGCAAAAGTATGGCAAAAATAAACACACAACAGGATATAACTGAACAGTGGCATTTGCCAGCCAAAAGTATAAAAGAAATATAAACCATACAAGTAAACAAAGCAAAAAAAAAAGCAATGCTGTTTAAAAGGATACAAGTCTTGAACAAATAAGGTTGCCCAAGGATTATCAAATATAAAATATTAACAAAATTAAATTGTAATGCATAATTTGTACAACAAATAAGAAATTGCAGCAGATAAATAATACTACACGCTTCCAGTCACTGATAAATTCAATTCAATTCAGTCATTCTACTTAATTTATAAAAAGAATATAAAGATAAGAATAATTTTTTTTAAGATTCCTGGGCTTTAAATGAAAAGAAAGGGAGGGGGGGGGGGGGAAATATTGTGACTGTGAAGGAAATCTGTTCAAGCACAAATCGATGAAGATGATTAATGTTGTCTGCACTACACACTTTAAGACGATGTGTTAATGAAAACTAGCCAGCTAAACTGTGTTGCCTTTTCTCTGAAAATATTCCAGCCCAACAAGACATCCTTATTTTTAATTTTTGTGATTTTATTAAAACAAAAAGAAACTTAAGAAAACAATGCTTATCTGCATATTTTCTGTTGTTGTGCAAAATGTTATTAAGAAAGTAAGTAAGCTTATTGTTGAAAAAAGTGGCTTTATTTTAAACTATTTAATATAAAATGTATGCCTTGATTACAAAAGGACCTTTCTAGGACCCAAGTGAGCCCTCGTAACATGTACCCTGAGTTTCAATGTGCTCATACAAACAAACAAAAATATAATAATTTCCTTGTTAATGAAACAAATTGTACATCCGCCGGAAGCAATATGCCACCAGAAGACATGTTCAACAACAGCTACAATTTCTTTAAGTAACATTGAAAGACAGGAAATAAACAAGTACATAAATATTTTATGAAAGCTACCACTAAGTTATTTATATTGAACAAAAAGTAGGTGTAGGTATTTTTCTCAAACAAGTATACAAATATTAAAGGTGATACATAATTTTTGAAAAAAAAGGGATATATGGCAGGAAATTATATCCTTGCTCCAGTTGCAATCGAATTTATTTCATATATTAGAAATATAATTTGAGAAATAGTAAGAGGTTTTAGCTAAATTCTGAACAATATTAAAGCCAGAATAAACTTTTTAATGTAAAGGATGTAGGGAAGAAGAGCATATTTATGTGAAGATTGTATAAAAACATGTTTAAAAAAGGAAAAACGAAACACTTTAACAGCCTCTACTTTACTCTAATAGCTGAAATTAAGTTTTCGAAAAAAAAGGATATATAAAGAGAAATCGTATCCTGGCACCGATTGTAACCAAAATTATTTCAGAGCTTAGAAATGTAATTTCAGAAATAGTTAGCCATTTCTATAGTCTTTCTGATCAATAGCAGAGGTGAAATTAAATTTCTTAAAACAAGGATACATGGAAGTATCCATATAAACATGCAGCAGTCGCAAGAAAAAAAACGTGTCTTTCCTACAAAACTAAACATTTTCACAAAATCTTCATTACTTGCATAGCCGAAATTTATCTCAAAGCTTAAGAACATAGTTTCAGAAATAGATTTTTGTTGGATTCTGAACAATACTAAAGCTGAAATTTAATTTTCCAAATAAAGGATATATGAAGGAGAAGCGTATCCTTGCAGCGATTTTAGCTAAAATTATTTCAGATCTTAGAAATGTGATTTCAGAAATAGTTAGAGATTTTGGTTACATTCTGATCAATAATAAAAACTAAAACACCGTTTCAAAACAAAGGACACATGGAAGGAAAGAGGATTGATGCACCAACTGTGAAAAAATTTGTTTTGTCCGAAAAACGAAATATTTTCACAACCCTTTCATCACTTGCAAGGTTGAAGTTTAATTTTTATAGCAAAGGATATATGAAGGGAAAGCGTATCCTTGTACCGATTTTAGCCAAAGTTATTTCAGATCTTAGAAATGTGATTTCAGAAATAGCTAGAGATTTTGGCTGTATTATGGTCAATATTAGAACTGAAAATTGGAAGGAGGGTTCTATTTATAAAAAGAACTCTTCTTGCCTGACAAATTAAAAGTTTTCGCAACATTTTTGTAACTTGTATAGCTGAAGTTGAATTTTCCAAATAAAGTTTATATGAAGGAGATTCATATCCTTGCAGCGATTTCAGCTAAAACTATTTCAGAGCTTTGAAATTTAAATAAAAAAATAGTTAGAGATTTGATTGCATTCCGATCTGTATGAAAGCTGAAATTTAATGCTTGAAATAAAGGATATATGGAAGAAATGCACAGATTACAACAAAACCAATTTTAGAACATACATTAATGTATTATCTAAAGTTGTAAAATAAATAAAGAAATTACTATACAGCTCAGAAATTTAGTTTTAGCTATAGTTAAACCTCTTGGCTGTACTCTTAGTACTGTGATGATAGAAAATTTATTTTTCAATATAAAGGATACCTGGGAGGACACTGCATTTTCACACCAACTAAACCACAACTTGTCACAGAGTTAAGGCATGGAATGTTAGAAACAGTTATACCTTTTGGCGCTGCCTTCTGTTAAATTTTGTAGCTAGAATTAAAGTTTTTGATTGAAGGATATACATATGCCAGGAAAGTGGTTGCTTGCACCGGTGCTTTCTTGTCACACAGTTAAGAGAGATATACATTAAGAAATAGCTAAAGCTGCAGTCTGATACATTTTTAGCTGTAATTCTAATTCTAATTTTGAGAAAAAGGATATATGGAAGCGAAGCGATTCCTTGTCTGGATTTGAAAAAATCTTAAAACCCGCAATATTGGAAATAGTTACAACTTTTTGGTGCTTTCGCAGCATTATTGTATAAGAATTAATATTGAAAAAATATATATATATATATATGTATATGAAAGCAAAAGTTATACTTGCAGCGATTGAACTGAAACTGAATCACAGAGCTAAAAAATATAAACTAAGAAACAGCTTTGCACCGCTCTATCACAATTAAGGTTGCGGTGGCGATTCAAGTAAAAACAAGGCTAAGACGAAGCAAAGCGTGTCCTTGGCTGGTTTTCAAAAATTCTTCTACCAGGGCTAAGGGATACAAGGTTAGAAATAGTTACAGGTTTCAAACTCAATTTGATCACTATTCTAGCTAAGTTTTCGTTCTTTAAATAAAGGATATATGGAAAGAAAATGAATCTTAGGAACTAGTTACAAATTTTGTAGGCACTCTCAGCCAATATATACATATGTATGTATGGGAAGAAGCTACATATTAGTGTTTATTGTGTTAAAAATAATTACCAAGCTTACTTTTGATATGTAGGAAATAGTATTCGTGTTATACTGGACTATAATAAATACTTTTTATACATTTTAATTTGAATTTCTATGAAAAATATTTCATTTGCATTGACTTGTTTTAAAATCGTTATATGTATGTATTAAATAAAGCCATACACAACAACACAGTCCAACCTTTGTGCCACTCAGTCACATGCCCACACGCACGTACACACACACACACACACTCAAAAAGTCACGTACAAGTGCAATAAAACACTCAAAGTGCAAAAATATAAATCCTAAAAAAAAATCAAACTGAAAACAAAAATTATAACCGAAAATAAATTACTGTTCGTAAATATTTTATATAATAGTTGTTGCAAATTTGCTTTTGTGGAAAATGTAGTAGTTCTATTTTAATAAATAATTCTCCCCAACTCGTAGCAAAGAACAGAAAAAAGCAGCACTGTTTTTGAATTTTTAATCCTTTCAAGCATAAATTGGACATTTTTCATTACAATGCACACCAGACTGGAAAATTTGCATGCATGTGTTTAACATTGAAACGGTGAGAGAGAGAGAGAGGCAGAGGTTGTTTGCCACTCAGTAGTAGTAGTATTAGTAGCAGAGTTGCCGTTTTGGTAGTTTCCTACCAAATTTGATAGTTTTGAAATGAGTTGGAGGTTGTGTCGTGAATTTGGTAGTTTTTTTTTTCAATTTCAGTTTTAATTTTTTTTTCACGCTAATCAGCTTTTATCCATTAAATCATCCAAACCATCAATGACAAATCAATTCTGCCTTTTTTATTAGATTGTGATACCGATAAAATTGTATCGCAGTGGAATTTACTAAGAGTTAGTGACCACAACTTGAATGATGAAATGGAGATTAATGTTTTCTGGGAAAAGGTTGGCAAAATTAAAAATGGGCTTAATGAAAATATGTTTAGCGATCCAGTTAATTTTGTTTTCAATTTATTGTCTTTACCACATAGTTCAGCGGCTGCAGAAAGAAAATTTCCAACACTTGCGTTAGTAAAAGTCAAACTTCGAAATAGACTCCAACTATGTGAATTAAAAAATAGTATGATGTGCAAGGAAATGATAAATAAGACTCATTCGCACTCAATAGACTCGAACTATGTTCCTTAAATAATATTATGATGTGCAAGGAAATGATAAATAAGACTGATTCGCACTATATATGGTCAGCAAAAAGAGAGAGAGACTTTAAAAAATCAACTTTTTTGCAAATAAACCCTTAAGATTTTTACTTTTAGAGATGAAGGCTTATTTATTTTTTACTTAAAATTTTGTTTCTTTTACAAATGAATTGTTATTTATTTTTATAAAGATATATATTAACATTGTTATGTATAAACTTGTTTTGTTTATTTTTTTTTTAATTTTTTTTTTTTATAACTGCTTATATTGTTTTTTGGTAGGTAAACATGCCATTTGGTAGTTTTTGAAATGAAATTTGGTAGGAAAAGAAAATTGTGAGTGGCAACCCTGATTAGTAGTAGTACTTTTGTACATGTAAATAATTTTTTTTATTTTAAAATATTTAATGAAGTGGAGTTTGTAAAATTACTGCATGCATTTGGTCACTGATACTTTTTTTTTTTTTTTTTTTTTGGAAATGTATTTACATAACAATTTGGCTAAAAAAAGTCATGCACTTTTCTGAGCCCAGTTATCAAAATTTAAAAATGTATTACCTTTTTTGCTTTCATTAAAAAAAAATTTGAGTTTGATTAAAATAAGTTTGCTTTTTGATAACTTTCTCTGCCACTTTAATAAGTTTAAGAAAAGTTTTAATTCTACTTGAAAATGAAAATCAAAATTTACTGCAACGTTTTCTTTCCTTAATATTTTGTGCTGCCTTTTTTTGTGTTTTTTTTTTTTTTTGAGGGGAAGAAAACAAAAATCCTTGTGTCTTAAAATGTGTAACATTTTGTATGTGTAACATTTTGTTAATGTCAATGCCAGTAGAACGACGAAAAAAACGAAACGCATGTATAGAAAACTTTTTGTTTTATGCTTGAAATAACAAGAAAAGTTTAATATGGGAGTCGGATGCAAAAACATTTCCTTACAAGTGGCAGCAGGTTTTTGGGGCGTAAATTTTACGTGAGGGTTCTGCGACAACAAATTGAGATGTGTGACAAACAAGTTGAATCAAATGTCAGCGTAGATGCGCATTATTTATGTAAATGTGTGTTGAGATTAATAAGTGTTGCAAAAAGTTGCTGAAATCATAAAGCAGGGCAACTGGAAATATGCTGAATTATATATTTTATTTATAAAGAACTGCAATGATTTGAGCAGAGGGAAATTTATGTGTCCATGTGTGTGACAGAAAAGTTTATGCTGGGAATATAATTTCAGAAATAGTTACAGATGTTTCTTATATTCCGATTAATAGTAAAGGAAACAGGTGGTATATGAACACTGATTGCGGAAAAACTAGTCTTTGAGAATGAACTAAACATTTGCACCACCACCATTTCATCACTGGTATAGCTGAGTCTTAGTTTTCGAAATAAAGGATATATGAAGGGAAAGTGTATCCTTGCACCGATTGCAGTTGAAATTGCTTTAGAGCTAAGAAATGTAATTTGAGAAATAGTTAGCCACTTTGATTGTCTTCTGACCAATAGAGTAGGGAAAATTAATTTTTTTAAGGATATATGAAAGGAAAGTGTATCCATGCACCAGTTGCAAGAACAACTTCTCTTTCCTACAAAACTAAACATTATCAGCACATTTGTATCACTTGCATAGATGAAATTTGATTTTTGAAAAAAAGGGAAATGTGAAGGGAAGACGTATCCTCGTAATAACGAGAACTATCTCAAAGCTTAAGAATATAATTGCCAACATATTTATAGATTTTTGTTGCATTCTAATCAATACTAAAGCGGACATTAAATTTTGAAATAAAGGATATGTGAAGCAAGAACGTATCCTTGCACCGATTTCAATTAAACTTATTTCAGATCCTAGAAATGTAATTTCAGAAATAGTTGGAGATTCGGATTATATTCTGTTCAATAATAAAAACTAAATAAATTCTTTGAAATAAAGGACATATGGAAGGAAAGGCTATTTATGCAACGATTGTAAAAAAAAAATAGTTTTGCCCGAAAAACTAAACGCTTTCATAACCCTTTTATCGCTTACTAAGCTGAAATTTAATTTTTGCAACAAAGGATATATGAAAGGAAAGCGTATCCTTGCACCGCTTTTAGCGAGATGTGTTGCAAATGGTATAGAAAAAGTCCTATAAAAAGCAAACTTCGAAATTTGTTTAAAAAGTGGAACACTTTCAAACATTAACTGTTTTGCAAGACCATTTATTTCTTTGCAAGGCTTTTGCACCAAGCTGAAAATATGCTATTAATTTAATATTGCTACAAAAACACATTAAATGTAATTTTTAAAATTAAGTGGCAACGGAAAGGGATCGTGTTTTGATTGGTTAGGGCAAGATGTATTGCAAATGGGGTATAGAAAGTCTTGCAAAAGAGCAAATTTGAAAATTGTGCCACAAACGAAGAGTTTTTGAATGTTAACTACTTTGTCAGACCATTTATTTTTTCGCAAGGCTTTTGCACCACGCTGCAAATGTTGCAACACTTTAAAATTGTTTAAAAAATTATAGAACTAATTTTTAACATAAAGGGTAAATGGCAAGAAGCCGTGTATTGAGTGTTCGAAGAAGTGGTATAGTAAAAATAAGTGGTATAGTAAAAATGGTATAGCAAAGAAAGCAAATCTAAAATTTAAGCGCAAAACAGAAAGTTTTTGAATATTAGCTGTTTTGCAAGACCGTTTATTTTTTGCAATGCTTTTGCATCACCCTGCAAATGTGCTATTAATTTAATATTGCTACAAAAACAAGCTGAAATTCGTTCCTAGAATAAAGGGTAAATGGGATGAGGCCGTGTCTTGAGTGCTCGAAGAAAGGCGCCTTGCCACTAGTTAAGCAAAAGCCTGGAGAAGAGAAGAAATTTGAGCGAAAAATAGAAAATCTTTAAGTTTTACCTATTTCGCAAAACTTTTGCACACCCTTGCAATTATGCAAAAATATACTAAATCTGTTTAATTCCAGCCTGCTTTTGATTGTAAAAGTGCCAGGTTGTCTTTAATATCACCTCCATTAATTTTTCAATTATTTTTTTACTTCATTTGGCCTCAACTTTTCACTGGCTAATTATAAAATATGGCAATTAAATTTGTATGGCAAGTTAATGAAAACTTTGCCACCAGAATTGCTTGTTGAATATAAAAATATATTTTTGAGCAATAATAATATTTATGCCACCGCAAATGTACAAGCGAGCAGATTTCGCTGCTTGATATTGCCTGCTGTTCACTTAAGCAGACATACATACATATGCAAATATTTATGTATGCGGCACCAATTAATATTTAATTATCACTGGCTTTTAAATGACGATTTTGAGTTGAATTAAAAACGTTAAAATGTTTTATATTCTCTTAATTTTAATTGCAAATTTAAAAGCGTTTTGTATGATTAAAAAGGACACATGTGAAATTAATTGCTTAAGAATTGTGTGAGCACATTTGCACTGATTTTTTGCTACGCATTCTTAAATTGTGCAAATTAATGAATTTTAAACTTCAATGTGGAGTTCGTTCAATTTCTCTTAAAAGCAAAAAAGGACCTGGACTTGCAAAAACACTTGCAGAACTTGAAAGAAAACCTAAACCCGTTTTAATGTGCTGCCAATTTATTACAGAAATATGTATTAAAAAAGTTATAACCGAACCATGTTGTTTTGCGCTCATAAATAAATCGTTTGCCATAAAACATATTTTTCTCAACAACAAAAAAAGAAAAAATGTACACAACTAATTTTTCTTTATATAAAACTTTGTTTCTAACACTGTTTACAGTTGTTGAGATTTGCGGTTGCACTTAAATGCAAGGCAAGGAACAAAGGACATTCAGTTGTTGTTCCATATCCTTGCGCGAAGGAAATCTTAACTCATAAAAATTACACGTACGTACATATGTATATAGAGAATAACAAAACTATTAAAACTTTAACAGCAGCCACATAGTAATTCTACACATGTGGTGGAAAAACTTAAACATCCTCTAGAAATGCGCTGGTTTTCCTTCAAAACAATCAAAACAATTCCTTGAATAGCGGTAGACGAAATACACATAATATTTCTTAATGCCTCAAATCTGCTGAAGAAATTCACGCGGAAAAAAAGATAAATACTTTTCAATTTATTTCCCTCAGAAAAGTGTTCGTAGCAGGAAAGAGATATTTTTAATTAAACTCAAAATGGCTGATTTTATTTATGTTTAATGTCATAAGAAGAAGAAGAAAGAAATAAAATTAATAAAGGTGGGATCACACGATTGCCGCAATGCACCAATTTTACACAATTTTTATTGGGCTGACCAGACTTTCTCAGTTCTTGAAACTGCAAGAATTTTACAATTCTACATATAATATAGAATTTTACAATAGTAACAACAATTGAATTTTACTTACTGAAAAACAAAAATTATGTTTGGAAGACGCGTTCAAACAATTCTGAAACTAAATAAATGTATGTATGTTTGTATATTATTGGCGCGTATTGTCTTCTTTGGTTGCCGCTAGAGAACACAACAAATATTGGTGCATTTTTAGAATTTTTATTGGTGAATAGTTATATGTCAAGTGTTCTTACGGTTGTCGCATCAGGGTTGTATTTGATTAGGACAAATAGGAACAATATTCGCTTTGGTACCAATAAATTGTGCTCTCACACGATTGGCATACAAAATATAACAAAAATTGGTGCATTGCGGCAATCGTATGATCCCACCTTAAGAAATAAACTGAGCCAATTACGAGAGTGAATGGCACAGAAACGGTTTCGTACTACTGTGCAAGCAATAGACCCCCTTGCATGGGGTACCCTATGCAGTTTAACTTTTTATTGCTTTCAGTTTAGCATGCGCTGTGTAAATTTCAAGCCTCTATCTCTTATGGCTCAAAAGTTATAAACAGGGACCGTAACTCTTATGACTTTTATCGAAAAAAAAAATCAAGAAATCAGAGTTATTTTTGATTTCAATATTTTTAGATAGAAAATAATCGTTATTTTTGATATTTATTTTTTTAAATGAAAAATTAAAGTTATTTTTGATTTTTATATTTTTATATCAATAATAAAAGTTATTTTTGATATTTATATTTTTAAATGAAAAATGAAAGTTATTTTTGATTTTTGTATTTTTATATCAATAATATAAATCAATTGAAAATTCGTGACATAGGTAATACGTCCGCAAAGCTTATTTTGAAATAGACAATTACAAAGAAAAGCGTTTCGATACTTCTGCTAATTTATTGGAATATTGGGAGAGCAAAAAATGTGTGTTTCCATGGCTTCGAAAATTAGCTTTAATTGTTCATTCTGTACCTGCCACTCAAGTCGGTGGAGAAAGGTCATTTTCAGCACTTAGATTAATATTGGGAGATTTGAGATATAATTTATTTGAGGAACATTTAAAATCAATCTTAACACTGACTTGAATGGCAGCCAAAATTTATAAGCTATTTCTATGCATTCATGTTTTTTGCAGCTGATAATGGATAAGTCAAATAATATATTATATTCATATAGAAATTTGAATGAAGCAGCATATTATAATACATACGACATCAACAAATAAATAAGAGTTTTGAATTGATTTTTATTATTTATATAAAAATATAAAAATCAAATATAACTTTTATTTTTCACTTAAAAAAATAAAAATCAAAAATAACTTCTATTTTTCATTTAAAAAAATAAAAATTAAAATTAACTCTTATTTTTGATTGTTAAAATAAAAATCAGAAATTTAAAAATCATGCAATATGTTGGATGCATTTCGCCTAAAAATCATGATGGTGTAATTAAAAGTTTTCTACGATATTCATTTATGTATGATTTATTTCTTCAAAAATTGAAAAATAGCTCTTATTTCCGGTCCCTGGTTATAATACATACATACATAAGTATATATACATATGCCAAAGAATACCCTGTGGCTAAAGTGAGTCGTATGTGATGCGAAACATTCCGATTACGTTTGAAGTCAGACTGATTGCACATCTGTATTTTTGGAACGAAGTTCCTTAACGCGGCTTGCTGGTAGGGCAAATTAGTAGAAATCGTCACGAAAGCGTGTGAGCTGTTTATATGTGTTGGTGTATCATCTTTCGACATACAATAGTGTATGATGGGCGGCAAGTAGCGAAACTATTTGACGTCAGCGGGAGTTGTGAAAACTGACACTACCAGTTGCTAGATGTCGCTAAAGTAAAGTATGTCACAACAAAAAACAGCAATATTGAAAAATTAACCAACAGTTGCTTTTCTTCGGTTTGTAGCAGATTGACAAAAAAATACTGCATGTGTCAAAAGTAAAAAAATAAAACAAAAATTTAAAGAAGTACCTAAAACTTCAAAAACAACACAAAATAAAAGATACATATCTCACCTTGTATTACATTCGAAGATGAAGAACAAACGTAAAGAACTTCGTTCCTAACGGGGGTCCCCCGACCGCATTTCTTTTTTATTTATTTATTTTTTGTGTATGAAGAACTATCATTCAATTGCGGCCGATGTTGTTTAGCTTTCAGAATATCGGATGTGGCTCGTGCAGTGTCCTCCAGAACTAATTCATTCAATTGCGGCCGAAACAACTCGGTTAATATGGCCCTATAGAGTGTTGTCGTTTGCCGAGCGGCTTCCTCGAAAAAAATGGGCCCTCCTATGACTCCTCGAACGTGAACAGCTTACCATGCAGTCACTATGTGAGACTGTAGTGGCTCCTCGTACATCACTCGTAGATTTTCGGTGCCCTACAAGTGATAGTTTTGTTTGTTCACGTACCCGCTGAGGTGGAAATGAGCCTCATTTCTCATTATGATTTTGGTGGAAAAATCGTCCACTTCGTCATGGACACGATTATTCCACGTTCTTGGGGAGTGTAACGCTCCATGGCTGGTTTAGTTGTATTCTAGAGTTCGACATTGGCCGCCATTTGCAAAAACAAGAGCAACTTCCAATAGGGTGATTTCGTTTGGCCCACCTTGTAGCTGATTGTCAACTAAAGGCTGCACCCGTGTGCAATGAAATTTTAGATTTGTGTTTTTTTATATATGTTGCTGTTGTTGTTGTTGTTAAAGGGTGTTCCCGGATAGTAGTAGAATAACACTTAAATTTCTTCTTATTGTTATTCTTGGTACCCTAGTATTCTGAATTTTGTATAGGCCTGGCTACTGCATGTCTAATAAAAATTTCAAGTCTCCATCTCTTAACGCTCAAAAGTTGCAGCTAATTTCAGTCCCTTGTATGAGAGCACCCTGTATATTCTTAGCTTTTTGTTCTTTTTGGTATTTGTTGTATGGACTAATATGACTATATTATAGTTGTATTTTATTACGCTTTATCATTTCATTTCTTCATTTAAAAGTAAATCCTTTTGGAGAGATTTTTGTTTTCCCTTTTATTTATTTGTTTTACGCAGAGCTCCAATTTAGTGTTTTTTTTTTAACTGATATTTTGTTTGTGCTGAAATTTTATTTTAGTTTTTGCTGAACTATTAAAAGGAAATTTTATTCTTTTTTTTTGCTAAAATATTAAGAGGATTTGTGTCTGCTGTAAATAAATTTTTAATTCGACTGAAATTACCTCAGGTTTTAAAACCCAATGTTTGGTTTTAGTTTTGTGATGGTGTGTGTGTGTGTGTATGTGTATTTTTTCCCGTGGTGAATTGTCTAGGAATTTTTTCCAAAGAAGAGCTTCAAGCAATTTTGTATGCATGCAAGCCTTTAATCCAGCCATTGTTAAAATATGTTAAATTTTTACGGTTTTATTTTCAATGTAAAGACAAACTCGCACACACACACACACACACACACACACATACACACACAAATTCATTTTATGTGAAATGGTTTACTATAATTTGTAGTACTGAATTTTGTTTGGTAAGACCTTGAAGTAAACAAAAATTCCCTGCTTGGGAAATTGTTATTTTTGAGCTAAATTGAAAATGAATTAATTATAGGGATGGAAAATTGCAGTGCCATTGAAAAATTTCTCTGCTAGGGAAATTTTTTTATAATGTTAATTTTCAGTAAACATTACTTTAGTTAACGAGTTTTCTAAATGGTATGAACAAATAATGAATACTATAAAATTTTTGTATTGAACAAATTTCCTTTTGTGGGAAATTTTTGTTTAAGCTCAACTTTTAAATAAAAATCTACTTTACCAATAGTTTTGTAGATTTGATACAAAACTTCTAAAGGATTTGGTTCAATTTTCCGAGTTAAGAAATTTTCCTTCATGGGACATTTTTATTTAAGTTAATTGTTAAAAAAAATATTTAAACAAGATTTTAGATGTTTTGATGAAAACTTATGAAAAAAATGTTTGGAAAATATCAGATTTAAAAATTTCTTTTTGTGGGAAATTCTTATTTAAGGAAATTTCTTATGCAAAAATCCATTGCAACAGAATTTTGATTCTTTTTATACAATCTTGCAAGAAAACTTGGATAAAATTTTTTAGATTGAAAAATATCCCTTTGTGGGAAGTTTTGATTTAAGGTATATTTTTAAGTAAAAATCTATTCGAAAAATGTTTTAATGGTATTCATAGCAATTTTTAGGAAAAGCTGATGGATTTATCTGAGTCAAAAAAATTTCCCTTTTGGGAAATTATTATTCAATTTTAATTTTAACAAAATTAGACTATTTTGTGAACAAGTTTTGAATTATTTTAATGAAAGCTAATGAGAAAATTGGGTTGAGTTGTCCAGATTAAAAAATTTCCCTTTGTGGGAAATTTTTATTTAAGGAAATTTTCTAAGCAAAAATCAATTTGATCAAGATTTTAATTGTTTTGGATACAATCTTGCAGGAAAATTTGATTGCATTTTTCAGATTAAGAAATTTCCCTTTTCGGGAAATTTTTATTTAAGGGAATTTCTTGAGCAAGAATTAATTGGAACAATATTTCAATTGTTTTAAAACAATCTTGTAGGAAAATTTCATTGAAGTGCTTAGATTGAAAATTTCCCTCTGTGGGATATTTTTATTTCAAGAATATTTTTCAGTAAACATCTATTTAGACAATGTTTTACTTATTATAATGAAATTTTATAAGAAAATTCGATAACATTTTTCAAGTTCAAAAATTTTCCTTTGGGGAAATTTTTGATTCTTTATATATTTTTATTGACTTATGAAAAAAAAAAACATTTAATTTTTAATTTTTCTGCTTAGTTTCCTCTGCATATATATATACATACTACATACATCTCTAAGGGGGTAAATTTTTTCCAAAATTTTTTCGAAGTATTTTATGTTCTGTTTTTCTGAAATGTAATTTTTTTTTAACACAATTTGATTATTTAAACTTGGTTTCCTTTTATTATGCTTAAGCTGATCTACCTAATTTTTTACTACAATATACAAGTTTTTAACTTTCCTTCAAAAAAATGTACATATGTATATAAAATTGTTTAACCACAACATCTTCATCAATTGTTAATTGGAGTAAAACTTAAGCTCTTAAAATTGCTTTTTGAGTCTCACATGACTAAACCTTAAGAAGCAAGGAAAGTATACAACATACATACATATCTATATGTGCCTATTTTCATTATCTTGGTTAAATTAAATTTCCAATGCTTTTGCTTTTCACATCAAATCTTTGAGCGCAATAAAAATGGCCAGGTAAGAGGGGTTGTCGATTATCACAGCTAAAAAATTGGCAAGAAGATAAAAGAAGAATAAATGTCGGCCAGTATTGGCACAAGAATTAAGATAAAGCATTTATTTTCCCTTCAAGGAGCCAGGCTTTGAAGGAAATGTGTTTTATAGGTTTGTAGAGGAGAACGTAGACTTTCCAAAACTGAAATCGAAGTCTGCCTTGTAGTTTTCTTATAAAGCAATGTTAAAGTTGTGGATTTTACTAAGAAAAATATGAAAATATTGGCAAAACAGTGCTGCCACAGCAACGCTTTTTCACAGAACATAAGATTGCGAATTCATAAAGCGTTTAAAGCATGCAAAGACTTTTGCTTGTGTGCTAAAAAATTTAATAACAGCATACAAGCATTTGTCTTTTACTGTAAATTTTAATTTTATTGAACTTCTGTATTGTAATACATTTATATTAAATTACTTTTTCAGGCTTAAGTTCAACCCTTGGTTTGTCACTACTTTTAATTAATATCAATTAAGTAAAGAAAAGTAAAATGTAATAGCTAGGTGGACAACCGGCTGTTTCTGGGTAGCAAACACCCTTCATCAGCACCCTATGAACTTTGGACGTGTCAAATTTCACAATTTTGGCACAGCCGCTTAAACCATTCGGCAACCGAAGCTCACTCAATTTTACTTTCTGTTTGTATACTTAATTAACATTAACCAAAGCAATGATATTTTTTTTTGTTTGTGACAAACCAAGGGTAGAACTTAAGCCTGAAAAAGTGACTTTGTTTTTTACCTTCAGCTTTTTCACAGATATGGAAAACTTGTTCTTGGCAAACAGCCTTCGGCCGGTCTAAAGGACTATTTCCGCGATAGTATAACTAACACCAGCTTCGCGTACAAAATCTGTAAGCATCTGGCAGCACAGTTTTTCATTTTATGACAATTGCTGCCATTATACTAAAGTAGACCCAAATATTTTATGTACATACATAGATAGCCAAATGCTAGAAGATCAGCCAAGGGTTTTGAAATTTACAATTTAAAAATATTGCGAAGTGGGATATCATTTCAAGACTCGCCTCTTGAGTATAAGAGAAAATATTTATGCCAAGGCACAAGGCACCTGGGGCACATTTAGCTGTCTTTAAGCTCTTCGTCAGCCCACATGGGTACGTGAACTTAAAGGCCCATGCTGAAGCTTTCTTTTTATATTCAAGGTTTTTTTATTTGCCAACATGTGTATGCACGTGAAAAAATATTTATATGCTTGCTTATTTAACACGTTGCTGATTTAGGCCATTGTGTAGTGGGCTAAACTATTGGTCGAACTCGCGGAATTCGTTGAATTGGTCGAATTCGTCTAGTTGGCCGAAAATTGCCTGGCAGAGGTTGAAACTGTTGAACGGGGAAAGGCAATACATAAGCTGGTTGTACGGGATATGGTGCAAATCGTGGATATTGTTGTCCCTTAGTCCCAGCATTAAAGATGGGACGAAAAAAAGTGCCACTCACTAGAAAGACAAAATTTTTCATTTATTGCCCGGTGCATGGGGTCCTCAACACTCACACATACATACCTTGGCCAAGCATTAGCAAAAATACGGCAACCAGATACACAATTGAGATTTTCATACTTTCTAGATTTTTTCAAATTTCAACCGAAGCCCTGGCCGACTCTCAGATGACAGACTAAACTAATTAGCAGGTGTAATTTTTCTGCTTTATATATACAATAACTAGAACCAACTTTACTTTATATCAAATTGCGTCTGGATAGTATAACAGTTTGTGACTTGAGGGCAGTAAGAATTTCGTTTTAAAATAACTTGAAAATATTCAGGAGAGTTGAGAATTTATGAGCCTCAGCCAACTTCTTTGCTTCGCTACTCTCTGTGAAAACATCGCATTTGCCTGAAACTTTTTAGACAATAAACATTCAAAGCAAACAGATACTTTAACTGACCTAATTAGTGTAGTCTATGGCAAAGTAAATAAGCTAAAAGAAAAACATGTTCATAATCATAAATATATAAAACTATTAAAATAAACGCACTTAAACAAGGTTGTGAGTTGGCGAAAATGGACTCTAATTTCTGATGTTGTGAGGCTGTTCAGGTTTGCGAATTTATGCCTGTTTATAGGGTGTACACATTTTTTCTCTTGTTTTCTAGCCCTTGATGTGATTTACATTAACTAAATAATACTAAATATCAAGGATTTTTGGCTAGCTAATTTGCAGCCACCATACTCGTGTTACTTAAGCGATACTCACGCCACTCGATCACCCAACCTGTTGTGTATTTTCTGCCTAAATTTTAATTTTATCAAACACGTCAATTATTATTTTTTTTATTTACATTTTTCATTGCGTATGTATGCATCAGCTGAAACGTTCTCAGCACACAAAGGTAACGAAAGTTATATTACAATTCTCTGTATATACATATGTATGTATATCTTTATTTTGGTTGCTGTTTCACATCCGCCACGTTGCTTAAGGTTTAATTATTCCTGACTTTGCCATAAGGCTATACCATAACCATAGCCATAACCATAATATTTTTGTCTGGCAACAATTAGTGCCGCCATAGCCGTAAACAGCTGTTTATGTTTTATTTTTATAATTTCAATAGTGCAGTAGTAGTAACACAACAAATGTATGTATGTATATATTTTGCAATCAGCTGTTTATGGTTATGGCAGAAAACCAAAATTCAATTGGTATCTATGGTTATGGTTATGGCTATGGCATTATGTTAAGTCAGCACTGTTCATTTATAGTGCTGCCCATAAAGTTGGTTCGACCGGCTGTTTTATATGGTTATGGTTAAGTCGGGACTAATTTAACCTTTAGTTAAGGCCGTGATTTGCTATGGCAAACTACAACAAACACTTTATAAACTAAATTTATATTTAACTTTATTAGGTTTTATAAATGAGCGCAAGGTCACTTTATTCTCGATAAATATATTTTCTATTTATTGATAAATTTTCGATATTTCGATATGCCTTTGTGTATGTTCTTCAGGGAAATGTGTTTTCTAATATTTTATAAATTTTCAAATTTCAAAACAAATCTTAATGACAAACTAATTGAAAAATAAAAAGGGTTTTACACATTCATAAATATTAAAAAGTAATTTATATTAAATTACTTTTTCAGGCTCAAGTTCAACCCTTGGTTTGTCACTTTTTAATCAATATTAATTAAGTAAAGAAAAGTAATTTTATTTTATTTTTTTTTTTTTTTTACAACTTTAGATAATACATTAATGTATGTTCTAAAAGGAAATGTAGCTATAGCAAAGAAGCTTTAAACTAACCTTATTTTTTTTTTGTTGACCGAAATCTTTAATATATGTTGCCCATTTGTTGGAGTTTGTGTGTTAGTGTTGTGTATCAGGCTAAAAGCAGTAGTCAGCTGGGCTTGTAAGGCTACCTGGCATCGAGGTACATTGCACATCTGTGACAGGCTTGTATTATTCGCTATACTGCAAGCAACTTTTAATTGATAGCTTAAGAATAATAGAAAAAATGTGGACAGCACATGGCGGCTGGCACAAAGAGAGAAGAAATTTTTATAAAAAAAAATAAGAACAAATTTGAAAATGGGATGATCTGCTGAGTGTGTTGATGACACCATCAGAAATTATGTTTTATTTTCGCCAGTTCACTAAATAATAACAAAAATTAACAGTTTATTTTTATAATTTTGTGCGTGCTATTACTTTTTATGAACACTTTTTTTTTGGTTTATTTACCTGTTCTAACACTAAATTAATTAGGTCAGTTAACTAATATTTGTTTGCGTTAACTCTTTAGGTTATTATTTTCTAAATAGTTTTAGGCACATGTGATGTTAAAGCAGAGAGAGAGAGATTAGCAAGGTACAGATAAATATGCACATGCCAAAGAATACCCTGTAGATAAAGTGAGTAACATGTGAAGGGAAACATTTTGACTATTTTTGAATTCGGACTGGTTGCGCATGTGTATTTTTTTCTTTTTTATGAGGAACTAGCTAACACAGGTGGGCCAAAAGAAGTCAATCATCGATGTTGTTTGGTTTTCAGTGCCCCATTTCTGTTGGAACCATATGTCGTCCAGACTTAATTTGTTCAATTGCGGCTGAAAAAAGTCGTTTAACATGGTCCTATAGCGCGTTGTCGTTTGACCAGCAGCATCCTCGAAAAAAAAAATAGCACGATGACTACTCCAGCGTGAGCAGTGCACCATTCAGCAGTCACTTTGAGCAGGTGTGTAATGGCTCCTCGTTCATCACTCGTAAATTTTCGGTGCCCCAGAAGCGATAGTTTTGCTTCTTCACGCTTCTGCTGAGGTGGAAATGAGCCACATCATCGCTCATTATGAGTTTGGTCGAAAAATCGTACACTTCGTCACAGATACCGCGTTCTTGGGGAGCGCTCCGTGGCTTGTTCACCAGTATTCTACAGCTGTTTAGTTCACAAAGGTAAAAACAGACTTGCTATTGGCTGCCACTTGCAAAAATAAGAGCAACTTCCAATAGGGTGATTTTTTTTTTGTTTGGCCCACCCTGTGTTTCAAAATTGGTGCTAGTTGTCATACTAGAATTCTTTACACCACTTGGGTTTTACAAGTTTTACTTGCTAGCTTTATTTTTACAGCTTTAGTTTAATTTTCTCAATTTCATGTAACTCTAAAGCGTTTCCCATTTTAGCGTGTCGTAAGCTGGATTCGAATACATGAACTTTTATTTGAATGTTCTTCGGCCAGTCAACCAACTCAGCCATAGCGAAATGTCTATCTAGCATAGAATTTAAGAATATTTCTTGAAATATAAAAAATTAGCTTAAAAGCAATGTTGGCTACTTTGTAGTATTTTTTCCCCCAAAAATGTAGTGACCGGGCGATTTTTTCCCATAAAACGATGATGCATCCCTTGTTGTTGTTGTTGTTATAAAAAATAAACGATTATATATAGTTATCTCTCTCTCTCTCTCTAATATTGACTGGAAATAAAAGTATTTCTCATGTGCCTCGCTGTTGTCTTGTCCCAACACGTAACTAGAAATGCGTTTAGCAGCAGGGTAGCTAGATTCGTGTGGGCCTATATACACAGATAATAGTTATATGTGATACACAGGTATAGTGCCATTTCATATCACCAGTTTTTACAACTTATTTTCGCAACAAAATTCTTACGTGCAGAACACATACATGCACATGTATATATGTATATGGCTTTAGCAATTGACTTCTAATTTGAGGAAAAAAAAGAACATCAACACCCTGAGCGTTGCATATATAAGGCTGAAAAAGTCCACTGCAAATTAGTTTGGTCTGCCATCTTAGAGCTGAACCTTCAGTTGAAATCTACAAATAGAAAGAAACCATGAACACCTCAATTCTGTGCCTGTTTGCCGTATTTTTGGTAACGCTTAGTCAAGGTATGTATGCGTGTTAAGGGCTACTGTGCGTATCCTGAAAAAAAAAAATTAATTAATTATTAAGAATGAGTCTAATTATTTATTTGTTATAGGAGCCAATTGAAATGTATTTTTTTAGGTCTAAAATTTTTTTCTGTATTAACCGCTCAATTCATAAAAATTATTTTAGGCTTATAAAGCTCTTATTTGACATATTTGTATGGAAAATTTGTCAAAAAGGAGTTTAATAAAAATGAAATATTTGTTATGAAATAAATATTTATTATATTATTTATTATATTATGAAGGTTTGTTTTAAACATTGTGTTCAGTTTTTTCGAGTCTACAGACGAGTTGATTACACAGAGCGAAAACTTTCTAATAGATTCAATAAGATTTTCTCTTTGAACGTTTTTAGGGCTGAGGGGTATCCCAGCAGAGAGAAAAGAAGATTTTTCTATGGGTATTTCTTATTATTTCCATGTTGCAAATCTTATTAATTGTCTCAACAAGAAATACACATAAAACCAAGAAGAAAACTTGTTACTCACGTTTGTTTTTACTCAGTTTCCGATTTGCACGGTACCAAAAAAAAATTCTATAGAGAAGAACTTATTGATTCTATTAGGTTTTCTTGTAAATTCTATACAATAAGGATTTCTTATTGATTTTATTAGGTTATCCTATTAATTTTCCCTATTGGTTTTTATTAGTTTCCTATATAAAAACACGTAAATCATCTTTTTAATTTCATTAATTGTTGTTTTTTCAATAAGGTTTTCCCATTTAAAATAATAAGGAATCCTTCTTGAAAAAAAACCATAGAGATATCTTATTGATTTTGTTCTACTTTATTAGGTGCTTTTTTCTCTGTGTAGCATCAACGAAATGTCGGCGGCATGTGGAAAAAAGACAGAAAACAATTAAAAATAAGATAATTAATTATTAGTTTAATATTATTTTATTTTTCGAGCTATAGATCCTGCTATATATTTATTTGTTCGTTCATCCGATAAAGATGAGCTGCTGCTTCAACAAAGAAATAAATACATAAAAGGACCTAAAGCTCAAAAATTAAAAAAAAAGCTTGCAGAAATTATTGGAGCAAATGATCCGTTTTAAGTTAAAAGGAGTAGTTACTACATGGTCCGATGTGATAAAAATATGAACCATGATGAATAAAAAAAAAAATATTATGATTACCATGTGGTAGTCCATGGAGTAGTGAGAAGAAGTCACTTCAAGACTTGCGCGGGGTAATTACCTTTGGATTACTCTGACATAATATTGTTTTGGATTACATGGTCCTCTCCTAGGACACTGTAATGTAAAATAGAGCACGTTTTCCCGCATACTTGGATTACTTTTGGACTAGGCCGGGTTGTTTGGGGAGTACTCTTTACATGCGTGTAAGGAGTAGTCCCGATTTCTGCAGGGTAATGCAAAAAATAATTATTATAAAATGTGTTTAAGTTGGAACACATTTCGCATTGGTATTGATCCTTTTGAATGGGGTATGAAAAAACACGCCAGATCAAGTATAAATAAAAATTTGTTGTGCTTTTTTCTAGGTCTAAATAGACCTAGGTAATTAACCGGTATTAATAATATCATCAGGTTTGTGTTGAATTTCACTTCTTCAGAGTTGAAACAGATTTTTGTTTTTGTGATAAAATTGTAGTGCTCAACATATGTGGTTAAAGAAGACGAGGAAAGTAAAGTTGAAGTCTTAATGGCTGGGACTGCTTCGCATCTACCATGATGCTCATCAGCCCCCAAATTGCTTCGAACCCTGATCATGACTAATTCTATATTGTTTCTAAGCAGCTCCACATTACCAACTGTCTATATTTAACCTCATTGATCCTCAAAAACGAGCTTAATTGTTTATTCGCTGAAATTTATTATTTTAGGTGTAAAATAGATCTTAAAGTTTTCTGTTTTTTTTTTCCAGCCGTCTATATGCCACCGACATTTCGTTGATGCTAATCGACTCATCAGTAGACTTGAAAAATCTTAAAAGAATATTTGTAAGAATGTTTGAGATTTTTCGAGTCTACTGGAGAGTTGATTAGCATCAATGAAATGTCGGCAGCTGAAAAACCAGACACCATTAAGGTCTGTTTTAGACCTAAACTAATAACACCTATTGATCAGCTTTCAATTTTATCTCTGTGTTATCTGTCTTGCTAAATGTTTTCTGTCTATTTCAGCTGTCTATATGTATGTCGTTGTTGCCACTCAACGAAATGTCAGCCGAAAAAGACAGAAAACAATTAATAAAGAATAAAAATATTTCAATTAGTTCTTATAGTAAATATTAATTAAAATTACTGATATTTTAATTACATTGATCTATTAGATATTTATTTATATGATTCTTAACTGGCTCAAGTTCAATTCTCGGTTCATCACTTTTTCTTTTTGTTAATATCAATAAAAAAAAAGTGATCAACCAAGTATTAAACTTGAGCCAGATTAGGGTTATATAAATAAATATTTTACATGCATATACATGTATTTAAAATATCTCTAAGTTTAAATTTTATTTTCTATGAGCCAATTGAAAGAGCCAGCTAAGAATCATACAAATAATTACTTAAATTTTATATTGTGTTTTCTTGTTTTAGCGAGTGCAACTTTTTTGTTCCCGTTCTTTCGACAACAAAATCAAGAATTTCCATCATATCCTGCCAGACCAGTTTATGTACAACCTTTTCCATATCAACCAGCTCCATATCAACCAGTCCAACAATTCCCTGCATTCCAGCCAGTTAACCCATGGCAGCCATACCAGCCATATCAGCCATACCAGCCACCTCAACCTTTCCAGCCAATTAACCCATACCAACCACTTCAAACATTTCAGCCAGTCCAACGCAGACCAATAGTTTAATCAGCGCACCAATGGGGAGAAGCCCAAACAGCCGCTTGTAAAATTCTAGATCAGCAACTTTATTAAATAAACAAACTTAGACTAGCTGTAGCTGTATATATTATTGTAAATAATTTTCAATTACTTAAGATACATGTGTACATGCACGTTAGAGAAAGGATCTCCAGTCGAGATACCCAAAAAAAAAAAAAAAAAAAAATTAAATAAGGCGCGACCACTGCGCCTGAATAATAATGAAACACTTTTTTTTATTTTTCCAAACTTAAAGATTTTGACACTTTTATCCTTCACTAATAAATTTCATATAATTAAACAAATTTTTGTAATTATGAACTTAATTATTTATTTGCTTTAAGAGGAAATTGAAATGTATTAATTCAGGTCCAAAAATGAACCTTTTCAAAAAATATTTGCTGTATTTTTCAGCTGTCTATATGCCGACGACATTTCGTTGGTGCTAATCAACTCATCAGCAGACTTTTTTAAAAGTCTTTCTTAAAAGTTTGTTTGAAACTTAACTACTAATTCCATAATTCCCATGAGCAAAATCAGAATCAGAAATGTTCAAACAAACCTTTAACACAGCAAACATTTCTTTTTCGTTTTGCAACTCTTTTACATTTCTTTGCAAACTTCTATACAACGAGTTACCCCATTGGTTACTATGATTTGTATTCTTGAAAGTATCAAAAAGTTAAAGTTTTTTGAATATTCAAATATGAACTTAATTATTTATTTGCTTTCAATATTTGAATATTCAAAAAACTTTTACTTTTTTTTTTGACAAAGAAAACTATAAGAATTAATTTAATTAATTTTCTTTAATCGAACTTTTTCTTATATATGTAATTATTATTGTATTAAGTTTATCAGGCTCAAGTTCTTTCTACGTTATTTTTGTGATTGATATTACTTAAATAAGACAAGGAAAGCCTGCCTAATGTTTTTGATGTCTTCTTTATCTTATTTAATTAATAGCAACCACAAAAATAATATAGAGAGAACTTGAGCCTGATAAACTTAATACAATAATAATTCTATAGGAATTAAATTTGGCAAATCAGTGAGATTTATTTACCCCCGATTTTTGACTTGGGATTTAAATACAAAATTAGTAAAATTTTCCTTAAAATTTAAGTTGGATTTAAAATAGCTTTCTGTTTTACAGTCGAAGCAGCACAATGTAAGTGTCAAAAAATTATCGATAACTCAATAAAAAACAGCTGTTTAAACAAATTTGGAAGCAAGTGAAATAAGTGAAAAGTTTAGAAAATAATAAATTGTTTTGTAAAAATTATTAATTAGTCAAAATGAGTAGAAAAAGTGATAAAAGGACTACCAATTTCACTGCCACAGAGGTTGATTACCTTCTGGAAATAATAAAAAATCAAATTATGAAACAAAAAAAGCATGTGCAATTTTCTTCATTTGCAGAACAAAACCAAACTGTCAAAATCATATGGCAGTACGAAAAACTTAAATCGATTTTAAAAGGGCACGGCAGGCCGTTTAAGTTTGATTTAAATAGCAACTGTTTGACTCAATTTTGCATTAAAATGGCATTTAAAATCCAAGTCGAAAATTGGGGGTTAGTGTTTAAATTTCAAAATTCAATTTAAGATGTTCCAGTAAAAAACAGCACAAGTGTAGACTAAGTTTTATTGGCTGCTGTTATGTCACTTGTTATTTACTTTAGAACAGAAAGCCTTAGAAACAGCAATATTTATCTACGTACATATTAATCGAGCAATTCTCTATAAAAGCAGTTAGTATGCGTGTATAAATCAGAGGGTTGCAACAAGTGTGATCGAGCCGCCTTATAAGCACGTGACACAAGTTCATTTCGCGATCAAATCAAGCGTGCGCAATTTTACTTCACTTCCGCTTACAAGTATGTGTCACTCGAAAGCAAAGCAATCGCTTAAGCCCACATGACACTTTCAGTCACATATTTGGACTCGTTACTTTCCTTTGTTAGGAGCTACGGACAGCTGGATTCATCGTAGTGTGCAAATCAGCGCTATTCTCCGTTCCACCCGTCCCCCATTTCTACCATTCTGCACACCTCCTTTTAAGATTTTCTCCTTCTTCTATCTGTCTCTCTCTCTCTCTCTCTCTTTTCACAAGGAGCTTCTCACTTGAAGGACCCTCGTGGGCCAGCCATCGTTCTAGCTCACTCTCCATCAGCCTGTCTATCTGAAATAACTTCGGAGAGGGTGTTGAAGGTTTGGTATTTATATTAATATAAACAAAATCTTTAAACATGACACTTGAACAGTGCAAGCAAAATATAGTGTCCTCCTACAGGCCTTGTGAACTACGCGTCTTGTTGGCGAAAAAATCATTATTTCCTTTAGAAATGAAAACGCCTTAGGAAACTTTTCAAAAACAAAATAATCCACTAAATTCAACAACATACAAAGTTTTCCAAAATGTATATGTAATGCTCTAAACACTTACCCCCTAATTCATAAAAATTATAACAGGCTTATAAGACTGCTATCTGACATATTTGTATGGAAAATCTGTCAAATAAGAGCTTTATAAACCTGTTATAATTTTTGTGAATTAGACGGTTATTAGACGACAGCAGACTTCAAATGCTGCCAACTTCAAGTGCTGCCATCTTTAAATGCTGCTTTGAAGTCGGCTTCATAATTATTTTGAAGACAGCAACAACATAACAATCAGCTGATGTGTAAATCAATTTCAAGTTTTTATAAATATTACAAATTCAAAGTTTAAAAACAAAAAAATGAGCGAAGAAAATTTAGTTAAAATAGCTCAGACTACAGCTGAAGTGTATAAAGCCCATAAGACGAATAGTACAAGAAACCGAAGATGGTGGGTTCGCCCAGTAAATATAGCGCGTGATGAAGAGGGCTTTTACAAAACATGTGTACAACAGCTTAAGGAAAAAGATGAAGAACACTTTTTCAAAGCAACCAGGATGAAAATTAAATACAATATCACAAAAAATTAACTCAAACGAAAAAAAATAGTTTTGAGATTAAAAATGAACAGCTGTGTATTTTAGCACTACAAATTTCAGGGATGCCCCAGTTTTTATTTCATAATGAATAAAATTGAAGTTATTGATGAAAAATGTAATAATATCACGAAAAAAACGTATGCGTTATTTATTTGTTTATTGCATTTTTGCAATGTTCTTTTGTGTTTAATATTAAAAAAAAAGTTGTTGTTCTAATTTGTCCAATTTATATACATATATAATGGCAACACTATATTTGCTTATTTGCTGCCCATCAAAATAGAAAATGGCCAAGTTGGCAGCAGCAGCAAATGCTGTTGTGCAGTCGTGCTGCTCTGCTGCCGTCAAAATAATCCTTTTCATTTAAACACTGCATTTTATTTTTGACATATTGCTGCTTGCTATCTGCTGTCGTCTAACGGCCTAATTCATAAACACATTATAAGAGTATTATAACCAACTTATAAGCAAAAATCCCGAAAAGTGTATTCATAATCGACTTATAGCTTATTATGCTGCTTATAACCATCTCATAAATTGGATATTTTTATTGTGGCCTCTACCCAACTATAAGCGTTTAATAGTGAAAATTATTGAATTGATGATTTTTTTATTTTAACACTATTTATCAATTTTTGCTTCTTAAATATGTCTATATGATTGCAATTCATTGTTTCTTACACCAAATCATCATTACGCGTTAAACTATAAAATTCGAATATATGTATGTATGTAAATCGGTTAAATTCTACTGATAATATGGTGTAAAAATCGGTAATATACACTCATAAAGACACATTAACCCTGCAAAAAGCATCTCATTTTTTTATCAAACTAATTTTTCTTTAGTTTTCACATAAAATACAACAAGTATTTTGACGACTTGTATCGATACAATACACAAAGAAATACATACATATGTACATAGGCATGCATGCATACACATACATACCTACGCACAAACAACAGTAGCGATCCTGCCTGCATTTACAATGTATACACATGCATTGGCCTCTACTTAACTATAAGCGTTTGATAAAGAGACATTCGTTGAGTTGATGAAGAGTTGCGAAGAAAGAATTCATCAATAAAATAATTTTAATAAAAGATATTTGCGAATTAAATAATATTTACCACTTTTCATTATGTTTTCATGAAAAATATTTGCAAATAATTATAGTGCTACACAAACAAATGCTAGAGAGTAAGTAGTCGAGTACTTTTGGTACCACTCGTTAAACAAATGTGTTTAGAAACAATTTTTTTTTGCAATTCAAAGCCTTGTATACATATTTTTCGCAATAAAAATAGGTAAACCAATAAATTATTTCATATTCGAACAAATGTATGTTGTATAAGTAAATAATATTTTGCATTTTTCGAAACTACTCAAACAATCAGTTTCTTACATACATCTCATATATGCAGCACTAGGCACAAAATGAGAGTGAACATTGCATGGTATTGCCAACAATAAAGTACAAAATTAATAAAAGAGTTTATTAGTTATTTCACGTATATAATGTGTTTATGAATTGAATTTCTTATGAGTTGCTTATAACACTGTTAGTGTATGATAGCTATTACCAGCTTATAAGCTGAAATAAGAAATTTTTATGAATTAGGGGGTAAGTGTTTAGAGTTTAAGTGTATGTAAAGAGAACAATTAAAAAAAATTTATACAAAATCATTTTCTTAAAAATACTATAACTACTTAAAGAAGTACTAGAGCTTCAAAATATTTTTTTGGGCACCAATATCAGAGTAAAACATGTGCAGCATCAAATAGAAATTTTGGAAATAAAACAGAAACTATTAGTAATAGAGTTGCAAGTTTCGAACCAAGTCCAAATTAAATTAATAATCTTAAAGGTTAGAAAATATGAGAAAACTTGTGTAAAATCTAGCCGTTTCCATTTGTACACTAAAGCCCCGACTTGCGTCGTTCCTTCGTTTCGATTTGCGTCGCTTTTTAAAACTGGAAAAATTCGATTTGCGTCGTTGCGATTTCAAGTTGCGTCAATTTGACATCATTGGCATCATTGTGGATTACCATTTCTAGCATTTTTAGTGTAGTATGTATTTAGTATCTTGAATTCGTTAGTTTTTACAACTTCTGGCAACAACGATCGTCACCTGGACGTTAAGAAATTTTCAGATTGCGTGAATAAAGGGGAATCCCCTTTCTTTTTTATATATGTAAGTGGCGCTAAGAGCAGCTGTCCGGTTATGGTAACAATTTAGTGTGTGATTCACCAGAATATGCCTTAAGGACGTAAAACATGAGTCATTTTATGTTTTTTTTTTCTTAATTTATGGTTTTGTTATTTCTTTATAATATATACATATATACATTTGTTAAAGTAAATTAAATAAATAAAAACGTACTCATACTCAAACTATATGTTTTAAATATTTTCCCCAAAAAAATTAAATTTCAGTGCATTTATATAGAAAAAAGTGATTCGATTTGCGTCGCGTTTCTCCGGTCCCCATTAACGACGCAAGTCGGGGCTCTAGTGTATTGATGCGTGTGGTTCATGCCTCATCACGACAAATATTGCAGACATGATACGATCGGTATCGATCAGGTTTTGTTGTAATCGTATGGTCAAGAGCAATGAACTTAATTATGGTTACAAGTACCTGCATGCATGTGCAGATAAAACTGATCGTTTAAGCAGCACGTTTGCTAAAACAAGACTGTCTTGTTGCTAAACAAAAATATTACATGCTACAAAGTTCTTTTAGTTACTGCCACTTGTGCGTACATATGTAGCTGTATTTAAAATGTGCGTATCCCATCCCTGGTAGGTGCCAGTATGTACATACATACATACATTTCTGTCTGTACTTGTGCGTAAAATAATTTAAGCAATTAACATTTATAGATCAAAAGCAAACAGATACATAGTTAAACAACATAATTAATTTGCCGCAGTCTTAGCAAAAGTAAATAAAAGAAACAAAATTACATTCATACAAAATAATCAGAAGCATAAATTAGGAAAAAAAAACAATTTTTTTTTAGACGCAGTAAAAATTTGTTTCCAAATTTGTTCTTGTTTTCAATTGTTGAAATATTTTCTGGCTCAAGTTCTTTCTATATTATTTTAGTGATTGATATTAATTAAATAAGGCAAAGAAAACATTGCCTTGAGCTCAGGTTTTCATGTTTCTATAGCGACAACCAGGCCGCTCAGCCTCAACCCAAGTTGTTGTATATTTTCTATCTGAATTTTTTAATTATATCAAGCACACCCATTACTACTATTTTATTTTGTATGTACACTGAAAAAGCAATTCAATCCATTTGTACTTGAATCAATCCCAAGCGGTGTCAGAAGTTCGGTAAGTATGGATTTCCTTAAATCAAATACGTTGAGCTTGTTTTAAGTATCGATTTTTGAAGCGCTAAAGACTTAATTTTAGACATATTTAATCCCAGTTTTGGATTGAATATAGCTCACATCCGTGACCTAAAAGAAGAACGCTGTTCTTGATTTAAGAACCTTGATACTTACCGTACTTCTGACACCGTTTGGGATTGATTTAAGTACGGAAGGCTTGTGTTTATTTTGAGTGTGAGGATTGATGCGATGTTTCTGAAGTCTATTTAATCCCAACTTTGTACCTGAAATATTCCCTTCTACTTCCTTGATTTAATAATAATTTATACATAATTTTGTCTCTTTGCCGACTTGAACCCGGAACCTAACTAATGCCAGTTCAGCCACTCTACAAATTCAGCCATCGTAGCAATTAAAAAATTTAAACAAAATTCAGTACTTAAACAAACACACACAAGTGCTGCGTTCAAATACTCTCAAGAATTTCGTACTCATTTTATACCTTACCAGGATGGATTCCTTTTAATAATCCCCATTGATCTTGTTTTAAGAACACTTTTGTGTTATGCGTACTAAGATCAAGTAGGAAAAACTTAAATTTAGAATGCGATTTTTCTTTCTGTGTATCATTGCATATTTAGCGGGTGCGAGAAAGTGTGGCGGCTTCGAAACAACTAGTTGTTTCCTACATTATTTTTGTAATTGATATTACTTAAATAAGACAGGGAAGGACTGCTTAATGTCTTTGATGTTTTCTTTGTCTCATTTAATAAAAATCAATCACAAAAATAATACAGAAAGAGCTTGAGCCTGATAAACTTAATACGAAAATAATTATACAAGACAAAGTTCGAATAATACAAAATTAATTATATACAATATATGTATGTATACAAGATGTCTGGTGGCATTACATTTACATTTACATGTAAATGTAATTTACATTTTAAAAATTTACATTTACATTTTTTATTTCAAAATTCATTTTTTTTTTTTTTTGTAAAATTCGATTATTTCAAAAGGTAGCAAGCGGTGCGGGGGAAAGGTGACGTCGTTGGAACTATCGATTGTGCGGGCCTGTCAGCCAAAATAACGCAGTGGTCGAGTGAGCAATGCGCCTTCATTGTGGAAACATTTTTAAAAAGTAATGACTCTTAAGTAATTGCTGGACGATAATTTTATTCAAAGTTTGGTACTCGGCGAATACTTGATGGACGGAGTGTAAATTTAATTCGTTAGTGGATGCAGAAATTCTGCCCAACTGCTTCGGTTATGGGGGTGTAGTCGATCTTCAAGGACTCCCGAAAACATTGAACTTCTCGAAAGCAGTTTACGTTTGAAAAGCCGCAACTTTTAATGCGCAAAAGAGCAGCCTCACTGGGACTTCCAACAGTGATTATTCATAAAATTTTAATAAATAACCTGAATTTCCATTCTCTCAAAATACAAATTACTATAAGTCTGCGCTAAATTCTCTGTGTCTACTCTAAAGTTCATGCTATGCGCCAATGGTGTTTTAATTATCTCTCACATTTCTAGCATGTAACGTTTCTTATAACTATTTTCTGTTTTTAACATTTCTATTTTATTTTATTTTATTTATTTTATTTTATCTTATTTTATTTTATTTTATTTGCTTTTACTAAGACTGCGGCAAATTAATAACGTTATTTAATTATGTATCTGTTTGCTTTTGATCTATAAATGTTTATTGTCTAAATTATTTTACGCACTAGTACAGATGTGTATGTATGTACATACTGGCACCTATCAGGGATGGTATACGCACATTTTAAATACAGCTACATATGTACAGACAAGCCAGAGATTGGCTGCAAGTAACAAAAGAGCTTTGTAGCAGATATTTTATGTTGAAATAGTTCTCCTTAAGCGGAGAGTTTTATCTACATGTGGTGTCCCGGTTGGAAAGAAAGCACAATTTATGATTTAATATTCAATTGAGTTCTTTTATTTCAAGATTATTTATTATAGTAGTAATAAGATAATTTAAGTTCACAAAGGTATGTAATTTAGGTAAGCTTTTATCATTCAGGTGTACATTATTGAGAAATTCAGGTAAGTCTATATTAAGTACTTTAACACACAGTCGATTCAACTTGCTCAGCAAATAAATTATTCCTCACACTTTATAAACTCTCAATACTTAAGACACACAGCGATTGGTTTATTTGATGGTCGCACACAAACTGCCCAAATATTCAAGCGTCATCCCTGTCTATGGTCCTGCATGTATTAGTCTCTTCGTATTAATTCCGTCATTCTCGCAGAGAGGATTGTCTGGTATGTATTCTCTGTCGTTGTCTCACTGGACGCATCTGCACAGTGGTGCAGATGGGCCATCCTACATACATATGTATGCAGGTACTTGTAACTATAATTGAGTCCAGTGCTCGTGACCGCACGATTGCAAGAAAACCTGATCGATACCGATCGTATCATGACTGCATTATTCTTAGCGATGAGGCAGTAATAGCACGCATCAATACAAATGGAAAAGGTTTAGAATTTGATGGGATAGATCTTACACAAGTTTGCTCATATTTTCTAGTCTTTAAGATTATAAAAATTTTGGAAAACTGTGGTGGCACTCCGCAGCACTGAACTTTTTAGCAGTGAACACTAAAAGTAAAATTCTGCTACAGACACAGTGTACACTTTTCATTCAAGAGCAATGTGGCCAAATTCAATGCATTTCATTGCGCTAAATGATGTGTTGAGTTATTGTATCTAATTTTAATCTATGCAGTTAATTCTCTCTTGAAACGTGCGATAAAAAGCAACAATTCCGCACATTTCATCCAGTGAAAATTCACATTTAAAACCGTCAAAGCAATTCACTCTCGTTGCTACGGATGCAGAACTGAAAATGAAAGCCAAAGTTGGTGAACACTTCAAAATTCTTGAATGTGGAGTTCCATCCTAGTCGAAATGCATACAGAGTCAAATAGTGCCCACTCAGTAAAATAATAATATGTTTAATAATTATGTTATGTAGTCCCGCGGTTCCATATTCCATATCAACTTAAAATTAACACTTCACAAAACCAAAAAAGTTTTAAATTATTTTCTACTTATACATTTTCAGCCAATCTATAGCCAGCCAAATTTTCTTTTCTTAAATTTTCTCTAGTTTTAAAAGGAAATAATAAATTATTATTGGATTAATACTCTAAGCTGAAGATGTCCCTGAATCAGCGGTTTTTGCGGTTTAAGACCTTAACGTCTTTTTAATCTTTTGGCGTTTTCTTGGCAATAGAAAGTGTACTATGCTTAAAATCTAAAATCTTTGTTTTGGCATTTTGTTTTGTTTTTACATTTTGTAAATTTAAGTCTTTCTAGTAATTGCTGTGTCATTACAGTGGCAAATAATGCAAGGTACTATGAAGTATCATAACCTCAATTATACGCTATACTGGGAGCTGTAGAGATATTATCCGAAAGGAGATACACAGGAGTCAAAATCAAGATACTCTCCGACAGCCAGTCGGTACTCAAGGCCCTGAGTGGCTGTTCGTTCACATCCAGGACAATACTGGAATGTCACGACAGGCTAAATGAACTGGCCACTCACAATCAGATTACTCTGATATGGGTGCCAGGTCATGAGGGGCACAAGGGTAACGAGTTGGCTGATACCTACGCAAAAAGGGGAGCCAATGGGGCTTTTATTGGACCTACTCCATCCTTTGGCTTTAATAAGCTACTCCTCAGGGGGGACAACATCCATCACAGAGAAACTGTGGAATGACACTAGGGGTCTGGAACGCTCGAAGAAATTTCTTAGCTTTGATGCCAAGAGAGCGGATCTCGCTCTATAATTAAATAGGAAGAATCTAAGGACACTGTGTGGGGCGCTAACAGGACACTATACCTGCAGGAAACATCTACACAGAATGGGACTATCCAGCACGGCAACCTGCAGATTTTGCGGAGAAGAAGAGGAGTCAATGGAACACTTGATTACTGAATGTGTGGCACTTGGCCACAGAAGATACAGGCTGTTGCAGGCCTATACATTGGGTTCACAGGACTTGCAAGGGCTTCCACAGAAGGAGCTAGTACTGTTTCTTGATGTATTAAACTTGAGAGGGAAAAGGGTTGCACAATAGATCATTATTGGTCGCAGTGCAAAGGGCCATCCTGGACCAACCTAGCATTAATAATAAATAATAATAAAAAATAATCATAACCTCAATTGGATTATTTTCCACTGGCGCATACTTGTAAATGGAGTTCTTTACTTTCTGGAGCACACAAACTCAAAGCCGCACCATAGACTTGCATCGAACTTGTTCTTTAGTTCGTGTTATCCACAAACCAATGATCGAACCCATTTAAATAACATCGATTTGATCGTTGGTTAAGGGCAATCCAGACTATTATACAAGTATAAATACTTTTATCGAGTTTTGTGAGATGAAAGTATAATTAGATTTCTTGCGACTGTCGAAAAGTCTAAAGTAAATTACATTTTACATTCAGACCATCACACTTCAAATAAAATATAAAATTTGAGTGGAAAAGAAAACAGCTGTTGCATATGTATGTACATACGTTAATCATACATACGTTTAATCACAACCATAAACGTGCCAACATAAAACTTTACACGGCGGCAGAAGAGCAATTCCATGTTGGCGGTGGCGGTGGAGGTGGCGGCGCCAAAAAATATTCAGCAGCTAAAATAATAGTTATGTTATGAATAACACAAAAATATTTTATCTTCTAAATACAGCTAGAGCCAAATTCCAAATTTCGAATTTTCAAAAAATGATGAAGTCTTATGGGATGTAAATTTTTTATCGTATTATTTCTCGTTTGCACAACACATTGCATGTTTTCGCAGTATAATAGTCTGAATTATAATAGTCTGAATTACCCTTTACTGGCAAAACCGAATAAAGGAACGAGATCGATATAACGCTACCGCACGCTTGATTTAATAGCGAAGTGAAGTTGTGTCATGTGTGTTAAGATGGCTCGATCATACTTGTTGCAGCCCTCTGGCTTACACAAACATACTAACTATTTTTATTGAAAATTGCTGGATTAATAAATACGTAAATAAATAATATTGCTGTTTCTAAGGTACTCTGTTCTAAAGTAAATAACATGTGACATAACAGCAGTCAATAAAACTTAGTCTACACTTGTGCTGTTTTTTACCAGAACATCTTAAGTTGAATTTTAAAATTTAAACACAAAATGAGTGTCGCCAATTTGTCAAACTTAATTCTGATCATATTTTCTTTCGTTCCAAAAATTATTTAATATTATTAAGCAACTGTTTTGGTTTTCCCTGACATTTCTGTCCCTTAAAAATGTTTTTCCTTCTTATCTCAACTTAAGATGTTCTCATAACATGTTGCAGTTATAAAGATCTAGTGTCAGGATATTTATTAGGGCTAATCTCTAAAATCGTAAAATCGGCTTTACATACATACATACACACATATGTATCTATTATTACCACTTTTTGCAATCGAATTGGAAAAACTTGCTTTGTGAAGGACTCGAGAATATTCATAAAGCGATTTTCTCAACGTTTGCATTTTTGTTTCGATATCAAATTCGAAGTAGTAAAAGATAGCTTTTATTTTATTGACCAGTGCTCTTAGTTTAGGGGGTTTGTTGCCGAATAGAGGATTTTATTTCTTTTCTTTCAACTTTCTTAAAGATCCTCGAGCGATTTTTGAGTAGAAATAATTTTTTGTTGGCTTGGATTTTCGCTATATTTACGGTATTCAAACGGTCTCATATTGTGTCATAATGTCGGAAAGTACTAACATTTTAATGATATGATAGTTTAAAGAAATTGTTGTTGTGCTTAGCGATTCGTCATAAGTTAACAGCATATTAACAGCATACAGCATGATATTCTTTACCTGCCGCAAATTATATTCTAAAAAAATATTTTATATATACATAAAAAACCCCTTATATGCGTATAACGCTTTCCTTTTCTTTAACAGCTGATTCATATTTGATATAGCACAGTACTTTATGACAGCTTGCTCACAGCAGTCATATATATGTTCGTGCTATTATTTTAAGACTTCTGACTTTAGGACGACCCTTTGAATACCGTAATTATGTTTTTACAATCCTTCTTGCATATTCGGTTTCGTTTTGTTTTATTTTTTTTTATGTTTTGCCAAATTCATATTTTTTATATTCCCGATGCCACAACTAAAATATAGTACTACACATCATAGCAACCAGATTTGACGATTTCAAGTGTTTAAAATTACCAGCTGATGACGATTTATACCGTGATTTTGCCTACGTTTTAAAACTTAAGCTTACAAGCTTTTTTATTTCCTTAAAATGAACTTTCGACTACATAAAAATAGTTGGAGACAGGCTCCAGTGCAGCCTTAAGCTTGTTCACTATTTTTAACAAAATATCATTAACTATGAGGTGAAACAGGCAAATAATCCCTATAATTTCCTTAATCACAAAATTTGATTTTAGTAATAAGAAATACTGAGTTGAAAATTTTAGGTTCTGCTCAATGGAAAATGTTTTGCAACTCTTAATTATTTTATCGGGCTTGAGTTTGATTTTTACTTCCTCTAAATTGGGAAACAATTAAAGAAGAATTACCGGCAGGGGTACATGCCACGGCTGTCCCCCCACAACGCTCATCAGTATCCAAGCTGCTTCGAACTCAGGTCATGACCAATTGTGTACTGGTTTTAAGCAGCAGGAAAACGTTTTGTTTTGCAATAAGTGCGATTTTTCATTATGACGTTTTTGTGACGATTCCAGTATACTGGTTGGACGAGTTTCTCTCCTAACTTGGACGACTTTTGCCCTCATTTAATCTGACCCCCATGGCATGGCCGTTATGAGACAAAACCTTTTTTGGTTTTTTCGTTAAAATAACTCCTTATAATAAAACAGTGCAAAATTAATTTGATTTCTTAAATTTAATAAGTTGTTTACGCAAAAGAAATTTGAAAGATTTGCGCACCTGGCAGGAACAGACATTTTAGCCAGCAAACTGCTACGAGCTGTTAAATCGTCAAATGATATTTTGTATAGAGCAAATAAAGTTCAAGTCGGCGTTGCCGTTGGAAATTTTCAGAAATTAACACAAAACGGGTATTTTTCAGAAAACAAAGTTTCTTAAGAAGTGTTTTTCAAAAATAAATGGATCAAGTTTTTTTTAAACACAAAAACATATATATTTATTTCATTTTTGATAAGAAAAGCAATCAAATCAAAATAACAGTGCTCAATAAAAGGCAAAAAAAATTGTTCGTACCCGAGAAAAGAATCTGTTGCCACAACATTTAGTTTTTTGTTACAACATATAGAACTAAAACACTACCAAAGCAGTGATTGGCGTCTTTTCATAGACAGCAAGCAGCAAAAGCAGAACTTTAGTACCACACGGGCAACACTGAATGGTGGTTTTAGTTGTTAGCTGATAATAAACAAAGAACAAAATAAATATATAATAAAATAGATTGTAATCAGAATAGCAAATTCATTTGCGTAGTATATATAAAGCTCAAATAGCTGCCTGTTAATTAGTTTAGTCTGCCTTCTGACAGTCAGTGAGTCCATCAGCTTAGAGCTACAAATAGAAAGGAACCATGAAAGTCCCAACTCTGTACCTGTTTGCCGCATTTTTGGTAACGCTTGGCCACGGTATGTACGATTATTTCAATTACTGCTGCCCCTTATTAAAAAAAAAAAAACTATTTTAACAACACTGTCTAATTGCATGCTCTTCTAAATGCGAACGAAGTTTTCTTTCGCGTATTTAGATTGACAGCAACAACAGCAACTTTCAAGTTTGTATTGTTGTTCTCACTACAAGGACGCGAATGAGAATTTCGTTCGCTTTTAGAGAAGCAGGCAGTAATGCGTATTTAAAAATATTCTATCAAACATTTTAATGAAAACACATTTGAAACAGGTATTCATTTGTATGAGTAAGCACCTTCATGCGCAAACACAAAAGAAAAATATGTATATCTGTTACAGAGAACAAACTGAATAACTTATCATACATATTTGAATACAATCCAAACAAAAACTTACGTATTGTAGTCCATCTATAACATTTGAAAGCAACAATACACGACAGAGTTCAAAAAGCTGAGTTCGACGAATTTAATTTTCTTGCCTCGCAGGTGCTCTTTAATGCTCCTTTGTGTCGCCAACAGCAAAGAATACAACACGAATCCCTGCAGGAGTGCACTCACTACTCGTTGTATAGAAAGCACTAGTTCGAAAGGTGCTACAAGTTTTATAGAAAAGAACTGGTACTTCAAGTAGTTCAATGTGGCGATTCGCCATTTACGGAATTTTTAACTATTCAAACAAACTCAAATTTAAAACAAAGATCCCGAGCATGGCTTCATTCCAAATTTTCTCTGTTGTGTACGTGTGTATGTATGTATGTATGTATGTATGTATAAAATGTTTTTCATTTCTTTTAGTGAGTGCCACTTTTCTGCCCGTCCTTTACACTGGGCCCAATGGACAACAATATCAAGGATATGCAATACTGGCTTTACCAGGATATCTCGGTCCTGTAGTGCCCGTCATTTATAATGGGTCTAATGGACAACCAGTTCAAGGATCAGCAGTGTTTGTCCTTCCAGCGCTTCCTTCACCATTTCAAAGATTTCCACCAGCTCAAACAGTTCAACCACCTGCACCAGCTGCACCAGTTGCACCAGTTGCACCAGCTGCACCAGCTACACCAGCTGCACCAGCTACAACAACTGTGCCACCTAGACCAACAATTTAACCAGTCTTAACCAATGGGGAAACACCCATACATCTACAAAAAAGTTTACAAATCAATAACTTGTTAAATAAGTACGCAAATAAATACTTTCTACATGGTTAATGTATGTGCGGGCATATGTATTTACAAATAAAAAAATTTAATTTTATGCAAATAAAAAACTTCTTTTACAAAGTTGTGTCACGCTGAGTAGTTTCAGCATGGGTCTGAATTCACTGATCATAACCATCTTTTTATATCGTTCACAACAAGTGTATATACATACATACATATATATATATATATATATATATATATATATATATATATATATATATATATATATATATATATATATATATAAATAAATAAATAAATATATATATATATATATATATATATATATATATATATATATATATATATATATATATATATATATATATATATATATATATATATATATATATATATATATATATATATATATATATATGTATATATAAAATATATATATATATATATATGTATATATAAAATATATATTATATATATATAAATTTATATATATAAAGTCCAGCTCACACAACTGACAACTGACCATTCACAACATCGTAGATGCGTGGAATGGGTGCTTGAACAACAGGCGGTGGGGGACGGCGATTTTTCGAACAAATTTTTCTTTAACGATGAAGCACATTTCTCACTCGGCGGGTATGTTAATAAACAAAATTGTCGCGTTTGGGATTCTGAGAATTCTCAATTAACTGAAGAGAGGCCACAGCCAGAAACAGTCACTGTTTGATGGAACGACTGTCACCATCAATTCGGAACGTTATGGTCATATGATAACCGATTTTTTTTTGCCTGCTATTGAAGAATACGACTTGGAGAATGCCCAGTTTTAACAAGACGGTGCCACATGCCACACAATTCGAACGAATATGGCTTTATTGCAAGAGACATTTCCTGGCCGCGTAATTTCTCGTCGTGGCGATATCAGCTGGCCGCCACCAAGATCATGCGATTTGACACCATTAAGGCCGTGTCAGATAAAACTTTTGCTTCGCGTTGCGCTACATACACGCTTTGACATTTAAGATAAATGTACATGTTTATATGGCACTTGTCACATACATTTTATTTGACGCAAAGCAAAGCAAAAAGTTGGGCATCTTTCATCTTTTTGCGCGCTTTGACAATTAGCTGCTTTCATTTTCTTTTATTTTTTCTTGGCGTCAACAGAAATCAAAAAAAATTCCAAATAAATAAATAAATTTTATAAATTTACCCCCTAATTCATAAAAATTATAACAGGCTTATAAGACTGTTATTTGACATATTTGTATGGAAAATCTGTCAAATAAGAGCTTTATAAACCTGTTATAATTTTTATGAATTAGACGGTTAATGAATAAATTCATTTGAAATATATATGTAATAAACAAAAATACAAATAAGTACATATTTAAAAGTACATGTATGTATAAAATATACAACTTCAATATTTTATTAATAAACAAACAATGCGCGGGTCTTGTCAAAGTTTTTATTGTGACATACACTTTTTCTTTTACGCTTTTCTTTCAAAGTTATAAACGTCACGCAAAGCAACAACGTTTTATCTGACACGGCCTTTAAACTTTTGTGGGGCTACGCGAAAGACCATCGTGTTTATGCAGATACAACTTTAACTCTTGAGCACTTAAAAACCAACATTCGTCAAGTTATGGCTGAGATACCTCCTAATATGGGTCAAAAAGTGGTCGAAAATTACCTAAAAAACCAATGTTTGCAAATTAAGCAACTTATAAAAATATTTCGCTTATTTGAATAAATAATTAAATTCAATACTAATTATGTGTTTAACATAAACTGGTTTGGATTACAGTACAAAATTTTCCATTCAAGTTTATTCGGGTTAATTGCGATTTTTTGGGAAAATTATAAATTTCACAATTTGGGTTTCAATTTATTGTAATTAATTGTACGAGTCTATTACTTAAATATCCCCAAATATGTAGGCTGCGTGTTTGTTCCTCGAAAGCTGTCCAACGATTAAACTTATTAAGGAAATCAAAGAAATTAAAAACTTCAATAATGATGGTTCGCTGCTCTCCAAAATGTTCGAAAAGTTGAATTCGAAATGGAAAAATAATGCAAAAGCATGGGCAATAGCAACTCTACAGAATATACCTTAACTTATACTTTGAAGGCCTGATTTTTAAATATTTATTTCATATTTATTAAGATCTCATGTGGCGAATATCTATACCGGATATGCCAAATGAACGTTTACTAAAAATGGAATGTTGTTTCAAAAAAAAAAAGCACATCACAAAGACCCATCTGCTTTGCTCAATAGTTCTTTTTTATTCGCTACAATTTTTCTCTATTTCTTTCTTTTATTTTTATTACATATTTTTTATCTTGCCACTGGTGAATGCAACAAAAAAAAAAAAAAAAAAAAAAAAAAAAGAGGAGGAAAAATAACATGCGTAAACATGTTTTAAAAATTATTTATATCACTTCTTATCAACTCCACACTTTAGCAGTTGCAACATTAATTAAAATTAACAAAACTGCAGTTTTTGCCCTAAAGCTTTTTTGCAACTTTCAACTTACAATTGTGTGCGTAACACACACACACACACGCAAATACACACTCGCAAATAATTTCGCTTCATACAAATTACAGCCGCAGCCACGAAAGAAGAACACAGCCTGTTAATTAATTTTGTCTACTCAGTCATGCATTCGCCTCTGCTTACTTTTGATGTCCTGGCCGAAACATGTTTGTGCATGCCTCATATATTTAAAGTTTGTGCTTTTTGTTAAGTAGCACACATAATTTGTGCTACTGTAAATCATTTCGTTTATTAAATTTCCGCTGAAACAGTTAATAAATGTATCACCAGCAATCAATGGCTGGTACTGGTACTGAAAACTCTTAATTTGCTTTAAAGTGGTCTTTAATGGCTGGCGTTGTGTAAAACGTAAGCTAAAAATCTTTCTCTTACTTAAAAATATCAACATAACCCATTGCCTTGCGTTGTTACCCCAACAGCGCCACATGTCAGTTAAAGCAAAATAGGCAAAAGAGCACAACGCTTAATGACATGTTTGCATGTTTGGCAAGTGAGTTAAAATAAGCTTTTAAACGGCAACCACAAAAACTGTGAAAATGAAAAGCAAAAATAATACACTAGTTATTGCAATACACGTAAACACAATATATAAATATGTACGCAAGTGCATCTCATTTTACCCCAAGTCCTGCATGCAAATATTAAGTGCTGTTTTGAGGTGTGAGGTCAAAGGTAAAGTGATTACCTTTAACGCGTGATTCATGAGATGCGTAAAATGCTTCTTTTTTTCTTTGCCATTTTTAGGGTTCCGTACTCATCAGAGTGAAACGGAACCCTATTACGGAGACAAGTACGTCCGTCCGTCCGTCCGTCCGTCACAGCGTCCATTCTCCGAAACGGTAAGAGCTAGAGAGCTGAAATTTTCACAGAATGTTGTTGTACCTTGCCGCTACAACAGCAGATACTAAAACCAACAACAAATCGAAAACTACCAGGTGTCCTCGTACAACGAAAAGTTACAATTAGCCATAACTCTCGAACCGTAAAAGATAGAGAGCTGAAATTTGCATAGTGTATGTATTTATAGATATTCTACAACAACAAATACTAAAACCAACAACAAGTCGAAAACTACCAGGTGTCCCCATACAACCAAAAGTTACAATTAGCTATAACTCTTGAACCGTAAAAGATAGAAAGCTGAAATTTGCAAAGTGTATGTATTTATGGATGCTTGTCAACAACAAATGCTAAAAACAACAACAAGTCGAAAACTACCAGGTGTTCCTATACAACGTAAAGTAACAATTAGCCGTTACTCTCGAACTGTGAGCGACAGAGGGATGAAATTTGTACAATATGTGTATTCACATATGCTCCATAACAGCACTTGCTAAAAACAACAACAACTGTAAAACTACCAGGTGTCCCTTTACAACGTAGAGTAATAGCGAACCGTAGAGTAATAGCGAACCGTAAGAGATAGAGAGTCGAAATTCGCACAGTGTATGTATTCCCAAATGCCTTACAACAATAAATTACAAAAACAACAAGTGGAAAATTACTAGGTGTCCCCATACAACATAAAGTAGCTTTAAAAACAGAGAGATGAAATTTATAAAATATACATACGTACGGAACCCTAAGAGTGCGAGCCAGCCTCGTACTTGACTCAATTTATTTTACTTATTTTTGGCATTTTGACAAAAATATTTAAATTGCTTTCCTTTTCTTTAACAGCTGATTCATATTTGATATAGCACACTACTTTATGACAGGTTGCTCACAGCAGTCATATATTTTCGTGCTATTATTTTAAGACTTCTGACTTTAGGACGACCCTTTGAATACCGTAATTATTAATAGATCATTAGTAGATTTACCAACTCCTATTAATATTTCAATATGATGAAATTTTGGTTCATTATTATTCTTATGTTTAATAATTCAAATTATTACAGGATTATTTTTAGCTATACATTATACAGCAGATATTAATTTAGCCTTTAATAGAGTTAATCATATTTGTCGTGATGTAAACAATGGTTGATTATTACCAACTATACACGCTAATGGAGCATCATTTTTTTTTTATTTGTATTTATTTACATATTGGACGAGGAATCTATTATAGATCATATTTATTTACTGCGAGTAATTATTATTTTTCTAACAATAGGAACTGCTTTTATAGGTTATGTATTACCTTAAGAACAAATATCTTTTTGAGGAGCAACAGTTATTACTAATTTATTATCAGCAATCCCTTGTATGGGAATTGATTTAGTCCAATGAATTTGAGGTGGATTAGCTGTTGATAATGCAACTTTAACTCGATTCTTTACATTTCATTTTATTTTACCTTTCATTGTATTAGCAATAACTATAATTCATATTTTATTTTTACATGAAACAGGATCTAATAATCCATTAGGATTAAATTCAAATTTAAATGAAATTTCATTTCATCCATATTTTACTTATAAATATATTATTGGGTTTATTATAATAAAAACACTATTAATTTTATTAGTATTAATTCATCTATATATATATATATATATATATATATATATATATATATATATATATATATATATATATATATATATATATATATATATATATATGTATATATATATATATATATATATATATATATATATATATATATATATATGTATATTAGGAGATCCTGATAATTTTATTCCAGCTAATCATCCATTAGTTACTCCTATTCATATTCAACCAGAATGTTATTTTTTATTTGCACATGCAATTCTTCGCTCAATCCCAAATTCCAAGTTAGGAGCAGTAATTGCATTAGTAATTTCAATTGCAATTTTAATAATTTTACCTTTTTATCATTTAAGAAAATTTCAAGGAATTCAAATTCACCCTATTAATCAATTTTTATTTTGACTTATAGTAATCACCGTACTTTTATTAACATGAATCGGAGCTCGTCCAGTTGAAGATGAACTCAAATTTTAATTTTAAATTTTGTGTTCTTCAAATAAAGAATTATTCACAGTGATGCTGCGGCCACCAAATTCCAAAAAACCAAGACAATCAAAGAGCCCCCACTCACACACTTTGGCATTCAACCATTTGCAAAAAACTAAAAATTGAAACAAACAAAAAACAGTTAAATATTTTTTAAACTTTACGTAAATGATTGATAAATGGTGAGCATTGACTCAGAAAATTTATTTAACATGACTGAACATATTCTGGGAAGTTGTATGTGTGTGTGTGTGGTTGCTGCGGACATGTGGTGTCATTTACTAAACTGGAAAAAAAAAAATGTCAAATGAAAGTCATCGAAAAAGGGTGACTAAAGGGACATTAGAAAATTTGCAACAATATAAAGGGTCCGCCAAATAACTTTTTTTTTTTTTTTTGAAAACGGCGCAAAATATCGAGTGTGGCTTCGGCTGTGTGGCACGTAGCGCCGTCCTGTTGAAACCAAATGTTGCCAATATTCTCCTCTTCAATTTTTGTGATAACGATCGCCATTGACAACGGCCACTACTTGCTCATTTTGGCAGAAAAATGACTCAATTATGCCTCTGGACTGCTACGATTAATCGATTAATTAATCGGAATGAAAAATGGTTGTTCGAAAAATCGAAAATCGAATTTTACTTTCTCATGCAATACCCTACCGCCAAGATCAAAATGAGCTTCATCCGAGATGATTTTTTTTTTTTTTTTTTTTGCAAAATCGGCATCTTCTGTAAGTTGATTGCAGGCGCACTTAGCGAAGCGTATACACAACCATATTCGTTCAGCAGAAGGATAAAACTAATTATCTGTCAAATCAGACATGAGCTAAGTGTTGCCATTCACGAAATAAGCACTAGTTGACAAAAAAAAAAAAAAAACGTTAGATGGCGGACCCTGTAGAAGTTTTAAATGAAAATTTAAAGGAAAGTTAATTTGGACTACTTTTTTTTTTACACAATTTTGTGTTTTGTCACAATGGATTTGATAGCAAACATTACATACCTTGTGGAACTGTTTTGTGCGGGGAAATTTTCATTTAGAACATTTTTGTAATTAATAAACTTTCCATGGAATAGTTTTATAGTATTAATTTTATATTTAATTTAAAATTTTATTTCAACAATACTTGTTTAGGGGATAAGTTTATTTTTATATACATTTTTACATACAAATTATATTAAATTGAAAATTTTTTTTTAAATTAGATTTCTATGTCAAAATTGTTTAGGATGGGGAGAAAACCTTTGCTAAATTTTAATTATTAAAATATTTAAAAAAAATACATTTTTTTTCCCAGAAATTGCGGATATCGATCATTTTTTTTTGTGGTTTGTTGTGAATTTTCTATGCACAATTCTCGTTATCCACAAAATTTCCCAATGAGCATGAGAAACATTTAAATGGCAGTTCAAAATTGGGAGATTTTCCTCGTCTAAAGTTCATAGAGGCCGATGTTGCTCCCCAGAAACAGCCGATGTCCACTGAGCTATAAAATTTAGCTTTTCTTTACTTAATTAATATTAATGAAAATTGGAATTGAATTTGAGCCAATTCAGAATTATACGAATGCAGGAAATTCAAGAAATGTTTCAATGAAATTTAGTAGTTTTCATTAAAATGCAAAAAATGGTGCAACAGGTTTTTGAAAATTATTTAGCCATGAGAAAAGAAAGAAAATAGTTCGATTTCCGAGTGTAAACAATGCATGTATACTTTTACTCTTATAATGAAGTGGTTTGTGGAAAATAAAACAAAAATATAAATGGAGTCATTCATTCATAAAACGTTTCTTTTTATTTTTATTCATTTATTTATTGTTTTTGATAAAGAGGAAACAACTCCCGATTTTTTCACAAACATTTGAAAGTATTTGCAAATAACAGCATACATTTCATATTTTGAAACATTTCCTGATTGTTAAGATTTTATTTGCAGTTATCTCAGACAGGGTTGGGAGTAGTGCCATAGTTGTATTTGTATACATAAATATGCATATGCACATCCATATGCGCAAGTAACAGGTGGGTGAAAAGAAGGCGCAGGGGCACATACATTGTATTTTAATTGTAATTTCTTTCTTTTTTTTTTAAATAAATGAATTAATAATAAAAAAAAGTTATCCGATGTTGTTTGGCTTTCAGAATATCGATTGTGGCTGCTAAGAACTGATTCGTTCAATGGCGGCAGAAATAACTTGGTAAACATGGCCCTTTAGCGCGTTGTCGTTTGATCAGCGGTGTTCTCGAAAAAAAGAAAAGGAAATGGCGTGAATAGTGCACCATGCAGTCACTTCGAGCGTCCCTAGTGGACTTTCGGTGTCCCAGTACCCGCTGAGTTGGCAATGAGCCACATCATCGCTCATTATAATTTTGGTCGAAAAATCGTCCACTTCGTCATAGACATGATTATTCCGCGTTCTTGGCGAGTGTATCACTTGTTCACTTGTCTTCTACAGCTCAAATGTGAAAATTTGATTTGATATTGGCCGCCATTTGTAAAAATAAAAGCAACTTATAATAGGGTGATTTCTTTTGGCCCACCTTTTACTACTACAGGCATGTATTGTGTGTGTAAGAACTAAGGGACTCCGAGGATGGCCTTTTATATTTCAGGATCAGAGAACAAAAGCAAATATTATGCATCGAAAATCACTTTATTGCTTTTCAAAAAATATTCCCCATGCAAATCTATTTACTTTTGCAGGTGTTCGAACCCACTGTCGAAACACTTTTGTACCACTCTGATTGTGGTACATATCTCCAAAACATGCATTCTGAATGCTGCAACCGCTTCTTCAGGTGTCAAAAAATGTTGACCTCTCCGTTTGTTTTTTACGTGCGGGTATAAAAAGAAGTCATGCAGAACATCAAATCGATATTTTGGGTGCTCAAAAATGCAGTTGTACCACCGCACAAGGGGTGTGGGAGCTCGCAGTGTAGTGGTGAAGAGTTTAGTGATACGTCTTCGGCGTTTGGTTTTCCTGATTTCTTGGTAGACCACTAGCAAACAAGTCGTTGTCTACCACTCAGAATTGACTGTTTTGCGTGGTTCTAGTGCTACAGTTGTGACATGTGTAGTTTTTCTGCAAAAAAAAAAAACAGGCGACCATTTGCTTGCAATTGCTTCGTGCACTTTTTGCGGTATTTGATTTGTAAACTAAGTATTTTTTTTTTTCTGAAACATTATTAGTTTTAGTAATAATTATAATAAGTAATTTAATAATAAGTAATTTTAGAAATAAAAAAAATGTTTTTTTTAATAAAATATTTGTCGAAAAAATTACAAAAGGGTATGATTTTGAAAGTAACTTCTTCTATTTTCGTAATTTTTTTTGCTCATGTTTATGGGCAACGGCTTAACACATAAATTCATTTGTGAGCCTCCCATCTCTGATGGCATTTCACATTTATGCCATAATTAACGAAACATCAAGTTTAACTCGGCAGCATGTATTCCGAAAACGAGTTATTTTAAGCCGCATACTCATTTTAAAAGCATTCAATACAAAAACTGAACCCATAAAATGGTCGAATTGTTTTGCCACATCGCTCACGTGCATTGAACTTGTGACGGCATGTTGCCTGCCATGCAATGAAATGTTGTTGGAGGAAATCTTTTAATATTCCCTATTCCAGTCCACTGCTGGCCAGCGCCAGTTTCAAATGAAAGCAAAACTGCATTTGGTTTAATGCTGCCTCAAATGTTTGTTGCTAACATTGAACTTTTATTTGGGCAAACAATGAATTTTACAGGCAATAAATGTTTGTGTTATGAGCGACAAGTTGTCTTATAAAGAAGCATGAAAGCTTCAGTAAGCAGGTGTGGTGGTGGCTGAGGCTAAAACGTGTTGTAAACTAAAAACGCCACTGAATGGCAATGTGTAAAATTTTGTAAAAAATTTAATATAAAATTTTCAATGATTTAATTCATTTTATTGTTTGACGATTATCGTCAAATAATTATTGTTTGTATGCGTTTTGACGATTATCATTTTTATTAGTTTTTCTGTTATTATTAGCGAGTGAGAGGCCAGCACGAAATAAAGCATCAGAGTTATTGTTTACTTTTCGCTGCAGTTAAATTGATTTTTTGGTTCTGGTTTTGCAAATGTTTCCCCGCTTGAAGCAGCCACCCTAATAATTGCTCATTTATGCATAAATATGTTTGTTTTGATATCTTGATAATACTATTTTCGTGGACAACATTTATTTATTTTTTTTTGCCACACAGTAACGAGTTTCCTTTTTAAATATTTGAATTCGTGTTTGACAAATCTGGCAGCGAGTGGTTTGTTGTCCGGTTGCTGGGAAGAGAAAGATTTGTTTTACTTTTGGCTTTTTTGCACATCCCAAGAAATGGAGTTATAAAAGCAGTTTCCAACTTTGAATTGCAATTCAAACAAATATCATAATTCAAAGGTGATGCAACAAAGAAACAAAAGGATAAAAACATATTGTTAATAAACATAAAAATTATAATAATAATAATAATAATAAAACATTGTGTGTTTAAAAATGTTGTACTAACAAACTGTTTAATATTGAAATTAAAAAAAGAAAAACAAAATACAAACTGTCAGAAAAAAAAAACAGAAATAGTGGTTCCTTTTACTTTTTAAAACATAATTTGTACCATCCCGATCTGCACAAAGTAAAAAAAATTTACCATAAAGGTACGTTTGCATAAAACAAATATTGTTTTGACTTAATAGTTCAAGCTGGAGGTCAATTTAATATTTTTTTTATTCAATACTTCGATACCTCATTGGGTATTGGGAGCTGCAAAAATTTTTTTCGATTTGCAAAAAAATTCCTGAAGTAGAAATGTTCAAAATATGGAATTAAACAAGCATTTTATAAAAAAAGAAAAACAAGTGACCTCCAGCTCGAATTATTAAGTTAAAATGTTAAACAAAAAAGGTCGAAAAATTAGCATCAAGAATAAAACAAATATTTGCTGCAAAAAACATGACCGCTACTTTTTTGTTGGCTTTTATTGTGGAAAAAAAAAACAAATAACAGTAACAAACCAGAGAACTACATTAAATTTAAGACACTAAATTTAAGACTTTTCTAGTCTTAGTCCCAAGTATGGGACTAAGTCACCCAGCTACTTTTACATATTACACTTGGCAGGCGAAGAACTAAGACCGACTTACGGAATTAATGATAGAATCAATTCGTTAACTGTGTGTTTGTGGCTCATTTTGTTTTTTTGCATTATTTTTACTTGACATTATGACGGCCCCTGTTTGTGTTTACAATTTCATAGAAATCAATTGAGAATGATTTTTAACATAAGTGACATGAGGCCAAAAAATGGAAAATATGGTGACACCCTTTAGATTTAGTAGCGGCCAGGTAATTACATATTCTGCGCCAGTTTTTGAGTCTCTACTTCTTACGGTTCAAAAGTTACAGCTAATTTTCACAATAGCTGGTATGGGTATAACATTTAGCTGCCAAGCTTTTCTGTCAGTGGTATTTGTTGTTGTAACGGACGGGTAACTACACATTCTGTGCAAACTTCAAGCCTCTTTCTCTTGCGGCTTGAAAGTTATGACTAACTTTGACAGTTTATGATAGGGCGGTAGCCTTTAGTTTTTAACTTTTTGTTGTTTTTGGTATTTGTAGCACTTGTGAGAGTTCTAAGTCTCCTTCTCTTGCCATTCGAAAGTTAAATCTAATTTTTTTAATTTATTGTATGGGGACACACTTTATAGCACTTATTTGTATCGTGCATATTTTCCGTTTATTTCTCTTGCGGCTCAAAAGCTACAGCTAACTTTCACAGTTTGTGGTATTGGGGCAGCCTTTAGTTGTGAAAGTTTTCGTGTTTTTGATATTTGTTGTTGTAGTTCACAGAGTTGCATTTTAAGATGATTGTAAACGATAGTAAAAGAAAAATGGACCGAATCAAAAAGAACAAAAACAATTGGTTTTGAAAAGTATTAATTTTTATTTTGTTTCTTGAACATTAAATCAGTTTGAATAAAAATCAAACATCTGCAGAGTCTTGTTAATTTTATTTTAATTTAATAGTAGTTTACTAGACACTATTTCTCTGTGTATGAAACAAAATCAACACCGAACAACATTATATCAAAGCTTGTTTTTTATGTTGCTAGATTGTATTTTGTTTCTGTGTGTAGTGGTCACACTTTTTCGGCAAATATTATTTAATGTAAATATATCTGAAGATACAAAAAACAAAAAGCCATTGTACATTAATAAATTTTAAATTTCTTATAATTTTCAGAGTTTAATTTGCTCCATCAAACATGTGTTTGCAGGCAGTTGCAGACCTCTGGTTGGTACTTTTCCTGGCCATACCATATACTGTATTCTCAACTCCAGTGGCTGGACCAGAAATTTCTCCCACACCCCATAAGCCCATCAACAGTGTAACCATACAGCAACCACTCCAACAACAGCAGCATCAACAACCACCGAAACTGAACAACAACTTCCATGAAGCTCAATTGAATTCGTTGAGCGTGTATGCCACCAACTACGATGTGATTTCGGCCGATAAGCAGATAAATCAGAATGATAAATTTAAAGCCTCTTACAAATTGCCGGAAATGGAAACAAATTTTACGCCCCTACAAAACGCCAACAGTATAGCACCAGAATTCACCTCTCCCTTGGCCACGCATGCTCCCGTTTTAATGCAGTATTTGCCGCAGACCATCAACGAAGGTGGTATACAATATCTGCAATTGATACCCACGCGCCCTTTAATGGTGCCTCTAAGTTCTTATATGGCTGGCAATAATGCCTTGCCATCTTTGGCGTATCACCAGCAATTGGCCCCCAACCATAATGCCATTGATTATGCCACACGGCCTCTGTTGTCAGCACTACCTGTGAATATGCCGCCACCGGCACCCACACCAGTTGTCGATGTGGCCGCCTCTTCTGGATTACCTACTTACGGCGGCATGCAGTCGTATGCTGGTGCTCTGAATCCATACAAACAAAATCATCGCATAAATCGCGAAACCAAAAGCAAACCATTACTAGGACCCATAAGTTTGAATTTGAATGAATATTTGCCGCCAGGCAATAACCAAGTGCCGCATGTCGCTTACCATATACAGCCAAGACCTTAGAAGGCATAAGAATATATTTATAGCATATGTAAATACAAAAATCTTTCTTCAGTGTTCAGGGTGTATAAATATCTTGCAACGGGTCTTATATTATTGCTGATTAGCAAACATTTCGGAAGCAGCTTTCCAAAGGATAATAAAATAACGAATATTATTGATCACTGATTTATTATATGAAAAACAAAGCAACTCCAGCTCTATATTTTACTTCTCAGTGGAACGCTTTATTATTCGAAATTTGCATTTTCAATGGCACCTCTAGTTTATTGTAAAATTTTCACAACAGGGAACTTGTAGGAAAACATTAATACCGTTCAGTGTTTGCTGTAAGCAAACAGTTCACTGCCAAATATAATTTTGCTACTTTGTTTCGGGCATCAATTATTGATTCTTCTTTAGTATTTTCGAATTTGTAACGCTTAATGAAAATATTTATTTTACATGAAATTTTGCATTTTTACTGAGAAACTGACTTTTAAGAGTGTTTATTGCACTCAACGAATTTTTTACTCAGCATTGGCGTTTTTACCATCTTAAAAGGAAACAGATTTTGCCATAGCTTTTTCATGAAATTCTTACTGCTTCTAATAAATTTTCTTTACTTAACATTTGCATTTTTGCAATGTTAGAGAGAAAGAGTTTTATCTCTAGATTTTTAATGAAATTTTTATTGCATTTAGAAAAATTTTCTAATTTAGCATTTGCACACATTTGCAATGCTACAATAAATTTCATTTTGTACCAAATCTTGATTGTATTAAGCAAAATTGTTTTATTTAGTATTTGCATTATCTATAGCTTTTCTATATAGGACTGGCACTATTGCAATACTGCAAGAAAACGGATTTTAGCCATAGCTTTTTATTGAAACCTTCTTTGTATACCGCAAACTTTTTTGAATTAGGATTTGCTTAAGGCAAAAATGCTTCATTTGGCAAATTTAACTTTGCAGTGCTATATGAAATTGCTATAGCATTTGCTCTAGCCTGCTACATTCCTTAATTTAGCAATTACACTCAAGCAATTCAAAAATGAAATAATATTTAGCTATAGCTTTTTGCTGAAGTTTTTACTGCATTAATAAAATGTTCTTTATTTGTTTGGCATTTGCATTTGCTTAATACTTTGAGAAAGTAGTCTGGAAAGAGTGCAAATGCTTGTTAATGATTTGTTCTTAAATTAGAACAACACTTTATAAAGTTTCTCAATTAATTGCCTTTGCATAATTGCAAGACCCGGTTCCTTAAAGTACTGAATTAAGCATTTTTTTTTATAATTAATTTCTAGTTGTTTTAAAATTACCAAATAATAAAAACAAAACAAACAGTTGTATGTATTTTTAAATACTACCAAAAATAACAGTTGTCATTAAAGATTAGTTGTAAGGGAGCTAAAAACACAAGATTTATTTAAATTTGGTTCTTATTGTAATTAATGAAATTGTTGTAATATTTGCATGTACAATAAAAAAACGAAAATATTAACAACTTGAAATATTTCAGAGTGGTGTAAATGAACATAAGCTCTCTCAGAGAGAGTGATAGCAAATTGATGAGGAGACTCTCACAGTGTAATGCTTAAAGGTGATCGGTCATCAATCATCCACGAATCTTTACAGCCATAGGTGCGTTTATTCCTGGAAATGTGATGTCATGGCACATTTTACAGGAGACTAGACTAGATGGCAAGGAATTCCCCACTTCCATTCTTGGTTGGTCGACCTTTTGAACCAGATCCCCAGGGGGCTTCATTGTTACACGGGGAAAAACAAAACTTTATATAGAAGTGGTATTTTCGAAATATTGATTGCCGGCTTCCATTCTTGGTTGATGGGCCCTTTGAACAAGATCCCCATGGCGCTTCATTGTTACACGAATGGAATACGCGTGAGAAAAACAGCGCTTTGTATAGAAACAATTTCACGGAAGTGATATTCCATTTGCCGGACTAGTACACAGTTTTGCAGGCGGAAGTATGGGCCATTAAGGAATGTAGTAGGGAACTCTCTGAAATAAGAAGGTCAGGACCTGTGAACATATTCATGGATAGTCAAGTGGTCATGCAATGGCGAAAACTCTATTAACAGTTAATCAGCTCATAGTAAGCTGCTTAACATCATAAGGTTGCCGGGGCATGTGGGAATAACTGGAAATGAGAGGGCGAACTTTCTTCTTTCAAGAGCAAGACAGTTAAGTGACATCAGTTTGGTTTGCGCGAAACCTTTCGATGCAGTTAAATCTGAGCTAAAGAATTGCAGTCCATTTAAATCTCTTTACTGGTGAAACCGTGGAAACCGGGAGGACTGGTAAGATTTATATGTATATGGCGAATTAAGTAAAATAATGGGAGCAGTGGCAGGCCACTCTCAACTACTGGCACATCTTAATCGTGGTTTAATCCACGAAGCGCACAACAAGCCTATACTGGATTAAGTATATGTATGTATGTCAAACGGCATGAGCAAACATATGCCTCCAATCAACTTAACCTAACCTAACCTAACTTTAGTTTTTGTTTTCATAAAATTCGGCATTTGTTTCTGTTTTACGTTAAGATAAACACCAATAATATGGAAAACTCTTGTTAAATATACTGCATGCCACCCTCTAAATTTAAATTGTTTCACATAAACGCAGTTTTGATTGATTTATTTATTTAACACTTATATCTTAAACTCTTGTACCACAGCGATGTTTTTCCATAAAAACCAAGCGAAGAATAAATAAAAATCAGTGTTTGGCCAGCGAAAAAAAATTAGTGAGTGTCAGGTCAGTTATTTTTCTCTTTTCATTTCCCACGCGGAATTCTTCATAAAGCTCAAGAATTGATCCACTAAAATTGCCCTCTGTGATCTAGCTCTTTATAACCTATAGGTTATAAAATACATAATGTAAAATCGAATTAAACGTAATAATGTTTAACATGTATAGAATAAAATCAATTTTTAATTTTGTTTTACATTGAATAACGTTTTTTTTTTATATATTTTTATTTTTAATATTGCAAATTCGTTTCTTAAAAGCTGTGGATCTTGTAGATTTTGCTTTGAGGAAGATGCCCCTTTTTGGATCTTGTGTTTGTCTTTAGATGTGGATGCCCACATCCAGCTGAGTATATAAAGCAGACTTCTCCTCTTGTTGACCAACCATTTGCCTCAAATAAATAAAACTTTGAAGACGTTAAAAAGCCAGCCAATAAAAATAAAATTTTTTTCTATTTTTCTTAATTAATTTGCTGGAAAATCAATGTAATAAATTTAAGGAAATAAAAAAGAAGACAGTAACTGATAAAATGGTGAGTAGAGGACATGTTTTTAAATAATATTTGTAACATAAAATTGATTTACTCTACTTAATGGTGTGTTGCATCAGTGTTTTGTGTTTGAGAATGTGATTGACATGCCAGACCGACCGGACCAGAGTTTAAATTATTTTAAAAGTGAATGTTGTTAGATGAGTTTTGTACTCTCGTGACATTCGTTCCAAGATGCAACAAACAAAAAAGATGCTGAACTTGCGTGGACTTATTAGATTTTAGCGTTTGTTGTTAACAAAAAACTCGTGTTAATAGTTTATTGTTTGAAATTTAATTTAATTTTTGAGTGATTATATTTTTATTTGTAATGCTGTAATTATATATTGAAATATATTTTTATTAGAGCTAATTAGAGTTTTTGTTTAGATTTGTAAAATTAATTTGCTTTAAATTTCAATTGAGCAATTGATGCTCTTTTAGCGCTACTGGTCTAATTATAATAATATTCGTTATTCCTCTCAAAATCATGAAAATGTTTCACTCTAAAATTTAATTTATGTATTTCACTGATGTTTTATTCCCGTTTTTATAGCCTACATTTTCTGCAAATATTTTCCTCAAATTAATTATACTATTAAATGGTTATGAGTTTGTACAAGCAGTTATTCATGCCGTTCACAATGATTACAAGCGTTTTGCATCGCCAGCAACAAATAATATCAACAATTCCGAACGGCTGTTTCATAATAAAACCAGCAGCGATCCAGTCCAAGAAAATCTTCTAAACTATCAACAAGGTGCCACAATAAATTATAACATGTTAAAACATGGTGGTCAGTTTGAGCCGACAATACTTCATCAATTACCGCCACCAGACCAGTTACAAACGCCGTTAGTGAAACAGTTTCTTAGACGAAAACCAGCTTGGCCGCGAAGCAGCGCTTGCAACATGTTTGATCCGCAATGCCAAGTGGGGAATATATCAGATAAACCAATCAAGAGGTAAGTTTAAGTTGAAAAGCTTTGGAAAAAAGTTTTTTGCTTTTTGAACAAGATGGGGGGGTTTGAGAATTGGCTGCAAACAAAGAGAATCAAATTTTAAAATGAATTTTAACTGAAGAGCTTCATTTTCTTGCCGTAATTTTGAATAAATTTGAACAGAGCTTTCTCTATTACTGCACCATCCACGAGTACAAGTGAGAGAGCCTTGCGTCTAGGCGTCTGTAAAAAAACAGAATTTTGTCTTATGAGGGTTGAAATTGATCGTACTCGTATTGGTAGATCGTTGTTGAGGGCAACAGCCATGTTTTGCTTTTAGACACCAATCTCTGATAGGCTAGGCCGGGTGTATCTCTGAATGGATTCGAAGCTAAGGAGGGAAGGTCATTAGGAAATCGAAACAAGAAATAGAGTGGGAGAAAGAATGGAACCTTGTGATGCCGAGTTAATCTTGAACTTGTTTTTGGTTGAAGGCAAGTTTTGTAGTAATTAGCAATGATTTACTATGTGGCATATAAAACCCTGCCACTAACTAACGTCAAGTTGTAATAATGGCCCTAACTTGGGGGTTACACGATCAAGTTTTGCTTTTCAAGTTTTAATAGATTCACACTTTTTTACTAATACACTCAAAATTTGGAAAATTGGTGCAAACTTGAGGACAATTTTTGCTTTCCATAGAGAGCATCAAGTCACAATCAAGAAAACAGCTGACAGCAATTTTTTTTCGTTCAATCTGCAAATATTTTTTTTGTTTTATTTGAAAGTTGCAATTGAAAGTGATAAAAATTAAACAGTTTTAAGCTTAAAAATAGAAATAGAAATGTTCATGTGCAAAACCAAAAAAATTTTTACTTTTATTTTACATTGATTTCCATTAAATTTATTCATTTTAAAAAGAGATATTTGTATATTATGATTATATTTAAATAGTTTAAAAAAAAAATATTGATTTAGAATCTGAATTAGTTTCTGGGTTTAATGTAGAATATGGAAGAGGAGGTTTTGCTTTAATTTTTTTTTAGCAGAATATGCAAGAAGCTATTTTTAATTTTCTTCTTGACGGCGTCTTGAAAACGAATTGTTATGAAATTGCGTGCAGCCTACGTCACAGCTATCAATTTTATTGAATTTTGACAAGCAGTATGTGAAAAAAGCTTGATCGCAAAACTTGATCGTGTAACTGCAGTGTAAATCAATTTTCTTCATTGCCACAAATTTTAGTTTTCTTATTTTTAAGTATGGCAATATTACTCATTAATCATTAATCATAAATAAATAAATAAATCATAAATCAAAATAAAATTATTGGACTATCAAAGAAAACAATAACCATAGCGCAATTGTTTGAAATTAATTAAAAAAAAAAAACTGGAAATAAATGAAATGTCTGAAGTATCAATTGTTGCTGTCTGCTTTTAAATTATTTCATCATTCATTAACGCCAAGAGCTTGCAGTCTTTTTCAAATTTAACATTCTTTAAACGTGCGAAGAATTTATTATTGTTTTTTTTTATGCTTTAGAAAATATGTCTACATTAATTATATTGTTTAATTATTTATTTTGAATTATTTAATTTTTTCTGTTAAGCTCTGATGATCACTTAAAAAAACGCCATTTAACCGATTACAACCAGCCATCAGCACCAACAATTTTAGAAATGCCTCCAAACTTACACCATCACTTGCTGCCACTTATAGTGTACAAATCAACGGCAAAAACTATGTCACATGCAACAAGCAGCGAACCATCACCATCAGTGACGACAGAAGCCATCAAGGCACTTGCATCAACGAAAACTTTTAATGACGAAAAAGCAATTTTCAACAACAAATTTAATTATTACGATAGCAATGCCCTAATTGATGGCAGAAGTTCTTCAAAACAATTTCTTTACTCACCTTTGCGCTCTGCCAGAGAAAAAGAATTGACAGAGGCCACAAATATTTTGCCTTATCCACCCTCGTTTATTTATATCACAACCACAGTAAAACCAACTGTGCTGCATTACAACACTGTTGAGGATAATAAAATGCCCGACTTTTTTACCCATCGCCAATTCAAGTCACTGTGGGATTCTTACATTCCCAGCTGGCAAACAATGAAATTCATGCAAAAATTTCGAATTAATTCCAATACAAATAATAACTTACAAACTTTGGCTTTTACCAAAGATGGCAAAAAGAAAATAGAAAAATAAAGTGGAGGGAAAGAGGAAAAAAAATATGTGAAAATAAATAATTTTCTATAAATAAAAATGTATGTATAGTCAAACATATTTTAATTAACACATGCATGTACATATGTACATGTGTGTATTTAGGTTAGCGCAAACATTTTCTATTGAACTTTTCAGGAAATCAAATTTGATAAATATCTTGTGCCTATCAACAATTATTTAATTTCTTTATTAACAAAAGTTTGTCTAGTCAGTTGCTACAAATGCCTGGCTGCCAGAAATCCAATAGGAAATGACATTACCGTTTCGCTATTCTGTGTTATCATCACATTGCACTGCTGTACCATTTCCAATGGCTGGTATCTGTGTAGCTGCTAGGGGCTGTTCACAAATTACGTAACGCAATTTTTGCAGATTTTTCAACCCCCCCTCCCACCATGGTCCATGGAAAGGTAAAATATTCATGCATTGATAAAACATGCAAAACACGAATCAAAATTTTGCATACAATAAATAATATTTTTTTGTTACGAAACATTTTTACAAACCCCCACTCGTCCTAATCGTAACAAAACTTATTATATAAGCATTACGTAATTTGTGAACAGCCCCTAGACAGAATATCAGTAAAGTCGTCAAATTTGGGGAGAAAGAAATATACAAAATGTTGTACTGAAAATAAAATACCGTCACTGGCTGTTGTTAAGTGTTATAGGTTATGTCATGTGTAACCAACACCCATTTCTGATTGTCAATTTATATCGATGACTAATAGCGGATTCGCTAATAAAACTTTTGCTAAACAACTGTTACTTTGCCGAGCAAAAGAATTTTTCGGTTATATCAAGTATACCCGAATTCATGTACAAAATCCTTTCTACACATACGGCTTTCTGGAAGCATCTGGCAGCACACTTTTTCCCTAAGCTGTGGCAGCACATTTTTGCAATCAGCAAATGCTTGGGAAATCATAGAAACATTTTTAAATTCTATATAACCCGTCATTTAGATGGGAAAGTAAATGCCTGAAAGTTGCAATACACTCACACTTTTTTACTAACACACCCACAGTATTCTAACTTTCAACTCAGCTTTCAGCAAAATTTTCCGGAAAGTAATTTTTTGACATTTACTGAAAGTAAAGTGACAAGATAGTAAACACGGTTGCCTACTCCACGACGCATAGAAATTTTCAGGATTGCACTAGAATATTAATAGTGAATTTTAAATTATTTTGTACATTAGAAAATATTTAAAACATTTTTACAGCAAATATAAATAAAGAACACAAATGATGTATATTTGTAGTGATAATTATTAAATTAACTAATAAAAGTTTAGCAATAAAAATTATTTTCGAATGTTGCCCTATATATTTATGTTTGGAGTAGTCTTGGCAATTCTCTTTCAGTAGTAAACAGAACTATAATACTTGCAACTCTTCGCTTTGACGACATTTTCAAAATGAACTTTCACGTTCCTTTGAAAGTGAGCAAGAAATTTTCATGAAAGTCACAGAGTTCATTAAAATTTTTATTCATAATACGTATACAAAAATTTAATGAAAGCACTTTCCCGTCTAAATGCCGGGTAAGTAGTGGAAATAATTAAAAAATATATTAAAAAATTAAGTGATATTTTGGTAAAACAAAAAGCTTCTAACAACATTTTAGTGATAAATGGAAAAATACAGTGAGATTTACTTGTTAAAAAACATTTTTAGTGATAAATACAAAATTATTGTGTGATTTATATTTTAGTTTGCAAAGTTTTAATTACATTATTTAATTACATTAGTGAAAATAGCACTTAAATAATATTTCTGCCTCAATAAAAATTTCCAAGTAGATGCTCGGGCATATGGTCGTGCTTAGGCGGCCGATCATGGCCAAAACATGAACGTGGACGGTCTTCATTAGCCATGTGCGATGTTCGACTTGAACGTAATATCGAACATCAAGTTCCTGGTTAAGGGAGACCCCCCGAATAAATTAAACATTTTATGCCATGTTGGTTCGGGTGGGTCGATTTGTAATTTTGCAAAAAAATTAATTTGTTGTGCAGTGTACAAAAAGCCTGTGGTGCAAAGAATATAAATTAGTTAATTGGGTCAGTTATTTTATTTTTAAATACCCGATAATAATAAAAACTATTTTTTAATAACAATCAAATGTTAAAATATTTTTTAATTATTTAATCATTCGGCTTTGCAGCAGTGCCATTAACTGATCATGGGATAAATGCTGCATACAACATCAATCCGCATATACATACATATGTACATACATACACATACACATAATTGTTATGAAAAACTGTTTGCTGTTTGAATACTGGGTGGTGGTTGAAATTGCTTTGTAAATTATACAAACAAGCGTACATAATACATTTGCATATGTGAATATGGATGGTTCTCATTCAAAATGCATTTTTCGAGGCTGTTAAAAGTAGTGATTCTTAACTAGAGATGTGCGCGTGAGTGTTTTTTGGCTCACATCATGCACGCTCACGATTAGAATTAATTCCCTCATGCACTTTGACGCACGAAAAGTTTTTTTGGGCCTCACTTCACGTACGCTCACGACCAAAATTTTTTCAACCACACATTTTCACGCATGAAAAACGAAAAAAAAAAATTCTCACGATCCATCACGTTTGTATTGAAATAATGTATAAATATAAAAAATTTTTATTTATGTACATACATACATACACACATACATACATACATACATACATACATCTGTGATCGCAATGAACACAGACAGCATCAATGTAGAACGATTGCTTTGAAAAAATCTAAATCGACAATTGAGAAGAATTTTTTGATGAATTACATGTACATAGTACGTATGTATGTCGCTTAGCAAACACAGGGCACATAATTTTGCCCTTTAGATTTTTGCCGTTTTCATTTCTATACAAAATTACGCATTAATTTGGCACCTTGTTTGTTTTTTTTATTAAAATGTCAATTTTAGGTTTCAAGTGAAACTAAGATCAAAAGAAATTGTCACCATAACTCTAAATAATTAAAAAACAAAAATTTAAGAAAACAATGTCCAAAAACAGACTTAAAATAATAAATTTCAATTGGCTCTTATAGCGAATAAATTGATTAAGTTCATTTTTGAAAACAAAGTCCTTGAGAATTTTGGTTGCCATACAAATATTAAAAATGTTGCCCTTTGCTGTAGAAACGAAATTTTCCAGAGAAAATTTCCCTGCTCTGCTGTCTCTTACGGTTGGAAGGTTAAGATTAATTTTTCGGTTTTTGTTGCTGTAGAAGCTAGGCAATTAAATATACGATGTAAATCTAAAGTTTCTATTTCTTATGGTACAAAAGTCTCAGCTAATTTTCAAACCAAAGGGTGACCCCATGCATTGGGCACTATTTAAATGTAAACTTTTTGCTGCTTTCGGTAATTGTTGTGGCAGAGAGCCGGCAACTAAATATACTGGACGAATTTCAAGTTTCTATCAGTTGCGGTTCACAAGTTGTAGTTAATTATCGAACTAAAGAGTGCGCCCACGCTTTGAGTACTATTTCAATTTTAACTTTTCGTTATTTTCGGTATTCGTTGTTGTAGAGGCCAAATAACTACTTCAGATCAAGGGCCGATTTCAAGTTTCTATCTCTGAAAAGTTACCGCTAATTTCTAGTTTATTGTATGGGGCCACCGTTTAGCTTTTAATTACATACTCTGTTCAAATTTCAAATAGAGTTGCGCTTTCACTGTATGAGTACTGGACCCTAAAAGCAACAAACACTTATGTTTTTTTTATTACTTACTAACTGAAAACCAATTATGAAATTGCTTATCTTACTAAGCTCGTGGCGTTGTATAATTAACTGTTTGGTTTTTTTTTTTAATTTAAATTAAATTAAGATAACAAACCACACTAGATTCATGGAATTACTTGTATAGTTTATTATTTGGCTATAAAAGAAGGGCACACAGGTGTTGAAAATAAAATAAAAACAAATAAAATGTGTAAATAAAATTTAGATAAATGTGTTCATTGAACTTTTATAAGTTCTACACTCTTGTCATATTAGACAAAATAAGAATTGGTGTGTGAGTGAAAGTAACGTTTAATACACACAAAAGTCCCAAGGCATACAAGTGATCTTGTATGCCTTGCGACTCAATGAAATGTGAATATATACGATGTGAAATTTATTGAGTGTCTCGTAACTTAATGTGCAAATGAAAACTGGCGATAGGTCTTGTTGTGATTGCTTCTAGAAAAATTATAAAAAAAAATCTATGTGGCGTAATTTAGACAGTATTACCATATGGAAAAAAATCACCCTGTGATTATGTTTTCATTCCTATGATCACTAATATTGAATAAAAAAAAAATTTTTTTTTCTAAGAATATCGTCAGTTATCTTTCATTTATCTACATTTAAGATCTACGGTCTGTAATTGCCGAATTCGCAAGGAGAATCTCACATTGTGCCAGCTGTTGTACTCAAAACTAAAACAACACCCAACTTTAACTAAACGTATTGAACAAAATTTGCACTACGTACCTTCGGCAAGTTCTGCCAAAAGTTTACACCAAAACACAACATTCAATAGTAATTTATTTTTTCTATATCTCAGTAGTTTTAGAACCGATTTTGCCCACTTTCAATACCGTTCAAGCAGAGATAGTTAGAAACTGAGTGATTAAAAATAGACATCAATAAATTAAGTAGCGGCTTCCGAAATGACGTTTAAAAAATGTGTGTTTTGCGCAACAAATCTATATATAACATTTTGGTAAAGTATATAAATAATATGTATAAATGTACAAAAAGGGTTCGCCAAATAACAATTTTTTTTTGTGAATGCTGTAAAAAAAAACTACTTTTGGTCTTTATGCAAAATTCATCTCCATCATGTCTCCGAAATTTGGAATTGTTGCGAACGACGTTGAATTGATGCTGATGGCGCTGCACGCACACTTTCTGCCACAGCAGCAATATTCTCGGGTCTACGCACTGTTCTTGGCTCTTCGCGCTTTGGTTTATCGATGAGGATGCCAGTAGTTGCTTTCACTTTTTTCACAAGACAAGGAACATACGGAACTGACGGTGCTGCTCTTCTTTCAAAATCCGTACGCAATTTTCGCTACACATTCTGCAACATTGTCATGATTTTCAAAGTAATGTCGCAATAATTCCCAGCGTTGTTCAAGCGTATACACAACCATATTCGTTCAGCGGAAGGATACAACTAATTATCTGTCAGATCAGACATGAGCTAAGTGTTACCATGCACGAAATAAGCACTAGTTGAAAAAAAAAACGTTAGATGGCAGACTCTCTCTATCAATTCTGAGGAGGTAAACTCGAACTGAGGCCCGTTAGGGTAGTTAGCAATTAGCCTTATAAAAAGCATAAAATTTGTACATTTTGCTGACCATTTAATTACATTGAACTATGATATTGAAATACATTTAGGTTAGCTTAGGTAAGGTTGATTGGAGGGGTTTGCTTGCCCATGTCTTGTCTTGAAATACATTTATATTAAACTACTTTTTCAGGCTCAAGTTCAACCCCGGGGTTGGTCACTTTTTTTTTCATCAATATCAATTAAGTAAAGAAAAGTAAAATTTGTATAGCTAGTTGTATAATTTCTGGGTAGCAAACACCCTGCATCAGCGTCCTATGAACTTTGGACGTGTCAAATTTCACAATTTTAACACTGCCGCTGTAACCTCTGGATTACAAACCAAAGCCCACGCAATTTTACTTTCTATTTATATACTTAATGTTATGGTTAATGTTAGACCAGAGCAATGATAATTTTTGTAGTCTATTTTATAGATGATTTGTTGTCATCTCAGAAGACTGTTAATTGCTTTTTTTATGTGAGCTTTTTTCATATGCATATGTTCTGGTTTGTATGCTTGAGATCTAGAGGCTCATTTTGTACTTCTGCTTAAAAACAACAAAATGTTTATAAAAACTCAGAATCGGCCATATGTTTACTTATTTTCAAACATTGTATATAGTATATTTTGTTTTGCTTTTAACTACATACATATATACATACATGTATGTACATATTTCCAACAATTAGGAAGTGAACGTTTAAACTGCTTTTTCACACTGGCATTTCTTCTAAAAGTTATGAAATGTTTAGGCGAAGTTTTATTATGCAACGAGGATGACTTTTGATGTTAAACATTTTTAAAGACTCCACATAAATTACCTGATTGAAAATGAATATACTGGCTAAAATGTGTTAAAAATCATTTTAGTTTTTCTATTACATACATATGTACATATTTGAAAAAAAAAACACCAATTTGGGTGAAGGTTTCTTTCCTGCCAATTGAGCTGAAATCTAAATCGAAAAAAAATGCAATTGTTTACATACAATCGCAACAGTCGCTTTTATAGTCAGTTGTATTGTTTTAATTTTTAATTGGCTCATTTACTCTTCGTGAATGTATGTGTGCAAGTATATATGTGTGTGTGCCGAACAGAGAAACGAATAAGTGCAATAAGTTCATTGATCTTTTTCTTCTCTGTTGCAAGATGCTAATTTGCATTTAAATACATTAATTAAATGATTTATCTATAAGGTTGCTGGTGGCAAGTGTTACTTTCGCTATTTGCAAATTCCTTCATTACATATAAATTTTGTGTGTTTTTTTTACACATGTTTTTTGCTGCACATAAATAGTGTGTGTTTTCTTTTGAATTGTATTTATAGTTGAGTTTTTACTAAATCATTGTCCCACATATTTATTAGGCCCTTCACTCTTTATGTCTGGGCTTAAGATTACAAATACAATTTTTTTTTTTTTTGGGAATATTATTGGCTTGATTATGCATGATAACGCCAGATAACAAAGATCATAAAGCAATTTGGTAATAGCATAGGCGAACTAAATGGTGGTAATACAGGCTCTAGTAGTGGTAGTCAGTGGTGCCAGCAGTTTTAGTAGAATATTTTTAAAATTTTGTTTTGTAGGAAGAGCTGAAAAGTATAAAATTGTGGGCCATTTAAGTGAGCAAATAATTTAGATATAAGGTCTATACAGGGTCCGCCATCTAACGTTTTTTTTTTTTTCAACTACTGCTTATTTCGTGAATGGCAACACTTCGCTTATATCTAATTTGACAGATAATTAGTTTTATCCTTTCTGATCCTGAACGAATATGGTTGTGTATATGCTTCGTTGCTAAGTGCGCCTGCGATCGACTTACAAAAGATGCCGATATTGCAAAAAAAAAGAAGAAAAAAATCATATTTTCAACTGAAGCTCATTTTGATCTTGGCGGATATGTAAACAAGCAAAATTTTCCCATTTGGGGCACAGAAAACCCGCACGCGTACACTGAAAAGCTGACGCACCCAAAACGAGTCACTGTTTGGTGCCGACTTTGGTCCAGAGGCATAATTGGGCCATGTTTCTTCGAAAATGAGCGATCGTTATCGGGCCATGTTGATGGAATGTTTGTTTAAAAAAATTGAACAGGAGAATATTGGCAATATTTGGTTTCAACAGCACCGCGCTACGTGCCACACAGCCGAAGCTACACACGATGTTTTGCAACGTTTAAAAAAAAAAAAGAAGTTATTTGGCAGACCCTTTATAGCACGCTTTTCTAGCTTCAAGTTTTATACAGTAAGTACTTACTGGATGGAGTACATGTCATTGCTCTTGCACGACCGTTATGTCACCCAAATTTGCTGCGAACCCAGGCCATGTATGCTGTTCTTGAAGCAGCAACGCATATCCATCCTGCCACCTGAACTCTTCATTACTGACTGCGTTTTTGGTATATGACCGCGTTAATCTGGTGATATACTTTTAATAAACTTTACAACTTCCCCTTTGATGTTATTGTATGTCCTTTCTTGAAAAGGAACAAAAAAAAAACACAATTCTTAAAGAGAAAAAAATAAATTGTTTGAAAATTTATTTGAAAGGCTCCTTCACCTGAAAGGCTCCTGCAGTTAATAGCTTTTAAAATGGATAGCTATCCTGCCGAAAAATCTTGTGTAACTGCTCCTTTAGCAGATAAGTGAAAGTTTTCAATTGTTTTATAACAGTTTTGCTTCATAAGCCTCAAATTTCTGATCATCAGTCTTAAACTCTTTATATCTAACATTATCACGCCAGCTGTATGCATACATATGCACATACATATATACATACATACATACATACATACATACATACATACATACATACATACATATATTAAATGTTTTTTGTCGTTTGGCCTGTTTATATATGTATGTATATATTTTTTTAATCAAATATGAACTAAATTGTTTATTTGCTTTAAGAGCCAATTGAAATGTATTAATTCAGGTCCAAAAATGAACCTTTTCAAAAATATTTGTTGTATTTTTCAGCTGTCTAGATGCCGACATTTCGTTGGTGCTAATCAACTCATCAGTAGACTTGAAAAATTCTTAAAAGTTTGTTTGAAACTTTGCTACTTATTCCACAATTCTCATGAACAAAATGAGAATCAGAAATATTCAAACAAACCTTTAATACAACAAACATTTCTATTTTCGTCTTGCAACTCTTTTACTCTTCTTTGCAACCTTCTATACAACGAGTCACCATCGGTTACTACGATTTGTATTTTTGAAAGTATCAAAAAGTAAAAGTTTTTGAATATTCAAATATGAACTAAATTGTTTATTTGCTTTAAGAGCCAATTGAAATGTATTAATTCAGGTCCAAAAATGAACCTTTTCAAAAATATTTGTTGTATTTTTCAGCTGTCTAGATGCCGACATTTCGTTGGTGCTAATCAACTCATCAGTAGACTTGAAAAATTCTTAAAAGTTTGTTTGAAACTTTGCTACTTATTCCACAATTCTCATGAACAAAATGAGAATCAGAAATATTCAAACAAACCTTTAATACAACAAACATTTCTATTTTCGTCTTGCAACTCTTTTACTCTTCTTTGGTGACTCGTTGTATAGAAGGTTGCAAAGAAGAGTAAAAGAGTTGCAAGACGAAAATAGAAATGTTTGTTGTATTAAAGGTTTGTTTGAATATTTCTGATTCTCATTTTGTTCATGAGAATTGTGGAATAAGTAGCAAAGTTTCAAACAAACTTTTAAGAATTTTTCAAGTCTACTGATGAGTTGATTAGCACCAACGAAATGTCGGCATCTAGACAGCTGAAAAATACAACAAATATTTTTGAAAAGGTTCATTTTTGGACCTGAATTAATATATTTTTTTAATCTTCAAGTCTGTTCAACTAAATTAGGGCACTTGACAATTGTTTATAAAACAGATATGCTAATTATGTTTTGGGGATTGTGGATTTTTTTTATTGAATTATTTAACACATTTACAAAATCTGTTGTCTTTTCTTTTTCGAATGAATCGTTCAGTGCTTCTTTTGTTATGATAATATTTTTCAAACAAATTTATTAATGGTTATGAACTTGAACTTTTGCAGATCATCGTAAAAAAAGGTAGTTTTTGCTTAAGAATTAACAATTTTGGACAAACAATTTTTCATTCTTAAGCTTTTGTTTCTTTTTTTCTAACTTTTATTTTAGATGAGTGTGTAAAATAGTGTTGAGTATTATTTATTTTGTATCTTTGCCAGAGAGTTGTGCTTTGAGTTGGGCTCTCGCTGATCTCTTGCAGACTATTTTGTCATAAAGCTAAAATGTAATCTTTGCTAGACTGCACATGGGCTGGAAAAGATCAGTGTTTGCCAACCAGTGTTGGGCAAAATAGTTACATGCTCTAATGTATTTAAAATACAAAATACATGAAAGTTGTGTATTTAAAATACAAATACAGTCAAAGCCCGGTATAACGAATGGCGAAATTTGTACATTAACTGCCTTATATAGCGAATGGCAAAAAATAAAAATCTCGATTTAACGAATGACAAAGCAAAATACATTAAAAAATCATTACAGAATTGTAAGATGTTTTGGGTGTTTTTGGCTTCTTTGCTTTGTATTGAAAGAACGCGTGTGATGCGTTGCTTTCTTCCTTAAAATTTCAGTAGTTTTGTTTGGTTCATGGTGAAAACGAGATGTCGATTTCTTAAGAAAATAATAATATGAATGAAATGTAATAATAAACCTGCACATGTTAATGGCATCCAAATATAAGTAAATATGTATATGCAACTATGTACATTTATGATTTTTAATGAATTTACGCATTAGAAATAAAAACAATTCTTAAATAAACGTTAAATTATCAATTAAAGTTTTATTTCTACACAAAGTTATCAATACAATTAAATGTTGATGTTTTGAAAACTGCGGACCACCATTTTTTATAAAATTTTAAGATAAACAATTACTGTTCTATATAACGAACATCTCGGTATAACGAAAGATCTGAACATTATATCATTCGTTAAACCGGGCTTTGACTGTACTTTGTTTACCATGTATTTAAAATACAAAATACTGCATTCCAAAAGCAAGTATTTAAAATACAAAATACTTTTAATCAAAAAAGTTTTCATTTTCTTTTATAAACACCAGTTTTTCAAAAGTGATATCAGACAATCAATCTCTTGATGGCGAATAAAGAAACCCAGCTAACGACAACACCTCAATGATTTCTTATTAGAAAACGACAACGGAATTAAGAAAAAAGTGAAAGACAATTAAAAAACGTTTCACCAAATGCTATATAACTATATATAGTCTATCCAAGTCAACATTTGATTGATATTTTTTTCTCTTGTTCTACATTAAAATGGCGAACGCTGTTTTTTTTTTGGTATTTTAATTTTTTCATTATTTAACTTTCTGACAGCTTGGCGACTTTCTCAATGTATGTGAATTCAGTTGCGTTTACTTTACACAGGAACTTTGGTAGTTAAATTGTGGTATTGCTATTTTTTGGAAATAACACAGTAGCAAAATTTTCGGATTTTAGTTGATGTATGAATGGAATAATTTTTAGCGCATATTTTCTAACAAACATTTAAAATGTATTTTGAGAGCACGAGTATTTGAAATACAAAATACAAAATACTCAAGCGCTTAGTATTTAAATACATACAAAATACATTCATGAGACGTATTTAAAATACAAATACAAAATACGTATTTGTATTTTAAATACGTATTTCAAATACATGTATTTCAAATACTGTCCAGCCCTGTTGCCAACCAGTTATTTTAGTTGGCAAACCAATAGAGTCTTAAAAATGACTTGTTTGCAAGTTTATTGAAAGTAATAAATAGATGCTGAGCACTGGGTAGGAATAAAATACAAGGAATCATCCTACTGAAAGTTGCTTTGATTTTTGCAAATAGCGGTCAATGTCAAATCTGTTATTACATTAGTGAACTAGACGGCTGTAGAATACAAGTGGAATAATTGTGTCTATGGCGAAGTGGACGATTTTTCGTGCATAATCATAATGATTGATGCGGCTCATTTCCACCTCAGCGGGTACGTGAGCAAGCAAAACTATCGCTACTGGGGCACCGAAAATCCAGCCACGAGTGATGCGCTAGAAGCCATTACACCTGCTCAAAGTGACTGTAGGGTGGTGCGCTGTACACGCTGGAGGAATCATCGGGCCTTGTTGTTTTCGAGGACGCCGCTGGTCAAACAACAGGGGGCTTGTAGGGCCATGCTAACCGAGTTTCTTATGAATTTATTAAAATACTCGGACGTACAACTCCTGTACGATGCATTTAGGGTGTCACCCATTCGATGATGGTTCTACGAATCACCTATTTGTCGTCTTTTAAAAATTCTAGCAATAAAAGACGATTAGTAAAAAAACTAATAAAGTTTTCTCATTGTCACATCATTAGCAGACGAGACTTTTAGGATTTCTATACTAAACATAATCATTTCACAAACAGATTAATTCTAGCTGGGAGTATGTGTTTGTGTGGGTGTGGTTGTGGTTGTGAAAAAAAGGAATATGAAACAATTAGGACAAATTTTCTTCTTCACCTCAGTTTGCCACAGCACATGAATAGATTCTCAGTTTAGTGGCAATGCCTATAAAAGTTTGGCGTTCCCTGCTCAAGCAACTCCAGACCATCAGATTACATGAGAGGAAGGTATAAAAAGCTCAAGTTTTAAACGCGCCAGCTGCAGTCAAAGAAATTGTTTTTAATCAACAACATACAAGCTCGTAAATAAATTCAACAACTAATTAAATAATTTGTGCTAAGACAATGAAGTGATTATAATATATAAGAAAAAACAAACACACAATTGAGTTTAACTAAAACAAAAAAAAAAAACTTAAAATAAGTATTGAGCTTAAAAGTATTAAAATGAATTTCTTCTTGTTGGGGGTAAGAATTATAAATACATTTTTTTTGTAAAAAATATTTGCATAATCTATTTAAGTAAATATGAGCAAAAAGAAAGAAAAACTGGAAAGTGTTAAGCCTGGCTTATTTTTCCATGAAGCTGCTGAAGTTACATCCAACCATTATTATCTAATAGTGGAATAGTGGTTTCACTTGTTTTGCAACATCTTGCCAAATTAATACCAGCTTTATTTGGGGACTAAGATGCAAGAAAAAAAGAAAGAAAGAAATTACTTGAAATTAAATGTATATTTGTGTGCCGGAAGTTTTACTATTAAGTTTGTTTGATTATAATTTTTTTCGTTTGTTTCCAACTGGTTTGCTGTTTTCAAAATAAAATACGAAGCAAGAAAATCGAATTTTGTAAAGCAAATAATGCTGTGCTAAATTGTTTGTTAATGGGCAATTGAAATTTTTTTTTCGCCCCAAAAAGAATGTATGAAAACATTTATTATTTAATTAATTTTTTGTTATTCGAACTCTTTCTTATATTATTATTATTATTTTGTATTAGTTTTATGATTGATATTAATTGAACAAGACAAAAAAAAAAACACATCAAGAACCTTTAGCTTGTTTAATTAATTCAATTCAATTAAAAACTCCCATACATTTGTTAATTCAACTTTATAGCAGAATTTTATAATCTACCCATTTCGGGCCTCTAGTTCGTTTTCACTTTCTCAAAATTGAGAAAGTTTTTTTTTTTTTTTTTTTTTTTTTGGTGAAGTTATATTGGCCAACTTTGAAATATGTTGGCCAGAAAAATAAAGTTTAAAAGACAAAAATGCTAATGGATCCTGGCAGAGTGAAGTTCGACCGTATTGTGAGCCTTGACAGAAAGGATATTAAACTATTTAACTAAATTACCATCTCAAAAAATTGAAATTGCCAAGCAGTGATTTCTGCAGACTCTGTAATGAGGAAAAGGCGGAGCATATCCAGCTGCGTATATTGGCGCTGGATTGTTGGAGCCCAGGGATGGCGGTAACATCAAACCTACGGCCGTTATGAGATTTGCTAATAGTCTAGATATCGGTCTATAGGGAACAAGGGCTACATGAAAGATCTTTTTCGACGAGATGCACAATTGCATTCAAACAAAAATAAAAACAAGTTGCAAACTTATTGGCTGGGAATATCCAAGACAACACTCATCATCAGCATCGAATCGAGGTCGTAATTAACTGCATACTGTTTTTAAGCAGCAGCGCTCAGCCATCTTACTATATCCATACCGTTATTTGGGTGCTGAAGATCCTCGTGGTGAACGTGAAACAGCCATGATATATTCCCCAGGCAATAAGTTTTCAACTTCACTTTTATTGTCGTCTTTGAAAATGTTGATCTATACAATTTAACCCCCCAAGAAATGTTGCTCAATTCTGAGGACGTAAAATCGAACTACAAGCCCGATAAAGTAATTTACAATTATCAGAAAATTTCATTGAAATTCGAATTATAAATACAATTGCAAGACGGAGTTTTTCTCCAAAATCTATTATTAAAAACTATTTTATTTTATTCATTGGTTTTTGCCCATTTTTTTTTAAATCAATATTTTAAACAAAAATAAGCCCTTTTTACCTTTTCCGCTAATTTTTATACTTTTGCATCAATTGAATTCTTTAGTTCTTATAAACTAGTCTAAGTCAATGCAAATTATCCCCAGCTACCTTCCCTCTTGGTAGCTTTTGTTTTTTTGAGCGCCTCGAAGGATGAATTGGTAGAGTGTCTTAAAAAGAGTCGCCGAGGTTGCAGGTTTGATTCCTGCCAAAGGGAGTTTCTGCAGAAACAGTTTTGTGTTTGTTTTATTTAAAAAAAAATTCTTATGTAACATTAAAATATGCCTTAAAAGTGTCAATTCAAATTAAAGCCTGATAAAGTACAATCCAATTATTAAATTAAGGTCACTTTGTTGACAGGTTTAAGAAAAAAAGGGATAAAAAAAAATTTATGTACAAAAAGTCCCGACAGTATCCTCAAACAATTGAGAGAAAAGTAAAAAATATTCTAGAAAAATTAAATGAATAATGAATTGTGTCATCTGTTTCAAAAAGATATACATAGAAACAAAAAATAAGAACTTTGGTTTTTAAACTCTTTTCAAAACCTTGAAATTGCTATAAAAAAAAAAAGATAAAACTGATCCAAGCAAGTGCAAGTATGAGAAAAAAAAACTTAAAACAATTGTTTGCTGCAAAAAAATTAAATAACAAAGTTATTTAACGATCACATGGTGAAGTTGTTTTTTGGTGCGCTTCCTTCTTTATGTACAAATGCAATGACCATGTTATTTCACTGGTGTCTCAGGTCAAACCAGTTTATTGCATTTGCTGCTTACTGCAAACGATCGCAACATGTCTGAAGCTAACGATCAGTACAATGTGTTGTGGTGTTTAAGCATGAAAGTGTGGCCACAGAAAACAAAATCAAAACTATCATCATCCACAGTATGTGGGGAAACATCAGGGGTTTCATTATAATCTTAAGTTAAAACAAGATGAAAAACATTTTAATAAAATTTCATTGAAAAGCTACTCTTAATAAAAAATAAACTAAACCAAAATCACTACAAAATTTATCACTCAATACAAACTTAATTCTTTGGCAGAGAAAATTATAATAGACAATATTTTTTTATAAATTTCTGTTTTTTTTTTTGACAGGGGCCAGTACTCAGGGAATGACCCCTATATAGGCAAAGAGGAATTAGTGGCTGAAAAAACGAAAATAGGGAGCGTTTGTAGGCGTTCAATTAACAAAAAAAAAAAGATAAAAAAATTATAGCAAAAATAGAACATATTTTTTTTTGCAAAGCGGAATAAGTCGGGATTAAGTGTTGCTAACTTGTGTGTTTAGTGTCTTCGACATCATCCCGTTAACAGCATTTAACGCAACCTCTTCGGCATTGCAAAACGTTGTCTATACAGAGCTGTTTACTTGCAGGCTCATACGCGAAAATTTCTGATTCATCACTTGTCATCATCGTGATGACATCGTGTGTCATTCACATGCCTGATTTGAAAAATTTTGCACTGTAAAACCTTAGGCAATTTATTCCACAGACACACTGTATGGCTGAAAAACATCTATACAAATATGTAATAGCACTGCCGGAAACCAAGCTAACTTTTTTACCTGGCATTTAGACGGGAAAGTGCTTTCATTAAATTTTTGTATACGTATTATGAATAAAAATTTCAATGAACTCTGTGACTTTCATGAAAATTTCTCGCTCAATTTCAAATTAACATGAAAGTTCATTTTGAAAATGTCGTCAAAGCGAAGAGTTGCAAGTATTATAGTTTTGTTTACTACTGATATAGAATTCAATGCCAAGACTACTCCAAACATAAATATATAGGGCAACATTCGAAAATAATTTTTATTGCTAAACTTTTATTAGTTGATTTAATAATTATCACTATAAATATACTTCATTTGTGTTCTTTATTTATATTTGCTGTAAAAATGTTTTAAATATTTTTCGAATGTACAAAATAATTAAAAATTCACAATTAATATTCTACTGCAATCCTGAAAATTTCTATGTGCCGTGGAGTAGGCAACAACCGTGTTTACTATCTTGTCACTTTACTTTCAGTAAATGTCAAAAAATAGAACTTTCAGGAAAATTTTGCTGAAAGCTGAGTTGAAAGTTAGAATACTGTGGGTGTGTTAGTAAAAAAGTGTGAGTGTATTGCAACTTTTAGGCATTTACTTTCCCGTCTAAATGACGGCTAAGCTAAATTACAGCTAACTATTACACGACAGGTACTGGTTGAGGCCTGGATTACTGCTCAATGCAAACAACTGACTATTTTAACATGGTGATGGCCTAGGAGGTAGTCAATTGTCCGACTGTGCATTACTTTTCAACTAACTTAAAGTTAGCTACTTAAAAGTCAGTACCCATAGAAAAAAAAAATGTACAAATCAAGACTGATTTTACATTTTTCGATGGTAATATTTTATTTTATTAAATTAAATTTCATCCTACTTTCTTTATTTTTTTTTTGTTAGCCTCTGGTGGGAATCGAACCACTCACTAAGCCTCAAGACCGGTGAGCAGCCAACATACTCACTCAGCTATCGCAACATTTAAAACGAATGCGACAATAGGCAATTTAATTAAAGAGTTATTGACCGTGTATGTGTGTATGTTATTATTTGAATTTTGGGTTAACTCTGCACTACGTTTTAGCCAGCTTATAGTCAATACAAAAAAAAAAATGAATTACAAAACGATTGTATTGTAGCTAATTTGAAGCTAGTCCATAAAAGTTAATGTAAAGTTAATTATTTTAGTAGTCGACTGCTCAATGGCCGACAGGGAGTGAATGCAAAGCTAATTTAATAAAATATTTAATTTTTGGTAAAAAAGATAATAAAAAGTAATTTTTCTTTTGAAAATACCCAATATTTTATAAATAAGGCCATCTGCTTACAACTTTATACACACAAATTTGCCAACAACAACAGCAACAGCAACTCACATAATGGTTTACGTCACTGCATGTGTATAAATTTTGGCACAGTTACGACGGGCAACTTTAAAGATTTTACGATAAAATCATCATAGTTCAAACGTCTGCCTGAGTTGGTAGTAGTTGTTATTAGAAAAATGTACTATGTATTTTATTTATGTATGAATTCAAGTGTCTGCGCAAAAATATTTTACTAAATGGCTCAGCAAAACAACGCATGCACACACATGTTTACTTGTGTTTATGTTACGTTCGCTGCAATATTTTGTGGCATTAACCACATGCTGTTTGTTAAGATTTTTGTTCATTTCCACTTGTTTCTGCAGCCTTTACTTAAGTTTTTTTTCTCATACTAAATGTGTGTGTGTGTATATGCATATCTTTTCAGAGTTGTTTGTGTTTGTTTTATATAAACGTGATTATTGCTGAAGGCTCGAAGGCCTCATCACCAGCACCAGCACCAGCACCATCCCCAAAACCATCACCATCACTACCACGCACAACAACAACAACAACAACAACAACAATGAAGAACTCCTCCGGCTTAAAGTTAACGAGTTTGAAAGAAACGGACAAACTTTCTTATCCCAAAAAAGTGAATTCAATTAAAAAGAATCATGTCAAGAGCAGCCGCAAGAAAATAGCAGCAGACATCACCGATAAGTTCAGAGATCTGCCCGATGACGATTTGGCTTTTATCAAGGAGTTGGACAAACAGTTTAAGCTGCACGGTGGCAAAGTGAAAATCAAAGTGGAGAATAATAAAAATGGCACGGAAACGAAAAACAGCAAACGAACCATAGATGGAGAGTTGGGGTGGGTATCATTTCTTTTTACGTATTTGTAGCGCTGCATTGAGTCAAGTAAACAAAAAAAAAAAAAAAATATTAATTTTCATTTGCTTTTTGATCGGGGGTTTCCGGTCAGTCAGTTAGCAAACTCTTTTTGTTTGAAAATTGGTTAAAAATTTCTATGCAGTGCAATTTGTTCTGTGGCATAATAGAGACATAAATAATTTAATTAAAAAAAACAATCACACAAAAAGAAAATTAACAAATCTATTTTCCTTTTTAGCTACGGCTATGCCCACAATGGCTACAATTATGATCCGCCTAAATTCATGTTCTATCCATACTCTCAACAAGACATCAGCAGCAATGCTCCTGGCTACTTTCCACACGGTGAGGAAAAAACCGAAGTCTCCATAGAACCTTCTTACTCGTATGAACTGAAATCTCAAGCTTATGTCACACAAAATCAGCCACAAATCGATGTGCCAAAAGCGGAGGCACCGCCGCACACAGCACACGCTGGGGCGCAATCGCATTACGAGGAGCCTGTTATAGTGTTGCGCATACCGGGCCCAGCAAAGTATGCAACACATTTGCAGCAGCTTTTGCAAAAATATTTAGAAATCAGAGCAGCCCAATACTTGCACATTTTGGAGGAGGCAGAACAGGGTCATCAGCAACAGCAACTGCAACAGCTGGATTATGGCCAGACACATCACGGACATCATGTTGAACAGCAAGTGCAGCAACAGGCTCAAGCGGTGCCAGAGCAACACGATTATGTACAGCAGGCTGAGTACCATCAACAAAACTCGGGCAGCCTTCAGGCAGAGCAGTACCCGGAAATAGATCATGTTTATCACAGTTATAAGAGCCGGCATCAAACTCAACACCAGGGACATGCTCAAACACACATACAACAGCCCGAGTCTTATTATGCAAGTCAACAAAGTTCCGAAGAACACCAACCGCTCCAGTATAACGAACATCAATACAGTCCTCCAGATCATTTTCAGCACGAGCAGCAGCTGCATCAGCAGTTACAGCAACATCCACAATTTTATTACACCCATCATCAGCAATATGCCCAGCCGGAAGGACCACCTGCCAATTTATATCACCAGGTATTACTAGTGGCCATGCCACAGCCACAAGCAACAGATCATGCACCCGAACATAATGTGGAAGTAGATAAACCATCACAACCAATTTATGTCCAAGACCAACACGAGCCTTCCATAACAGTGCCCATAGCCGAAAACAATCCCAGACCCTCACACACCAAAGTGATATTTACCAACAAAAATGAACATGCCGCCCATGACTACCAAATGTATCAGTTGCCTTCCATCCAACCCCATGAAAGACATGCTCCCACTTCTACTCCTGATTTCCATCAAGATTTTCACCAGCAGCCAGAGAACTTGAACAATTATCCCCAGCAGCAACAGCAAGAGCAGCATTACACAGCAGCAGCGGAAACAGTCGACTCAGCCGCTCATCACCAGGTGGTGGCCATTACCCAGCGTCCTTATAATTATCATGCGCATAATGTTAAAGCTCGAGCTCGCGGCCAAACGGCACATGTGAGAAGAGCTGCTGCAACAGCCAAAGAAGCAGACAAAGATTTGCAGAAGATACGCGATTATGTGCGCGACAAGTTGGGTGCTGAAAGCGGCAGCGCCGTCGAGTTCAAGACAACACAAATTATACAGGGGTGATTTTCTTTTCATTCTTAATCGACGGCAAAAGAATCTGAAATTCTAAAAATTGGCAGTCTTTGGGGAAAACATGAGCGGCTGGCACATTACTGTGTAAGAAATAATTAAAAAAAAAAAAAAGCTGAATTATGGCATTCTTGATCGAACACTGTTTGTTTGTTGCTTATTTTATTACTTTTATTAGATAGTTCGTTCCATCACGAATACCATGATTCGGCTCCTGCTTTCATAACATTCAGCAAGCAAGACTTAACAGGCAGAAAAGTGATAGATCAGTGAGTCAGCCCATTGCAAAGCAACTGCCTGTGCAACTAAGGCTGGAGTCACTCTTTGGTTTACGTGGAGAAGTTTATTTTTTTAAAAGGCCGAATCACATAGAATCTGTCAGAAGTTATTCGGCACCTTTTCGAACTGACGTTAAGGCATCAGTAGAGCAAATTGTAACACAGTAAAGACCAATTCACATAGACTCCATCATATTATATCCGTCAGCTCTTTCCACTGACAGCCAAGTTGAAATACAAGTATTCTTATGAGCTCTGTTCCAATCAGAGTGTCTCCTTCAACGCAAAGTACGAAAATTATCCAACTTTTAATTTCTGTCCTACTTGAAGCAATTAAACTTTAGCTTACTGTTTAACTGTTGTCTATGTATTTCACTTTTAACTCTAAGGCCTTAAAAATCAGTTAAAGCTCTAACAAAGCTTTTCTGCAATTTAATTGCAGACTGCAGTAAATCAGTGAGCCATTTATTACTACTGATTGCTTGTAGAAATAGAAATTTGGCAACATTGCCAACAATGTCTGCACTGCACTTCAGTCATCAATGGAGTTTAAGTGTTAAATTAACTGATTTTATGATCTTGCTTGGCTGAAAACAGTATTCCAAATCAACTACATACTACTTTCGTTGGTGTCTTTTAAATTAATTTTGTAAGCCGTCTGAAATACTATAATTATTATATAAAATGTATAAAGATTTTCCTTTTATATCAAATGGTACTGATCTTCTTATATCGCCCTTATAAAATGTTGTAAATCAAGCAATTATGTATTTCTAAAGGTTCTATGGACTCGGTTGGTAGCCGAACCACGGTGGGTTGGCCGGATATTGAATGTGATAATGCAGCCGCATAAAACACTTCATTACGGCAATCTGAAATTCATTACTGATTTAAAAGTCTCACTAGTTCTTCCTTTCACGTTCCGTTTTTTGCTGTTAATTTCTGGAGAAAATAATTTCGAGTTACTTTTGCTGTGAAAGTGATTAATTTTTTTTTTTCACCAACAGAAAACAGTTTTTCCTTACTCATTAATATTTTATTCATGAACAACGCTCTTAAGATATAAACAGGAATTGAAAAACAATCAAAATTTATGTCCTTAAAGTAGTTACTTAAAGTTGAACTCTATTTTCTAGCAAAAAGAAAAAGTAAAAACAAATCACATATTCACATTTCCAATTGAGCAGAAAGAAAACTGCTTTATCATACCAGGTAAAGCAGCTTTGTACTTATTAAAACTGTTTTGCTCTTAAAATAGTAAAAATTGTTTCTCTCTTTACTGATCGAAAAAGATTTTATTCACTGGCCAATTTAATTTTCAAATATTAATGATCTTATTAAAAAAAAGAAAACATTTCATGTTTATTAAGTTCTTATTTCACAAGATTCTATAAAATTTTTGTCAGCTAAGTTTGTAATAAACATAAAACTCCTTCAAGGTTTTTATAGTCTTAATCAGGCTCAAGTTCAATTTTATACCTTATTACTTATGATTGATATTAAGTAAAGAAGAAAAAGTAGAGCATTTTTCATAAATAACGAAGTGAACAAATGAAAATATATGTGAAATCATGAAACCGTCACTAATAGCTGCTTGCTGGACAGCCCTGCCCAAATTCGTTTGCCTTCCACATTAGAGCCATACGTTTTTTTTTTTTTTTACTTTTATTATTAATAATTTCATTATGTGTTATTTTAAGTTTTCAGACACATATTGTATATATTACATCAAAAAAATGTCTAAAATTGCTCAGTATTTGAAGCGAATATAATCTTAGTTTGTTTTATACATTTATTTTTTAGTTAGTAAAACTATTTTTTTTTAACATACATATGTATTAAAGTGTGCAATATATAATTTTATAAGATATTTTTTACTCATGTTATTGTAATGCAGAATAAAAAAAACTTAAATTTTTTTAAAGATTTCCTTATATTTCAGAATACACAGAAGGGATTACAGTTTCCATTACAGTGGCAACACCTGTTTTACCATCGCTAGATTAGCCGCTTTAGAAAGTAATACCACTTTAGTAATACATACCATGGTTGGTTCGTTCGAAGCAAATTCAGCCATGGTATATACCCCAGCCAGCAAGTCTTCAACTTTATTTTTCTTGTCTTCTTTCAAAAATGTTAAGCATTACAACTTTGTCATAAAAAATTTTTGTTTTAAATTTTGAGGAAGTAAAAATCGAGCTCAAGCCCAAAAAAATTAATAACAATTGATTAAAAGAAATATGTGATATACATTTTTTGTTTAAATTATTGTTAAAAGCAAAAATTTTTAAATTTGGTTTTTTTTTATCTGGTGAAGGATTTTGCACTTTGTAGTAAGTAGGAAGTCTGGTAACACTTACTTGCATGAGAATCAAAACATCTGTTCACTCTCAGATCACCATTTTCGAAGTAAACAACTGCGAGCCAATACAAACAATACATATGTACAGTATTTTTCGGTTAATTGCACATCAAAATTTGCACAATTTTTTGTTCAATTAATCGGGGAACCAATTAGCCGATACCCGTTTAATTGAACAATTCGTTCAATTACAAGAACCCTATTTAATTGAACAGTTTGTTCAATTACAGAAATCACGCATAATTGAAACTATGTACTAATGAATTAAAAGAAATCGCATATGTGCACTTTAGGTTTTTCAAAATAATTTTTTTTTACCTTAAACGAAAAAAAAAAATGAAAGTAACAGCAAAAAATGTACATATATGTGTTTAGTAGGGATGCCACCCAGTGTTTTTCACAAATGATGTCAAATATGTATGTGCAAAAATGCCAGATTATTTTTCAATGCAATTAACCGGGTAAAAGTAAGAGGAAATTTATTTTTGATAACATGAATTTTGAACGAATTAAGCGGGAAAATCAATTAACCGGGTTCAATTATTCGAGGAAATTCACTTGGTGTTCGTATGCAATATTTTTTTTGCCCGATCATGTGGTTCAATTAGGCGTGGAAACCAATTAACTGTAGGCTCAATTAACCGAAAAATACTGTATAATTTTCTGTTGGAAGTTTTTAGTTAAAAATTATATTTTAAGTGCTGTAAATGAAAAAAATATTAAAGATTTCTTAAGACATTTTCATTTCAACCCTAGTTTTTGCAAAGGATGTGTAAGTATCATCAAAAAAAAAAAATATTGTTTAGAAGACCTTCGATTTGTGCCTGCAAATTAAATGGGAAACAAACATCAGTGTTGCCATTTGTGAAAATTTGTGTTACATTTTTGGAAAGAAACAAAAGTCTTAATTTTATCATTAAAAAATTTTTTTTTAGCTTTAGCTAAATATTGTTTTCAATAAAAATTTTAACCAAGCAAAAATAAATTGTTTATGAAAAGCTATTATTAGTACTTTAAGATCAATGAGAGCAACATTATAAAAATGAGCAATAAAATCAGTGTATGGAATTTGTGAGATATTCAGCGAACTTGTGATTTTGTTAAACTAAGTTTTTATCGGCCCAAATATTGATGAGTGGGAAAGGAAGTGAATGAAAGTTTGGTAAGCAAATCTATAAAAATAATTAGTTTTTATTATTTATTTTATTTATTTACTTAATCTTCTATGCTGTTTATAAAATACAACTAGAAAAAAATCGTATATGAGAGTATTGGTTAGAAATTGGGCAAAAATATTGTATGCATACGAATATTTTTCTACACATTTGTATATTAAAGATATAAAAAAAAAATAAAAATTTTAGATAACTCGCAATGATTATTGTGCTCAAAAATCCATCGTATTTAAAACCTAGTTCTTGGTTGACTGATCCTTTGAATCAGATCTTCAGGGGGCTTCATTGTCCTACGGATGGATCAAGACCGAGAAGAAAAACAGGACTTGGTATTTGTATAGAAAATACCGCGAGGCTGTTATTCCATTTGGGAGACGAATGCACTCAATGAAATGGGAAGACCAGGCTCTATGAATATATTCAGAGATAGTGAAATGGCCATTAGAGCAATCTTAGCTGAGGGGATTAAATTATGAACAGTTTAGGATTGCAAAAATGCTATTAATAATTGGTTGACTTCATGGACAAGAGAGCTAAGTGACATATGCTTGGTATGCACGAAACCTTTTGGTGCAGTTAAATCTGAGTTAAAGAATTGGGCACATGGAGCCCACCCAACTCTCTAGATTAACGAAACCGTGGTAGTCAGCGCAAAAATTGTAAGGGGGGGATGCAGAGAGGGAAAAACAGGGGGAGTGCCAAGACTTAGCAAGCCCGAATTAAATGAAATAATGGGAGTTCTGACAGGTCACTCTCAACTACTGAAATATCTAATTGCATAGAAATAGAGGGAGGACATCGAGAAGTTAAAGCACTATTTATGCTAATGCTGCGCCTTCTCATAAATACGGTCCCGATATCTTGGGAGGGACACCTTACCGGGCATAACCCAATTAAGGGCCATATGCTGGAGGAAACTGAGGAACTTTTTAAATGACACAGAGTTGCTATAGGCTTATGAGTCAAATTATGATTAAATGCAAGGAGCGCCCAACAAGCCTACACTGGCAGGACATGGGCAAACATACTCCTCCAGTCAATTTCAAAAAATCTAAATCTAAAACCTAACCTAAAACTCTAGGTTTGTAAAAATGTTCTACAACTTAATTGCAGTTTAAACTTGACTATAGTAAATCAGTGAACCAAATATTATCGACTGTTTTTGGAAACAGAAACTTGACAACGTTGTAAAAGATGTTAAACAGCTGATGTTCAATAACTGAATTTTAAACTCTAAATTTTCTTCATTTAAATGTGATTTAAGTATTAAGTACTCACTGTGGCAACTTCTTGCGTTGCTACGTTAACTTCAGCTGAAAAGGACGACTGACAACATATTTCAGATTCTATGTGATTCGTCCTGAGAGCCAGGCATCTCATAGTCGCAGTATTGTGACTGCGTTACAGTCCACTTCTTGCTTATATATGTATGTGACAATTGCCAAGAAAATATACAAAACTATCAAGGGATTTTTGTTGACACTCGCCACTGTGTGATGTGACTTTGAAAAACACTCCCTTAGTCTAACGTTTATGATTGTCTAGACAGCAATATTTCTTAAAACTTTATTTACTAGTTCATACCCCTGGATGGAACATCACTTGTAAAATCTTCAAAACATTCAACAATCGCTTAGTGCCTGGCCATTTGGTGAAACATTTGCTGCAGAAACATTGAGTTTTTTTTTTGGTGTTACGAGAGGTGAGAGGTAAAGAAAAGTTACTGTGTTTCATATACATCAAGGAACCTTACAAGACCAGCTGACTTTTGCCTCTCAAACTTCAAGAACTGTCAAAATACACAACACAAACATGCAAACGCGAACAAATCGATGACAGAATATGAAGTATTTCTGCCAACAAAATACACGAAGTGTTTGTTGCAGTTATGCGATTACCGAGGTACTAAGGTACCTTGTTCTTGTTGAGTGTCTCATTCTCTTTAAAATTAAACTCCATCTCAAATGGTAAAACAAAAATTTCAGTTTTTATGTTTTTGAAACACATACATACATATTTCGAGCACTTGGAGAAAAGAGAAATATTTGCCTTATATCCGTTTTTTAATTCTTTATTGTGAGTTTTGTGTGATTATAATTTCTTAATAAAAATTATATTTGGCACAATTATCTTTAGCTAAACAAATCGTTTATATTTTGCATTCACCATCGTATAGTGTAATAAACAATTAAAATCAATTTATCTGGTTTAATAATGACTTGAGGAATTGCCAAGCGTTACTTTTTTTTTTACTGCCTTCTCCTATAGATGATATAAACATTAAATCACGCACTTGATATTCATTAAAAATAATATAGAAAAAAAAAAACGAAAGTTTAACATTGATTGTTGATGGGAGTGGGTTTGGTTTTGATTTTGCACATACGCTCGCTCTAATGGTTAAAAAGCAGATGTTTTTTTTTTGTTTTCTATAAAAATTAAATAATTGGGAAAAAGCAGCAACTCAATAGCAACTAAATAGAAACAGTTTCCTTCTTTCATTTTTAACTGAACGTGAACAGATATTTGCAATAACAATGAAACACGTATGAAAAACTTGTTGTGCTTTTATGTACAAAAATGCTCCAACTAGAAATATTTCTAATTATTTATAAGTGGAATGATTATTTAATAAATTTATTTTATATGTTACTGATTGGAAAAAAAAAGACTGGAGTTATTTAACATTAACGCATGCTTTTGTGGCATGTTGCTCGCAAATACGTTTCGTGGAATATAAAATTACTAAAGTAGAGTTTGATGAAAAAAAAAAGGAAGAAAGAAAGAAAAAGAAATGTTTTCGGTTAAAGACCCATATTTTAAATTTGACACACTTATTTAATTTCTTGCATTAAATTAATGGGATTAAATAAGCAGAGAAAAAAGAAAGTTCAAGAATGATGAAGGCACTCGGTTACTGCATTTTTTCAATGGGGCACTTTTCCCATGCCAATGACAAATGTATATGCTGGAGGAAACGAAGGAGCCATGATCCAGCTCATAGGAAAGAATGCCTCATAGGCGGAACTGTTAATCATCTGACTTCGTAAAACTGTGAGGCAAATACAGAGATGAAAGACAGCCAAAATTAGATTGCAAATCAGCTTAAACTCTGTTTCTTTTCGACAGTTTTCTGAAGTTGTGCAAAAACAAAGTGCATGCTAAGATTTTACAGAAATTTTAATTACATTGAACTATGATAGTGTAATACATTTATATTAAATCACTTTTTCAGGCTCAAGTTCAACCCTTGGTTGGTCACTTTTTTTTTTATCAATATCAATTAAGTAAAGAAAAGTAAAATTTGTATAGCTAAGTGGACTAGCCTGCATCAGCATGCTATGAACTTTGGACGTGTCAAATTTCACAATTTTAACACTGCCGCTGTAACCTGTGGGCAACCAAATCCCTAATTCAAAAAAATTCCCCCTAATTCATAAAAATTATGACAGGCTGATAAGGCTGTTATTTGACATATTTGTATGGAATATCTATCAAATAAGGGCTTTATAAACCTGTTATAATTTTTATGAATTAGACGGTTAATGTTAGACCAGAGGAATGCTCTTTTTTGTCGCCTATTTTATGGATGATTTTTTGTCATCTCAGAAGACAGTTAATTGCTATTTTTATGAGAGCTTCTTTCATACTTGTCATGTTCTGGTTTGCCTCCTTGTGATCTACAGGTTCATTTTATTGTACTTTTCTTTACTCAATTGATATTGAAGAAAAAATGACCAACCAAGAGTTGAACTTGAGCCTGAAAAAGTAATTTAATAGAAAGGCATGTTGTTCTTATTGTATAGGGAAGAGCTTATACTCCATTTTGCTGTGTCATGGAAGGCACTTTGTGAACGACACTGAACTTCTACAGATCTATGATTCAAAACTGTTATGGTTAAATCCATGGAGCACACTATAAGTCTGCACTAGCTAATTGTATGTCGGAGGGAGGACATGGCTATCATGCCTCTCCTAGCAACCAAACCTTAACATACCTTTATAATTGCAAGTTTTATAAGTGATACATTATCTAAAGTAGTTGATATAATTGTTAATAATTTTATAGGGCTTGAGTTCGTTTTTTTTTTGCTCGAAATTGAGAAAAATTTTGTTTGTGATAAAATTGAAGTGATCAACATTTTCAAAGATGGCAAGAAAAATAGAGTTAATGCGTTACTGCCTAACATACATACCATGACCTCTTCACGACCACCACCTCAACGCTCATCTGCACCCTAGTTTACCTGGAACCCAATCTATGACTAATTATAGACTGCTTTTAAGCAGCAGCGCTTAGCTATAGCTCAGCCAGTAAGCTTTACTTTTACTAAAAATATGTATGTATAAATAGATTAAAATGTGCAATATTATAAGTATAAATTAAGGTTTCTTTGTAAACTCCCTGTAGTGCAATTCACTAAATTATTTTGCGTTAAAAATATTTAACTGCAAAACATTTGGCTTTCTGATTCATTAGTGATATTTGACCACATTTATTGGTGCTAACTTAACAACTAGAAATTGATTGTGGTTTATTTTAACCACAAAATGTTAACGTATTCTAGTATAGTTACAAGCCAATGTTCTATAGCTTAGTCGAGTCATAAGCCATTTAATGTGACTTGACTTTGGGTCGACTACTTAATTCAGACTTATTAGTGGTGAGTTTGATTGGTCATTCTTTTAAGTAAGGACGCCACTTAATTCTGAATTTAATAATGTGTTGAATATGATAGTTCATGAATCACAGAATCGTTAGTGCAAACACTAAATGCGGGTGTTTAGTTTAACGATTGGATAGTTTAAAAGTTACTGAATCGCACTAATGAACTCCCTGAGGATGACCAACAAAGTTGGCCGAAATATTGGAGATAATAAAATAATTGCTATATCAGTTTAAATTTGGTGTAAAATTATTTACTAAAGGACCTCAAGCCGAACTCACTTTATAAATAAAATACTTTTACTAAATATTCGAAAATGTTTGTATTATTGCTGTCAATAAATTGTCTTCCTAAAATTTGTGTAGATCACAAAACTTCTAAGAATTTTTCGTCGACTAGACTATACATAAAATCGTTCAAATAAAATCTCTACTGAGCCCGAGTAAGGGGCATAATAGAGGTAAGGTCCCAGCTAGCTGATGAGAGACGAGGCAGTTGATTCTCAACTCAGGATTCAACGCGAGACAGATTAATCTACTGAAGCCCGTATGACACTACATTTTTCTTGCATTGTTCAAATTTTGGAGAACAGTGCAAATGTAATGTAATAGTAGAATTTAGTATGTGCAACGCGTTCAGCTATATTAAGATAAATGCAAAGCGGACAACATTTTCTTCGAAGTTATCGATAAAAAATGAGATTATGTAAAAAAAAAATGTAAAATTTTTCAACTTAAAATTGACATTTCAAACTTGAATGTTGCTGTGTCAGCGGTTTATGGACAATTTTTGCGATTTAACGCTTCTTTTTTGGAACATTTTTATTTCCTAGCGCTTTCTTGAAACAAAAAGAATACAACACTTGCAAAAAAGATGCCAGTTTTGTTTACATTTTGTATATTTGGTTCTTTCTAGCAATTGCTGTTTCTTTCTATCAATTCTATACCAATTAATGAAAGAAAAATGAAGTATCATACGGGCTTAAAGGCTTCGATGTATAGAACTTTAAGTTGGCATTACTGTTCAAGATGGCTACCGATTTAACAGCTGTCCAGTGATTTATTCTCAGTTTGGTTTGGCAATCCATCATGAATAGACTCATGCCTGAACAATGCTTGCAAATTCTGCAATTTTAGTGCAAAACGAGATTGCCGTTGTTCCCGATTTTTATAAGCAAATTTTGTTTAGCGATGAAGCGCACTTCTGGTTGAATGGCTACGTTAACACACAAAACTGCCGCATGTGGAGTGAAGCTGATGCTCCAGCGTATGTTGAAACACCGTTACATCCAGAAAAACTGACTGTTTGTTTGTGCGCTTTATAGGCTGGTGGAATCATTGGTCCGTACTTCTTCAAAAACGATGATGGCCAGAACGTTACAGTCAATGGTGATCGGTATAGAGCCATGATTACTAACTTTTTCATTCCTGAATTGAATAACCATGATGTCCAGAAGATGTGGTTTCAACAAGACGGCGCAACATGTTACACAGCTTGTGCCACAATCGATTTATTGAAAGACACGTTTTGGACCTGTAAATTGGCCGCCAAGATCTTGTGACTTAACACCGCTAGACTACTTTCTGTGGGGCTATGTAAAGACATTGGCCTATGCGGATAAGCCACAAGCGCTTGACCATTTGCAAGACAACATTTGCCGTGCTATTGCCGATATACGGCCACAAATGTTGGAAAAAGTCATCGAAAATTGGGCGTACAGATTGGACTATATGCCAGAAATCATATTTAAAATGTAATGCCTCAAGTTTATCTTTCGAATAAGTAAAATTCATGTCAATCGAATAATCATCCATCGTTGTTTTATTGCAACTTAAAGTTCTATACAGTATTTATCCGATATAAGAAACTTGAAAAATCCACGAAAAAAGTTTCTTATAAGCGTTTCTTCCTTATATACAATTATTTTACATAAGAAACTTATTTCTTATATAAGTAGCTGTGGCCATAAGGCATTTGTTTCTTATATGAATATACGAGCTTTTTTACCTTTTTATGTATGTATATACGTAGATGTATGTATGTATGTAAATAGAAAAATAAAACAAATCAAATTTTATTTTATTAACCCCTTTAGTAAATAGATATAAAAAACTAGACAACTTCAATTTGAAAAAAAAAATTATATGTAGTAAATACATGTACATACATAATTCATTTTGTAATATTTATTTATTTATTTACGAGGCAAGAAACAAAAACTTCTCACGAGCACTAAAAGTAAAAAAAAAACGTTGTTGTTCTTGTAAAACTGTCAGAAAACAGAGTTGTCCATGCAAACTACATAAATTCAGTGTTGCCCTTGAAAGTTTCTTATATAAATTCTTTTTCCATACATTTTGTGGTTTTGGTGTTAAGAGAAAAATGTTCTTTTATCAGTTTTGTTCTTATAAGCGTTTTTCTTATATGAAACTTTTTTTTGTTAGAAAAATCACTAAAAAGATGTGGTGTTTTTGCAAATGTTTCCTATAAGCGTTTTGTTCTTATATGAGATGTTCTTATATCCGATAAATACTGTACATCGAAAAAAGAAACACCTTTTACATGCCTATAACCAAATCGTAGCGACTAAGATTTATTTGAGCTAACGTACATAATAATACTTGGGCGAGCTGTCATGCCATTAGGGTACAATTTATTTGCATTGTTTTTTTTCTTATCCATAAGTTGTGTGGGCGACTCTGTTTTCTGCCTCCCATCGTTTTTATGCAGTGAAGCCGCAAAGAAAAACGTCATCACTGGTGCCAAATTAGCTTTTATTGCGATAATGTCAAAATGCCAATTCACTTCGTTGTTCAAATTTAAATGGCCAATAATATTGATTACAAAAAAAAAAAACAAAAAAAAAACAAAAAAATAAAATAAATAATAATAAAAAAATAGTAACAGTTGAATGCAAAAGTTTGAACATATGCAAATGTGGAAGAAGGTGTTGTCTTCTCGCAATTATGCAAGTTTTCGCTTAAAAAATATTTAAGTTTCAAAATATCTGCTGCCAGTTAAATGGTTTTGAACAAATTTTTCATTTAAATCACTCACAGTTAAATTATTTAAATTGTTAGACTTAAAATATGCTGATACATAGATTTAAGCGAAACCTCCGGTGTGGAAATTAATTAATGAATTCCCTTTTGTAAATGTCTCATCTTTCAGTAAAAGGCGGACATGAATGACGATGTGTTTGTTGTTGGCATTTTTTTTCCGAAGCAACCTTCCTGGCAGAAGTTGCATACTTTCCTTGACTCATCATATGCCTCTTAATTTGTTTCATATGAAACAATTATGCAAATTATTTCTATTCAATGGAAAATACATATGTATATCAAAGATGGCTTGTCAAGAGAGAAAATGAAAAGATAGGAAATATTTTAAGTAGTAGAGGGAAATAGCAAAAAAAAAAAAAAAAAAAACACACACATTTTCTTTAATAAACATTAAATAACTCCTGAGAAACAACAAAAAAAAAAAAAATACTGTTTGTTACATATTTAAAGTAGTGTGAAAAAACATTTGTATTTAATTGATTTTACAGCACTTGTTGTTACACTGTGTGTAAAATTGAACTAAACAAAGTAGAGTAAAAGAAAAACCAAATAAATTAAAGAAAGATTTTCGTTTCATGGTTAATGATTTTTCGGCAAAAAAAAAAAAAAGAAACACTCAGCTGTTGCCATACGTTTCATTTGTAAATGAAGCAGACAAGTAGACGACTGACTCTACCTGTTAAAACAATGCGGCTGAAGCGTACCTTAATTGTGGGTGAGTGAATATTTTAATTTTTTAAGTGCAAGAAAAAAACAACACATAATTATGGCATTGAAGCTGACGTTTCAGTTTCATATGAAATGCGGCTAAAAGATACAGTACAATAATGAAATAAACAATGCGTTAAATCTTCACTTAATCAGTTAAAACGTTTAGCAAATATGAAACAATTTAAATAATAAATGGCATCGCGTTGCTGAGTTCAGTGCAAACAATGCTGCATAAGTTTTATGGAACGAAAAGCGTTATACCATTTAATATCTTGAGGGCATTATAAACTTAAACACCGGTATTCATAAAAAATAAAACATTGTTGAAACACATTTTACAACAAAATTTTCATACACAATTTTTTCTAAAATGTATTTGAGCAACATTTTATTTTTTATGAATACCGGTGAAACACTTTAGGTAGTAGAGTTTTAAAAATTTATTGTTTTTTTTATTTTAAAGGCACACGTTTTTATGCCTTTCAAAACTATAGAAAAATTCAGTACACTGTTCAATGCACCCAATAACCCTAAATATTTAATTTAATAAAATAAGGCGTTTGATAAATATGAAACAAATTCAACATTTTAGTCGAACTTTATGACTTACTCTATTATTTACCCTAAAGTAATAAATTTCAATTGGCTCTTATAGGGAATAAATGATTAAGTTCATTTTATTATTTCCCCATAACAGGTTACTTACTTTAGTGGGCTTGAATTCGATTTTATCTCCTCAGGTCTGAGCACCTCGAAGAATGAATTGGTAGAGTGCCCTAATGAAAGTTTTCCAGGTCGCTGGTTCACTTCCTCCCTGCCGTAGTCACTGTTTTGGAATTGTTGACACCCAGAGCCTACGACACGAATTGAGCCTGCAACCTCAAAAACATTAATTACAGCAAGCACTCTGCCAACTCATCCATCGAGGTATTCAAGCCTGATGAGGTAAAATAAAATTGGATCTCCAGCCAATAGGTCTTCAACAAACACAAAAACAAACACAAAACTGCAAATCTGTTTGCTGAATACTTATTGGCTGGGGAGGCTGATTATGACCAACGGTTCTATAGTGCGGTGGACATCGATGGAATATAAATGCAACATCAAAACTACACAGAAAGTTCAAAGAACCTGCTGTCTTTTTTGCAAATGGGGCTTTCAAAATGACACCAACAAGGCCGACAATGTCGAGCTAATCGACATTAGTATAAAATATGAAACGACTCTCACAGACAGCGAAACGTTTAAAAATGAAGGGTGAACGAATGCCATGATTAAGACGCCGCCAAAAAGGCCGATGAAAACAATATTATCCATCGAGCTAATCGCAATTCGTATAAAATATGAAACGGTTCTCACAGCGAAACGTTTAAAGGTGATGGCTGAATGGATCGATCAGGAAGGAACCTGATGCGCTTGGTCAACAAAACTTTGCAGCCATCGACGAGTCTATACCAGAAAATGTGATATCAGATCGCATCCTGGAGGGAGACTAGACTATAAGCTAATAGCGAAAGGTTGATTTCCGACTTCCCCTGCTGGTTGACCGACCCTTTGAACCAGATTTCCATGGCGCTTCATTGTTACACGCATGGATCAAGCGTAAGGGAAAAACAGGGTTTGGTATTTATATAGAAAATAGCATGGAACTGTTATTTTGGCTGCCTGACTATTGCACAGTTTTGCAGGCCGAAGTTCGGTCCATTACGGAATGTATGCGGGAGTTCAAATGAAATGGTAAGGTCAGGTCAGGTCAGGTCAGGTCCTGTGAACATTAGAGCGATCTCAGCTGAGCGCACTAAATCACACACAGACTGCCAAAACGTTATTAACAGTTACTTGAATCATGGTGAACTGCTTGCTCATCGTATGGGTGCCAGTGCAATAACTGTAAATGAGAGAGCAAACTCTCCTGCTTCCTGAATTAAGTAGAATAATGAGAGATGTGACAGACAGCTCAGGCTCAACTACTGGCGCACCTTAACCTTATAAAAATAGCGGTAGGAGATGTTTGTGGAGCATGCGAGTAGGAGAACGAGACATTAGAGCACTATTTATGCCAATCCCAAAGCCTTTTCAAAAATTTGGTCCCGATATCTAGGGAGAGACATCTTAATAGACATAACCCAATTACGTGGCATATGCTGCAGGAAATTAAGGAACTTTGTGACTTATTTTATCTATAATTTTTGACCTTTATTGTTAAAATTAATAAAACTATTTTTTTAAGTCTTTTAATTTTCTGTATTAATTTTTCGATATTTCGCTAACAATTTGTTAGCATCGTCGGGAATCTTTAATTGCTTTTATTTTCTGAAAAGAAAAAAACAATTACAGATTCCTGACGATGCCAACAAATTGTTAGCGAAATATCGAAAAATTAATGAAGAAAATTAAAAGACCCATATTCATAAAAACTATTAAAAGTTTATTACACGTTTATTTGACAAATATTCCGTAGAAATACGTCAAATAAGAGCTTAATAAACTTACAATAATTATTATGAATGTGGCCTTTAAAAAATAGTTTTATTAATTGGAACTTTGTGACCTTTGAAATTTTTCTTTTCTCTGTATTAAAAGTTTGTTTGAACATTGCTGATGCAAATTTTGTTCATGAGAATTTCGGAATAAGTAGTTGAGTTTCAAGCATTCTTTTATACATTTTTCGAGTTGATCAGCATCAATGAAATATTGGCGGCATATAGACGGCTGAAAAAAAAGAGATAAAATTAATTAGTTCTTAAAGCTAATAAATAATTAAGTTAATTTTTTAATAAAATAATTTAGCTAATCTCAAAAAACCTGCTTAAAAGTAAAAGTTCAGGTTCTAATAACTACTTAGTAAGCATAAGTCTAAGTAATTTACTCAGTTTGAAGTCTAAGAATATTTGATTTTATTTCTGAATGATCTAGATTTTAGATACTAACAAGTTTTTAGTGCTAAAAATTGACTTTAAAGTGAGAATGAAGCTCGATCATCAGAGCTCACTGAATTACCCAAAAGCTTCGTAACTTTTTTAGGCAGTATTGAAGATCTGCTTGCGTTGTAATTATTCCATTTTCAATTTTATACAAAAATATTGGCACTTTTCCTGATAAAGTTTTCAACAATATGAAATGATCGGAATCATGTCTTTACATCAAAAATGTTGAATTGCTGGCAAAAGAAGTCTGTCCAGCAACCAGCAAACATTTTAACAAAGTTCAACGTCATTGTCGTGGTTGAAATAAATAAATGTTTTTTCAAAATACATATAAGCAGACAATAGCAGTTGCAACAAAATGAATGAAACAATTAATTGATGGCAAAGACAGTCGTCGTCAGACAGACAGCAGCTCTTGATCACTCTTTGAAAAATCACCACCACATGTGACAACTGCTGAAAAAAACCGCGCTCTAAAACATTGAATCAGTTTTAAAGGTTTTGCAGTGCCAGAAATATGAAATAGTGTTTGCCTTTAAATACCTGTTATCAAAAAACTAAATAAATACATTTCAGAGCCAAGTTTTTCTACCCAAACTTTTCAAAATGCACAGATTTTAATGCACCAATTTTTTTCTTCTCTTCTTTCTACTTTTCGAACGTTTATACAAAAATGCATTACGTTAGACAAGTATTTGTTGTATCAAGTGCTACGAAAATGCTGGCTGCATGTTAACATGCAAGTGGTTGCTGCTGCTGCTGTTTATTGTTTCTTCAACGGGGAAAATGTGGCGTTTGCTTCTTTGTGCAGTACGCTGTACGAAGCCACTTAAAAAGAAATTCACATTATAAAAGCTATAGATTGGACATGTTGCGAAAGCAATTCAAGTTTGGATACCACAAAGAAATGTACGCGCTACGATTTAAATTTATTTGCACAACTGTGCTCATTGTAAGTACGAGTTATTTGAAAAGAAAGAAACATATAAAACAACAACGGCTTAAGGCCAAAAATATCCTGTGAACTGTGAACCAAAAAAAAAAAAATTTTTTTTTTTTTTTTTTTTTAAATAAAATTCGTGCTAAAAACTATAGAACAGCTAGAAAACCCAACTCCAGATAAGTTATTTATTTGTCAACCAGTTACGTTGAAGGAAGTAGTGGGTGGCAAAATATTTTTGGTGTAGTGTTGGTGTTGTGCTGTTTATGAAAATTGTCTGCGCAGGCTCTTTTGAAAAAGTACCAAAAAAAAAAAAACTGCCTTTAAAAAAAATTATAGCGCCAAAATAAAGACTTGTGAATGATTTTAAAAGTGAGTTTGGTTTATGTGGGAAGCTAGAAAAACAAACAAGAAATACCTCCTTTAAGAAGTCATTAGTTTTCCTTCAAGGCCTAGCAGATGCTAAATAAAGTATTAGATCTCTTCTGAAATTCACAGCAATATATTTGAAGTGAACCAAAAAGGACTTGTGAATAGGTTTAAGAAGTGTGTTTGGTTTATGTGGGAAAAATAAAAAAAAGAAATTCTTCCTTTGAGGACTTTCAGTTTTTATTCAATTTTTATTCATTCAGATTCTAAATAAAGGATTAAAATCTCTTCTGAAATTCACAGCAATTAATCTACTTGAAGTGAACTGTAACTTGTCAGCTCTGGACTACAAATCATTTTCTGGGGCAACAATACTGCGAGGTTATGCCTTCTAGAACAGGTTTACTTCAAGCTATTAAATATTTCTTGAAAATGAAAGCTTAGCTCTTTAGTTGTTCAACTTTATATATTTTGTATAAACAAAAGATGAACAACAATAGCGCGAGATTATCCCTTCTATAACAGGTTTAATTCGAGCTATTAAATACTTCCTGTTGTTGAACTTTTATTTTGCATAAAAAATCATCAAATTAAATTTTTTTTTTTTTTAGCATACGGCAGATTGGTGACCCACTGTACTCTGCCGTCATTCAAGTCTGTAAACGAATTTTGTGTTTACGAATATTTTACATAAACATGCCAAAGGTCATGTTTTCAAAATTATTTGGAAATATTATATTCAGCCGGCTTTATTACTTCAGGCCCAAGAGAATACACATTTCTAAGAAAAAAAAAAAAAAAGAACCATACGTCAGGCTTGTAAACCGAGTTAAATGACTTACTTAGATGACTTTCTTTCAACTTGAAGCGGAACTGGCAATTGAGCCCACGTGTGGAGGAGAAAGACATTTCTCAAGAAAGGCAATTTCAGAAATAATTTAATTTATAGTTGATTTTGACATTAGATATCAAAATGCCCTTCACAAATCAATACAATGCTGGAATATAAAACATTTTTTTAAACTTAACAGCTCTGCTAGTAGTAAACCATTTAAAGCGTGCCATAAAATAATTAATTAAATTCAAGAAAAAGCTGAATTTTTTTTATCTCAATGGTTGGAACGGGTACATGAAGAAAAATACTATGAAAAAATAAGAGCAATAGCACTATGCATGTTTTATGTTGATAAAGAAATGAAACACAGAGCTGGGTCTGGGCAAATTATGCAAAATTTTGTTGAGCCTGCATTAAAGCAGAAAAGTTAAAGAATTTGTTTAAAGCCGCTCACAATTAATTGCAGGAAAAGTGATGTTTGTATGGAAGCAAGCAACATCATAATGGTGGTCGTCTATGTGAATGTGATTCATTTTAATTCATTTTGTTTCGTTTCATTTCATTTCATTTCATTTCATTTCATTTCAATACATTTCATTTGAATTGATTTTATTATTAACAATTGTACATCATTTTGTCCATTATTAAAATTAAATTAATGCTTAAAAATCGAGAAAAGTTTGGTACGTACAATAGCGACAACCACAAAAATCCATCGGAAATCAATTGGATGTTGGTGAGAGAAAATAAAATATATTCCCATAAATAAAAAAAATACAGTAGTAAAGTGGAAATTTGATCAATAATATTAAATAAATTAAATACAGGATGGCTATGCGCTGCTGCTTAAAAACAGTATACAATTAGTCATAGCCTGGGTTCGAAGCCTGATCGACGACATGGTGGTCGTGAAACAGTCATGTTATTTACTCCAGCCAGTGAGTCTTCAACTTAACTTTTCTTCTTAGCTTATTTTAAAATGTTCATCGCTACTCCAATTTTATCACAAAAAAAAAAAAAAACAAATCTTGCTCAATTTTGAGAAATTAAAAATTGAACTAGAAAACCCGATAAAATTATTAACAATTGATTTTATTTCATTTGGTAACATTTCGTTTCATTTGAGTTCACTTAATTTAATTTTATTTAATTTTTTCATTGACATTTTTACATATCATTTACTTTTAATATCACACCATGTTTGATATCATTTCATCAGATTCCAATACATTTTATTTCATTCGGTTTCACTCAATTTCTTTTTCCATTTTTTTCCCATATTATTTACGAAACAGCATCATTGTGTTCGATTGTGCGAATGTGATTTCAGTATTTTATTTCATACCATTTCATTTCATCACATTTCCATTTCATATCATATTTGGTATCATATATTTATATTTCGCTACATTTTATATCATTTCGTTAAATGAGAATTTAAATCATTTTTCATTTCATTAAATTTTGTATCATTCCATTTCGTTCTTTTTTATCAAATTTAATTTAATTTCATTTTGTTTATATCCTTCTATTTCATTTCATTCTATTTCAGTCATTTATATTAATTTTAATTCATGTCGTTTTTTTTTTATTCAATTTACTTATATTTTATTTTATTTTATTTTATTTTATTTTATTTTATTTTTATTTAATTTAATTTAATTTTATTCTATTCTATTTCATTTTATTTTATTTTGTTTTATTTCACTCAATTTAATTTCATTTTGTTTTATTTCACTTAATTTAATTTAATTTTATTTAAGTTAACTTCACCAAATTTGGCTCGTTTCACTCAATTTTAATTCAATTCATTTCATTTGATTTACTTTCGTTTTATTCCATTTTTTTATCTTATATCATTTAATTTTTTATTATTTCATTTTATTTCACTTCACTTCATATCATTAAATTTCAGTTAATCTTGCTTCGTTTCAATTTTATATATTTGTTTCAATTTTTTGTTTTAATTTTTTATTTGCTTTAAGAGCCAATTGAAATGTATTAATTCAGGTCCAAAAATGAACTTTTTCAAAAAATGTTTTTTGAAAAGGTTCATTTTTGGACCTGAATTAACATATTTGTTTCATTTAATTTAAAAATTTATTTGTTGTATTCCTTTTTATTTAATTTTTATTTATTTCATTTCATTCTCTTTTATTTTATTGCATTTTATTACATTGCATTGAATTTCATTTCATTTCGTTTCATTTAATTTAGTTCCATTTCAGCTTATTTTATATCATTCCATTCCATTCCATTCCATTTTATTTTGTTTTAATTTATTTAATTTTGTTTCTGTTTTTATTTATTTTCGATTTCTTTCAATTAATTGAATTTTTCCTATATTTTTTCCCTTTTTTTCAGGTGGCCTATTTGGGGTTGAGTGAAGCAGCCGCTGCAGGCCATGCAAGACGACGATTTGGTCAGGCGAAAATTAAAGTACCAGTTGAGGAGGCCAATGACAAAGCAACCACCACAGACCAAAGCGTAGCAGCCACAACAAAAAATGCTTCCAACAAATATCGCAGGGATGGCGCATATTCATCGACAGCAGATGGTAAGTTTTCTTCTGCATTTGTATATTTTCCTGAATCTAAAATTCACTTCGAAACCCCTTTAGATTATATTTACAACACGGCTGATATTAATTTCATACAACCCGAAAATAAACCTCTACACTCGGGCACCAAGATACGAGCCAAATACTCGAGCAGCATCACAATACCCTACAATGCCCTAGAGGACACTGAAACGGCTGAGGAATATGTGGCCAAGGCAGTTGGCATGTATGGAGCACGTTTTCGCGAGCCCATACGTGTGTCCTATGAGCCAGAACAGTACACAACACCAGCTGAAGTCGTGAAATATGAACAGCAGCCGCATCAGGAAAAAGTGAGTTTTCCAAACGAACCTTTGCAACAAAAATATCAGGAAGATTTGGCACCCCAACCAAATGCCAAGGAGATGGATGAGCACAAAATTACTGAAGAGCAAAAACAAATTAACAATGAATACTATACATATTATCAGAAGGATGTGAGACATCAGGCATATGCGGCCGACAAAGAGCCAACACAAACACAACAGTTGTATCAGTATGCCACGAGGCCGCTGGCAGCAGAAAATCCACAGAGAGCGAATGCGGCAGATGATCATCAAATCCAGAAACACGAACAGGAATACAAGCATAAAGAAAGGCCAGAGCAAGGCTCTACACCGAAGGTTGTTTCTGTATATGAAAAGCCATACGACAAGGAATATGAAAAAGCATATGAAAAGGAGCCCTTGACCAGATCCTATCAAATCTACGAAGACCAAACTGAGACGCAGGAACCATCTCAACAATTTGTAGGTGATCATAAATACCGCACAAAATTCCTTCACAAACCTGTTGCTCAATATCAAGAAAAGAAAGAGGAAAATGTCCAGGAGCAGGAGAGTGGGGTGCCGGCCACTACTACTAATGAGGCAGAGAATGAGGAAAAAATACGTGTCTCTGCTGCCACTGAGATACCCAAAGCCGAAATAATGAAACAAATTGAAAAATCTGTTATCAAGTACATGCAAGAATTGGAGGCGGAGGGAAAAATTGTCACCACCACCACACAAGCCCAAGAAGAAGAAGAACAACCAGAACCCTACTTTAAGGTGGAAACCATAACGCCCTCTAGTGTCAAACGTGAAAGCAAAAAACCCACAAAGTATTCCTCAGCCGCAGCCAGTGAACGAGCACAAGATGCTCCTCCAGCCCCAGCGGTGGTAAGTAAAAAATATGCCAAAAACTCCCAAGCACAGGCAGCCGCCGAGGAAGAGGAGTCACAGGAGCAGGATACTGAAAACTTTTACCAGCCAGGCCATCCTCAAGTGGATGCGGTCTTAACACCCAATGTGGAATTTGTGTACAAAATCAAAACTCAAGCTCCTCTACATGCGGCCACCGTAAAAACTGTTTCCAAGCCATACAATCTAGCCCTGAAATCCTACGAACAGTTTGATCATTCAAAGGCCCTAAAAAATTTACAAGAATTCGATTTGACGCACGTGGTGACCACCCCAGATCCCGATCACACCCACCAACACAACAAACTGTATTTCAATTCGGAAATTTACCACGACATCAATGCAAAGCCAATCAAACAAAAGGCCAGAAAGGAAGCCGCCGAGTACCAGCCGGAATATGAAACGTATGCTGCCAGTAAATCGCAGGGCGGTTACTATGCCGAACCGCATGCGGAACGTGAAGCCCCAAGCGCTCATACAACGGAAGATGGATATCCCCTAATGAATCCCTACCAGTTTGTTAGCAAGAAAGAGGCCTTGTCCAAGCGTCACGAAGACTCCTCCCGTGCAAGTTATGAGCCGCAACAGCAGCAGCAACAGCAGCTCAAAAAGCATAATTATAATCCTTTGGAATACGACAGTTATAATCCCAAATTTAACAACAATCCCGAGGGCTACGGCTATCAGCAGACGTACAAATCGCAGCTACCCAGTCGACATTCGCCCGGCAAGCGGGGCAAACGCGGTGGCTCCTCTCACACCGCAGCAGGTGGCCATAAAAAGTCTTCTTCACAACGTGCTACTTTCACCGATTTGGAGGCCAATGCGGCCCTGCGTCCTCCACCAAAGCAATAATAAGTGGCAGTGTTTGTGTCTGTACTAAACAGGGTGACCAAGATATATTTACTTATATTTTCAGTGAATAATTTTAAGAATTTGCTCCTCCCTCCCGGTGACTTTAAAAAATAGCTGTTATTCATAAATTAAATTTGTGTCCCCAACAGATTTCAGCAGGAATCCATTCATACGTTCGTTAAGCCTTCTCCAGGGCCGAGAAGTTTATTTAAGCAAAACTTTAATGTCTCTTATTTACAAATATTATTTTATGTTTAATTTAGCTCTTATTGTGCAAGTTTCAAAACAATATTTGTGCAATAAACGTCCAATGAACATTAAGTATTTTTTGTAAATCAGACAGTAAATAATTTTGTTTTAACTCTGGCCACCTTGATATTAATCGTATGCGAAAAAAAATTCTATTTGCATTGTGCAATTTTCCATTATTTATCAAGCAGAACGATTTAATTTATGCCTGCTAGTTGCATTGAGCACTTTTTCTTTTGTCATGTATTAAAATTACCTTCTTTTTAATTTTTAAAAGTAAATAAAATTTATGTAGCTTTTTTCGTTATTTATTAAAATAAATATATTTCGTAAGTTAAAAAATAAATTACTTGTGTTGTTTAACTACTTTACTTTTAAAATACTGGAGCCTTGGGTGACTCTACAAGGCAATAGGAATTTGGTAAGCAACCTGCTGGAAATTAATAATTTCTTAATGTGTTTTATATTTAATTAATTAATTTTATTTAAAAAAAAAAAATTGATTATACAAAAAATGGTGATAAAACTAATTTTTTTCGAAAAAAAAGTTTCTTTTAAAGTTTTTTTGCTTATGCACACTGTGTGTAGAGTACCACAAAACCAAAGCATACCTTGAGGCATCTCAAAATTTCTAATGTCCAACTGTTTTGTGTAGCTCTGTCTTAAGTCTTTCAAAATTGAGTAGTTAAAATTCGATAATGAAAAATGAAAGACTTAAGACATGAACTCGAAATAAGAATTTCTTTGAGGAGTTAAAATGCGTTTTTAGTGTTTGTACCATAACTCAGTGGCTATTTGAGATAAATTAGTGAAATTTGGCAGCATGATAGCAGACATGTTGCAGAATAAAGTGAATGAAAAAAATTCTGCCACGCCCATTTCTAAGGCTCAAAAACTTGAAATGTAACAAAAAATCGCTTAATTTTAATTGTATAAATCAATTTTCATAGAGTTCTTTTATGAAACTAAAATTTGGTATTATTTAATTTATAAGTTATATGTAGCTAAAGAAGCTAAGATTGATTTTGTTGGTTGACACATTTCACAACAATATGTTATAATTGCAAACTTTATTTATTAAATATTAAAAGTTAAAAAGATTGACTTTTTGGGCTAATAATGGTCATACCTTATTCTCAAGATGTAAATAAAAACAATTTTATTTCATCGTGGGATTTCTCTCAACGTTTCGTCGATAATGTTTGTCGACTTCTTCAGGAGATGTTTTTATTTTTTTATTTTAATCTGTTGAAGAATAATTTTTATATAAGCACATACATACATACATATCTCTGTAATTATTTTGAGTGATTTAATATGAATTGTATGTTTTTCTTTCAACTTACAGTTTAAGTTAAATTTTTCAAGTTTTAGCATTAAATAAATAAAAAACGACAAATAACATTCTATAGAAAGAATATCAATACAAATTTACACATATCACGTTTAGTTACTTTTGGTTCAATGCAATTGAATATTGAAGTTTTGTTTGGTCCTTGTCTTCTTTAGTGTTCAAAGTTTTACTTAATCTCTGCTGTATTCTAAGGCTCTCTAGTGTGTATCTCTTGTTATGTGATTTCTCTTGGTCTAAGATTTTTACGTTGTTGAAATCTGCTATGTGTTTGCTGCTCTTTACATGTTGTGCTAAAGCCGTAGTCTCTTTTATTTATTAAATTTGAGTGATTGCTGAATAATTTTTTGCTTGCTTTTAGGAGTCAAAAAAACAGCTTTATTAATTAAAATTACGAAAATTAATTTAAGCGTACTGACTGAGTACCCCATAAAAGTGTGATTTAATAAATTAAATTATGAAACCTATTATTGCGAACTGAGGAGGCTTATTTATAAAAGTTATAAATAACAATGATAAAAGCTTTTATTGTCTTCTTCAAATGATAGTGGTGCATTTAAGTAAAGTTGTTTTAAATAATTTTTTTTTAAGTTTAAGCGAACAAAGAGAAAACACATTTTTAATTACTTACTTACTCAAAAAGCTATTAACAACTTAAAATTCGTTTTATTTATTTTTTTTCTTGCTTTATTTTCATTGTGTTTATTTACAAATATAATAAACAATAAATCTGAATATAAATAAATTTATTAATCAAGATATAAAAAAAGATAGTTGTTATTTATAGTCAGTCGGCAGACATAGCCCACATAAATTAATTATTTATTAAAATAAAATGAAAATTCAACAAAAGTTGAAAGAAAAGAGCGAGCGGAACTTTCCAGTGATGGTGGATGGATAAGACAAAAAAATCGTGAATTGTATTTCAAAAAGTTGACAGACAGCCTTAAATTTTTAAATATTTGTATATGCAGCTGTTTGTTTTGCCTGGAAAAAAAAAGAATTATTTGAAATTAAAAAATAAAACAAATAATGAAAAAGATAACTAACTGGTGGAATAATATGAATGCTTGTAATGTACATTATTAATTAGGGTTGGTTTGGGTGTGTAGTTATATGGCTCCTCCTAAACGGGCGTGCATAAAAAATAAAATCAGTGTTCAATCATATAAATAAATAATAAATAGTTCCTGTAATTACATTTTTATAAGGATAATTAATATTAGTTGTAAAAGCTTCTTGAGCTTTGCTATATTTATTTCATGGGCTGCCTGCCAGTCGTAAAAAACTTCGCCATCCGAGAAGGCAAAATAGGGAAGGAAACAGCTCTACACACCACCCAGCGCTGAGCCAGCTGGTTAAGCAAAAAACCATACCGTTATTTTAAAAATCGAGGAGGTAGGACAACATATATTAACTTAACTCAAAAACGGTTTGAAATATTGAACAAAATACAAAAACCGAAATTCAGCAGTAAAATTACCTTTCAAAACTTTTTTTTTTTTTTGAATCGGCTTAAATGTATAGAAAATAAAATTGTTTTTTTTGCAAAAGTTTGAGATTTTTTGTTCTCTAAAACAGCACAAAAAATTCAGGTTTACCCACTGGGTGCGCCTACTGTCGGGGGGGTTTTTTTTGAACTAGCACAGACAGTGTTATTGAATAAAGTTTATTGGTAGTTTTTCTCAAATAGGAAAATGAGTTCTTGAATAGAGCCTTCTTACTTCTTTTCAATTATTTTTATTGTATTTCTTATTTACATATACATATACATATGTATTAAAGCTAAAAAACGTGAAAAAATATTTGCATTCCTTAATTAATTCCTTAATTAATAATATAAATGCTGTTTTCCCAGTGGTTAAACTACTGGTCGTTGAAAGCGTGGAAATGGTCCATATGGTCCATATGGTCCAAATTGTTGTTGAACTGGTTGATATGGTAGAATTGGTTGATATGGTGAAACTGGTGGATATTGTGGAACCGGTTGAACTGGAAAAGGTGCTACAAAAACGGGTGGTGGTGGTGGAGCAGCAAATGCATACGGTGGCGGAGCAATGGGTGCATATCCTTGATATGGCGGCACATTATTTACCGGATTAAAGAAGGGAAGCAAAACTGTGGCATTCGCTAAAGAAAAGACAAGAACCATATTTTATATATATAATTTCAATTGCAAATTTTTTCACATTTGATTCAAAACAAAAAAATTTTTTTTTTTGGTTTGAAAAACATTTAATAATTATTTTTTCTGTCTTTAAAGCTCTTAGCGTGTATTTATGCCGCCAAGATTCTGTTGGTGCCCTTCACACTCATATATACATACATACCTTGACTAAGCGTTACCAAAAATGTAGCCACCAGGCACAGAATTGAGGAGCTTTTCATATTTTCTTTCTTTTTGTAGACTCCACGAACGCTCAGCTATCAGGCTAAACTAATTAGCAATTGGTTAAGTGAGCTCTATATATACAAAGCACCACAACAAACAGCGCAATGATGATCTTGTGAACAAATAGTTTTCTCTTATCTAAACTAGAAGTTACTTGCTGCAGCTTTATTTGTTCTATATAAAACCTTGTCTAAGCATAATAATAGTTTATTTTGCTTTATGGCAGAAAAATTGGGGTTACGAAAGAAGCTGCAAATACTGGAGAACATAACAAAAATGCCACTACATTTGTATGTCATATATAAGCACGTAAATGAACTACTTACTTTATATTAAGCCCATCGATTAAGCATCACCATTGTAATATCTATTTTTCGATGGCTTTAGGTAAAAAACAAGAACAAGTTTCGTGATTAAATTTTTCACAAGTGTAAATAGAAATATGGCTGTATTTTCAAAACTACAGCAGATATCAGAGAGATTGAGCTGTTCTGTAACAAGAACTAGGAATCCTTTTTCTCAATGCGAGATAAGAGATCTTTTTCAAGTGCCAATTAATTACCTTCAATACCTCACACGATACATTGACCGCGGGTGCCATTTGAAATTTTCCATAAGGCTTATAGCCTTATGCAAAATTTTCTCAAAAATTCCAACTTCTCTCAAACTAAAAAAAAATGTAGCATGAATGAAAAGAAATTGAAGTTCCCTGTGCAAAAATTTAATAATCAGGCCGATATCTCGGAAACTTATAAAGATACAGCCAGTTCATTAGCAGCAGATTTTTTTTTGGGAATGCTCTAAAAGGTATCGCTGCAAAATCTTTTTAAACAAAAAAAAAAAAAACAATAGTGATAAAATGGAAAGTTGATCAGTAGGATTGAATTTAGACAGTCAGTAGTAATGAAGAAAGAAATCAGGTGGTAGGATGGCTACATGTTGCTGTTTCAAAACAGTATAACTACAATTACTTGTGCGCTGGGGTTGAAGCAAATTTGGTTGCTGATGAGCAGCATGGTTGGTGGTCGTGAAGCAACCATATTATGATGTACTTTTCTTGTCTTCTTTAAAGATGTTGGTTGATCTCTTCAATTTCATCACAAAAAAATCTAATCGAGCTCAAGCAATACAAAATTACCAACAATTACATAAAGAGTCATTCATAGTTATTAAATATTAAGATTTTATATAAAATTTTGGGACAGCCTATTTTGGATTGCCCTGTTCCCTCTGCATGTGTTGAAATAGCGCTGCAGTTGTTTGGCTGCTGATGTTCACTGATGTATTTATATTCAAATGAATAAGATTTCCTTATTTTTGGCTGCTACCATGTCATACGGTCTACTCTGTTAAATGGTTAAATTTTTGTTTAAATCGTGTACGTATCGGTACCTCGTTAGACACTATCTGCCATACGTTGCTAAGTACGTATGCTAAAAATATTCAGGCAATAAAAATTTAAAGATTAAAGGCAGCAACAAACAGATGATAGTTCAGCTAACCTACTTAATAATATTTGCAGTCTCAGAAAAGTAAATAAACCGAAATAAATCATCAGCATAAAAAATAATCTAAAACATGAAATGCCAAAAATAACCAACCATTAGAAAATGAAATGAAAGTATTTCAAAACGAAGTTTTATGAAAAGTATTTTGATTATATTTTGGAAGGAATGAGTAAGTAGTTTTTGTTTTAAAGGTTATCAAAAAACTCTTTTCCAACCGAATAGTTTTCCAATTAAACTTGTAAATAAATTGATAAGACAGCATGGAACTCAATCATATACATGTATGTACCTTGAAAATATCAGCAAAATTGAAAAAATCTGAGATGCTGTCCGAAGTAGAGCGAAATAACGGAAAATAAAACTAATAAATTAGAGGAGACCTTAAGCTCGAAAAAACAATATAAAAATAATGTTATCAAACCTGTGCTAAATTGCTTTTTTCATGCTCAAGTTCAACTCTTCGTTTGTCACTTTTAAATCAATATTAATTAATTATTTTAATAATAAATTAAATTTTAAGGCTTAAGATCTTTTTATAAATATGTTTGTAACAAAACAAATATATTGTTACGTTTTTACCTTTTAAAAAACGTTTCTCGTAGATTCTTTAATTGTAATGAAGTTAAAACACGCACGTCTTCAGTTTACAGTAATCAATAATAGTTCAACACTTTATTTACTTTAACACACTGTACTTGTAAACACTTTACTAAGAATAACACTTTTACTTAATCACTTTGTATTACTTAAGACACTTTACACGTTAGCGCAGCTAAAAATCGACTGACCTCTCAGCGTTAAGCTCAGCTGTTTTTATACCTCCAATGATCATTACTCGAACATTCTAGACGTTTACAGAAGCTAATCACGCCACATCTTTAGTGCGATGTGCGATGACTAAAGGTGGGATCATACGATTACCGCAATGCACCAATTTTTGTTACACTTTGTGTGCCAATCGTGTGATAGCACAATTTATTGGCTCATGCGGCAACTAAAACGAATGTTGTTCCTATTTGTCTCAATCAAATACAACCCTGATGCGACAACCGTGTGAACACTTGACATACAACTAATCACCAATAAAAATTCTAAAAATGCACCAATATTTATTGTGTTCTCATGCGGCAACCAAAGAAGACAATACGCGCCAATAATATACAAACATACATATGTATACATTTATTTAGTTTCAAAATTGTTTAAACCCGTCTTCCAAACATGATTTCTGCTTTTCAATCAGTAAAATTCAATTGTTGTTACTATTAATTTTTTGCTTTTTCAGTCCGCACAATATTATAATAATAGCCGAAGCAATTTTCTTTCTTTTTAATGAACAAACCATATTTTTAACATTTAATTCATTTTTTTTTTTATTTTTTTTTTATTTTATTTTTTTTTTTTTTTGGGGAAAACAAAGTTTGTCATCAGCTACAACAGCTGTTTCTTAGAGTTGCCGTATAATATAACAATCGTGTGTGACTATAATGCGGCAATTATTGTTACTAAATTGTTTTGCGGCAATTTGCGACAATAAAATTTCAGTACAATGTGACAATCATGTGATTGCAGAGAATTTGATTGGGACACATTTTATATTGTGCTCCAATTCAGCCCAATAAAAATTGTGTTAAATTGGTGCATTGTGGCAATCGTGTGATCCCACCTTAAGAATGAACAAAAGATATACACACACACACCGACATACATACACGCGGCAGTGAAACTTAAGTATATGAGCCGCGCACATACATGCACACACGAATATTGTATCGTGCGGTGGTGGTTTCTTTTATTTCGCTGTCGTGCCTATTTATCTACACATGTGTGTCAGTCAGTATGTGCACACTCGCTGTGCTGCCGCTTTGTTTGTCAACAAGTTTCTATGTATGCATGTGTGTATATACCTCCTGTGTTCATTTACAAATATTATTATTATTATTATTATTATTCAATTTAGCCAAGAAATTAATTTCTAGACTAAATGTACATAAAAGGGGGGGCATTAGATGCAAAGGCCATCAGCCCAAACATTTACAAATAATAACAAGACAATATAAGCACATATAAAATAACGATGATTCAGTACGTTCTAGAACAATCACAATCGGTCCGTTCACGACCAAATTTGTAACAATATTTATTTATTTCAATATTTCGCCCACAATTTGTTGGCTTCTTCAGGAATATTATTTTTAGTATTTAATAATAAACAATGAACTTAATTATTTATTCGCTGTAAGAGCCAATTGAAATTTATTACTTTAGGTCTAAAAAAATAGACCTTAATGCTTTCTGTCTCTTTCAGCCGTCTATATGCTGCCGACATTTCGTTGCTGCTAAACAACTCATCAGTAGACTTGAATGAAAAAGCAAAAAAGAATGTTTGAAGCCCAACTACTTATTCCAAAATTCTCATGAACAAAATGAGAATCAGAAATGCTCAAACAAACTTTTTTATACAGAAAGCATTTTACGTCTTGCAACCCCTTTACTTTTTATAGCACTTCCTTAATTTTATAATAAACTATACGTTAAAATTAATTAATTATGTAAAGAAAATTAAAATCTTTATAGCTAGGTGGACAACCAACCGGCTGTTTCTGGGTGGCAAACACCCTATAAACTTTGGACGTGTCGAGTTTCACAATTTTGGCACAGCCGCCTTAACCACTCGGCAACCACAACTCACACAATTTTACTTTCTATTTATATACTTAACCAACATTAACAACCCAAGCAATGACATTTTTGCAGTCTGTTATGGATGATTTTTTGTCAGCTCAGAAGACTGTTGTTATCTGCTCTTTATATGAGAGCTGTATGAAGATGTTCTTGTTTGTATCATTGAAATCTAGATGCTCATTTATTGATACAACTTGAACATTTACGCCAGGCCATACGTTGTTTGTTAATATTTTTATTGAAATTTTTTGAACTACATACATTTATGTTAAATTACTTTATTCAGGCTCAAGTTCAACTCTTGGTTTGTCACTTTTAAATCAATATTAATTAAGTAAAGAAAAGTAAAGCCGGTTTATTTAATTTACCTTGCTCAAAGTTCTATTAATGCACGCTTTTAAGTTTTTTTTCTCTAGTTACATATACAAAAACTCCTTCCGCAATCAGGACTGCTGCATATCAATTTGAAACCAAATCCCTTTCAATTGTCAATTACAACTGTTTTGAATGTGCCACCAATCAAGCAAATGTGTACTTTTTTTTATTATTATTTTATATTCAGCAAAACCTTAATTTCAATCGAAATTTCAAAAAAGTTTTCCACAGACACCAATAATTTTATTCGCTTGAGTTAAAAATACATTTTTACTTCAACACCTGCAACACTTGTGTAGAATGAAAAAAAGTTCCTCCAGGAACACTAGCATTTCGCATGAAAATAAAACTTTGTGCTCAAAATACCACAAGCGAACACGAAATTTCATATTGTTCGTTTTTGTTAACGATTTAGTTTTACAACTGAGAACTTAATTTTGCTTGTGGGATTACTTTCTTGTTTTATTTACTTAAAATATTGTAACTAAAGCGAGTGTTTATTTAACAAGTAGCAAGTGAACTGCCATTTAGCCCTTTTCCACAGCACTAAGAGCTCACAGTTAATGCAGCAAAACTGCACACTTATTAACTGAATTGGATTAACTTGGTCAATTGCTTGCTGACCGCTAAGGATAATAATAAAAACTGAAATTTAATTTAAAACTAAAGCATGATTAGAAAATGGGGACACAAACTATTTGAGACTGATGCCATCATGAAATGAATAGAAAGTATTTGGCATAAAAGAATTTTCAGATAAAAAATTAATTTAAAGTTTTTTGAAACCTATTGATTCAGGTCCAAAAATGAACCTTTTCAAAAACTATAGCAAATATTTTTTTAAAAAGGTTCATTTTTGGACCTGAATTAATACACTTCAATTGGCTCTTAAAGCAAATAAATAATTAAGTTCGTTTTTTGAAACCTTTTTAAATTCATTTGGCATTATACTAATCGCACATTTATATTGTGTTTGTGATTCGTGATTGCATTGAAAATCCAAAGAAACTATCAAAGGCTAGCTTTAGAGCTAGGGGATAACTAGCTAGCTGTTTCTAAGCTGCCACGCTTCTCGTCAGCTACCATGTTTGAACTTAGTGGCTCTTGCTTGTTTCGGCAGCCACTCTGCACTTTCTGAGTCATGATTAGGGTTTGGGGTTCGGGAATTCTCGAAAAAATTTCATCGGGAATTCCCGGGAAAACGGGAAGAAATGTTTTAATTGGATTTTATAATAGTAATATTTTATTTCTCCACATTTTTATTTTCTTAAAATTAATTATTTCATTAATAAAAAAAAACTTTTGTTAAATTTATTTCAAAAATAACGGAATTTCATTCTAAAAATACGCTGTTTGTATATAAACATCACTTTTACCAAACACCGCTTAGTCGCTCAGACTCTAACCTCTTAGTAGCTGATCAATACACCTTTGGCACAGCTTATGTTAATAAAAACAACATTTTCTCAAAACAAAGCTGAGTCAATTCGAGATAAAGTTGGCCAAAGACATAATGAAATTATTAATTCATTTAATTAATTTTTGTTTTAAATGTATATGCGCTTTATTATCTAATCTATATATATATATATATATATATATATATATATATATATATATATATATATATATAAAGTTAAGTCGCACAAATTCCTGCTCGCATACTCCTCCCAGACGGCTTGCCCGATTTAAATGAAATTTTCACAAGTGATTGGGGTCTGTGTGGAGGGGGCACATGAGAAATTTAATGTGTGTATCTTTGCGCGTTTTGCAAAAACAAAAAATTAAATTTGAATGCAGAACAACGTTTGCCGGGTCAGCTAGTTTTAAATAAAACCAATTAAAAAAATTTTATTACTAAAAATTACTTGTTTGTAGTAGAAGAAAATTTCCCGGGATTCCCGGGATTTCCCAAACCCTAGCCTTGATACATGGCTAGGGTACTGACGAAGTACAGATACGTACATGATCTATACCAAAATTTAACCACACACAGTGAACCATTTTACAAGGTAGCAGCCAAAAATTATTTTTATTTATGATAAATGAGTTTAAAGAAATCTTATTCATTTGAAAATAAGTACAACAGCGAACATCAGCTGCCGAAATACTACAGCACTACTTGAATGGGACTTCACAAAGTACGGGACAATCCAAAATAGGGTGTCCCTAGAAAATCTTAATATTCAAAAATGAACTTGTTCGTTTGTTTGCTTTAAGAGCCAATTCAAATGTATTATTTTAGGTCTAAAAATAGCCCCTAATGTTTTCTGTCTTTTTCAGCCGTCCATATGCCGCCGGCTCGTTGCATAGAAGTTGTTAGTTAAGAAAAATAAAACTGTGGCAAGATGAAAAACTGTTTTTTGAGTTAAAAAGTTTGTTTGAACATTCCTTATTCTCATTTTATTCATGGAAATTTTGAAATAAGTGGTTGTGTTTCAGACATTATTTTAAGAATTTTCGACTCTACTGAGGAGAGTTTATTAGCACCAACCAAATGTCGGCGGCATATAGACAGCTGAAAAAGACAGAAAACATTTGAAAAGGTCTATTTTTGGACCTGAATTGTGCCCATAATTATGAAAGTGGTCTAAATCATATATTTCCTGTTTCGAGATATTTAATGAATTGCATTTGAATAAATTAAAAAATATTTTTACATTATGCGACATTTTAATTTTTAATTTTATTAGTCTTAATTAATGGAAATTTATTATGAATATGAAATTTTGTGCGAATTTCATACGATAATATTGTTTTTCAAGTTTGAATTGACTTAGACCATTTTCAAAATTAACTGAATGTCCTATAAATGACTTAAAGCAATAAAGAACTTTGAGTTTTATTTGAAATAATAATTTTATTGAAATAATTCGTGAACATTTATTAATTATTTTTAAACAGTAATCCATTTTTATCATTATTTCGAGTATTTAAGATTCTTAAAATGTTCCTGAAAAACTGGAGGGATGTACGGTAGTAAACTCATAATATCTTTATGTTTTTCTTCCGATACTGGTCTAATGCTGGTGTATAATGGAAGTAATTTAATATTTCCGTATATTTTTGGTCTTCCTCTTTTAGGCGAAAGATCCAAAACGTGAAATGTAGAATCATCTAAAGAAGTTTTATAAAACATTTTATAAGGTTCATTTTCCAAGAATCTCATCCATTGAATTTGTAGCCAAGAGACAGATTCGCCCGCGGTATTTTTTACTCTTCTTGTTATTGTATCTTCTAATGATTTCGTTGAAATAAAATCCGGCTGCGACATTCGCTTTATCGAAAATGTATTGCTTCTTCTGCACTTTTCTATCAATTCATAATAATGCTCAGGGTTGTATAAGTAATTTGCTTTTTTTATTTTCATTTCTATCAACCCAAAATCAAATTTAAAGAAATTATATTATAATTTCTTTAAATTTTTGACTTGGACCACTTTCATAATTAACACTAAATGAATTCCATATAATGTTGAAATTACAACCACTATCTAATGGTTCATTTTTGACAATTTCGTAAAAATTACATTGAATACATTTAGTTTAAACTAATGTAGTATGAAATAACTGATAAACTCATTTTTTTTTTTAATTTTGACTTAGACCACTTTCATAATTATGGGCACAATTAAGAAAACGCATTTTTTTTCATTTTGTATATAGCTTTTTTTATTATTTTTTAACCAAAAATCCCATTCGATTAATATATTATTCGAATACAGTGTTCGGCGACTATATGATAAATTTTTTTAAATGTTTTAAAAAATCTTCCAATTATTTATAAAATAAGTTCTAGTTTTACAGTTTTTGTCATTCTTGACAAATTAATCGAATACATATTCGATTAATATATTATTCGAATAAAAATTCATGAGAATGTACATTTTTTTCTTTTTAATTTGTATATAGTTTTTTTTTTATTATTTTTAAACCAAATTGATTTGAAATTTTTCCTTTTTTTGATTGAGATCTCAACTATGACTAATAGTACATTTACACTAGTAATTCCTAAACCAGTTTATGATCATAATACCATGTTCATACATGCGCCTTTATTGAGGTAATCGCAATAAAGTCCATTATTGAGCTCAATATTCCATACAAAAAGTCAATAAAGTTATTGCTCAATAAACTCTATATGGCTTTGAATATTGAGAAAAAGATGGAACACAACACTGTAAAAGATGTGTTTAATAAGCAAAAGTATACAATACAATGTCATTCATTGACGTGATAAATGTAAACAAAAGCAAACAAAACAAAATAATAAAAAATAAAAATAAATACAATAAAAATAAAAACATTGCAGCATTTCCAAATTTTTATTTCTCTCTCTTTTTATTTATTATTGCCGCTTTGGAGTCATAGCATGAACGCACTACTTGTACAAGTTCCATATTTTTATTGTACAACACTAAAATCTTTTTAATAAAAGGCAGTTTTTCTTCCATTTTTCTTATTTGAAAATATTTCTCACTTTTTCTTTCTCACTACCAAAACAAAAACAACAACTTTTTTCCAGCTGTCAAATACTAATTAAGTTAGCGCAATATTTGTATGTATGAACGCCAAAAATATTGTGTCAATAAACTGAATATTATCTCAATTAGAAATGCATGTATGAACAAGGTATAAGCTAGTTTCATAAATTATACCATTTACACTAGCATTTTAGGCAGTTTACTTGTTGTTTGTTTGACAATTTACAATAATCTCAATATAAAAAAAATAAAATAGTAATATGGAGGCTTTTGCAGAAAAACATATTTATGTACTTTTCATACTAATTGAATAAAACTCAATATAAAATTAATTATTTAGCGTGGAAAATAAGAGGAAGCACCTCTTATTTTCATCATCCATGCCTAAATTTTATGTAAAGAATTGTGGAAGTTTTTAAATTATTTAATTTTAAAATATTTTTTTCCGTTTTATTTTCCTTTTTATTGTTTTCTTTTTCTATGTCAAATACGCCTGGCCTGGCCAGACGAAAGCATAAAAAATAGAGTCGCATTTGCAAAAACTGGTTGTTGTCAACCAACTTATCTCAAGAAGTAGTTAAGAACTTGTTTTTGATTTATATGGATAAACAAGTTTCTCAAACTAATTTATCACGATAAACAACTAATAACCTGTTTAAGGCGTAGATGTAAATGCACTATAAGATTTGGCGATTAATTGATTATTTTTTTAGACTTGTTTAAAACAAGATATTAGTAAAACAAATAGTGATGACTGTGTCTTACTAGAATACTATTTTATTGTAATGTTTGCATGTATGACTTAATTAATTTAATTGTTTATTAGTCAGGCCACCAATGCACAATTATTTTATTAAAAATGTTCTGTTTTGTTTTTCTTTGCTTTAAATTTATTTCAACTCAATATTAACTGATTTATTTGTTTAAGTCATCAATGCAAATTACAAACTGTTTGATGCCATGAAATTGAAAATAAACATTTGTGAAAAGAAACAGAAAAAAAGTAGCAAATAAAAAACATGACTAATATGCGCTACAATTAAATTTTATTTTATTTTTTTGCCATGTGTATCATCAGTGTCAGCAATATTTTCGATTTGCAATACAAACAAACACAAGTGTAAACTGCATAAAAACTATACTGCCAACTTTATGATGACTTCAACAAACTTTAAACTCAGCCCAATACGCTGAAATGATTTACAACTCATTTCAAACAATCAAAACGTAACTCTAAGACGAGTGCTTAGCACAAACACTTCAATATCCCCATGTAATAGTGTTCAAAGTCAAAGGTTACTTTTTACACCTGAGTATTTTACAACATGCAGTCTTTAGAGTACAATTCTAACAAATTAATTAAAGCAGACACAGAAGGTCAATTACAGCAATTTTACATTTCGTTTAACACATTTAAAATGGACGACAGCTCATTAGAAACAGCACATGAACATGACCCCCTGTAATTTTGTTTTTAAAACTAAAAATCACAAGTGTGAACAGCATGCTTTCAATCAACTAAAAATTGAAATGTTTAAGCAATTTTATTAATCCATATATTTTAGGTTTGTACATGCGAGTTAAACTACATCAAGTTACATGTTTTAAATTTTAGAGATAGACAAAAACACATGCTGCAAGTTGAATACGTTTGTATGGAGTAAATTTAATTTTCATTTCGAAAAAGAAAAAAATTTCACTTGGTCTAGTTTATATAACTATTTTTAGGGTTGTGTACTCACAGAGTGAAAACGGAACGCTGAGACTTTCTGAGAATTTGCTGTCAAACCGTTCGTCACATTTGCCATTCTGCGAAACAGGTAACAGCTAGAGAGCTGAAATATTCACAGAGCACGTGGTTACCTGGCCGCTGCAATAATAAATACTAAAAACAACAAACAACAGAAAATATACAAATAGTAAAGAAGTACAGATATCTCGGTATAACTATCACATATAACGGGCCTGTTTGTAAATGCATAACAACTCTGCATGTTATGCGAACAACGTTCAAAAATGCAAACGTTGGTAACACTGCAGCAGTAATCTGTTCGTATATACATATAACACTGACGTAAATGTGACACTTTACCTACCAAATACAGTTCTGGAGCGGGAAGTAAAAGTTCTTTACAACGAATTCAAAGTCATTGAAAACTAAAAAACATGACATTTTTTATGAATTTTTTTCATAAGGCAACGACGAATTACAACGAATTCAAAATTGTCCATGGAAAATTTCACACATTACCCACCCTTAAATAAAAGGTATGCAGAGGGGGCTGTGGAACTTGCGAAACTTGAAATCAAAGCCTGCCGGAGTCTTATTAATTCGTATTAATTCAATGTCGAAGTTGCGAAATTTACTAAGGAAAATATGAAAATGTTTGTAAAACAAGGTATTGCAAATTCCTAAACGGTTTTGAAGCATCCAAAATTCTATTTTTTCAATTTCACTACAAAAAATTTTTCATGGTGCCGATCCACAGCTTTCGATAGCGAAAGATCTTCAAGTAAAATTTATCGATAGCAAAATGCGTTTGTGAAAACATTTTACTGACAACGCTTTTCTCGAGAAAACCGATAGGTGACATTTTTTCTTTTCTACAGAAAATTTATTCTAATTAATTCCAGTTTTTTTCTCAGAAAATTTATGAATTACCAAAAACTTTTGTTAAAAGTTTATCCATAAAATAGAATTTTTTTGCTCGAACATTTATCACCAAATAATATTTTTCTGCTTAAAACCGAACGATAATAATTTTTTTTTTTGCAAACAGATCTTTTTTAAGTTTAACGTCGCTTAAATGTTTTTACATTCGAATTTTTTATTAAAAAAAAAAAATACATTCCTTCAATTGCATTTTGGTTTATTTTAAAGCCATTATTTTGAATTCAAATAAACATGGAAATAAATTCTTTAATGCCACTAAATAGTTTTGGTCATTTTTCAACAATCAAATCCAGTGCTCACCAGCAGGATTAAAATCATTTGTCATAAAATTGCAGCCAACAGTGGTGGCGTGAACTTTATTTGACAAAAACATGCGAAAGCGAAAAATAAAACAACTCTTGCAATTAAAACTCGGTCTGCTGCGGCAAACACAAATGGTTTAATGTTGAAAGTGAAAAACGATGTTTGCTTGTGGTGAAATAAAATTGGGGAAAACAAAACACAAGATTGAAAGCCCATTTTCAATGAAAAAGCAATTAGAATCGATTGCAGTGTTGTTGTCCTTGAAAATGTTGTTCATTTAAATTGTAAGGAGCAAAAAAAAATCAATAAAGAAATGTAAGCATTTTACAATAAATTTATAGTTACTATATTACTTTTTTTTTGTATTAAATTTTCGACCTTCTGTTTAAATATTAATAATGATTTCGGGTGCTTGTGGTCGTTACTGTTTTCAGTTTTATTTTATTTGGCATAGTTTTCAATATTTCGGTATCCCTTTGTGTACCTTCGTCAGGAAAACAAGCAAAGGGGTAGCGAAATACTGAAAATTGCACCAAATAAAATAAAACTGAAAACAGTAACGACCTCAAATTCAAGAAATCATTTTTAATAATATGGTTACTGTATTTTTTTTTTTTTGTTTTCTTAAAACCAGTACTCCAGTCTGTTTCAACTATGATTGTCTCACGGCCTCTCTCCAGGCGATCTTCAAGGCCTCCTCCCGAAAACATTGAACTGGTTGAAAGCAGTGAAGAAGTGAAAATCAAGAACGCATACTTGACCGCATGGAAATAAGATAAACAAACACTGATTATAAAAACTTGTAGAGTTCAACAAAAAAGTATTAAAGAATTCAAAATTTTGTGTATATCCAAATATTTGACAAAATTCTTTTTATTTTGAAACCTCTGGCACTTTTTTGGAAATTCTTTTCCTTCCATTTCCTTTTAATTTCTCCAAGCCCAAGTCACGCTACACAACTGCTGCTCTGTTTGGTTTTTAAGAAAATTACAAAAGGAAAAAGCTTTCTAGAAAATTAAATGTCATCAGCAAATATGAAATACATTTCCAGCACATGAAGAAAAATTCCTTAAGTCCATTAAGTATATTCTAAGCTGCGAAGAAAAATAGCAGCAATTTTTTTGAAAGCATTTGAAAATAAATCATATTTTTAACAATTTCTAACAACTCTTCGCGCTGTTCAAGCGGCCTAAAAACAAAAGTTTACTTGTATTAGTATTGCCATTTTTATTTATTTATTTACATGTCCTTAAAATCTCAATTGAATCAATTGTCTTTTCTGCTACAGGTTTTACAAAATACTAAAACCATTTCATCCCAATTGTAATCTGTTCTCCCCATTTTTTTTCATTCTTTGCTTGAAGCAGCAGTTGCACAGTTGCAGCTGGTGTAAAATATGCAGCTTTGCTTAAGAGCTTAAAAAGTGCATGACTTCATGAGTTTGTGAGGGGTTGTGTGTAGTTTATTTTAAAGCGATTTCCGCCGGAAATGCGTTTATGGTTGCTACGTGCTGAAATAGGTTCGTGTTTTTTTTTTTTTGTGCAATTTAAGCACAACAGTTTTATTTTTTGTGGTTGGCTTTGGGCACGTTTATGAAGTGTTTTTCGTAAAAGTAACATGTTGCTACTGTTACTTTATTTTGTTGTTACAGCACAATACCTGTCGTTAATAGAACATGTTTTTGTGATTTCTACAGGCACATTAAGGATATACATATATTTTTAATGTTGCATTAGATATCTCGGATTATTGAACGGAGGATTGCTAAGTTTTTAGCTATTGTGCTGGAAATTGCACACATTTTCCGGTGTAACAAAATTGGAAAAATATCGTTCTAAAAGTTTTGAAAAACGTTTACTTTATAGTTTATAAATCTTTCTATAAAGCATCAGCCAGGAAAATATTCACTCCCCAACATCCTCAGTTTCTCAAATGTATCATATATCCTGTTTTAAAATACATATAGCTTTCCTAAGCAAATTCTTCTCTAAAAAGCGATTTTATAAATATTTAATTCATTTACGACACGTAGATAACTTACAGCTACCAAAACCCAAAATTTTGTTGTCCTAGCATTAACAGTTTTAAAGTCTGCCACATGTCCTTTTTTTCAAATTCACATAATTTCCGCAGGTAAATACTTCTGTTACTTTCTGTTCAATAAAATTCAATTTTACCACAATATCCTCCTTATTCATGAGCCTCAACAAACAAACTCCTAGCTTTTCGCCGTTGACAGTTTCAAAGTTTGCCATAAAGGTTTGTCAAATCTTCTCCTGTAAGTGCTTAGTTAACAATAAATTTATCAACTATATGAACAATATAAAACTCAAAAACTTTCTAAGAGGTCAAAGGACTTGAAAACATTTCTTTAACATTTCTAAAAAAAATCCAAGATCTGAAAACACAAACTAATTTGCTTACAATGTGAGGTTTTATTAGCCCTGTTCGTATTTGAAGTGCCAAGTTTTTATCGGTTGTAGTTTTAAAGTCCGTCATATATCCTTTTTTTGCAAATTCAACTTTTAATCAAATAAACCATACATATAACATTTTTTTAAGTTTACAAAACACCTTAAGACTTCGAATAAAACTATCTTACTCATCTGCTGGGTCAATGTGCCAAAATAGGTTTTTTCCATTTTTTAACTAAAATTCTGTTTTTACATAAGGAAATCAATGCCTCTACAATACGAGGTGTTATTGCCGCTATACGTATCCCAATTGCTAAGTTTTTCAAAGCAGTCGTTCTCAAGTTTGCAATATATCCTTTTTTTCCATCTTTGGATTTTAACCATTTTTAATCATTTTTAAAGCTCCAAAAATTACTTAAAAAATGCTTGAAAACTCTTTAAGACTCCGAAAAAAGGATAATGTATAAAAATAATGTTTTTTTTTAATTTTTACTAAAATTCTGATTTTATATAAAGAAACGAACACGACTATATTACGAGGTATTATTGCTGATATTCGCAGCCCAAATGCTAGATTTTTCAAAGCAGTCGTTTTCAAGTTCGCCATATATCCTTTTGTCAAACCAAAAAGGACTTATACAAACGTGACTTACAATACCAAAATTAGTATTTTCTTTTATTTGCAACGACAATGAATTAAAAAATAAAATGTTTTAATTTCTTGAGAAAATTTCATGCTCGTATCTGCATGCCAAGTTCTGAGTTTTTAACGGCTGTTGATTTAAAGTTTGCCATATATCCTTTTTTGCAATTTAATATGTTAATTTATTTTATTAGTTTTCTGAAGGCTGAAAAAACAAAGCGGGAAACCGCAGGTAATAAAATTTTACTTTTTTGCAAGAGCAAAAAAAGTAAAAAGTAGATATAAAAATTTCAGGGCATATAAATAAAAAGTAATTCGCTTGCAATATGGCACTTTATTACCACTATCCGTATGCCAAGTTTCACATGCTTATCGTGTGGGGGCTTGAACTTCACCATATATCCTTTTTTAGTTCAGCTATTTTTAATTATTAAATTTCGAATTTTTAACTTTGTTATCATCAATTCTTGTTATGAGCGGCCGTTAAGCTGAAATCTAATACGTTGTAAACATCTAGCCTGCTTCATTTAATTTATTATACTACTTTCGTTCATACACTTATCATGTATCCTTTTACCCTAAAATTATTTTGAGATTAAAACAGCCAAACCACATAAAATCTGCATTTATTTTTCACGAAAAAAAATATGTTTTAAGGCAAACAGTCAGTCCAACAAGAGTTTTGTTTGCTTGTTTCTTTTTATTTTATGCAAGCGATTCTGTCCCATAAAATTTCAAATGATTTATTTTGTTTTTCTCATTTTTCACAGTTGTTAGCAAAACATCTTCACATTGCATGGCATCATCATCAATCGAACTGTCAGGTGTTTAACAAATTTATTTTGAAATAAAATTAATATTTGACGCTCATTTGGAATGTTTATACGATTTCAGCGAGAAAATAAAAGTTCAACATAAAACTACGAAAGTTGCCAAAATAAACAAGCACTACAGCTACCCGCAAATTGTTGCTATTGAAATGCGAAGAAGAACGAAAAAAAACTGATACGTATTGAATGTTTTAATTAAAAAAAATATTTTTTGTTGAAGCTTCGCTTGTCTGAAATGAATATGTGGCCGAAATAGAGTGAAAATGAAAACAGCCTGACGTTTGATTGATCTTTGATAACAAGAAGGATGTGTCGATGGTATGTAGCAATGTTTTCCAGTTTAATTAAATAAAATAACTGCAAGCAATGAAATTTGTAGTTCCTTTATACTTCAAAACAATCATATAATAACTGCTTTCATATGAACCTGTTTTGAATTCGGTATTGACCCAACTGGATTTGAGTTTTAGACATTTTTAAAGGAATTGGGAAGCATTACGCAATATTTTTTATGAAACTTCCAACGCGAACAGTTCTTCATCTACAAATGAAATAAGATAAGCCTACTGCAAGGTAGTACAGGGTGTTTAGTATTCACAGTTCATATTTGGCAGCCGTGATGTAGAGATGTGGCAAATTTATTATGGAAAAATATTCGGTAAGCCAATCTGTTTTAATCGTTCAAATAGGATGTTACAGCTCGCCCATGACAAGCCCGAAGAGGTACATTTTCATTTCAGTGGATATGTGAATGAACAGAATAGTCAGCTTTGGGCAATGGAAAGTTTTCAAACTATACATCAGTCACCTTTGCATCCATTAAAAGTGACAGTCTGGTGTGCAATTTGGTCAGCTGGAAACATTGCACCTTACTTCTTTGAAACCGCAAACAGCGCTACCGTAACTTTTAATGGGAAGCGATATCGTGATACGATTTATACGCATACAGCCAAGATGACAATGAAATTACTTCCAGACCTTTTTCCACAACAACTTATTTCAAGAAATGGTGATGTTGGTTGGCCTCCACGCTCGCCTGATTGGACGGCTCCGTACTTCTTTTTGTGGAGATATCTTAAAAGCAAGAACCGCTAGAGTAACTCAAACAAAATATTCGTGAGAATGTGAGAATGTAATGACAAATGTGTCCAAAAACGGCGCGCATTTCTGAGGCTAACAAATAAAAGAGGCAAACATTTATCTAATACTGTATTCCATACATAATTGCTGACATTAAATAAAACATTTATCAATATAAGATCCATTCTCTTTCATTTAATCAAAAATTAAGAACAGGCAAAATATTATTTATGCAAATTTATTACTTCTCTTGTCAGCTCCACAATTAAACAACTCTGCAATGTTTCCTTTCTGACTGGACAACAATGAGAATTGGTATAAGCGGACGGACAGGCGGTATTGCACTCTCGTTTATTTTATGTTCCACAAAACTTGAAAAAATAAATTAAAATAAAATCAAAGTAAAACATGAGCACTATAAATAAATAAAATATAAATATAAAACTATAAATAAATAAAATATAAATAAAATAACGTTTCTGGTAACACTGTCTATTGTTGAGCAAGAGAGCGAAAAATGTGTATAAGTGTTGGGTACATAACAAGTCAGCGTCTATCATACGCTCCATGGTACAGACTTGTAGAATTTTTATAAAATTCGCAATTAAAATTAAACTTCAAAATAATATGAAACAAACTACTTTTGCTCTGCTTCAAGTAATGCATTTTGCATTTCCCTAAGATTTGTTTTAAAATCTTATGAAATTTACCTGCTGCTGATTAGAAACAACTGAGTAATCGCTTGTGCTAATTTGCAACACGTGCAGCAACATATTTTATTAAATTTTGATGTCAGCTTGTAAATTCCAAAAACGAAGAGTCTTTCCTGTTAATTATTGCACAACGTGTGTGTGTGTGTGTGTATGTGTGCATTTTTCGTGCTGCGGTGTAAACAAATTAGCAAAACATTTTAGGTTTTTTTTTTTTTTTTTGTTTCACATGTTACTTGTAAACCGTAATTAGTTTTCAGGTATGCTGAGAAGAAAAGTTTTATGAGAAGCAAGAACGAAGTGATGAAATCTTTAGAAAAAATTTCTAAGAACAAGCAGCGTGCATTATGTTTTTGAAACAAAACTTTATAAATAAGAAAGCGAAAGAAAAATCCCAAGCAGGCACAAAACAGTATTAAATTGTAGAAAGTCCTTAATATGAAAAGAGGCGAGGTGATTGTAAGATATTTTAGCAATTTTTTTAATTTTTTGTAAAATTTTAGGATCATATTTATCATTTTGATGTTGAAGCCCGCCTCGCCGCCTTAACAAATGGCTTCCAATGCCACAGGAGACAGCTGAGTTGACCTTAACCTTAAATAATCGGTGAAGAAAATCATAAACGTCCTGAGCCACGCGTTTCTAGGGAAATTATTATTCAATTAAATCCACTGGGACTGCTTGTATAACCAACATTGTTTATATGTACGTATATTTTACGTGCATGCTTGTGCATGCCATATTTATGCCAAAATTTTAATTTATGTATTATGAATTACATTGCAATTAGTTTTTTCCCCACAATTGTATTACTAAGCAAAACGTTTTACTGTTATGCCACAAAATGTTTTAAAATAGCTTATGAAAATCATAAAAATAAACTCACAAACAATTTTAATTATTCTATTCAGCACACCAGGAAACATTTGAAAATTATTTTGTTATTTTTATGAAACTAAACAGGTTTTAGTTTTAATAATGTTTCAAATGAAAAACATTGAAACTGTCACTACAATACGCTAATGGATTTAATTTGTTTAAATATTTCATTTTAAACGATGTTTTAAAACTTTGAAATTGCAAACTCACTCAAACACTGAACCGCAAACGAAATTTTAAACAAGAATTGAACAAAAGTTTGGGAAAAAACTGAATTAATATATTTTTAATACAGTTACTTAAAAAATAAGTGTGAAACATTTTTATTAAACGTAGAAGAGAGATAAAATTAAGTAGAGCAAATAGAGTTGAAGGCTTTTTTCGCTAAAATTAAATTGTATAAAAATCATGTTTTTTCAGAGTCCTCAGAATCGCATTGGCATTTTGTTTTATATTTTCAAGCTTGAGACTTTGGACTGTATTTATGAATGATAGTTGGTTCTTTTAAGAAACCACTTAAATTCTAAATTAAAGTTGGCTTTAAGTTGAACCAACTTTAAGTCTGTGTCACATTATTTATCGAAAATACCAAATTATTTATCATACAACCACTCACAAATTTAAGTAAAATCCCATCTCTAACAAGATGACTCTCAAAAATTATGCATAAATACATATACAAATGCCAAATTGTATTAGTAAGTAAACAAAAAACATCAAAGCGAATTGAATAAAATAAAAAAAATCAAAGAAAATTCTGATTAATAATACATAGATATTAAAAAAATCTTTAATTTAATTAATATTTAGTTATTTGACCCCTTTTTTTCTTATATTTTATATATTTATTTGAGCTTAAGGTCTTTTTGAAATTTGAGTATTTATTTTTGTCAATATTTCGCTCTCCTTCGGATAGCTTATTGTCCTGAAGAAGCTATCCGAAGGAGAGCGAAATATTGACAAAAATAAATACTCAAATTTCAAAAAGACCTTAAGCTCAAATAAATATATAAAATTTAATTTAATTATTTAACGTAAAAAAAAAATTACATTAAAAACCTTTTGAGTTTAAAGGTGATATTTGTTTGAGCAAAGCTGTGGCAAAATAAGTTAAAGATAACTACTGCTAGTTTAAAGTTTAGAGCAGACTTTTGCGGCTAAAGTCGGCTCTGTCTATAGTAGACAAATAGTTTAATTTTATTTAGCAGCTGTTTCGCTTATTCATTTCTTTGTGATTCCACTCCCGTCGTTTTGTCTGCCGGACTGTGCAATAACCCATCAAAGGGACTAACAATTCCCTGGTACTTTCTATATGAATACCAGGTGCTGTTTTCCTTCCCCTCGGGGAAGGGATGGGGATCTAGTTTAAAAGATCAGTCAGCCAGGGATGGAAGTCGAGAATCAATGTTTCGCTTTTGGCCTCTAGTCTAGTCTGCAGTATGCGATCTAGTGTCACATTTCCAGGTCTAGACTCAGCTATGGCTGTAAAAATTTGTTGATGATGCGCTTCGTGTCCCTGCTGGATGCACTCATCCACCGCCTTTAATCATTTCGCTGTCTGTTCCATTTGCTGTCTAAAATATACAACAACCTGGGTGGCTGAGCGGCATAAGTATCTATCGCTTTAGAAACGTAAGCCTCTGAGCTCAAGGACGGCTGCTGATGAGTGGTGTGGCAGTTTCGAAACAGCCAATAGTCTTTAATGTTTCCTTTATGTTTTTTCAATTAACAACAAGTACAAAACTAATACAAAACGAGCTTGAGACCGATTAATGCCATACAAAAATTATTTTAAAATGCTTTTTTCAGGATGCTGATATTTTGCGAGTTTCAGCCGGATATAATGTTTTTTTTAATTTCTAGAAAAATAAATTGGCACATTTTATATGCGTTCTTTGTAGCTTCCTAAAGTTTTTATAAACTGTATTATTTTAGGTCTAAAAATAGACCTTATTAATGTTTTCTGTCTTTTTCAGCCGTCTATATGCCGCCGACATTTCCTTGATGCCAATCAACTCATCAGTAGTTTCGAAAAATCTTAAAGAAATGTTGAAAACCCAACTCTTTATTCCATGGCAATTTTGGAGAAAAAAATTAGACTTAGAAATGTTTAAACAAACTTTTAATGTAGAAAACATTTTTTTCTTATTGCAACACCTACGAATTACCATCGGTTACTACGATTAGTATTTTTGAAAGTATTAAAAAGAAAACATTGTTTTGAATATTCAAAAATGAACTTAATTACTTATTTGCTTTAAGAGCCAACTGAAATACGTTATTTTAGGTTTATTTCTAGAACTAAAATAATTCATTTCAATTGGTTCTTAAAGCAAATAAATAATTATTTTTATATAAACTAATTCCAATCAAGTTTTGATGCCTGCTAATTGTTCTTGGAGTTTCGCAGATTTCTACCAGTCGTGTTCTTACGACTATTAAAAATTTCCTAAATTATTTTAAGGCCTGGTCTTTGTATTCCTGCCCATTCTTTAATATCTATATGAAGCATATTTTTCATCATAATTGTTGCTAATTTAACATACAGTCTAGACTTACCTTCAAAAAATACTTACCATTTCGTTGACATTTTTCTGCTTTATTTCCAAACAAGCCAGCCATACAACTAACTGATGGATTAGTTAAGAAAAAGAAAATGTGTGCTGCAATAAAATTTAAAAATAAAAGTTAAATGAAAGGTTTTTTTGCTAAAGTAAAATTTAAACATTATTTATTGCTTTTAAATCTCCACAGAGCAAACACCTGGCCAAAGGGTTGAAACCAAAAAAGAAGGAAAAAATTAAAAATGATCCGGATGTGCCACAAGCCACTCTACTTTAGCAAAAGCCAAACTGTTACAGCACAAAAAAAACAAAAAAATAGCAATGAGTGTTAAAAGCGATGGACCACTAAAGCAGGTGGTTGCAAGAGCCCTTTTTACCTGACAGCTTGACGCGTAACTTTAGTTGTTTTCTTTTTTTTCAACCTGTTTTCGTTCACCTCACTATATTGCAGCAGTAAATGGAAATTCGTACAAAACCATATTTTTAGGCAAACGAGTTGCTGTTTTTTTTTTCCTTTTTTAATTTGAGATTTAAAATTTCAAGCCTTCAAGTGGAACGAAGTTAAATTTATTTGATGCTTAAAAATAATTATCTCCCAAATGTTTTTTGTTTGTTTTTGTTTCAAAACTTGACTTTCTTTAATACGCTCTGCTCTTTCTCTCTTTCTCTGGATAATTATTAATGTCTCATTAACTCGTCCACACAACTAATTACTTTTAGTCCGGACTAGTTTTTAGTTTTTCTACAAAAAAAAAAAAATAATAACAAATTATTTTAAATTAATGTTTTTGAAGAGCAAAAAGTTAGAAAGTCAATTCTTACATTGAAAATTTCTTATTTGAGGCCAGCGCGTAGGGTTGAAATAAATTTAGTTTTGGCATGCAACAATTATCTCACTACTTGGTAAAATAATTAAATAGATTTTTGTGTGGAGTCTGTGTCAGTTAAACAAAGCAAATTCTTTAAAATTCAGTTCATTTAAATTATGTGACTGTACGAGGATTTCAGAGGGAAACGATTTTATTTTATTCATTAATTCAGTTTATAGTTTATTCATATTAAATTTATAAATATGTTACACAAATGTGCTGAGTATTTCGCCAATATTTTGCTTTCGATCCTTCTATCCTATTGAAACTACAGTTAAAGCCCGGTATAGCGAATACTCAGTTTAACGAATATCCGATATAACGAAAGGCGAAATTTTTACATTACTGCCTCATATAGCGAATGGCAAAAAAATAGAATCTCGATTTAACGAATGACAAAGCAAAATACATTTTAAAAAATCGTTACAGAATCGTAAGATTGTGGGTGTTTTTGGCTTCTCCGCTTTGTATTGAAAGAACGCGTGTGATGCGTTGATTTTTTCGTTAAAATTTCACTAGTGTTGTTTGGTTCATGGTGAAAACGAGATGTCGATTTCTTAAGAAATGAATGTAATAATAAACCTACACATGTTAATAGCATCCAAATATAAGTAAATATGTATATGCAACTATGTCAGTTATGATTTCTAATGAATTTACACATTAGAAATAAAAACAATTCCTAAATAAAGGTTAAAATATCAATTAAAGTTTTATATCTACACTAAGTTATCAATACAATTAAATTTTGATGTTTTTGAAACTGCGGACCACCGTCTTTTATAAAATTTTAAGATAAAAAATTACTATTCGATATAACGAATATCTCGGTATAACGAAAGGTATCATTCGTTAAACCGGGCTTTGACTGTTAGTTAATTAATTGACTGATAAGTTAATTAAGTTTTATTATTCGAACTTTTTCTTATATAATGATTTTCGTATTAAGTTTATCAGGCTCAAGTTCTGAGTTCAAGGACGGGTGCTGACTAGAAAGTGTGGCGGCTTCGAAACAACCAGTTGTCCACCCTGCTAAATGTCTTCTTTGCCGTATTTAATTAATTATCAATCACAAAAATAGTATAGAAAGAACTTGAGCCTGATAAGCTGAATGCAAAAATAATTCTATTAGGACAAGTTCCCAAAAAAAGGGGTTTATTCCATTTACATTAATTATGTGTGCCATTTTAAGCGGTTTGGTAATAATGTTTTCAGTCGTGGGAACGCAATTTTGATGCAGTTTGGGTCATTTTTGAATGTGTGTTGGATTACTTCAGCGCGGACTGGAAATCGATATTTTTGTACATTTTTCTGGTTTTTTTTTCATTACAGCAAGAGAAGGCACGGGTTTGATTAAACTAGATAGATTTAAGATAGTTCTCTGAAAACTTGTTATTTTATTTACTATTAAAACATTGCGCATTTTGGTTGGACACCCTCTCCCTCTTCCCTTCAAATAACAAAAACTGTAAATTTTTCTTTTTTTACAAAACTTTAAGCGTGTGAACGGTCTCAATACACAGCACAAGTATTAAGTATTAGTTTATTTGTCTTATCTCTTGTTAAATTATTAGTATTTTATTTTTCAATTTGTAGTGCAGCTTAAGACAAACAAACAAGCAAACAAATAAACAAGTAAACAAACAGCTCTTGTTAGTTGAATTTGATTGCCAAAAGAAAGAAAACCAATCAATTTACATGAAATTGATAAAGTTTTGTAAGACAGACTATCGAAGGCAAAATTGATAATTGATACATATGAAACACTAAATCTACAGGTATCAAGCAATTGCTTTATTTATATTGACTTGCTTTGGATTTTTATTTTATTGCTTTTTTTTATTTTTAACAAACTCTTTTAAAGAGTTCTTTACATCTTGAAGTTGATCAAGAAAAGTGAACAAAAATATTTAAACTTGTTATGGGAAAAATTTTTATTTCATTTAATAAGGAAAACCCAGGACTTCTTCTATACCAGCAGCAAATTTGTGTTTCCTTTTTTCCAACCTTTTTTTCAGGCTCATTTATTTTTATACAAATATGTATGTTTTTTTTTTTCTTCTACTTACTGAAGCTAAAAGAATCTGTTTTCTTCTTCTTTAAAATAGCAAAACACACACACACACACATACAAATTCAAATAAACTTGACTTTTTTCGAAAATATTTTTCTTTTCAAGATGCCATAACAATCTGTTAAAAGAGAAAAACTAACAAGACAAACTTCTACTGCTGGCAGGAAATTTAAATAATATCACAGAAAGGGAAAAAGTGGAAATAATTTTTAGTTAAAGTTGTTTAGAAGTCAAAACAAACAAAAAAACGAAGAAACGAAACGAAAGTGGGGGAGGGATAAAAGCGTAAGAAAACATGATTTTAGCATATAAATAAATTTTTATTGGTAGAAAGGATTTGATTAGAAATTAATATTTTTTTTTTCTCTATTCACACTGAGCAAAAAACAAAGAAACAAATAATATAATCATATGTTGGGTAAAGAAGAGAAAAAAGGTGCTGTAACCGCAAATTAAATAAAAAAAAATAAATTAAAAAAAATTTTTATGTATAAAAAAGCACCTTTAGTTCAAAAAAATACTAAAATTAATGTGCGTTCATGCTGTAAAACATTTAATTCAACAGCTTTTCAAATTTGCTTTTTAAAACTGCATTCGCGTTCATTCAGTCTAATTTTTGTTTCGTTCAAACGAAATGAAGAGAAAGAAGCGACAAGTAGATGAGCTTCTCAAAAACAAAAAATTCATGTACCTGAAGCACAGTACGCACACATTTCAATGCCTGTCACCTGTAGCAATCAGAAGCTCAGTATAGACACGCACTTACTGAAAATCAAGCAATTATGAAAATAACAGATATTCTTAGCAGGGACTTTTTGTACTCTCTCATTCGATTTCGTATAAGTTTCAGCCAACTGTTGCATAATTCTATGAATCGTTGGTGGCAGGCATCACTGATCGCAATATTACACAAGGTGGGCCAAAAGAAATCATCCTATTGGAAGTTATTTTTGCAAATGGCGGCTAATAGCATATTTGTTTTTACAATAGTGAACTAGACAGTTGTAGAATACAAGTGAGCAAGCCAGGGAGCGATACACTCCCCAAGAACGCAGAATAATCATGTCTATGGCGAAGTGCACACTTTTTCGACCACAAGCATAATGAGCGATGAGGCTCATTTGCACCTCAGCGGGTATGTGAACAAGCAAAACTATCGCTCCTCGGGCACCGAAAACTCACGAGTGATGCGCAAGCAACTAATACACCCGCTTAAAGTGACTACGTGGTGCGCTGTTTACGCTGCCAGACTCATCGGGCTATTTTTTTTTTTTTCGAAAACGCCGCTGGTCAAACGACAGCGCGCTATAGGGTTAAACGAGTTTTTTCTGCCGCAATTGAACGAATTGGGTCTGAAGGACATGTGGTTACAACAGGATGGAGCCCCAGCCGATATTCTGAAAGCCAAACAACATCAGATGACTTCCTTCGGCCCACCTGCTATTACAGTCATTTGATAAAAAACAAATTAATAATACAACTTTGGTAATTTCGAGGCATTCTGTGAAAGAAAAGAGTTACAAGGATATATAAACACATATCCGAACATGTTCGAATCAAATTATTCGAATAAAAACTATTGGTTTCAGAATTATTTTTAATATTCGAAAAAACAAAGTTAATAGAGCAAAAAGTATATTAGTCAAGACATTTCAAACAAAAATTACTGCAGTAAAAATTAATTGAATAAAAATTATTCGAGTAAAATTATACGAATAAAAATTATTCGAATAAGATTTAAGAAAATATTTATTACGTTGTCGTTAAGTAATATGGCCATAAAGTCATTAAAACGTAAAGTAAAATTGTTGATCCAATTAATTTTATTATTATTTTTTTTTTTTTTTATTAAGGCCGTGGTGATTCACTATCCTACTGAATCGTACGATCTGTTAAAAATGACATGTGTGTCCAAGAAGTGTGATAGGCTGGACTAAAAGTGTATGTGTATGAAAGACTTTTTGACAAGTCTGTTCGATTTGCTAATCTTTTGAAAATTTTCAAAAACTTATCTTATTCTATGCGATCAGGGTTGCCTTTTTGCAGTTGCTTACAAAAGTATAATAGTGTGGCCATTTTGCTGCGACTTTTTAAAGTAGGACAGAAATCTAACAGATTTAGCTAGCAATTTTCAGTGAATGAATCGTACAATTGAGTAGGATAGTGTATCATGGCCTTTAGTAGTATTTGTAATACTTTTAAGAAATTACAATTTCAAATAAGTTGTACTTTTAATTACATATGTATGTTCATTTTCAGCATTTTTAATAGAACAAACAACTTTACTTCGAAAAACTTTTACATTCATTTCATTTTTAATATCATTTGGTCTGATATTGAATAGATTCAACCCTCTGAAAAAAGTGATCTTTGCATTGCGCATGCAATTTAGTGTATGTTGTTAGGAAAACTTTATTCAATTATCAGCAAAAAAAAAAATAAACTTTAATTTTTAATGTTTGCACCTGAAAAAAGTGATTATTTGTTTCTATATATTTTGTTTTATTGGATAATTTACTCTAAGAATCACTCATTTAATTTCTGTTTATTTAGTGATTTTCGCAAAAATAATTTAAATTTTAAGTCATCCTGCATTAAAACTGTTGCAAGGATAAATAATTATATATCCGCATTGGGCTTTTCTAATAGATGTTATTAGAAAAAACCCAATTATAGAAATATTTATTAGGTTTTAAGTTTATTCGAATATCTATTTTTTTTTAGTTTAATATTATTTTATTTTTCGAGCTTTGGGTCTCCTTTAATTTATTCGTTTTATTTGCCAATATTTCGCTCTCCCAGGATAGATTATTGCTCTGAAGAAGCTAGTCGAAAGAGATCGAACTATTAAATTAAATGTGACTTAAAAAAGCTCAAAAAAAAAAAAAATAAAATAATATTAGTTCTAGAAATACTTTCTTTTTTAAACTCAAAAAAAAAATTGGTAATCAACTAAATTGTAAATTTTGGTAAAATGGTAAATTTTGCGAACAAAAATGTTTTCAGTGAAAACCATTCAAATAACAATTATTCAAATAAATATTATTACAGAAAAAAATATACGATTAAAAATTATTCGAATAAAAATTATTCGAATAAAATTATTCGAATAAGATTTATGAAAATAGTTATAACGCTGTAGCAAAGTGAAAAAGTCTTTAAATCGTAAAGTAAAGTTGTTCTCCCTTCCCATATTCTTTTAATTAATAAGAATTATTTATCTACTAAACTTTTAACTTTGTGCATGTTGTTACGAAAACTTTATTTAATTATCTAAAATAAATAAACAAAATGTTTAAACTTGCATTATTCTCTGGGTTCATTTTGAGTTAAACTGTTATAAATATTCATGCAATAAATTTCTTTGTTTAGAAGCATTTCATTGTTACGCTTCCCAAGTTGCCATTTATTCATCATTCTACTTTTCATGTTGAAGAGATTTGAGATGTTTCGTTGCGTTGTTATAAGCAAAAGAAAACAACAACAAAAAACCCCATATATATATAGTAGCATAACCATGATTAAGCATGACCTAGTGAACTTATGAACTTTAATCTACTAGTGAGCATTTACAAAAACTGAGTTGAGTTTTCATGAATTCTCGTTTGAGTTGCAGTTAACAAGTTTTCAGTTGTTTTAAAACAATTGAGTTGTTAGACAACTGACACATGAAATCCAGCAGAAATACAGGTAAATTTTTATCAATCGTACTGCCACTAACAAATAGTTTTTGTTTTTTGTTGTATTTTCACTTTTGATGGCATAAAAGTGAAAAGTGCGAGTGTGTGAAGGACTGACTGGCTGTGAATTAGAGCCGTTATTGATTTTTGTTACTTGGCGCAGACAATAAATGTTTTGTTCTTTCAAAGTATTTTAATACCTCGTCAGTCAAGAACGAATTTTATTTTTTCAAAGGCCAACATTTTATTGTTATTTATGATAGAAATTTTTTTTTTTTTTAATTTAAAATTTTCCCTTTTGTGTTATTAAGAACTTCTCTTTTTTTCGAATGTTATCATTAAAAGGCTTCTTTCATAAATACTACTGCTGACATGTATCAGGTATACTTTTGTTGCAATTTCTTTATATGTGCAGTTAAAATTTAGAGAAATAACTGCAACGTGACTGAAATCTTAAATCCTAGTGTATAAGTACGTGCATGGCAGTAAAACTTTTATTCAAGTACCAACATCAAAAGTTACTTGTACACACGTAACAACTATTTACGCTTTTCCGGCGGAAATTGTTTTTAAATGTGGTGGTGGAACGCATGCGATACAATGACAGAGAGACAGACAGACCGACACACATTTCACACGCTCAAATCGTATTGTATATAAAGCGAAAAATGTGTTCGATCTAAACTAAGTACTATTCAAATATTTATTATAATAGTTATCTAACAACAATTGATATTTGGCAAAACGTTGATGCTGCTCAAGTAAATTGTGTTGTGTGAAAACTGGGTGATAGCGAATAAAAGGAGGAAAATTAAATGCAGGAAATATTATATTGATGGAAAGTTTGGTAGATAAATATAGTTGAGTGTGTCTTAAGAGATTGAACAAAAGTAAGACATGTTCAAAACACTTTGAAAAAAACACACATTAATTTTTTCTGAGAAGAAGAAACAACAGCCACTATCTTTAAAAATGACACATGTATGTAATTAAACAAGCATCATTGGCTAAACACAACATATATATCATGATCCTGCGTTTGAAGAGCATTCGAATAAATTTTTTTTTTTTTCAAATATATTCGGTTCTAAAAATTTTAATAAAATAATTTTAATAGAAATAACTCTTAATCAGAGTTGTTTGGGAACTTTTCACAGTCGTAATAGGTGAACAAGTGCTGTTTTTGGCTTATTAAAAAAAATAGCCCATATTTATTAAACGATTATTAGTCAAATTATGTATGATGTTTGCCAAATGAGATCTTAATAAACATCATATATTTTTTAAAATATGTCCGTCAAAGTAAACATTCGTAATAGTTCTTATCGTGGTTATTGTGTCGTCTTTTTATTCTGCATAGTTACCGTTTTGCAATATTGAAGATGTTTCGTTACACGGATAGTGTCGAAGGTATATGCACTGGACACTAAACAGTTAAATTAGCAAACTTTATTTCTAACTTACTCAGCTTTGCAAACATAAAAATTCTGTTTTCACACTATAAGTTTTTTGCTCAATTAAACCTTCACAAAATCTCCCCATTTTCATGTTTTCAGCCACCAATCCCTCTTTACTACTTTCCTAGTTCCAGTACAATGTAACGTATATACAGGGGTCATCCCCTGAGTACTGCTCGCAGTTAAAAAAAAATAATAATAATTTTGTTCAAATAATTTTTATTCGATTAATTTTTATTCGAATAAATTGTATTCGAATAATTTTAGTTCGATTAATTTTACTGGAACAACTGCATTTTTGGTTTTTGTTCCGCTAGTTAGTTTTCGTCATTTCAAGAACTTTTATTCCAATAATTTCTATTTAAAAATTTTTTGCTAGAACAACTCTTAATAAAACAATTAAACATATTTTATTCCAAAAAAAATTTAAGCACATAGTTTTAGGTTGAGAGTATGGTATCAGTAGAGTTTTTAAAATACCTACATATCACACGCACACAGTTCATAAGTGATTAAACTCGTAAATCCAAACAACAACTAATCTCTGCAACAATGCAATTCCCTGGACGACATTGGCATCACGGCATCGGTCCCGCTGATGATCCCGCTGTTGCAGTGAGCATCCACGCGCTCATCTGCATGTTCGACAAATTTGTAGTCTTCTTCTCTAAATGTTTCCGATTTAAAATTTTGTGAAGAAGAAGTCTTTTAGAAAATACAGTAGAAACAAGTTGTGCATCTCGGGGGGTTTTCTATTCAATTCTACGGTATGGAATATTTGTCAAATTACAACTTATACGCGAAAATTTTGACAAACCTGCAAATGCAGGTCGTTTTCTAGTATTCTTCTCTAAATATTTCCGCTTTGAAATGCCAGAGGTCAAAGATAATCAACGATTTTCGGCAGCAACCACAGCCAGTACGTTTCGGCCAAGGTAGAACGACACCACAAAGTCATCTTGGGGCCTTGATCTCCGTACTGCTGAAACGCCTACCAGGGAGGGCTTTTAGCAAGTTCCTCAGGATAGTCCGCAAACCCTCAGGGCCAGCTTAAGATTTTTGGCCACCAAGATAACAGAGGCATCATTTACCTTTATAACAGGATAAGCTCAGCACCAAGCTGGATAGGAACAGCAAGTGCATTAAATAACCCCGCGGGGAGGAAACAATAACATAGTTTTCATGAACTGCCATTTTTTGGGTTCATATTTTGCCATGGGCCTAATATAAATGAAGCTCTTATTTGAGGGAACCAGCCATAGTATTATTACATTATCTGTGGCATATTAAGCCATTAGTACTGGTGACAATGTCAATAGGGAATCAGTACTGATTTAATATTATCATTTCCTACTGGGTACTTAAAACTTTACAACCAGTGTAAGTGTTTATGTTTTATTTCACTTATGTCCACAGCAATAAATTACATGAATGAAAATTTTGTTTAACACACAACTTATCAGTTATTCACTTAAGCAATTTGAATACACAGCCAGACGAGTATATTATTCACTCATATTTATACAGCTATACACGTATGTATGTATGTGTGTGCGCTTTGGCATTTAAGTTTGCAAAGCAACAACCAATCCAACCAGCCAGCAGCAAGCAGTTTCCAGCTAAAAAGCATTTTTTTGTTCTTTTTTGTTTTGGAAAAAAGAAATAAATATCAAACAGACATGTGGTAATTATACAAATATACAACTAGTTAGCAACAACAAGTACAACTTAATAAAAAAAAAGTTTCTTTAATAATTAATATTATGAGCTTCTTCATGCCGGCTCTTTTTATTGCTTATCATCCATCCTCTTTGGTATATTTGAATGTGGAGGGTTAAATGTTAAAAAAAATTTGCAGTCATTATGAAATATGAAACGTTTGCTGTTGATCAAGTGAAGGTTTAAAGTGGAAGGATTCTTTTTCAATTCAGTTGTTAAGTGTAATGCAGTCATGATAAAATATAAAGCAAAATTATTATTTATTCAAACTTGTGGTGAACATTTTTTTTGGTGAGCCTAAAAGTAGGCTATAATTTTTTTTTTTAATATGCAGTGGAGTAGACATTTCAATGTCTCGATTTGTTAGAGGAGATTCGTATAATATATTATATGATAAATTATTAAAGAATAAAAGATAACAATAGAGGCGGTGGTAAGGAAATACTAGTTTTTACTAGCTTTATCCTAAAAGAAGGCCATAAATGTTAAGACATAAATGAGCTAGAAGTTTCCTACATCTATTTACGTTGTAATATATATATTTCTTTAGTGCTCTAAGTAAAAGAAACTAAATCAAATGCCCACTTTTTTAAAAGGTGAGCACAAAAGTAAGCCATAAATTTTATTATGAAGACAAGCAAAATAATGAATGTTTCGATTTTTTAGATAATTAATGGTTATCTTTGTATAATTACGTGTTAACCCTTCCAGCTTGCAGGAAAATGAGAAAGCTGTTGTATTTTTCTATAGCCAGCCAGTTGGAATATTTCCACTAACCAGCGAGCGACTCGCAAAAACCTCAAGACCTCCTTTACAGCTGCCTCTGACGCATTCTTCGATCTTCTGGCCAGAAATAATATCCAATGGCGCGCTAGGACTCCCGACTGGACATTGCCCAGATGTCGCAAATACCGGTGTCCTCAATACATGCTTCGAAAGCTAGCAGATGACATAGCAAAGAAAGTTCTCGTCTATAAAACCCCAGGAAGTGGAAAACCCGCAAGTCAACATAATACATGGAAAATTGTCTCAGAACTTAGGCACTACGCCGAAGTGAATATTATTAGTGTTAAGATGCAGACAGCGCTCAATGGAATTTAATAACTATGTCCCTGTGGTCCTCTAGAAACGAATGGATTAAATATATACAAATGGAAAAAGAAACAGTTGGCTCGCTGCACTGACTGACTTCTTTTAATTAAAGCGAGCCAAAAAGTAGGCTACAGTATCCGAGCAAAGCTGAAAACTAACCACATATGTATTTGGAAAAAATTTAGGTGGTTACTTGTCATTTAGCTACAGACATCTGAAAATAGAACCTCGATTGCTTTTTTTGAAAAGTTTGCCTAAAAGTAGACCTTGAATTTCATTATATTGCAGAGCAACAAAGTGTACAAAATTTCTATAGCCTCAAGTCATTTTACATGGCAAGCAATATGCTTGACTAAATTTAATAGCGCTCTATAACAGAGCGAACGAAGAACGATTAAGAAAACTTAACAGTTCGAAGCGAGGCAGCTTTAGTAAAATTTAAATTTTTCTGCTTCACTCAATTCTTATCATAATACGCAATATCTTCTATCTATAATTGATTATCGGCCTAATTAGGAACTTATTAAAACCTTTTATAAAATCATATTGCTGATTCTAGGATATGCTGCTTTCTTTCTGCACGTTATATTAAGCCTGAAAATATGCCATACATTTTATTAAATCAAGCAGCAGAAAATTCTTTATTTCATTGCTGGCATCATAGCTTATGATGGTTGTTTGTTTCTTTTGATTAATAAAGTTTTCCCAGTGAATAACCTCAAACAAGAAAATTGCAATATTTTTGCAATGCCACTTTTATTCAATAGGAAATTTCTTTGAAATATTTTTCTATACTTTGAAATATTTTTCTATACTACTAGACTTAAATTCAATTTAAAGATTTTTTTTTTTTTCCTTAACTGCATGATTTCAATGGAAGAGTCTTTTTTTTCTACACATGGACAACAACAAGCGACCAATTTAATTGGAAACTTTACTTGTTGCTTATTTTTCAATGCACTTGGTTATTTTGTCGGGCAATTTCCTACAAAAAAGTTCTTTTTATTGAGAGTCTATAGTTTTAGAGCATTTTTGCCAAACAAAATTCTTCTTATGCAATAAGAATTGATTGAAGGAATGGTCCCTAACAATATAACTTTCCAGTTTCCAACAATTTGTTTGTCTTTGATTGTCTCTTACGCTTTCGTGGAAAAAAAATTTTAAAGGTAAACGGCATCGAGTTGAAGCCACCCGAAATCGAAAGGAAATAAAATGACGCTTTTCCAATTGAAAACGAACATGTTTCAATCCTAGTGCCAGAAAATTGAACGGTGAATTAAATAAAGCTTTTCTTTTTTTACACATATTATATATCTGTCTGGATAAAAGTTTTATAGGTAAAGTCTTCCTGGAGCAGTTTAAGTTAAAAGACGTTAATTGGTGGCTTGTCCATTTTTTTCTTACCCTGTAACAGTGTCCTTTTTCGGATAAAATGGTTTCCCCTGAGCAGCTTTAAGACTGAAAAGCCAACTATTAAAGTTTGGTTTTTGCCAAAAAAAAAAAAAAAAAAAAAAAAAAAAAAAAAAAAACTCTGGGGCCGAATTTTGGCATTCGTGAGCGAATGATCTATTGATTAAAAATAATGTAAGACAAAAAAAAAAATAATCAACAAACAAACAAACATCAGTTGATTACGAACTCATTCAGACACGAATATCGAAATTCGAAGCCTGGAAATTTTTAGAACTGCTTTAAGCAGATTAAATGATTTCTTGCCGCTTCCCTGGCAGATTTTTTTTACATCACGTAAAGTATGTAAAGTGAAGAACGACTATCTAATTATGTTTTTACTTCGGCAATGAGCTCAAGAAATTTCGTAGTCTTTTGACTTTTTGTCACCCCCTGGCAGATTTTTTTTTTAACCCTAAAAAACTCGTAAGTCACCAAAAGCTTTAAAATAATGAAGTTTTAAGTTGCCGAAAAGCTGCAGATGTACTGTAATTCTTTCAAAAGACTTGTCGTTTCTATCACTTCCCTGGCAGATTTTTTATTCCCCTATAAAATTTCTTAAATGATCAAAATATTCGAGACTAGTTGTTCATTCATGTCTCTACTTCAGCAACGAGCTCAAAATGGACTCAACGCCTTTGAAAAAGATTTTATGAATTTTTGCCACTCCCCTGGCCAAGTTTTTATACCAGTACAAATTTAGAGAATGAAAACACCTCTAAGATAGCAACGTTTTCGATTTGACAAAGTGCTCCAAAGTTGTTTATGCTATTTCAAAAGGACTTATGATTTTTTTGTCACCCCCTGGAAAGTTTTTTAACCACCAAAAAACTTCTGAAATGATTAAGATCTTTGAGAGCTTAATTAGCTCGAAAGCGAGCCTTAGAGTTTTTATAATTTGTGAAAGAGATTTTGTGATTTGTTTAATACCACTTCTCTGTCAGTGTTTGTGGGCCAAAAAAAATTTTAAAACAACAAATTCTTTCAGATAGCAAAGTTTTTACATTGCCGAAGAGCTTCTGAATTTTTGTAACTCATTCAAAAGATTTCTAATTTTTATCACCCTCTTGCGGATTTCTAGTGCCACAAAATACACCAACATTTATTTCATGTTGCTTTACTCTGATTACTACGATTTATTATTTTCATCTTTTGAATTTTTCCCCAAAGGATTCCAATTCAGTTCCTAATCAGTCCAGTCAAGCGTTAAGCGCTTACTTTTCCTCTATTTTTTATAACTCGTTATTAATGTCAAACAATACAAGAGTAGTGTTTTGATTTCCCCATGCAGGCAAACAGAAATCAATACTCTGCCATCACGTTCAACTGTTTCACGTTCTAGACACCAAAAAGATAGTCGTTAATACAACAAACGATGAATATTAGAAGGATAAAGTATGAACTGAAAAAATGGTTGTGGAGACGAAACTGGCTAAGGTTTATTCATTTCTTTTGTTTGTAGCTGCAACAATGATTCAATTTAATAATTCTTTGTGTAATTTCAATTAGGAAATTTTTCGAGCATTTTAAGCTTTAAAATACTATTTGATCACTACACAGCCGCCATCAAAAATCATTCTTCAATTGAAGGCAGCAAAAACTAAACTTTAGTCCCTTTAAAATTTACTTAACACTCTATAAAGTGTTTATGATTATAGGGCCCTTAAGTGGCTCAAGTTCAACCCTTTTCCCGATTTCACACTTTTAACACTGCCACTTAAGCCACTAGGCTGCCTTAGCAGTACCCCCGTTTTTTCCTCGTCTGCACTCCCCCATAGAATGATTGCTATGACTTCCACGGTTTCGTTGTTTCAGAGAGTTAAATGGGCTCTATGTATCCAAAACTTTGGCCTATCTTTATTTAGCAGCATCGAAAGGTTTCGCGCATATCAAGCTTATGTTACTTAACTCTCTTGCTCTCTCATTTCCTGTCTCGGCACCCATATGATGCGCAGCTCACCATGAACCGAGTAACTGTAAACAGCGTTTTTACAATACCAAACTGCGTGTGATTCAGAGCGCTGAGCTGAGATCGCTCTAATGGCCATTTGACTCTCCACGAATATATTCTTTGGTCCTGGCCTTCCCATTTCATTAAGCTCCCTAATACATTCCGTCATTGATCGAGCTTCCGCCTGCAAAACTGAGCGATAGTCCGTTTCTATATACCGTTTTTCCCCTCGACCTTGATCCTTGATCCTGTAACAATATGGTCCCATGGGGATCTGGTTCAAAGACTCAGTAAACCAGGAATAGCTTTTTTAAATGAAACTAAAAATTCTTTTAAAATGTCTAAAGAGAGAGAGAGAGAGGCAGAGACAGAGACAGAGAGTTGAAAATGATTTTACAATTATAAATATTTTTATACATTTTTCCGTTACGCAACGAAATTGTAAAAAGCAAATTCTTAAAAATATTTATAACTATTAAAATCATTTTTAACTCTCTGTCCAAGGTACCTTGATACCAGGTAGCCTTACAGGTCCAGTTGACTACTCTTTTCAACCTAAAGAACTATCAAAATGCACTCACAAGCGTGAACAAACATTGTTCCCAATAAAATATTTCTACCAACAAAATACATGAAATGTTTATGGGTGTTGTGGCTCTCGCCTTCTCTTTTTACATTTCAGAAGAATATAAAATATTGTTATTTTTACTTTCACTCGTTTTACTTCATAATCATGACCTATTTCTACACTAAACCAAATAGTTAGCCAACAATTAAGCTGGCATCAGCAGTAACTACAACAACACGGCTCTCCAAGATGGGCAAACGCATAAATGCACATATAAAAGCTCCTTAGCAATACTTCAAATTAAATGACAACTCACCAATGGCAGCTTTAACTGAGCAAAGCAACGAATTTATGCAACAATACTTCAGTTCGTGCACTGTTCATATTTAAAAACTCAAATTAATCTGAGTTTATGTTTGCAATTTAATCCGTGCTTTTCACTTAAAATGTAAACAGTTGCAAGTGTTATTTACAGCAGCATTAAACACTCGTAAATAAATGCATTTTATATTGTCAAAGACAGTTTAATGGTTTTCTACAATTCTTGGCTTAGCAGAAAAATCCTTTACGGGCTTGCAAGACTTCAAAAATGTTGTTCCTTCAGAAATGGCTAAAAACTTCAACGATATTTCTATTTGCTCCACCTTATGTTTTCCTCAACACAAAACCTTTCAAAATGCTTAACTTTTCCCTTACTTCCCATGAACAGGACTCTTTTGTTTTCCTTTAAACTTAAAAAGTTTTCTTAATAAACAATAAAAAGTTAATTTCTTTCCCAATATTTTCACTGTTTAGGAACAACTTTCTGCTTTTTTCTTTAAAGGATTTCTTGCCAGAGAACACTGAAGAGGCAACAAAAAAATAATCTTTTTAGTTAAACAATCACTGGCAAAATGTCTTTTTCTTTTATTGTTCAAAATGTGTCAAAAACAGGGCAACAACAACAACTAACTCGGTACAATATCTAAAAGTGTATAAAAGCTGTTTAAAAGAAGTTGGTTGCTATCTTAGAGAAACTCTTAATTAAATAAGTCGCACAAAGCTAACCGGAACATAAAGTTGGCCGGAGACGAAGAAACAATGAAAAACTTTGTGGGATGCAAAAGGAAATCCAAAACACAACTTAATAAACACTTTTGTGAAACAAAAACATGTTGCTATAAACAAAAATTGGTAAAGAAATGAAAGCCAAAATAAAACAAGCAAAGAAATAAAATAAAAAATAAACGTAAAAGTCAAATAAAATGATGAAACAAAATGCAATAAAATAAAATAATTACCAATAAAATAAAACAAAATGAAATGAAATGAAATAAAATATAATATAATAATTACCAATAAAATAAATTCCAATAAAATAAAATAAAACAACATTAAATAAAACAAAACATAATAAAATAAAATAAAATAAAATAAAATAAAATAAAATAAAATAGAATAGAATAAAGTAAATTAAAATAAAATAAATAAAATTAAATTAAAACAATTACCAATCAAATAAAACAAAATAATATAAAATAAAATAATTACTAATAAAATAACTAACAATAATTTAATTAAATGAAATTAAATTTAATTTAATTAAATTTATATAAATTAAATTAAATTTAATTAAATTTAATTTAATTTAATTTAATTTAATTAATAAAATTAAATTAAATTAAATTAAATTAAATTAAATAAAATTAAAATATATTAAATTAAATTAAATTAAATTAAATTAAATTAAATTAAATTAAATTAAATTAAATTAAATAAAATTAAATTAAATATTAAATTAAGTTAAATTAAATTAAATAAAATTAAATTAAATTAAATTAAATTAAATTAAATTAAATTAAATTAAATAAAATTAAATTAAATTAAATTAAATTCAATTAAATTAAATAATTAAATAAAATAAAGTTAAAGTAAATATTAGAGTAAACTGAAATGAAATAAAATAAAATAAAATAAAATGCGCTGTCGCATTTAAGAGCATTTCTTTCGATTAATCGACAAGAGCCTTTTTTGAGCGATCGACAAATTGTGTGGGATCCAACGGAAGCAAATTTTTTGATAATAAAATTCTGGTCTCACCAAAGCCCAAAGTTGTCTCAATCTCACAATAGATCACATGACCAACTGGCAATATCGGTTCGAGCTCAGCATCTATCGTGTTCGGAACATCTAATTTTGGAAGACCTTCGTGAAATCTGTCTGGGAGTGAACTTGATTGAATTCACCATACCATCGATAAACCCTGGTACTTAATGGAGCTACATCGCCAGAAATTGAATTAAGTTCAGCCACGTTGAAAGTTGTAAAAAATGTTTATGATTTAATTCCATTTTTAAGCCGAGATGAATCGTTTAGGTCAGTGTAAGCAAACAATACAATTAACCCTTGAATGTCAAAACGTTCTGAGTACGTATAACCTCAAAAAATGTCCAATTTTACGATAGAGCTGTCAATTACCAAAACTAGGGTTGCCAAATCCCGAAATCCTCGTATTAAAATTTTGTATTGTGTTTTCTAGTCAAAATATTAAGCTTTAAAAAAAGCACATGTTTTCATATATATTTTATTTATATGTATTACATTTAATCTTGAATATTGAACGGAATGTGATGCTTTTTGTATCAAAAATGTTTGAGCTTAATTTTTTTTACACTAAAATAAATATTGTTTTTATTGAAGAACATATTTCTATTGAAAAAACACATTTTGGCATTTTTCTTGGATGTTTTTGTTTTTAATTTATATTATTATTTTTTCTATTTCTGTATTCACTTGAATTTTGATTATGAAATTTTAGTGAAAAATATGGCGATTTTGTTTTTTTATTGCCTTTGAAAAGGTCAGTGACTAAAATCATTTATTAAAAATCGCCAACTAAAAATAATGTAGAGAAAAGCAACTTGAAACACAATTTTTTTATTAAAGTTAAAATATTTTCATGGAAGTATAAAAAACACAGCTGCATAATTAAGCCAACCATAGTTCAGTTTAAATTGGTGTTTCCAAGAAAAAAATATTGCATAACAAAACTTTTAACGAGTGGTGAGTCTAGAAAAAATCGCAAAAAAATTTTTTTTTCTTGATGCCATAATTTAAGTTTAAATTATTCATTATTCATGGGCTTAATTTTCAGCAAATGAAGTTGACATTTTTCTTGTCAATGCCAAGTGAAATGCATTAATAATTTTTAATACCCAAAACAGACATAGAGATGACGAAAAGTTCAGGTTCATCTCTAAAAAAAACTTTATTGAGTAGAATTACATTTCATTAACTGCCTGTAACCCAATATCGCAGTCGTGCGAGTCTAAGCGAAAGAAAATTGTTTTGGGTTCCTTTATGACGTTCTTTTATTCGAACGAAGACTCGATTGACAAGTCGAAAAGACGTAAGTGTTTTCATACAAAATCCGATTTTTTACATCGATCATGTCGAACACAGATGTCAAAATCAAGCACTTGTTGTTTTGCTATCGAGTGGGTGTTTTTATAGAAAAAATTTTACAAAGAGAAAAGAGAGAAAACCAGCGTTATACTTTTGAAATATTACACCTAAAGAGAGAAGAATTAATTTCAAAACTGATAGTGATAATTGCGCCACCAGTTACAGACATGTAATAAATAAAATATTGATAAAATATCATTAGTTCATTTCAATGTTAAACTGAGCTCCAGTTGAATTTAAGCATAAGCAAATGTTGACGTGATTTGTTTATTGTTTGTGCTATTTTAAAATATGTGTAAGTTGTTCACTCTTGCATGATTGTTTTTAAGTAAAGCTTAATTAATTTATTAGTGCTATGAATTTGTACAAGAATATTTCCAACATGTATTTTTTATGTATTTTTAGTCTTCCTCGAGAATGATATCCGATGGATAACGAAATATTGGAAAAAAACAAATAAATAAAATATAAAAACTTGGCCTTGAACTTGGAAAAATCATATCTATTTAATTTATTAATAAAAAGGCTGAATAGAAAAATTACAAGAAGTTATAGAAAAAATTTTACATTTGTTTGTTACAAAAAAAAAACAAAGAAATAAAACTAGAAAATCCATATATTTTTCATTCTTATTTAGTAAACATGTTAAAGAATTATCATATGTAAGTATGTAGTTTTCCTGAACAGTTCACTTGTTCGCTGGATGCAAGAAAACTCTGAGTTTGCCAGAGAAATACCAGTACTCAGTGCGTCATATTAAATGTCTATGCAAAAAAATAATTTAAAATTTTAAAATATCACAAAAACTATTTAAAGCACTTTCAAGATGTTTGATTTTTTATTTTATACTTATTTACATACATATGTAGTGATTTGCTTCGGCTTGTTAGATATAGCTGACCAGTTGTAAGAAGGTTTGTATTTGCTCAACCACAATTTAGTAGTTTTTGTCAATAATTCAATAAAAAATCAACCAAAATTTTAATTTACCGATCTACGATGACCATCTCTGTAAAGTAAATGTCAAAAAATTCATGACGTAAGCCCATGTGAACGCAAGCTGTCAATATAAAGGAACCCAAATTGATTCGAAATCGTGCGACTACAATTCGACCGTTTACATTTTCTTGCGACATCGAGGAACAGGCTGTAAGAGCAAAATTTACTGGCTTTAAAATATTCTTCCTTTAACATTTTTGTTGGTATTTAATTCTACGAAAGCACTCAATATTCCTGCCGTAAACATGATGTATTCTAATCATTTTAATTGAATTCACTTATTTTGTACATTCTGAATGTATGCTGGTTGTACATGTGCATTACCACAGTGCAAATTGATTAAAATTAATGTTCATACCAAGCCGTCTATACTACTTTAGGCGTGTGTGTGTGTGTGTGTGTGTGTGCGTAAATGGTTTCTTAATATGCAAAACAATCATCATAAAGTAAATAACATGTGCATAAAGTAGTTTTAATTTAATTCTTCTTGCTGCCTGCCATAGAACTTGTAACATTAACTCGTTTATTATATTTTTTTGTTGAGAGAAAATCAAAACGAATCTGCTAAATCAAGCTCAGAGGAGGAGGCTAAACGAAATCTCAAACAAAAGAACTGAACAATTGAAAATTCATTTTGGAAATGGCTTTAAAAGAAGCAACTCCAGAGTTATCGATGAATTTAAGTTTCTGTGGAAAAATTATCAATGATAGTATTTTTCATGGGATAAGGTTGATCTTCAATGTCCTCTAAATTCAGACATACACAGTTAAAGCATTTTAAGCAGTTAAGGCCTTAATTGAGCTTAATATGACATCTACAAAAAATACAATTATTTAATTGATTAGTTAGTGCCCAATGCCCCTGTACTAGAGTGGAATTCAGTCACTATATTTTACCGCAATAAGAAAGAGAGAGAGAGAGAGAGAGAGAGAAATTGCTGAATGTACATACTCAGCGTTACCGTTGTCCACAATTTTTGTTTGAGAGAACAAAATTGAGAGAACAAAAAAGAAACATTTTTGAAACTGCGGCAATCATAAAATGCCAAAGCACGAAAGTTTGCAAAAGTTAAAAAAAAAATCTAAATTCTGTTGCAAGTGGATTCTTCTAATTTGTAGAATTTTTTGCATATTTTCGTGATTTTAAATAGTGCACAGTTGCTTAAAAGCATCATACTTAAAAACATATGGGGAAAGATTTTTTGTGATAAAATTGAAGTGATCAGCATTCTTAAAGAAGGCAAGAAAAATAAAGTTGAAGACTTACTGGCTGGGGTATAAACCACCACTTTGCTCATCAGCACCCAAATTCAATTCGAATGCAGGTCATGATCAATTGTATAATGTTTTTAAGCATCACAAAGAAAATGTTTGCCCTATTAAATCGACAGTTGAAATGTATTATTTATTTTAAAACTAAAAACATACCTAATTGTTTGTTTTCTGTCAAAAAGACTTTTATTTTTTAATACTTTTAAAAATAGAAATCGTAGTAACCGAGTGTAGCTGGATGTGTGAAGGTTGTGAAGAAAATTAAAAGTGTTGCAAGGTGATAAAATTGTTTTCTATATTAAAGGTTTGTTTTGAACGTTTGTGATTGTCATTTTGTTCATGGCAATAATAGAATATGTAGTCAAGCTACAAGCATTCTGTTACCGCCACTACTGCTTTATCAAAAGATTGCTAGCTTCACGTACATAATTTGTTCTGTAAACACAACTCTACTAAATGTCAAATTATATGTTTGTATTGGTTGAGTGAGCTTCTATTTTATTACGCGATCTTATAAATCCAAAAGAATTCCACGCGGATTTTTCTGATCGACGTGCAGATAAAAGGGTTGGAAATCAGCCATTTTTATCTGAGTTATCTTGCCAATCTAAAGCGGTGACCACACCAAAAAGAATTGCAACGCATTAGTATCTAGTTTTAAATAAAGTCACAAGACCATTTAAATTGAATTAAAATTGAAATAAAGAAATTGTAAATAAATTAGAGTTGAGCGTTTATAATCTATAGTGGAAGAAAATATGGAAAATATCTGGCCAATACATTCTTTTAAGTTTTTTCGAGTCTACTGACGAGTGGTGTAGCATCAACGAAACGTCGCTGGCTGTATGACACGGCTTAACCCCCCATTTACACATGCAAGTAACTTGTTGCAAGTTCTGTGTACACATTAACAACCAATGTACACATTAACAACCAGAGACAATAAAAGCTGTTGCTACTTGCCTGATTGTTTACACAGGCAAGTGCAAGCTCATTTTTAAAATATCGTCAAAGAAAATGGTCTTAAAGAAAATTGATTTATTTTACCAAATAAAAGAATTAAATGAAAGCAATAACAAATAATAAGAACTACAAAATCACAGTTCCATTTTTTTATATTTAAAAATCCCTATTTTTGCCCTTTTTATGTATTGTTTATTCTGTTTTTGGCTGTCTACATGACTTTTTAATGGCTGGGTTGCCAAAGTATTGTCATACGAACTATTATGGGGAAGCAAATTATACGAATAGCTTTTTTATCACATAAATACTAAATTTATATTAGGAATTCATAAAAGCCATATTTTACTTCAAATTTTTTTAAATTTTATCTTATTTTTCGGTATGTAAGATAAAAGGACAGTAGACAGTTAAAAAGCTATATTTTTTTTTTGTGGGGTGGGGAGGGGAAATGCTTTTACGCATGCCTGCTACGTCGTCACTCTTCACAACAGGCGATGTTGGACTCCTCGCAAGACTATCAACTAAAACCACCCCTCCCATTTACATGGGAATTAGCCACACCGGAACTACTCTCGCATTACTTCAGTGTGGCTCCCTTCTCTATGGCCACATTTGCCGCTTTCCAATTTCTAGTTAAAAAGCTGTATTTTTAGTTATAAAATAATATTGTTTAAATGTAAATTGAATTTAATAAATGAAAACATGCTTTTTAACAAACCTAATAATCTGAATTAAAAAACCAAACGCTCGTATATTTTTTGATAAAATAATAATTGTTGAAAAATATGGCAAATATTTCTTTAAGGGTATTGCATCCACTGAATTATTGTTTAAATTTGAGTTCGCTTACTAAATAAAAATAAGCAAAAATATGCTTTTTAAAAATTGTATTTTTTAAAAACCCAAATAGTTTTAACTAGAACTTATGTGGAAAATATGGCCTTTAAAATCAATTTAGGAGCATAATTCAATTCAGCGAAAAATAAATGCTGAAATATGCTTTTTAAGAAATAAATATTCTTCTGAAGCGAAAAACGAAAAAAGTTGATAAAAAAAAGCATTGAAAATTATATTCAATTCTTTCTTTTTTACAATAAATATTTAGCTTGTATTTACTTTTGTGCATTTGTTAGTACCTTAGTCGAATTTTATTGGCTCCCGACAAAATCCCAGACCATTTATACAATTTATAATTTAGAGCCCATATTAATCGCCAACAATAAAGCTTTAAAGTGTTGAAAGAGTTTTCAAACCACTTAAGTGCTTTCGGCGTAAAATTGTTACAAACAAATTCACTTTATCACTGATAATATTAATAGTGATGATGTATTCCATAATTAATTTAGATTTCTGCTTGCTACACAACCTCATCAGTCAACATTTTGTTGGCTAAAATTAAGTTTGGATACAGTTGGGTGGTTGGTGGTTGTAATATAAGTGCATGATATCAATTGTAATGCTTATTAGATTAAATTGCTGCCCAAAACTAGAACAATCTGAAGACAATAAGGCATAATAAAAAGTCGATACAGAACACAAGCTATCAAAATTACACACACACACACACACCCAATCAAACACACATCCAAACACACCCAAACAGCCAACCAACCACAAGCAATAAAAACTCAATTGACTCAATGTTTGTCAATAGTGTTTGCTGTTAAATGGTGATGAATGTGCTGCTTAATGAGTTTAAATAATTTGAATGGTGTGACACTAAAGTGGTCACGGTGCGTGACTATTGTACAGATTAGTACAGTTACAAGCTTTGAAAGCCTTTGAACTCTTTCAATAAATACTAAGATAAATTGGAAGTTAAATAAAAAGTTTAAATGTTTTTTATATAGAATATGGGTTGTTTGTAATATGAAAATTGTTGTACAACAGCATTTACTTATTTATGAATTTATTTGTTAATGTCTGTAATTAAAAATGTAACATAACATAACATAGTGATTCCTTGTGTACTACTCGTGTTTTAGCTTAAAGCCACTTCTCTTTTTTCCAATAATTTCAGCCAAAATATTTTGAAGTAGTTTAAAAAAGTTTCCATTTTCTCGAACTATAAATCAATTCAAGAAAGGATGTCATTTAAGCTGAATTTCTTTAACAAAAATATATGGCTGGTCATCCATTCATTGCTACTATATTAATTATTTTTGCAAGAAAACCAAAATGTCATTCACTTATGAAAACTCAGCTTCAAATTCATTAAATAAACTTTAGTTAAGTTCACTCATTTTAACCGAGAGATTTTCCCCATAAATTCTGACGCAAAACACATGACCTGCAATCACATGCTGATATCAATTTCATGCATTTTTCACCTAAATTGAACTGTATCATATGCACTTGAGCATATGATTCAACAGTATTTTGGTCATGAAATTTTTTGTTAAGAGCCTTCGCACTCATATTTCTCCTTTTCGTAAATGTTTTCAATCCTTATTTATGTTTCTTTTTTTACTTTGTATGGTCACTGAAATATGTTCGCCTAATTATTTGTGTTATTTAACAAATTTAAATGCACTTTGCACTTTTAAATTCGTATCACTAAACTGCACTCTATTTATTCTAAATCAAACAAACTTTCACACACATCTCGTTTAGTTGATAGTGCAAACAAGTTTCAGTGGTGTTTCAAAGCCATAAAACAGTCTTGATTTTAATTAAAACGAAGCAATTCAGCACGTACACATGTTATTGAATTTAAAATATTAATCATACGCTCCGATGATTCATATGAACTCATCTTTCTCAGAGATAAAATGTTGCTACAAATGTTTGAGTGAGTGTGTACGTATGAGTATTTTGTCGTTTATTTTATGAGAGCGAAAATTAAATTTAAAAGAAATTTGAAACTCCTGGAGCAGGGCTTAAAAAGTAATTTTGTATATTTGTTGTCGTTGAATTATGCGTTTAAGCAACGATGCAAAAAGCTTGAGAAGCAGCTCAATTGGAAAATAATTTTTTTTCCTATTAACTGGAATCCAAGAAAGAATTCACTTCACTAAATAAATCAAATCAATTTCTTTCGCTTTTGAAATAATTCCGAATGCATTATAAAAAAAATGATTAGGTTAGTTTGCCTCCAAGAAGCAAAACAACTAAAGATATCGATTTATAAATAATAAAATAATACATAAAGCTGTTTTTTCGATTTCAAAAACATTTTGAGTTCCAAAAGTTTTATTTTATTTAGCAAGACTATTAGAACACAAAAAGGCATCATCATTAAAATAAGCATTATTCCAAAATAAAATTTTTCGATTTCGAAAATATTATAATTTCGAAAAAAGATTTATATCACAAAATCCAAGAAAAAGTTGATATTTTGTCGCGCATCAATCTATATTAACTTTTGCCAGGGCAGATACCTAATTTAGTTTTATTCACCCCTATAGTGATTAAAATGGGAAATTTTCGCTCCCATAAAATTTTCATTCCCTTTAAAGGAGAAATTGCTATCGGGAAGTTCAGGGGAACTCATATCCCTGCTACCAGTGCGTAGTGAATATACACTGCACACATGAAAATAAAATAAATAAGAAGAATATAAAAATGGTAAATTATCAATCTAACTTATAAATAAAAAGTGTGTGAAATTGTTTGACTTGATAATCCTAATAGCAAACTAAATGAATAATCCTTGCAATAATTCCGCTATAGGAAGAATAAAATAGAATATTAAATAAAAAGTGTGTGAATTTGTTTGACTTGATAGTCCTAACAACAAACTAAATGAATAATCCGTGCAATAATTCCACTATAGTAAGAATAATCTAGATAGACTACATCGCATTGTTTGACGACGTTTGCGAAATGAATCTCTTGGAATTATTTAAAACTTTGTAAGTAATGATATTTTTCAACAATGAACTTAATTATTTATTCGCTATAAGAGCCAATTGAAATTTGTTACTTTAGGTCTATTTTTCTTCAAGTAAAAACGCTTGTAAACTTTTCACAAAACTATAATCAATAGATCTGTTACCAGCATTCTATTTAACATGATGCTATTTTGCGATTTATCAACAATTCTCGTTCTAAAATAGCTTAGAATAACATTTGATATTCTAATTAAAAGAAATAAATTCGCTGTGAACAACTCAAAGGCAAAAACGAAAATAGTGCGAATGAAATAAAAAAAAAACTGTTTGCAATCAAGCGAATTTGATTTGAGTATGACCTTTTCTCAGCGCTATTCTTTCAAGCTGAATTACACATGAAAAGGCTGCAAAGCGAAATTTAACAACGATTGCAATATTGGAAAATGAGAAAATGTTTTGTGGCAAGGACTGTTTACGATGGGAGTAATTATTTCATTTAAATAATTATATTTTACTTCTCTTTTCATAATGATGAGTTGCTTGTGAACTTTTGATCAGAGCGGATGTGTTTTTTATGATGTGCAGTCGTTATGGGTAAATGCATGCTTTTTTTATTGGCTTACTTAAAAAATATTCCTCCATGTTTATTTGGCAAACTATGTATAAATATTTGCCAAATGATATCTTAATAAATATGATATAATTTTAAAAATAAGGTCGTCAAAGTATACATTCGTAAGAGGTCTTATTGTGGTTATTGTGTCTGTGTAGTCAACGTTTTGCAATATTGAAGAGGTTGCGTTAAATGTTGTTAGCTGGATCGTGTCAAAGGTATATACACTAGACACTAAACAGGCAAATTAGCAACAGTTAATGCTGATTCCTCTTTCCTATTTTCCTAGTCCCAGTACAATGCAATGCTTATATAGACGTCCTTGCCCTGACTAATAGTCCTAGTCTAAAAAAATCAAATTCATTTATTACATTTTTTTTGTTTTTCAAAATGCCAGGGGAAATATCTAAAAGTTTAAAGGAAATAGTTCATTTAACGCACTAGCTACAATTCCAAACATTGCTTTGCAGACAAATAATTATATATATGCCATAAAGGAATTTTCCTTTATGGCATATTTATCTTTTTTTGTATCTTCTCTGCTTATTGTTTACAGTTTTGTGTGTCCCGTGTGTCTTTCATGAATCTATTGAACAGTGTTCATGATTGCTATCTATATCACTTTTACACTTCATACTTGTTTAGTTTTTAAATGATTACATTTTCTTTTCTTTGAACTGTCATTATTATTATAATGATTCCAGATAACAAGTTTAGTCACTTGAACTTTCATTAAGTGTGTATGTGTGTATGTATGTATGTGTGTATGCATTAAGCAGGCAACAAAATTCCACCCACAACTTCACACTAAGTCTTAGATATGCTGCCACAATAAAACCATTATATCTCGGCGGCACCTGTATCGAGCAACAGCCATGATTGCAACCATCATGACAACCATCAGCCATGGCAACGTTTGTTTTTTACATTTCACCTGCCATTAACTCTACAACAAAGAAAGGAAAATGAAAAGCATTTGCTCTACTGTTTTTCTTGTTTGCTGTACGAGTAAAGCAAGCATATGAAACCGAGCGCCCAAACACCCCCCACAAAAATAGATGAATATTTTAAAAAGCAAGAAAAGAAAAAACAAAACTCTGTTAAACAAGCAACGCAAACTGACAATCGGTTTGAGATGCGTTTGTTTGCAGCCGGCTGTACGACGCAAAGTGGCAATTACTGTGGCAGTTGCACAAAATTTTATTTCTCTTTTACTACTATTTTCCAGTTTGTGTCATTTGTTCATTGGCTGCTGCTATTTTAATGCTGTAATTATAGTCGTCATTTTATAAAGCAGTATTATTTGTATCAGTTTTGTGGGGTTATTTTTTTTTTTTTTTTGTTTTGTAATCGTTGTTGATGACTGCATTAATCGCTTGGTAATTAGCTTAATAGTGCAAACGCTTCACTATTGTCAGCTGACAACATTCCAAGGAACAAGACAAAAGGAAAAGCAGCAGCTCCGCAAATAAATCCAATATCAAGGTAATTTGTTGACAAAGACTTAAGCAGAGAGATTCTGTTTAAGTTTGAAATGGTAATTATGCAAATTTACATTTGTCATGTACTCCAATATTGTATGTAGATGTGTGCCTAGAGGTATTTGCTTATAGAATCAAAATACAAAGTGACATCTTCTTCAAACAGCAAGCAGCACACTACAAATACCAATCGATCCTGGTCTGTTATGAAACAGAATGTGGCGGATCAACAGAGGGTTTGTGATGCAGAGCGAAACGTAAAAAACAATACTGATATCAGATTCGAATGCTCCAACCCAGCTTCCAGAAAAAGGAAAAGTCCAGAACAGTGTTGCCAGCTTAGGGGGTTTCCCCCTAGATTTAGGGGTTTTTTTCTTTTAGGGGTGTTAAATTCTTTTGCGAGAAAATTCTTTCGGGTATTTTTAGGGGATTTCTGTGTTTGGTTAAACGGTAAATCATCTGGTAGTTTCAAGTACAGAGTTTTGCAACTGGTAATTTCAAGTACTTTTTTTATTGAGTTGAATGCATTTTTTCCTCATGGGTCACTGCTTTGAATTTTTTCCGTTTCTTAAGAATTGCTAAAATTAAAATATCTAAGAATCTTTGATAAAATTGAAACTCGTTTTATGAAGAAGACTTAGAAACTCCTAATATTTTTGGAGACACTTAATTTTTTCTAGATACGCAGATAACAATTTCCAGCTGCCTATGAACATGTACTTAACACAACGGGACCTTTTCCAGGACCCAAGTGAGTCGGTCTCAGGACCGGCGGCCCTCGTAACATGAATATGTACTTAAATCCCAAAATATGTGCATACAAATAAATAGAAGATTTATAAAAAATATATGTACATATGCCTGTAATCATATCATATGCACTGAAAAATATATCAGTTAATTTTTATTTCTTTTTAATTGGGGAATGTTTAACAATTTTATGCATTTTCCGCATTTTCAATGCATTAATATTGGTGATTCGCAAACTAAAGCAGAATGTTCACTAAAATTTTTTAGGGAGATTTTGTAGAAAAACATTGAATTTTAGGGGGTTTTAAAATTTTTCTGGGGGAAAGAAATACATTGACCTGGGAACACTGGTCCAGAACCATCTACAACACCTAATGCCGCTACTAACGACGTTTGCGCTGTGGTCATATTATAGCGGTCAATAGAGAAACTAATCTAGAAATTTCTAAGACAAGAACTTCGTTATTTGAGCTAAAACTTGAGATATGTGATGGCATTTTCGAGAACCTTTGAGGCCAACCAATCCACAAGTAGGCAGTCTAAGCCCTGCCATCGCTGGCGGCACTATTAATAAATCGCTCCTATTCGATTAACTGAAGTAACTGAATTTATTTATTTACTCCAATCCAATACCCACTTGCCCTGGATATCGAAAGAAAACCAACAATATTATTTGAGGCATACAAAATGCACGCTGCTAACTGTGAACTACACTTTAACATCAAATTTTCCATCCAACTTAATTTGAAATTTCTTTACTGCAGCATATAGATAGCTACATAATTAGGCAATGCATTAAGATTGTTGTTGAAGCCTTTTCAGGAAATGGCCGTTTAAATCCAAATGCCAAATCATTTTTATCTCCCACCTCAGTGGATGCATTAACAATTAATTTATTGATTGTTTAATTAATTAACAATTAATTAAATTAAATTAAATTAATTAAAAATCAAACAGTATACAATTATTCATGGCCTGGGTTCGAAACAAATTTGATTGCTTTGGTGGTCGTGAAACAGCCATGGTTTGTACCCCAGCTAGTTAGACTTCAACGTTACTTTTCTTGTCTTCTTTGAAAATATTGATCACTCCAAATCTATCACAAAAGGTCTCCCTCAATTTTGAGGAAGTAAAAAGCGAATTCAAGCCCAATAAAACTATCAACAATTGCCAATTACCTTATCGAGTTTTAGTTCGATTTTTACCTGCTTCTTTGTTGGACCACCCTTTACCTACAAATATGGCCATAAAACTTATTTTTGCACCTTCCCCTGCTAGTCTAATACGGCAACTATGCAAGTTAATAATAAATTATAGTGAAGAGCCAAAACAACACAAAACAACTTTTATGAATGAAAAATTTCTTTATTGTTGAGAATTGTGATTTATTTTATTTCGGTTTTTTTTTCTCAACAAATAAATAATAAACAACTGCCATAAAAAAGCACTTGCACAGGTACTCCTGCAGCGAAAACAACTTCAAACTACCGTCACAACGAAGACAGTAAAATAGCAAGATAAAAAAAAAAGCGGAAAAGCAAAAATAGCAAGTGAACAAAAGAACAAGAGAACAAACTGACAACACAATAAAATCAATAAAAACAATGTTTATCTCTTCTGACAATGAACTTTCAAGTCTTAAAAAGGCAATATGTACTTCCATGTATTTGTTAAACGCTTCACAACAGGTGTTAAGTTCGTCCTGGCATTTGTAAGTTCTGAAAGTGCCACTGATACGGACGAAGGCAATAAATTTTGAGAAAGCAATTCTTATATAGTGGCATATTCATAGAGCGATTTGTATGAAATAAGCCTGACTAAAATCATATTGAGAGACTTAAAGTACTGCTCATTCAAAGCGGAGAGAAAAGTAAGTGGCGATTTTGCAGGGTATTAAAAATGCGACCAAATATGTGTTTTGCGTAGCACTCTTACTCCTTGTTTAACACATTTTTTTTTTTTATAAACTGATGTATTTTATTGCACACCTCTTTCTCATTTTATTTCTGTCTTCCCTTTCAACACTTGAGAAACAATTCAATAAACTTTGAAATGCTTTGAGGCAAACAATTTGATCATTCTCTTTTCTAGTTTATAGATAAATTTTTAAAGTGGTCAGTAGAGTAATAAAATGAATAAATAAGCATGCATGTGCTGGAGCATAACAAGCACGACTTCGCCTCTGGTCTTGTCTAATCAGGCTTTTCAGCTGCTTGACACCACAGATTGCCCGCAAAAAATGCTTTACAATTGCATCTACATGCGTACTTTTTAGACATCTGCTTTTCAACTACATAAATTGTATGCAATTTAAAGGTTTAGTTTTTTATCTACATATTTCAATGATTATTGTAATTGACAAATCACAAAGCAGATTCTGTGGACATGTGCTCTGTAAATGTGAGTTTGTTAGTTTTTTGTTTTTTTTTTTTTTTTTTATTTATTTCTGTTATCACAGTTGTGTCAGACGGCTGCTGACACGATGGCTTAAAAATTGATACGCAAACAAATCTTTGGTGGGCTTTTAATTAGAAATATTATGTTTTTGTTTTTACTAAACCATTAAATAAAAAATAAAAAAACGAACAAAATTTTTACATCATTTTTTACAAAAATTTTAAATTTTTTCAAAATTTTAAATTTTAAAATTCACAGAAAAATCACATCACGAAATTCATAGAAAAGCAGACTTTTTATAACGCGTGCGTGACAATGCATTTTGTTTCATATCAACGAAATTAAAAAACAAAAGAGTATAGGAATGAAAAATAAATGCGTAAAGGCCTTGTTAATATGCTTTTTATTTTCGTTGATATGGAACAAAACGTATCGTTACGCACGCGCTATAAAATGCCAACTTTTTCCTGGACTTCGTGACACAAATTTATGTTTCAATTATTTTCTAAGCAACCTGGACAAGTTTTGTAAACAAATTAAATATTGTTTATAATATTTTCAATATATTGAATTGTTAATAATTGCTTATAACATATTTTCTATAAATTTTCTGTTGAATTTTTTTTTGAATTTTCCATAGAAAATATCCATATGTCCAACATTACATGTGTTATCGGTATATTTTCTACTGAGAACTATCGCTATGGGCAAGTTTTCTCTAAACATACTTTGTCGCCGCCAAATTTTCCATAAACATTTTTTTGTTATGAAAACATTTTCTATCCAAAAAAATGTACTATCAATAAATTTGGTAAAAAAAAAGAAAAAAAAAATTTTTTTTGTCAATACATATTAAATATTTCTTTTGTGATCGTTATTGTTTACAAAAAACCTATTGTTTCCGATAAATTTTCTACAAAAACTTTTTGTTATCGATAAATTTTCTAGAAGAATTTTCTAAAGAAAATATTTGTTATCGATATATGTATTTCTCATGGTCCTATGAAAAATGTGTTATCGATAAATATTTTGTTAAAAATGTTTTCTTGCCCCTAGGTTAGGTTGAACGGAGGGGTTCATCTACCCATGTCTTACGACATACACCTAAGCCAATATAGGCTTGTTGTGCCCATATATTTTAGAAATATCTTGTTTTCGAAATATCTTGTTATCGTTAGTATTTCTCCAAACAAAATGTGTTGCCAATAAATTTTTCTACTGTTATCGATAAATTTTCCACAAAAAACTTTTGCTGCCGTAGAATTTTCTGTAGAAAATATTAGTTATCGATATATTTTCTTAGAAAAAATTTAAAACCGTTAAAGTTCCTATAAGAAATCTTTGCTATCGATAAATTCTCGATGAAATATTTTGTTATCGATATTTTTTTTTTTTTAATATTTTGAAGTAGTATAAAAATCTTCTCAGAATAAAATTGCCTGCCAACATATTTTGCTTAAGAAAAATTTTGTTATCACAGAACATTTTGGCTATCGATAAATGTTCTACAAAAATATTTGCTGCCTTAAATTTACTACAGAAAATATTTCTCATCGGTATATTTCTTTAGAAAATGTTTACACCCATATTCATAAAAACTATTGAAGGTTTACCGCACGTTTATTTGACAAATTTTACGTAGAAATACGTCAAATAAGAGTTTAATAAACTTACGATAATTATTATGAATATGGCCTTTAATGTCTATTAAATTTTCTTCTTGTTATCGATAATTTTTATATTAAAGCTTTTGTTAACGATAAATCTTCTATGACAAAATTTTGCTGTAAATAAATCTTCCATAAAATATATACATATTATAATTTTTTTTTTTCAAAATAATTGATAAACAATTTTCTATAACAAATATTGCTTGGTTGCCAATAAATTTTCTGCCTCCCTACCCAAAAAAAAAAAAAAAAGTCTGCACAAAATTTTTGTAGTCGATAAATTTCGTACATTAACCTTTGCCGCCTTTAAATTTTCCATGGAAAACATTTGTTATTAATGTATTCCTTTGGAAAATATTTAATATCTATGGGAAACGTTTGGTACTGATATCGATAATTTTTCTTTTTATTAAAAGTAGTTTTTATCAAAAAAACCTTTCTCAACTTTGAGGAAGTCAAGCCCAATAACTTTATTGGGCTTTTATTTATTATAACAATTGATAAATATTTTTCGTCAATATATTTTGCATAGAAACTTCTTCTTCTTCTAGAAACTGGGCCAAAAGAAATCACCCTATTGGAAGTGGCTCTAATTTTTGCAAATGGCGGCCAATGTGAAATCTGTTTCTAGATTTGTAAACAAGACAGCTGTAGAATTCAAGTGAACAGGCCATAGAGAAATACACGCTCCCAGAATGAGACAAAATCAATCGTGTCTATGACAAAGTGTACGATTTTTCCACCAAAGTCATAATGAACTATGAGGCTCATTTCCACCTCAGCGAGTACGTGAACAAGCACCAAAAATCCTCGAGTGATACACGAGGAGCTGCTCTAAGTGACTGCATGGGGCGCTGTTCACGCTGGAGGAGTCATCGTGCCATTTTTTTCGAGGACGGCGCTGGTCAAATGACAAGAGGGGACGGTGTGCGCTATAGGGCAATGTTAACCGAATTTTTTCTGTCGCAATTGAACGAATTAGGTCTGGAGGACATGTGGTTCCAGTAAGTATGTAGTACGGAGCAACGGCATACACTGCGTGAGCCACAACCGCTATTCTGAAAGCGGTGTTCCAGGTTTGTCTCATCTCATGTTGTGGCGTTTTGCAATGTCCCGCAAGATCTCCCAGTTTAACTATTTCAGACTTTTTTTGTGGGAGTTTTTGAAGTCCGGTGTTTACCTGAACAAACCCGAGACCCTGGAAGCCATCAACACGAGTTCGAGAGTCTGTCATAAAACGAGCCCGTATGGCAATCAAGTGTGGCGGTGCCCATTTGTCCGATATCATTTTGTCGACTTGACCAATGGATTTCTAAAGGTTCAATTGGCTCTTAAAGCAAATATATAATTCAGTTCATTTTTTCATATTCTAAAGGATCAAATAAACATAATCAAAAAACAGAATCAAAATTTTTCTTCATTTAGAAAACAAAAAATGAGAGCCAAACAACCTGGGTGGGCTGGCCTACCTGTTAAAAGTACTTTTAATTTGTTCGCATTTGTGTGTTTGTGTTGTGCATTTTGACAGTTGATCTAACTGTCTACAGACTAAAAGCAGCTCTACACTTGCAAGGATACCTGGTATCCAGGTACCTTGTCAGCAACCTGCTTTTTTCATCGACAACATTTTCAAAACAATAAAAACATTTAGATGATATTTTATTCACACTTGGCTGGTGCAAAAAGATGTGGCACTTAATAAAATACCCGTTCTAAAAGCTTTTGTTTGGATTTTGACTTTTGCATCTTTTTTTTAAACACAAAATTTGTCATAAAAAATCAATACCATTCAATTTCAAGGTATTTTCCTGGTCTGGCACAGAAACCGCTCTCAGCATTTGTGCAATGCAATAAGTATTTGTTTACTTATTTTATGAAAAAATAAATAATACACATGAGTGTGATTTAAAATAAATATTAAAAAGCACATTATTACGAACAATTAATTAATTTGGCGTCAAAAATGAAAAGTAACAGAAAGCGCCTGTTACCAATGGGTACTGGGTTTCGACATAAAATTGACATCTGGAAATCAAAACGATGAACAATTTAATGAGAAAACAGCAACAACAACAATACCAGCAAATATAAATGAGCACACATAAAATACCACACGAAATCAATAATGACAACAACAGCAGCAAAAAACAGACTGAGAAGCCAACCAGAGAACGAAAACCCACACACACACACACACATGCACGCACAGCCTGATCTAAAACGACTACATACAGCCGCCCGTGATGAGCATTAATGACGTGTGAGTTGGATTCAAAATGCGCACCGATTTTCGAAACGAACAAAAATACGCATGCAAACAAACGTATTGGATATGCATGCAGCAGGCACACAGAAGATTTTTTCCCAAATTCAAAATTAATCCCCCGGGAGGATACTGTCATAAACAGCACTTTAGCAAAAAGAAAACAAACACAAATTGAGACGCAAGAGTTTTGAAACAAATGATGAATATGAAGAGCTGCTTGCAAAGATTGATAATTAATAATGAATTATATTTTGTTTAATAAATATGTTTGCATGTATTTAAAAACACAACAAGATCAAATGACAAAATTAGTTACAATTTAACAGTTTTGATGGCAAGTGTTGCGCTTGATTGACAAAAAAAATATTTGATGTATAGAAAATTCCCAAATTAGACAGTTTTATCAAAATTCCTGGTATCTTGTGTTTTATTTTAAGATAAAAGTACTCAAAAAAAAATTGTATTCATTTAGTATGTAAATTCTCAAAACGGGAGTTTCGTTTAAATATCCTCTGCCTTTGCCAGTGAATTGTTATTTTTGGAAAGCCAGTGAAGCAGACAGCATCAGCATGGATTTTTTTGCGGACGGTGGTTTCCAGCAGTTGTTTTGTGATTTAAATGAACAAATTGAACAGGACTACAACTCCTGGCAATTGACAGCAAACACTAAAGACTCTACAGCCCAAGTGGCTGAAAGCCAGGACTCCCCGAAGCCGCCCAGTGACTCTCAATGCTGGATAACTGCCCGCAATGAATTGATTTATAGCAATGACTCCTCCAACTATCAACCTGATTTAATAAATTTAAATGTGAAAAGTCTACAAAACAGTTTGGATTATATTTTGCAAAATTCCTGCGACTCCCCTTTGGTGTATGATGATTTGGCCACTTTGAATGAATGCCTGTCCAAAGACTTGTGCGATTGGGAGTACAATTTCCTGGATAATTTCATAGAAATACCTGAACTGGTGGACATTTTGCCCGAAAAAACCGCTTTGTGCACTGAAGTGTGCAACCATTTCCTGCAGGAGAGTGCCGCCAATCTAAAGCTTTCAGCTTCTGCACCGAGTTCACCATCGGCCAACGACAAATCGTATCCCTGCACCTTTGGCGAATGCCGCAAAGTTTATGCCAAGCCGGCCCATCTGAAGGCCCACTTACGCCGCCATTTAGGCGAAAAACCGTATGTGTGCGATTGGCCCAATTGTAGCTGGCGCTTCTCGCGTTCCGATGAGTTGGCCCGCCATCGGCGTTCGCATTCGGGTGTCAAGCCTTATAAGTGTGATTTTTGTGCGAAATGTTTTGCCCGCTCGGATCATTTAACCAAACACCGGAAAGTGCATGAAAGACGTTTGCTGGCCGCCAGTAAAGCAGGCAAAACTCTGCTGAATGGTGAACTGCCGCCCTCGGTGCTGACCGTGAGGCCGGGTCGTAAGAGAAAAAACCAATTTTAACGCAAGGCAATTAGTTTAATTTAGTTAAAAGTATCAATAAGTTTTTTTTTCTGTTTTTAATAAATAACACAATGTAACAACAATGCAAAAATAATTTTGAAATGGCTACAACATATTTCATTGATACTGAGAAAATTCAAAATGGAATTGAGCATTTAGATTTTAAATTGAGAAAACTCCCAGCAAAATCGAGAACTTCAACTTGAAAATGAGACAACTCCCAGCTTCCAGTTTAAATTAAAAAAAAATAAATTTAAAATGGCCACAATATATTTCATAGAAGTTGGAAAAATTCAAAATGGAATTGGGATTTCAGTTTTTAAATTTAGAAATCTCCAAATGAAATTGAGAGAACATTCTAAATAAAATTTCCAGCTTCAGTTTTAGAGCAAAAAAATACTTTTAAAATGGTTGCCATTTAAAAAAAGTTGCAGTGTTGCTTTTGGTAGCATGATAAACAAAAAATTTATTTAAAACGCTTTTAGAAATCGTCTATTTCGAAAAAAAATCACTTATTTATTTTGCATTTATTCTGCAAAATACTGTTTGTTAACCCTTGCGAGGCTCTAAGTAGTGCTTAAGAGCCTGTTTCTTTTTGATCTAGTCACATGGTTGTGTTCCTGAAATGGCCAATAGACACAGCATAGAAATTCTTAATAAACTTTCAAAACATAATAGAGTACAAAACCGTAACAACAACAACAACATGCACAAACATGATTTGAACAGCTTTTTATACGTCCTTTCTAAAGAAAAAGAACTTAAGCAATTATTTTCCCAACAACCAGCATTATCTCCAGCTTTATGTAACTTTGTCAAGTATTCTAAGAACGTGTTTTTTTTTTTTTTCTTTTGCTTTCCATTTCAAATGCATGATTTTCTTTTTTTATTTTGTTTTAATATCAAAGCTCTTTTCTTGGCATTTTTGTTTAGCAAACTCTAAAACTTTAAGAGTTCCAAACAGAAAAGCAAAAACGTTTATTGCTTTTTAAGCTAAAAGCTGGGTGGGCTGCAGTCGAAAAACTGCAGTTTTGGCTTTGTTTCGAACTTCTTAGATTTTAATGCAACATCAGGGATTTGTAACAAATAAAAACAAACAAAAATAAAATAAAACAACAAACAATTCGGTATAAAACATGAAAAAAAAACTGAAAAAAAAGGAAATTGTAATACGGGAATTAAGTCATCAAAAATAAGTTTAGTTGTGTACAGCAGATTGTAAAGGCAAAAGATTTAATACCCATCAAAATTAACACTTTTATAAATAAATTAAGTCAAGTACGAGGCTGGCTCGCACTCTTAGGGTTCCGTACGTATGTATGTGTAATGTATGTATGGAACGGCGTATGTACATATGTATATTTTATAAATTTCATCTCTCTGTTTTTAAAGCTACTTTATGTTGTACGGGGACACCTAGTAATTTTCCACTTGTTGTTGTTGTTGTAATTTGTTGTTATAAGGCATCTGGAAATACATACACTGTGCGAATTTCGACTCTCTATCTCTTACGGTTCGAGAGTTATAGCTATTACTCTACGTTGTAAAGGGACACCTGGTAGTTTTACAGTTGTTGTTGTTTTTAGCAAGTGTTGTTGTGGAGCATATGTGAATACATATATTGTGCAAATTTCATCCCTCTGTCTCTCACGGATCGAGAGTAACGGCTAGTTGTTACTTTACGTTGTATAGGGACACCTGGTAATTTTCGACTTGTTGTTGTTTTTAGCATTTGTTATTGTAGGCCACATGCGGGTTCATATATTATTCACATTTCATCTCTCTGGCGCTTACAGTTTGGGAGTTAGGGCTAATTTTTACTCTACGTTGTATAGGGACACCTGGTAGTTTTTGACATGTTGTTGTTTTTAGCATTTGTTATTGTAGCGCATATGTAAACACATACACTCTGCGAATTTCAGCTCTTTGTCTTTTATAGTTTAGCAGCTACGGCCAATTGTTACTTTAGGTTGTATAGGGACACCTGGTAGTTTTCAACTTGTTGTTGTCTTTAGTATTTGTTGTTGTAAAGCATCTATAAATACATACACTATGCAAATTTCAGCTTTCTATCTTTTACGGTTCGAGAGTTATAGCTAATTGCAACTTTTCGTTGTATGGGGACACCTGGTAGTTTTCGACTTGTTGTTGTTTTTAGTATTTGTTGTTGCAGCGGCAAGAACCAACAATATCCTGTGAAAATTTCAGCTCTCTAGCTCTTACCGTTTCGGAGAATGGACGCTGTGACGGACGGACGTACTTGACTCCGTAATAGGGTTCCGTTTCACTCTGATGAGTACGGAACCCTAAAAATAACCCAAGAAGATGATTAAGACACGTTTTCATATGAACTGAATATACAATTTGTTCTAAATTTTTTCAACAACGTTCTAGATACTCGTTCTTCGACCTTTTTTATTTAACTTTATTTGGTTTAATAAATTTTATTACTAATAATGTCTGCTTTAATTCTTAAATTTCTATGTGATGCTTCACATGTTTTACTCTCTAGTACTTCTCTAAATAGTTACAGTGTTGTTGAGAAAATAATTTTGAATAATTTTTTTTTAATTGTTCTAATGAATAAAACCAATTAAAAGACTTCCTCCCAACGAAATTCTTTCTGAACTCACAGGTAAAATATGATCAAATAAATTGTTTCTCTATGTTGTTCATGACTGTGCAACACTTGAACAATAAATTTTTAAATTTTTACTGAATATTTTATGCAATTTTATTCAGGCTACAAAACCTATATTTCATATTTTTGTTACAGTTTTATTGTTTCAACATTTTTTTTATGTTTTACTTTTTATAATTCATGTGTAGCATTGATGAATATTGATGTTGAGGGCTAAAACATACAATTGATTGTCTATGGAAGTACGGATTTAATAAGTAAAACATCACTCTCTCTCTCTCTCTCTCTCTCTCTCTATCTCCCCCCACTTTCATATGTAGGTACAAGTGTATTGTCCTTGTTGGAACAATTGCTTCATTTTAAGAACAAGAGGAAAAAAAACAAATGCCTGAAATTATTATTTCAACAACCTTTATCCTTGACATGTTCTACAAACAATGCAAAAGAATTTACGAATATTTAAAGAAATCAGCAAAGCGAAAAACAAAAACGAGAAGTAAATGCAGTCTCGTGTTTATTCAAGGTGTTAACAAAAGGAATGTTAATTGAATGAAATTGAGAGGGATAATAAAAAGCGTTTGAGTGATATTTCCAAGGTGATTTGGGGGCGAAAAATTAACAATTTCTTGAAAGAGCTTTTGTTTTGTTAAAAATGTATTTTGTTCCAAAAGTATTCTACCGCGACAAAAAGAAAATAAATGATTTTTTTTCAATGATTTTTAAGGCTTAAGGTAGTTTTAATGTTCTTGCTTTTTTATTAAGAAAATAACTCACAAACTATTTCATTAAATGTTGCAGCACTTGAGTGCTGGCACAAGTGCTGTGTGTGTGTGTGTGTGTGTGTGTGTGTGTGTGTGTGTGTGTGTGCATTTGTGCTTGTGCTGGTAACCACAACTGGCATTATCCACTTGTCAGTAAATGTCAAATCGTATGTAGTAGAGAGGCAACCACCTGCGTTATTAATAATGTCACCAGACATGTTGCAAAGATGTGTATTTGAGTAGATGAAAAAAAACATGGAACACACAGAAAAAATAAGTTTTCAATTTAAACAATAACACCGGTATTCATAAAATTTAAAACGTTGTTGAAATACATTTTAGAACAAATTTTATATGAAAAAACTTTTCTAAAACGTATTTAAACTACATTTAATTTTTTATGAATACCGTCATAAAGATTTAAGATACTAGTGAATAGTTTGCTTAAACAAAGAACCTAAATGATATTAAAATTCAAAATATTTTTATCACACAATTTTTTGAAAAGAAAATTTAAAATTGCAGTGAATTTTATCAGCTGTAGCTCAATATTGAAACAATATTTTTTCTCTACATGCAACTTTAACCATATACATACATACGTATGTATTTATAAACTTGTATCTGTTGCTTTGCTAGTATTTGTGCAGTACTTGAGTTTATTTTATGTGTTTGCATTGAGCTGACTTCAAATTGTTTTCAACCTGTATTATACATACATGTTGAAAACGAAATATTAAAGAAATGTGGGCTTGTTATGAATTTTTTATTTTTATTTTCTTTCATTTTATTGCAAAGTATCATAGTCATAAAAATCTCTCACAGAAATCGAAATATTAGGTTAACAAAAATAAAGGATATTCTTCAATCTATCAGGGTACTCAATATATTTTAAGAAAATTCCCTTTTATATCATAATTTGCACAATTCTACATTCTTTCTGGCAATTTAACTTACAAATTTTTAACATAATAAAATTTTTCCAACAGCACAAACACCATAAGCACTTATGAAAAAGAAAATCTGCATTAAAAACAATATGACAAGCCTTAAAAATGGTATACCCATTAAAAATATTAATATTTATAGGAAAAAAATTTTAAGTCCAAAAAAAGGATATATAAGCAACCTTGAGATAAAATAAGCAAATCGCCACAAATTTTGTCTCAAAAAAAGAGTATGCAGTTCTACGTTCCGTAAGGCAATGCAAATTAAGTTTTATGTTTTTCACAAAATTTACAAAAAAATTATATCAAATGGGTTTGTTGTAAATTTTAAATATTTTCTGTTACAATGCATATTGTTGTTTTCACAACAAAGCATAATTCCCAAAAAAAAGTCTTATAATTAAAAATATTGCTTTATCCAAAAAAAAGGATATTGCTCGAGGTGCAAGGATACTCAATATATTTTAAAAATTTTAATTTCGTATAAAGGCTCACATAAATCTACGTTCTTTTTGAAAATTTAACATAAATACTTTTAATACAAGTTGTAAAAAATCTTCCCAAGCTACGAAATGCATAAAAAAACTTGTTTTGAAAACAATATTTGAAGCCTATAAAATTATTATAGTATATAATATATATGCAACATATGTATGTGAAAAATATTGGTAATTATATTACAAAATAGCAACTTCCAAAATAAAGGATATATGAGCAGCCCCAACAGAAAGTAGACAAAGAAGCACAAATTCGATGTCGAAAAGTAGTTTATGTAGTTCTACGTCCCCTATAAATATGCAAACTCAGTTTAAAGCTTTTTTCAAATGTCTACGTACATACTACAAAAATGCGTACTTGAAACTTTTGGCAAAAACTCTTTACTTTAAAACTCCTTAAAATGTGTGAAATGTCAAATAGAAACAAATAATTAATGTAGCTCCACAGGAATACAGTTAGTATCAGGAAAAGCAAGAAAATGTGAAATTTCAAGAAAAGGATATATGACAAGGACTTAAAGTAATATACGTATGTTACAAAACTAAATTTCGTAAAGAAGAGTATACAATTCTACGTCCTTTATGTATATTTTGAAATGATTTTTGGTGAGCAAAAAATTTTGCCAACATAAGATATTCTCAAAATTAAAAAAAAAAACTTTTCAATTTTTTCCTCTGAAAAATTAATATTTTAATATCATAGCAACATTTTGTCAACTACTGACTTCGGTTTTAAGACATGGATTAAGAAAATGTTGTATGACCAGGACTAATAATAATGAACAGATCCTCAGAAACATAATTTTGTAGAAAAGCATCTCTACCGCAGTTCACAAAGCTTCAAAACAATTTTCGCTGTAGAAAATTTTCTTCTAAAAATTCTAACAGAAACAAATAATTAATGCGGCTGTAGCAAATCTCCACAGTAACACTGCAAGGATCAAGAAAAGCAAGAAAATGTAAAATTAAAAAAAGGATATATGACCAGGACTTAAAATAATAAGCATATCTCAATAAAACTAATTTAGTAGATAAGAGTATACAATTCTACGTCCTTTGTATATATTTCGAAACGATTTTTGGGCTGTAAAAAATTTTTGGGAGCATAAAAAATGCTCAAAACTGGAAAAAAGTCTTGCAATATTTTTTTTTTTGGAAATCAATAATTTTATAACATACTTGCATTTTTTAGCTAGTAAAGTGGGCTTTAACACATAGATTTAAAAAAAGGATATGTGAAAAGCTTACACATTTTTACAACCTTTATAAAACTTTAGAAACGATACTTGGACAATAAACTATTTTTTCATGTGTTAGAAATGTGCCAAAACTAAAGAAAATGCAATTCTTATGAAATTTTTCATATTAAAACTTTTTTATAATATAATAACCTCTTTTAACTACCGAGCTAATTTCTAAAAAAGGCTTTAAAACAATAATTTGAAAAAACGATATATGACACACCTCAGAAACTATGGAATAAATTTAAAAAAAATTGCGAGGCATTAAAATAAACATAGTTCTGTGTTTATTTTGATAAAAATTGTACTTACAGATAACTCAAAAATTTGCAAGAGCTAAAATTTTTAATTTTCTTTCATGACCAGCTCAATGCATTTTTTGTCGGAATAACTTTAAAATTATACTCGCAGTGCAAAAATGTTCTAAATGTACATTGTGTATGAGCAATAAATCCTAGTTGATATCCTTAAAAAGTTTCACCCTCCACAATATGCCAAAACGTAATAGAAAAAAATCGAAACTCTTAAATGAAACATACCTTTAAGAAATAACATTAAAATATTACAGGTTTCAAGTCCAATGAGATTGCTCTTGGCTGAAAGTACAACCAGGCACACATCCATACATACATACGTACTGATTTATGTGGCACTACAAAAACCTAACAAAATCTCTTACCCTCAACGAATCCGCTCTAGAAATTAAATTTACTAGTATTCTTAGCATCCACAGATTATTTCCTCTCTTTTAATATAGTGGTATATTTTAGGCAATGTTAAATGTCCCACAAACTGTTTCTGTTCCCAATGCTCAATGCTGAAGTACTGCTTTACATGTGAGTAAAATTTGGCTGCTCTTCATAGTTCGCTCTAGTTGATAAGAACATTTGAAAAATACCCTTATTTTTATGTGGGAAATATAAAAAATTTATACTCATGCCAGTACAAGACTTGAACAATGATTTTTCTCTTTCAAATTGAAAAGATATTTAATATAGTTTTAAATTATACAATGTCAATTTCTCTTCAACTGCTGAAGATGAGATTTAAATGCTGCTTTTGTTTTTAGTCAAATATTTTTTAATTTTTTTTTTTTTTTTTTTTTTTTTTTTTTTGTGAGAAGCAAACAAATAATGTTGGGATGTTCAAAATTATTTATAAACCTTTTCTTTATTTAAACAATCATTTTGATCTAAAATATTTTCAAAAAGTTATTTTTATTTCCTTCGCTACTTTTTTTAAAACTTTTCGCAGTTCATTATTAAAAGGCTTCCCTTTTATGATTATAATTATATATTAATTTCATGCTAACTAAATAAACAAATTTTCTATTTTATTTTTGCGAAACAACAAACTTATTTTATTATCCTTACAGCTTGTTTTAAATGTTTAGATTCAAGAGATTATGCGACACAAAAGAGAATTTTCTCATGTTCTTTGCCCAGACAAAACACCAACACTTCAACGACCACTGAACATATTTAGTGTTGCAATAAACGTCGGGCATGATTTACTTGTAGATGAGTTTAACGGATAAATTAAGGACCAAACTAAACACAAACGGAAAGGTTTACGTAAACTTAGCAAAGCAAAACATATGAAAATAAAATTTTCTGAAGCAAGTAACACTAGTGCTATCACTAATAAGGATATTTTATTTCGATAGAAATTGTAACTACAGTAAGATTAAATAACTATTGCTCTGTCTCTCACATGAGCAATCAAAGCAAATGTATTTAGAGGGGAGACAACTTTCAAAATATAAACTGCTTTAATAATTTTTGCTATTGTGGATCTGCGAAAAAAAAGTAGAGGTCATAAAACAATTTTATGAAGCCAGGTAAATATAAATATTTTCTTTACCAAAAATAAAGCACTTCATTTTTCAATAAAACTGATCGAAGTAGGCATATTGTATCAAAATTGTATGCTTAAAAAATAAAGGATACATGAAAGGACCTAAGAAAAATTTAATCTTTTTAAAAAATCTCGATCAATAAAATTGCTACACATAATATCGCTTGCTTTAGTATACTTCGTTCCATATATTGTATTCTTAAGAACACAATATTAAAGCAGTTTAATCGAATTTCTCCATTTTCCACGCTCAAGTCTCTAGAACATCGCTTCATTAACGCTAAAAGTGTTCACATCCCATAAAGGATATATGAAAGGACCTCAGCCAATGTCTATATTTTTCAAAATGTTTGAGAACATAAATGTGAATACAACGAATTGCTTCCCTTGGCATACTGTGTCCCCGAAATTATTTAAAGTTAAACAATCCAATCAAATGTCCATGCTTAATCGGTCATGAAAATTAATTTCTATTCCTTACACATGCGCATGTTAAAAACGTTTTAAATTTTATTGAAATATTAGAGTTTTGAAGAAAATAAAGGATATATGAAAGGACCTTAGCTAGCCTCGATATATTGAAAAAATATTTGTTTTAATACAAGCTTAAGAGAAATATTCAGCCTTCTACAATATTTTTATGTTGAAATCCAGTAAATTTGTACAATTCAAAAACAGTTTTTGAGATCCTTAATATACAGCAATACAGAAATTTGCCAAACTTGTTTAGAACATTAAATTAAATAGACTAATAGCAGGTTATTAAGCACTTAGTTTAACAAAATTGCATTTTTACAAAAAAAAAAAGCATGCACCGCAGGATCTTATAAATAAATCTATTTTGGAAAATGTGTTTTTAAATAAGAAATAATACAACATTTCTCAACCTTTAAATAACTGTATAGATAAAAAAAATGTTGCGTTGTGGAATAATTTTTTTACACCACAATTTTATGCTTTTTATTTCACCAAAACTTTTATTATAATTACAAATATTAAAAACAATTCCATTTTATTAAAATATCTGATTTTTCTATAACAAAACATAAAGGATATATAAAAGGACCTTAGTAAATGTAGCTATTTTTAAAAATTTCTTTTAAGCAACGATTTCTTATATTATATATTTTCCTTTGGTTAAACCTGAACCTGAAAATTATTAAGTGCGTGGCAATTTATTTTTCAATTTATTTTCCCCTTGTCTAATGCAAAACATGCCATAATTAACACTTAAGTCAAAACTAATGCTTAAGCAAATAATAAATGTTGTCATTAATAAAACCATTATCGTAAGCTCATCTGCTTAGCAAAATGAAAATTAAATTGTTTTGTACATAATCATTAAGCAAACAATTAATCAATATGCTGGAACTTAACTTAAACTAGGGTAGAAAATACACAAGAAGCATTACTTTGAAGTTCAAATACCAATTTAATGGTTAATTTTCTTAATTAATGATGCTATAAACAACATGGCAAATAATTTTATTTCAATGAGTTTTCAATAAGTGGCTGCCACTTGTGCCTAAGAAAGAAAATGTAAATAATTCGCAACTACTATAGGAAATAAAGGGGAAGGGCTATTTATAAAACGTAATTTATAAAAATCACTTTCACAAAATGCTTTCAATGTACTTTTAGTAGCATAACATAAAAAAGGATATATCTAAGGACCTGTTCCAGCTTTGCTATATTCGAAAAATATTTGTATATCAAGAATTTTTTAACGAATTGACTTACACTAGTAAACTTTCTTAAACACCAAATCATATAAAAGTTTCCCAAAAAAAAATTATTATATTTTCGCCTGGAAGAAATTAGTTTTTCAATTGCCTTAGATATTTCTGAAAAAAATCAGATATTTCTGCAAAGGTTTGATACACGAGATATAATTACTAAACTTTGCTTCCCTTGGCATATCGTGTTTTTAAGAATGTAAAATGTAAAAGTTATCCACTCTAGTCGAATTTGTTCGTTTGTTAAAGCATTAAAAACACTCTTGCGACTCAAATTTATAAAAAAAATTACTAAAATTTATTTAAATCAATTGAAAAAAAGAAAGGATATATGAAAGGATCTTAGTAAAATCCGATATTTCTGCAAATATTTGATACATGAGAAATAATTACAAAACTTTGCTTCCCTTAGCATATCGTGTTTTTAAGAATGTAAAAGTTATCCACTCTAGTTGAATTTGTTCGTTTGTTAAAGCATTAAAAACACTCTTGAGATTCAAATTTATAAAAAAAAAATTACTAAAATTTATTTAAATCAATTGAAAAAAATAAAGGATATATGAAAGGACCTCAGTAAAATCAGATATTTCTGCAAAGGTTTGATACACGAGATATAATTACAAAACTTTGCTTCCCTTGGCATATCGTGGTTTTTAGAATGTGCAAAAGTTACTTAATTTAATCGAATTTGTTGGTTTGTGGAAGCATAAAAAGATATTCTTAGGACTCAAATTCATAAAAAATTACTTGAATTTCCTTGAACCAACTAAAAAATAAATAAAGGATATATGAAACGACCTCATTATCATAATTTTGCAAATATAACCAGGTAAAGATAACTCTTGTAGGATTCTGCTCTGCTCCCCTTGAAAATCTTCTTCCGCAAGAAGTACAAAAACACTTTGCAGAAAAACCAATAATTGCAGATTAATTTTTGGAAAAAATATCACAGCACAGCACTCATTGCACTCGTTCAGTTCTCTTATTTCGTCCTAACTCTATTAAAAAGAAATTTTATTTTCAGAACGAACTATAAAATTGAGTTGCCGAGAAGACCTTCTGATATATAACAACGATTGCCAGATAGCAGAATCCTGCTTTTCAATGTCTAGCCAACATTACGGGAAGTATTCGGAAAACTAATGTCTTATAAAAATCTTTACTTTGTGTTTTTTTTTTGCTTCCTATTTTTGCAGATATTTTTGAAAAGGATTTGCTGTTTAAACAGTCCAAGGTAAGCATTTCGAACTACTACTTTTTTGTATTTTCGTTTTTAAATTCTTTGTTCTCAAATTTCGCATAATGGAGTTGCGATGTTATCATTTTCCAAGTTTTTCTTAACCGAAAGAAATAGAACTTCATTGAAAACCATAATTTAAAATTATTGAATTTGTTTCACGCTTCTTATCAATATTCGTTTTCTTGCGATAATATGCCATAACAATAGGGGTTAAGTTGTAGTTGGGAAACAAATTGCTTTACATTTATCTTTATTTTACTTTAGTGCTATTTAAAGGAAATTGCAGTTTGCTGCAACTTGTCATTTACACGCACAGACACATACACACAAGCTCCTTCTGTATGGGGGATGATATTGTTACTTACAATCTTTTTTGCTTTTTTTTTCGCAAACAAAGCGCCGCCGTTGAACGTAAGAAATTGTATAAAATTCTCAGAAAAATGAAGAAGAATTATACATTTGAGAGACATATCTTTGTATCGCCTGCATTAAAATGGGGTACAATATTCATTTGTAACAAAACCGTAGCGAAAGTTGTAATTTAAAGTATTATCGAACGAGATTTAAACACAAAATTATGTTTCCTCTGATACATGGTGTTCTCAAGAATAATCAATAAGTCAAAATTAAATTTTGTTGGCCCAAAAAAAGCTATTGTTTACTAAACACAAATAAAGGATACATGAAAGGACCCTAGCAAAAGTTAATATTTTAGTATTTTCTTTGGCTTGGAGCTTACTTACCAAATATTGCTTCCTTTAGCATAGAGTGTCTTCAAACACTTTCAAATCAAATCACTTAAATCAAATTCGTTCATTTCCAGGATTCAATAATAGTATTTTTGAAACTGAGTTTGCTTAAATATCACTAGAAATAAATAAAGAAGATATGACAGGACCTTAGTATATAATAATATTTTTTTTAGAAATTTTAATAAATCATATTGGATCACATAATTTCGTTTTCCTCGCCATATGGCATTTGTGAAAATACTTACAATGTTCAATCGTTTAAACTAAAATTTAATCATTCTCTTGACATAAAAAAGCATTTTTGAAACTTAAGTTCCCGCAGCATCACTTAAACCATATTAAATTTACTTAAAACAAATACAGGATACATGAAAGGACTTTAGCAAAAAATTATTTATTTATTTATTGAAAGTATTTTACAAAAATAAATTTATAAAATACGACACTAGAAATAGTGTGGACCACTTGGTCATTACACTACAAAAAATTATACTTTCGATAAATTTTTGTGAACTATAACCAATTTCAAGATTCTGCTTCCCCTAATAGAAAAAACTTAACCACTGAATTGAAATGTTCTTCTCCATTTTTGAATCTCGAGCTTCCTAACGTTAGCTTAAACTGCAATAAATTAGCTGGAAATAAATATATAAATGTATATTTTGAGAATTTTTATTAAATAAAAATAAACTACAGGATTTTGCTACCCTGAATTTAAATGTTCTCCTCTCCAGATATAACAAACATTACTTTCTTTAGCAAAACTGTTACATATTGAACGTAAATAAATAAAGGATATAGGGAAGGACCTTAGCAAAAATTAATATTTTTGAAAATTTCTTATAAACAAAATTTATTTACAAAATTGTGCTTCCTTTGGCATACAGCGCCTTGGGAATAGGAATTAATTAAAACATTTTTGAACTTATTGAAACTCAAGAGTCAAAAATCACTTGAATAATGAGGTTGAAAACCTAAGTAAAACTTAACATTTTAAAAATGTATAATGAGAAAATTTAATTGCAAAATGCAACTTTTCTGGCTGTATTGTGTATTTTCAATGACAAACAATTATGCAATTGAGTGCGAATACGTAAGGAATGTATAAAAAAAAGGATCATAGTAAATTAAACTGATGGCAAAAACTTTGTCTACATAAAGAAATTCTGTTCAGTTACATTTTGGCAACCACAGTTCATAAAAAGCCAATAGCATTGTATCTCAGACATATACAGCATTCTCAAAACTGAAGCTGCTAAAAAATGCTTGAATTGCAGAGCAAATAAAAATAATTAATAAAGGATATAGGGAAGGACCTCAGCAAAAGCTAACATTTCTTAAAAATTTTTACAAAATGGAATTTATTACAAAATTCTGCTTCCCTTAACATATTTTGATTTTACATACACGAAAATTGTTTCCACTTTAATCATTTTGCCCCTTATTTTGCTAAAGAAATTGTGCTGGTAACGTAGGCTAAACAAAAAATACTTCAGTCGGCCTGAAACGACCATAAATAAATAAAGGACATATGAAAGGACCTCAGCAAAAGCTAGTATTTTTTAAACATTTTTATAAAATGGGCTTAGTTAAAAAATGATGCTTCTCTTAACACATGGCGATTTTACAAATACAAAAATTGTTTCCTTTTTAATATTTACAAACCCCCCTCCCCCCCTATTACCTACTTAAAAAACCATGCTACATGCATGGGCTCTAAAACATTACTTCAGTTGTCCTGTACTGACTGTAAATAAATAATGGATATGTGAAAGGACTTCAGCAAAAGCTAATATTTTCTAAACATTTTTATCAAATGGGCTTAGTTACGAAATTATGCTTCCTTAACATATTGTGGCCTGACAAATACTAATATTGTTTCCCTATTAATAATTTACCCACTTTTCCCACTTAAAAAACCATGCTAGAAACGTAAGCTCCAAAAAATCTCTTCAGCTGTCCTGCAGTGACGGCAAATAAATAAAGGATATAGGAAAGGACCTCACCAAAAGCTAAGATTTCTTAAATAGTTCTATAAAATGGCTTAGTTACAAAATATTACTTCCCTTAACGCACTATGATTTCACAAAACCAAACATTTTTTCCACTTTAATAATTTCTCCCCGCTCCTGCTTACAAAAAAAAAACAGGCTAGAAGCGTAGGTTCCAAAAAATCTCTTCAGTAACCCGGCAGTTACTATAAATAAATAAAGGATATAGGAAAGGACCTCTGAAAAAGTTTATTTTTATAAAAAAAATTTATAACATGAAATTATTTTCAAAATTTTGCTTCCCCTGGAATAATTTGTTCTTAAAAATATAAAAAGAATAACAAGATACACTCATTAAAGACTCCATGAATAACAATGAATTTACTCCTTCATGAACTGCGTTATACAGTTTATATCTTGTTTATTATTTTATATCCTTAAGCCGATTACGGGGTTGGAAAGTATGTCATAAATTATTTGTTACCAGTTGCGATAATCCTCTAAGTAGAATTGCTGTGCTGCACATGCCACACGTTTTAACTGATGTGAATAAAAATATCGAGATGATTGAGTAAAAGATTGAGTTTTAAAATATAGCACATCCTAAGAAGTGTTATTTTTATATGTAAAACTTAATATGAAATATTACTTTTAGGAAATTTATTACTTTAAAAAAGAGGTTTATGGTGCTGAAGTATTTTTGAATATTTATTAAGCTTTTCACATCTTAACAATGCAACATTAATTTTTATACTTTTGTGTTTAATAAAACAAAGCAAAACCAAAACTCAAGTAAAAGTTTCAGCAGCACTTTCACTTTCAACAACTAAAATAACACACACACATACACAAATCTTGAATTGTTTTACAAAGGAAGGAACAAGAAAAACTACTATTTCTGACCACAAAGGAAACATTAAGTATCATAATAAATGATAAAAGGAAATAAGAGACAGCAAAACACAAGGTTAAATAACGAGTAGTGTGCAACAATACTTAAAGTAGAACAATCCTCACTACAACTTTTCAGCAAAAGGACTTTTTTCTTATAAAATAAGAACAAGCAAAGACACTCGCACTACAAAGAACACTTGCCTTGAGAAATTTGTTTGCCAAACAAACGCTTTGGTTGAACACACGTCATATGTATTTGGTAGCTCATGAGTTTGAGAACTGGATCACTTTAATATGTATTATGGAACTTTAATCATTTTAGTTGCTATGATATGGCTGTGGACAAATAAATTTTTACAATTTATAAATTTCAAGCTCGTGCGCAGAAGTTCTGATTATTATGATTATACGAATGAGCGTCGCGACGGATGAAATGGTAGAGTGCCCGCCAACCGCCAACAGTCCTGTGGTGGGAGGTTCGATTTCTGCCGAAGGCTCTGGGTGTTTCTGCAGACAAAATAAAAAATCTTCGCAGTTATGTGTTCGTTTAAAAAGTATAAATTTAGTTTAATAATCAGATAGAAAAAAAGCTTTTATGTATTAATTATTTTTGTTACACACAATAAATTATTAAAAGCAAAAACTTGGCTTCCCTTGGCATTTCAATAAATTTTTTCCTTTCTTTTGGCTTACAACATCTACCTAAAAATCATTAAGCTACAATAAACTGACTGCACATAAATAAAGGATATGTGAAAGGACCACAGCAGTAGGTAATCTTATTTAAGGTTTCTTATGAAATAGTTTTAGCTACAAAATTCTGCTTACCTTATCATATGCTTACCTTATCATAAAAATAACTGAAAGACCCTAAAAACACATTTAAATAACACTAAAATTAGTGCAAAAAATAAAACACGGAATGTGGAAGGACCTCGGCTTCAGTCAAAAGATTTTGCCTTCTTTGGTATGCAGCGCTATGAAGCCTAGACCGCTAGAAGTCATTTAAATAGCACTGAAATGAGCGCGAGCAAATAAAGGACATGAGAAAGGACCTCTTCAAGAATTTAAATTATTGAAATTTTTTTAGAATATGGTGCTGGTCACAAAATTTTACTTTCCTTGGCATGTTGCGCCTTCTGTTATTTGAGAATTCTGTCACTTTAATAATTTTTTTATTCACATGCTCCTGGTTAAAAAATCACTTCTGAATCTCAAACGCCAAAAAATCATATTAATAGCACTGGCAAACAAATAAAGGACATACGCAAGGACCTCGTCAGAAATTGAAATTTTGAAAAATTTTTGAGAATATAGTGTTAGTCACCAAATTTTACTATCTTTGGCATGTTGCACTTACTGGCATTTGAAAATTTTTTTACTTTATTAAATTTGTTCCATTTCCTCCCGTTTAGAAAAACATGTTTGGGGCTTAGGGTGCCGAGAAAACATTTCAGTTTCATGCAAATTACTGAAAACAACTAAAGGATATATGAAAGGACCTCAGTAGAAGTTAGAATTATTGAAAATTTTTTACAAAATGGTCTTGGGCACAAAATTTTGCTTCCCTTAATGTGTCGCATTTTGGCTCATACCAAAAATGTAATCAATTTAATATTTTTTTTAAGTTTTTTTTTATTTTAAAAATAATTTTTCAAGCTTAAGTTACAAAAAAACATTTAAATAGCACTCAAATGAAGGCAAATAAATAAAGGATATATGGAAGGACCCCCACAAAAAATGTTATAACACAAAATTTTTTGTGCAATGAACTAAGTCAGAAAATGCTATTTCCCCTGGTATATTTTGTTTTTGAAAATATGAAGTGAATAGTAAAATATTTTCACACTCGAAATGTATGCCATTAAATGCCACTTGAATAACAGTGAATTTATTGCTTCACAATCGATGGTATTTATTTCAGGAGAAGAATTCTACAGCTTTGGCCTTCCCAAGAGTGTATTTCCAACTAAGTAAATAAACTGAGCACCGATAATTTTATGTTTTCCAAAAAAATATTTTCCCTAAACCAGGCTTTTAGCTACAAAACTGAGGCCTCCCTACTGCTTTGCATTTGTTCAAATAACAAATTTTGCATGTGTCCGTAACTTATTTACTTTAATCAACCATAATTAAGTGTCACACATAAATTTTGAAACAAACAAAAACAAAAAAAGCGTGCTATTGAGAAAATAACTTTCAATTGAACATAATTAATAATAATAATAATTTATTGTGGTTATTTTGTTGTCATATAACATTATGTTTTAATTGAATAATTTACATCAAACATTTTTTTTGTCAAGTGTTTCCCTCCTGGTTGACCCCAAAATTATAAAAAAAAGCACCAAGATAAAAATAAAAACAGAAAAAAGTTTTGCTAAAAGAGCACTTGGTGTGAAGGACATAAAAACGAATAAATAATTTCAGTTCATACATTTCAGAAAAACTTGGTTTTCCTAAACCAAAATCAATCATTAATTTTTCTCCAATTAAATACAAAAGTTATAAAAAAGAAAAAGAAAATTTGATAATTATGCCCAGGGGATTAGTAGAGTGAATGTTAACGAGACCTGATAACAGTTGGACAGGGAAAAATTAAGTGCAATTCATCATGCTTAAAAAGCAATCAAGATTTCCCAAACAGCAAAGAAAAACAAAAGAAATTAATGATTAATAAAAAAAGCCAAACACACAAAATTATTGAGCAAAATTCTAAGCACCAGTTTTTTCAAGCGAAAATTTTGAAGAAAAAATTTATTGAAAATTTAAAATTATGACACTAATATTCTTGTTTTTTTTCGATTAAATTGCATATTAACAAAAAATGTTTTATAGATTATTTTTAAAGTACTAAATTTTTCTGGAAAAAAAATCTATTATTTATTATCAATTGGGGCCAATCGTGCACCTGGACGAAAAACATCTTTTATGCAGCCCTTGTTCCCTTGTTTAGACTGAGAGCAGGAATATAAGCAAACCCCGTTACGGCCGCAGGTTTGGTGCTGCCGAGGTCCAAAATTTCTCTGACATATTTTTGTCATCTGAAATGCATTAGATACACACCAATACTCATGAAAAATAAACTACGTTTCCAAACATTTTGTTTTTTATGAATGGCGATGATAATAAAGTTCACGGAATTAAGCGTAATTTTGTTTTCTCCTCTAACGCTTCTACCTGAAGTAGTTGAATAAATGATAATTAATTTTTTCTTCTTCTTCTAACCTCTTAAAATCATTGAAACCAAAAAACACGAATTAATTGCCACTTAATGAGGACTAAGCTTGAAGACGTTCAAATATGGAAACATAAAAATTGAGGGAAATTTTTTGCAACTCTCCAGCAGTTAAGAAATTAAATAATTGTATCATCTTTTAAGTAGCTAAAGATTACTTGGCAGCAAAAATACTTAAAAAATTTAACAATTTCCACTTAATTGCAATCTCTTCAATTAAAAACTCTTCAGAAATTCTTTAGGAAAATGTTTCCACTCATTCAATAATGAGCGATCTGTGGATGAGTTCATTTTTATTTGTATAGTTTTGCTTGTTTTAGAATCAAAATGTGTTTCTCGTCCAGATTTTAGGACATGCAACATTTTTTAAGTTTTTCATTTACTTTTTCTAAAGAAGGTTGTGTACTTTACAGATTCATAATAAGTAATTACATTTTCTGTATTATAGTTGTAACAAAAATTAAGATTTTATATAAATTCACAATATAAATTATTCATTATCTCCCAGTTTGGAAACATACAAGCAGAAGAGAAAGATATATTTTTCAGAAAACTGGTATGTACCCCAGCCAGTAAGTCTTCAACACTACCGTTCTCGCTTAAAAACAGTATACGATTAGTCATGACTTGGGTTGGAAGCAATTTGGATGTTGATGAGCGACGTGGGGCACGTGAAGTCTCCAGCTTTACTTTTCTTGTCTTCTTTAAAAATGTTCAATTTTACCACAAAAAAAATCTCTCTCAATAAGTAAAGGAAGTAAACTTTTTGTACTAAAATGTTTCTGCAGGAAATACTCATCAAATAAATACTCATCTGGAGGCCAAAAATAATCTATACAAAAATTTTGTTTAAAAAACTTTTTATAAAAATTACTTTTGTAATTGAATTTTCTTTAGAAAATCTTCGAGCTGGAAATTTTTTAATATTTTCAGAAAAGGAATTTCAATAAATTTATATTTGTGCAAAAATTTTATTTTATAGAAAAAACTTTATTTATGTCATGATACAAAATTTTCAGCCCAAAAATATTTCTATAAAAAATTTTAGTACTAAAAAATACCTTATAAGAATGGAATTTCGAAACTTGTAACTAATAATGAGGTTTTTCATTAAAATTTTTCTAAAGAAAATTTTTAGTACTAAATTTTTTCCGTTGATTAGTTTGTAGTAAAATATTTCATAGAAAACTTTCAGCACCACAAGATTCAAAAAAATAGATTCAATTCTAAAAGATTTCTAACTAAAAACTTCAAATATTTCCATAGACAAATTTTGGTACTAGCAGATTTGCAGAAAAAAATTTTAGTACTAAAATGCATCGAATAAAATCAAACATTCAAACATTTTTCTCTGACCTAAAACAATAGATACATTTAGCAGAAAAATGTTTCCATTGCCAAATTTTAGTACTAAATTATTTCTTTCATTTTGATTAATAAAAGTTTTGATGGCGAATTTTCAACACCAACTTGTTGAAAAAATATTTTAATACTAAAAATTATCTGAATAAGTTTTTGGCATAAAAAATTGTTTCCTATTAGTTATTAAGTTTATTCGACCATTTCTCTAGTTTAATAATATATTATTACCTGAAGAAGCTATCCGAAGGAGAGCGAAATATAATAATAAACTAAAGGAGAGCTAAAACTCGAAAAAACAAAATAATATTGTTTCCTATACATTTATTTCTTGGGTATATATTGTTTATTTGGTATCTACTGAAACTTTGCTGAAAAAAACTTTTTAGAATAAAATTTTTCTATGGAATGATTTGAATAAACAAAAATGTTTACACGAGAAATTTTCGTTGCTAAAATGTTTTCATATAGAAACATTTTGCAGTTAAAGCTTTTAGGACAAATTCTAGCACTGAAAATTTTTCGAGCATAGTTTCCATAGAAAATTCTCAATACTAAAAGATTTTTACAACAGTACACAGAAATGATTTACAGAAAGTTTCTAGTACAAAAATTTTTCTGCACCTCGCATTAAAAAATTTTTGTACAAAAAAATTTTAATACTAAAAATTTTTATATAATATTTCAAGTGCTAAAAATTTTACCCAAGTTATTTTCAGCTATTTTAGTACTCATGTTCCTCATGCAAAATTTTGTATTGAACATTTTTAGTACAAACATTTTTGCACAAGTAATTTTCAGCATTAAAATATTTCCTTATGGCAAAATTTTGCATTCAGCATTTTTAGTACAAAAATGTTTCCACAGAAAATTGCTGTATTTGCAGTACAAGACCACGAAAACATTTCAAGAAAAATATTTCGTACTAAAATGTTCAGTAATTTAAATTTTGTGTTACCAATTTTTAGTTCTAAAATCTTTCTATAAAAATGTTTCAGTACTATAGAACATTTTTACTATGCTTGGCACTAAAATTTTTCTATACCAAACTCCTGGTACTTGCAACTTTGTATTAGAAATTTTTTAATTCTAAAATTTTTATTAGAATATTTTCAATGCTAAAATGTCTCCAGAAGAAGTGCTCAGTACTAAACTCACTGCAGTTAAGGCTAGTTTCGAAGTTTTACTAGCTCCCTAAGACCCTATCTTTAAGGAGCAGATAGGTTGGACTGCTTAATCAAAGGGCGCGCTGTTAACAACAGCATTCTACAACATTGAGAGAAGAAAAGCCTTACTAACTACTGGAGAGGGTTGCATGCAAAAAGGCTGCTGGATCCCGGCAGAGAGAAGACTGACCGTATTGTGAACCTTGCAGAAAGGATATTAGACTATATACAGGGCTAGTGACGTGGCACTGTAACCTAAATTACTATCTCAAAAAACTGAAATTGGAAAGCCGCGGAACTTATCCTCCGCGAATGTTCCGCTGCGCATAGACTCGTAACCATATGCCTTGGCACTGGGTTGTTGAATCCCAGGTACCACGGTAACTTCACATTTACGGCCGTAACGAGATTCGCTAATGGTCTAGTTCTCGGTCTAAAGGGCAACAAGCGCTCCATGAAAGGTTTTTTTGGTCAAGGTGTACCATAGACAAAAATAAAAGTCCCAAAATGTTCTTTCTGTCTGTAACTTGAAAACTTGTATTTGCCCCTGGAGATATGCTCCACAAGTTATCACTAATAAAGATCAGAGTTAATCTCATCTTTTTAGTGACTTAACTTGGAAAAATTCGCATGCTGCATAAATTGTGCAGCATAATTAAGACTTGTAAGTACACATTAACCTGTTTTTCCTATTTTTCCTTTTTGGTTTTGTTTTTTTTTTTTTTGTAACTCAAACATGTCAGTTTTACAGAGAAATGTGGGTAACATTCAATCATTTCCATGTGTTCGCTCCTTCGCTCGCATTTACTCGAAGGTCATCATCACATTTAATTTCTACAAGTGACAGCCTTCTGAAAGCACAAAAAGCAGTAGAAGTTACTACACATTTTCATGTCATGTTTGTGCAATATTTTATTTTATTCCATCTTCTTTTTTCCCATATGAACAAAAAAAAAAAAGCTGAATGCAGTGATTATTTTTTATCTTTGCGCTTTTAAGTTTAACTTAAACATTCTATGACAGCCTCAATTTGTCAACATTTAAAACATGTTGTTGAGAAAAATGAGCAAAAAAGTAGAATTTAATTAAAAAATTCATAAAACAGCAGAGTTTTTTTTAATGAATTAAAATACAGAAAAAAACCACAGTGCTGAAGTGCAGGAATGTGAACAAAATCAAGGCTTCAAATTTTGAGTAGAAAAACAAAAAGAAATATTCAAACATTGATTTTATTTTTGCTTTCACAAAAGTAATTTTAATTTTTGAAAAGTAATGAAAACTGTTACCAACTTTAAGGCTCGAAAAAGTTCGTTTTACTTTTGAGAAAAAGAAAAATTGTGAACTTTAATTTACCTACTTCTTTACATTTACTTCTGAGAAAGTAATTTTGTTTTATATTGACTTCAAATTTCGATGGCCACGCACTTTGAAAATGCCTTCCAAAAAGTTTTAATTACTATATTTTTTTAATCATTTAATTAAATTGATGCATCAAGCTGTGTGCAAGTGTGCAATGCACATTAACATTTGCAAATAAAATTAAACGCTGTCAGTGAAACAAACAATCTATAATATTATTATCTTTTGGTATTTTTTAATTAACTCGAAACAAAACCATAAAAATTAAAAAAAAAATATTAAATACAAAACATTTCATCGTTAATTGTTACAATTAAAAACAAGTAAAGCAACGAGGGTAGATCTGTAATATTCCGACAGCATGCAATAAAAAAAAGTAATAACCTGACTTTTTCAAAATATCTTTCACTGATGAGCGAAATTTTTTTGCGAAGAAAAATAAAATGTTTAAATTCTGAAGTATGTTGAAACATGTTGCAATGAGCACACACACACACATTTAACACACATGTGTGTGTGTGTGTGTATTTTAAGTGATGCATGAGCAAACAAAATTAATTAACCAGTTTTTTTTTTCTTTTTGATATTTTATCTTGCTTTTTACTCACTTGATGTCATGTCGCCTGTGTATCTGTGTATGTGTGTGACATTATTAGCATTCTCGCTTTTCTGTGGCATGAAAAATATGCTAATTTTCAGTGCTGGAATTTTTTATGCGAACATTTTTGACCTCTAAATGTGTTTCTACACAAAATTACACAAAAAAAAATAATATCCATTCGAAATGCATTTTGGAATAAAATTGTTGAACACAAATTGTATCACAACCAACCAGATTCTTTTGTAGAAACTTTTGCATTACACAACAAATTTACTTCTTTTAACAGAAAAATTTCGGTTCTAAAATTTTTTAGACTAAAAATTTTTATTATTAAAATTTTTTGCTACTGAAATTTTTAGTACTAAAAATTTTGTACTAAAATGTGTGTACTAAAATGTAATTACTAAGTTTTGGTAAAAAAAAATGAAAGCGCCCTAGTTGAGCAAAACTTTCAAAACCGTTTTTAGTACCAAAATTTAATAACAACATTTTTAGTACTATAACTTTTAGCATTTAAATTTTGTTAACTTGGCTAATCACTAATATTTTGTAGAGCGTGTTTTGGCAACAAAATCTTGCAATAAAGTTGGCATCAAAAATTTTTAGTACTAAAATTTTTACATGGAAATTTTTGGTATAAAAATTTTTTTCCTTAAATCACTAAACGTTTTAGCCAAAGAGTTGCGTATTAAATTCTCTCCCAAAAAAATGTTGAATAGTATTTCACAAAAAATTGTTGGTAGAAAAATTTTGGTGAAGTCCTTTAAAATCTTCAGTACAAAATTTTGTAGTACTGAAAAACTCCAATATCAATTAATTAAGTGCTAAAAAATTTTTAGAGCCAATCCAGTTCTCCAAAACACGTTTAGTACTAATATTCTTTTCACAAATTTTATGGTATCAACATTTTGCAACAAAATTTGCATTACAAATTTTTAGTCCTACTTAAATTTGTCAATATAAACATTTTTGCACATAAAGGTATGAAATTGTTTAGTGGAAATACTCAGGTACTAAATTTTTGTCACAAAATCTTTTAAAACTATCAGTACTAAAAAATAATAATGCTGAAATATTTTGTTATAAATGATTTAGCACTGTTACTTAGCCTTTTAACTAAATGTTCTTAGAACTAATTTAGTTTACAAAGCATTTCAGTACTAATATTCGTCAGAGACAGCTTTTGGTATGAAAATTTCGCAACAAAATTTGCATGGCTACTTTTTATTACTCCAAGTTGGTTTTGAAAATTTGTCAATAGAAAAGTTTATGTACATGAAAGTATTGAACTTTTTAGCACAAACATTTTTGTAATCATATTTTTCACAGAAAATATTTTGAACTAAAATCTGGCTACAAAAATCTTTTGCAAAAACTTAAATTTTTAGTACTAAAATTGTTATACCAAATCGTTTTATAAACAGTTTTTAACTTTTTATGCTGTCAATAAATTCAGAACAAAAATTTTTCTAGAGAAGAATAGAAAAATTTAGTGCTAAAAAGTAGTACTAAAATTAGGTACTAAAAAAATTTAGTACCAAAATCTCTCAATCGAAAATTTTAAAAATAGAATTTTTGTTATAAAAACTTACGATTTTTAGCGCTACATTATTTCTATTCCATAGTTTTAAACCTGATATTTGATCATAAAATTTCTAAAAAATTTCGTATAGGAATTTTTTACTACTAAAATGTTTGTCAAAAATTTTCAGTACTAAAAAGTGACGCGGAAAATGTTTAAAGCTTAAACAGTAACACCGGTATTCATAAAAAATAAAATGTTGCTGAAGTACATTTTAGAACAAATTTTATATGAAAAATTTGTTCTAAAATGTGTTTCAACAATGTTTTATTTTTTATGAATACCGGTGTAAATGTCTACAGAATTGTTGTGTGAAAAACTTTAATTTTCAAAAAATTTCAACTTTTTTCTAAAAAGAAGAATATTTTTAGTTACAAAAGTTTAATAGAAAGTTTTGAGTTTCAAAATGTTTTAAAGGTTTTAATCTCAAATTTGTTAACAGAAAAATTTCTAAACTCCTAATTATTAGTAGAAATTTTTAGGTCCGAAATCCACACATAGAATTTAAATCGCCACTGTTTAATGCTGAAATTTGTTGGCAGACAATTTTCACTGATAAAGTTTTTAGTTCGTAGAGTTTCCACAAAAAATTTTCTGAGGAAAATGTATGTAAGGAAAATTTAGTACAGCTGAATTGCTTGGAGCCAGTTAAGTTAGTAGTAAATATCTATATCGCCGTCGTATTGGCTATAAGTCCCTTTCTCCGGCGGCGACCCCCTGCTTTATAATTTACTTCTATTTTCACTTCTTATAACTTGAAATTCTTTCAATTTCATCAACATATATTTTCATCTCTAAAAAGTATATGCTTTTGAACCCCCTTAAGACCCTCATATATTTCTATGTAATGTATTTAATATGATTATAAAGTGTTTAAACAAATTAAACTATTGAAAAACAATTTGAAAGAAAAAAAAACTTTGTTAAAAACGTTTTAGTCTTTTCCAATTGGAAGAAAATAATGCACGTACGCGAAATGTTACAGTTTTCAAGAAAAACCTCCTCCATCGACGAATGCAAAGGAAAGGAAGCGCAAAAATCCACACTTGAGAGTCACCTAAAAATTAATGACGCACAAGCAAAGCTTAAAGTTATCGAAAGGTGAAAATTTTCATGTAAGAACATGCTGTGTGTTTAATGTAAAAAGTTCTTGAATTAAAAGTGTAAAAGAAATTAAATTGTGCAGCACTTTCTTTAAGTTATTTAAATGGTTTCATTTCGCTTAATAACGCAATTTATTTTGTTGAAATTATTTTGCCTTGCAATTGTTCATTGACACTTCACCGACTGTTAAACAGAAACAATTGCAAAAGCAGTTTTTTTTTCTCGATGCAACGTTTAACTTATGCGTAAAAACAACGTCAGCCAAAATGCCTTCGGGAAAACAAAAAACAGTTTTGGTTTTATATTTCACAGTGCAAAAATATGATCATCATTTATATTTAATGTTCATTTGCAGGCCAGAAAGCATGTGTTTGCAAGTGTATTTAAGAGGCTCGTAAAATAAATCAACCCAAAATAAGTATTCGTGTGTGTGCGTGCGTTCATAATGCACTAAGAGTTGTTACTGTGTTAATGAGCATCATTCCTTTAAGCTGCACAATAATGTTCATTTGAATAAACTTTAACACGGCCACGAAAACCTCGTTTTCCAATTCTACCACATGCTGTTTTCAGAAATTTGTAAGTTCATGTTCATGCAGGCATATGCATGCACAACAGCAATCAGGCATATACGCAAAATGTTTATAAAATTTACATTAAAAACAAAAGAAAATTCACTTGTATCACTTCTTCCGGCAGGAAAACTGTGAAACAAATAATACAATTTCTTTAAAACAGTACTATTGATATTGGAAACTGTTTAGTCTAGATAATTTTTAGACACCAATATCGAAAAACTTTTGTACAAAAAGATTTTATACCCAGAAAAAAAATTTGTAGCAAAAAAGTTTTCATTGAAACATAAACATTGGGGTAGAAAATTCTTAGTACTAAAATCCATCAAGCATCGTTTTTAGCATAAGAAACTTTACATTTAAAAATCATTGCTAATAAAACTTTGTCCCAGAATCTTTTCGGTACTAAAAGATTTCTAAAAAAAATTGTAGTGCTAAAAACTGTGCACCACACAATTAGTACTAAATTTTTACTACAGAAAATTTACATACTAAATTATTTCATACGAAATTTTTGATACGAACAATATTTCAAAATAAAACATCCAGTAGAAAACATTTTGCAACGCAAAAATGTTGCTTAAAAATTATTGTTACTAAAATTTTCTCCCTTCAAAATTTCCCATACAATATTTTAGTAGTAAACTTTTTCTAAAATGGTATTTTCAGTAGTGAAGAAATGTCACAAAAATTTATAGATTTCAAATTTTTGGAAAATATTGCTTAAAAATTATTTGTACTAAAATTTTCCACAAAAAAAATTTTAATACTAAATATTTCTTAAAACACAATATCCAGCACAAAATGCTTTGTATGGAAGATGTTGCTAAAAAATATTTAGAGCTAAAATTTCCTTATAGAATATTTTAGTACTACACTGTTTCTAAAATTAAATTTTCGATTTTAGGAAATATTACTTAAAAATCATTCACTAATAATTTTAGTACTAAGAACTTCTTAAAATAGCACATTAATTTCTGAGCATTTTGCCTCAGAAATGTTGCTTAAAAATTATTAGTACTAAAACTTTTCTGCATCAAAATTTTTCAATAGAATGTTTTAGTAGTAAACTTTTCCTAGAGTGAAATTTTCAAAACCAAAAATTATCAAAAAAAATGTGTACGCTTAGTTTTTAGAAAATATTACTTAGAAATTGTTAGTACGGAAATTTTTCAAGTACTAAAAAGTTTGCATCAAAAATGTTGCTAACAAGTTATTAATACTAAAAATTTTCTTCACTAAAATCTTTCCACAAAACACTTCAATACCAATAATTTTTAAAGTGGAATTTTTAGTACTTAAGAAATGTCATAAAAATGTGTGCTCAAAAAATTTTTAGATCTAAGATTTTAGCACTAAAATTTTTCTAAAATAGAATTTTCAGCACAAACATTGCTTCAAAATATAATTTTTAGTACTAAAAAATTGTGTACTGAAAATTATTAGTAATAAAATGTTTCTATTGAAAATTTCCCTACTAAAAATATTTAAAACTTCCAACAGCAATAAGTTTGAAGCAAAAATGTTGCGTTACTAAAATTTTTCTATGAATTATTTTTGGACTAGGGTTTTTCTACAATGGAATGGTCCGCACTAAAGAGATGTCAGTTAAGTTGTTACCCTAAAGATATTTAAATCTAACATTTTTCTCAACTAGAATTTTCAATAGTAGTGCTAGTTTTTGGATTGAAATTTTCTTCTTTTTAAAAAGAAAAACTTAATAATAAAAAAAACTTCTTCATAAATAGATAACCAACTTTAAAAATTACAATACGTATAACAGTTTATAGACATCGATAGCACTGTGAAGGAGAATTTTTCTGGCACACATTTTTCAATCGAATCATCGCTATAAAAACAAAAATTATGTTAAGATTACAGTTTATTTTATGTTTTAGCCACGAGTAAAGAAATAAATTTAGAAATTTGTTTGCTTTGGCAAAAATGTTGCTGAGAGTCGTTTCAGAACAAAGTTTTCATATAAAATTTGTTCTAAAACGTCACATTTTGATTTTTATGAACAGCAGGGCTAGTTTGTATTTCCTACTAATTTGCTCTTTTTTCAACTAATCATGACCGAGACTATTTATTTATTTATTATATTTTGTAGTTAAGTCAATAAATTTTGAAATTTATCACCGGTATTCATTAAAAATAATCACCGGTATTCATAAAAAATAAAACGTTGCTGAAGTACATTTTAGAACAAATTTCAACAATGTTTTATTTTTTATGAATACCGGTGAATATGTTTATGAATTATATTTTAGTCCATATTTTATACGAAAATTTTTTTTCTAAAATGTATTGCAACAACATTTTATTTTTTATGAATTTCGGTGTATTTGTTTAGTTCTTATTTCATAAATAACTAAGTTCCTCAGGTTTCCATTGCCATAACAAAAATAATTGTTATAATATATGTAAATAAGGCTTCACCCAGAAAGTACTTAAAGTCAGTAGCTTTCGTTTCTCTTGTCTTCGTTTACTTCTCTTGTTTGCTCTTTTCTCTTGCTTAAAATTTTTAATAAACAACAACACTTTTCGAAGGAGTGCCATTAAATTCATTATGCGGTTTTTTTTTCTTTTTCTCTTAAGAGCAGAGTGTGCGTATGCCAAGAGACTTTTTATGGTAAAAAGCACCACGTTTCTCTTATTTCTGCAAAAGCGAGCAAATGAAAAAAAAAATTGTAATAAAACTTTACTCCTTAAAAAAATGAACATCTAGCCATAACTTCTCCTTAATTTAAGACAATTTAACTTGAAAATCGGGGTTGATGAAATTAGCACAGTGATAATCTCTTTTTATAGAATTTATAGTATGAAAGTACGATGGCCGTCTGGTTTTCTTTTACTATTTACAAATGTTGCTATTTATTTTTATTGAGTGATATTAATTGTAAATTGTTTAGCTTCATCTCACTTTTATTTAGTTTATTTTTGGCACTATTTTCAATAGATCGATACTCTTTTGTGGTACTTTTGGGGTACTGAAATATATATAGTACTGAAACGTATATAGCACAACAATTTATAATTAATATCAACTTTCTGTCTTTTTCAGCCGTCTATATGCGAACAAATAAGTACATTTTTGAATTAATATCAACCAAAGGCGTTGCCGTGGTTGTGGCGTGAAGTGGCGTTTTGGGCCTTTTTTAATTGCCCTGTAACTTTCTGTTACTTTACAATATAAAATTAACATGAAAATACTTTGATTAAAAATCATATTAAATTTTAATTATTTTGTATTACGTCGTTTATCAGGCTCCAGATCTTCATTCAATGCTATTTTTGTGATTGTTGACAAAGAAAACATCAACGATGGTCAACTAGCTATTACGAAGCCGCTACACTTTCCGTCAGCACCCGTGCTTGAACTCAGATTCTGAAGCAGCCAGGAAGAAAACATCAACGATAGTCAACTAGTTGCTTCGAAGCCGCTACACTTTCCGTCAGCACCCGTGCTTGAACTCAGAGGCTGACGCTGCCAGGTACCAACATAAATCACTCCATTTCTGTTTGTCTGGAGGGATCTAGGCTATATTAGCGATAATTTTTAAATTTGGTCTAACTACCTCCATAAACAGTGCATATGATCAGCTGAAAAATGGGCAGAATTGAAAAAGTGGGCATACAAAGTATTATAAAGATGTGAGTTCATCTAAAAAAATGGGACAGAATTGGACAAGTGGATGCGGCATCTCCCATACAAAGTGCATACCGGTTTTTAAAAAATTACCAAAACGCATCGAATAAATGGCAGACAGTTTGAAAAATTTCGTCGTTCCCAACATGCGTTGTATCGTTTTTTTTTTTTTTTAATAAAAAAGAAAAGTGTTCAACTTAGAAAATATGCCAGCAAAATCACCAGACTTTATTCAATCTAAGATATTTAATAAAATAAGAAGTTTATTGCTGCTGGGAAATTGTTATAAATAAAAAAGTTTTGTTTTTTTTTTTAGTAATGAAATGTCTCCAAACTTTTTTCATTTGTGGTCAAAGTTTGTTATTTAAGAAAATATTTTCTTAAAACTACTTGAATTTGATGGCAAAAGTTTTGGTTTCTTTCCTGCCTGCATACAAGTGGCATATTGTGCAACAAAATAAATTTAATATTTCCCAAGGAAAACATTCAGTATAATTTCTCATAAAACATTGTCTTGGGACTGCGTTTTATTATTCTTATCATTATTATGGGTATTCATGGCTGACAAAAGAGAAAAATTTATTGGAACCAAGTTCCTCAACGCGGCTTGCTGGTAGTGCAAATTAGTAGAAATCGTCACGAAAGCATGTGAGCTGTTTATATGTATTGGTGTATCTGTCGACAAACAATTGTGTATGATGGGCGGCGGTAAGTAGCGAAACTATTTGACAGCAGCGTAGACACCTACCAATAAATATTAATTAGTTGTGTGAAAACGGACACTATCAGTTGCTAGATGTCGCTAAAGTAAAGTATGTCACTGCAAAAAACAGCAATATTGAAAACTTGACCAACAGTTTCTTCGTTTTGTAGCAGATTGACAAAAAATACCGCATGTGTCGAAAGTAAAAAAATATAACCGTTCCAAAAATTTAAAGAATCATAAAATTTCAAAATTTCAAAAACAACACAAAATAAAACATACAGATTTCACCTTATATTACATTCGAAGATGAAGAAGAAACGTTAAGCTTAGTTTAGACGATATGTTGAATCAGCATATATATGCTAACAACTGTATGATTGAAAATAACATCAAATGCATATGTCATCACATATCATATGCTAGGTGTTTACACTATATGCTGAAACTACCAAATTTTTTAATTCAACATATTTCAGCAAATGGAATGTCAACATAAGAGTTAGCATACAATTTTTGTGTTTATACGATATGTTGATAATTACATGGTGATATGTATGCTGAATCGTATAAACATTTGCTTGTAAAATAAGTTTGATACTATTTTCTATTTATACAACGCGTTATTGCAGAAAATTCGTGTTTTTAATGTAAAACAAAAAATGTCTTCGGAAGAAATATCGCTTGCTATTGCTTGTGCAGTCCTTGTTTTTGATAGTGATGAAAGTGAAGTAAAAGGAAAAAGAAGCCGAGTTTGGAAAAGAAAATGGGTAGAACGGCGGGCAGATGAAGGTTTTTGTGCAAAATTATACAAAGAATTATAAGACGTTCGAAGATCTGTGCCAATTAATTTTCATCGTGGCAGCCGCTGAAAACAAAAGTGGGGCGGCGGTTGAAATTCGAATATATGCATGTAATCAACGCTTTGCCGTTGATTGTTGATTATTCCAACTATTTCAAGCAGAATTCATACCAGTTGGACTTGAAACACAGGTGATTATTTTGGCTTCTAGCTGTTTGTTCACTTTGAAATATATGTAATGAAATACATGTATTTTTTTCATTTTGCAAATTCCCTTGCAACCACCTGGTATGAATTCGCCTTGAGCTATTTATTGTTTTTTAATTTGAGAGCAATTAATTCATTGAATTTCATTTCATTACGTTTGTGCTCGTTTGCAAATTTTGAAAAAGATATATGTATATTTACATAAACGAAACAAAGCCATTCGGCAAATATGCATACAAATTAGATATATGCTGAAAAGCTTAAACAGCACTTTCAACAAATGGCATATCAGCTAGCATACGCAGGAAATTAGTCAAATACTAAAACCATACTGTTCACACGATATGCTCAAATTGCCAACATATATTTGTTGGTGTTGTTAACAAATTGTTTGCAAACGTTGTTAAACATACGTATGCTGGTAAAGATTTTGCGTTTACACGATATGATGGTTCTTAAACAAAATTTTCAGTATAAATATGCTGATTCAACATATCGTCTAAACTAAGCTTTAGGAACTTCGTTCCTAACGGAGGTCCCCCGACCGCATTTCTTTTTTTTTTTAATTTTCTTATGTGTTTGTTGTAAACACAAACGAACTTCTAGTATTTTCCTTTCTTTCAACAAAGAAAAGAATTGATGTGAATGCCCTTATTATTTTATGTATTTTTTTTTTTTTTTTTTTTTTTTTTTAGAGAAAGAAATTTATTTTTGAAAATAGAATTTTTTAGGCCTTAAATATTTAAGCAAACATACATATTTGTAGTGAAATTTATAAACCCAATTAAGTTTAACAACTTAAAAGTGGGAAATGAGAACAGGTCTACATGTATGCTTAGACATAAATTGGTTTAGAGAAATTTAAAAACATTTTTTTTTAATAAAAAAAAATTTCATTATTTTATCGGACTTGAGTTCAATTTTACTGCCTCAGAGTCTGGAGAAAGATGTTTTTATACCCTTCACATAAATGTGTAAGGGTATATATAAGTTTGTGATTCCGTTTGTAACGCATTGAAATATCCATCTAAGACCCCATAAAGTATATATATTCTGGATCAGCATCAATAGCGATTACGATTGAGCGATGTCCGTCTGTCCGTCTGTCCGTCTGTCCGTCGGTCCGTCTGTCCGTCTGTAGTCGTTGAAATACCGTTTCTGAGAAAACGGTTTGAGATAGAAACCTCATTCTTTCGCTAAAACGTGTGAAACCCCGGTAGTGGGTCTGCTATTGAAATTCAGTAAGATAGGTCCGCGGATAGCCGAGATATATTCAAAAAACCGGGTTTTGAGGGATATTTTGTGTAATTTTTGTATTCAGATTTTTGAAAAAAAATTTTTTCTTAAAAACTAAATTATATCATTTTTAGTGCTCATTAAATCCTAGAAATGAAGGAATTTTTGAAATCGGCCCATATATATCCGTGATATAGCGTCTCCCGATTTTTAAAGAAATCGGCTTTATAAGCCAAATAAGACAACTTTTGGCACCGAAGATCAATCAAAATGGTATATATAGGCTATTTAGAGGCAAAAGTGGAAAATTTTTCCACATCGGCCTATATACACTCGAGATATAGCGCCTCCCGTTTTCTCAAGAAGTCGGCTCTAAAAGCCAAATAAAACAACTTTTGGTATCAAAAATCGATTAGAATGGAACATATAAGGTGTTTAAAAGCAAAATTGGAAAATTTTTGAAATCGGTCCATATATATCTGAGATATAGCGACTCCTGATTTTTCAAGAAATCCGCTCTTTAAGCCAAATAAAGCAATTTTTGGCACTAAAAATCAATCAGAATGGTACATATAGACTATTTAGAGGCAAACGTGGAAAATTTTGGACATCGGCCCATATACACTCGAGATATAGCGCCTCAAGTTTTCTCAAGAAGTCGGCTCTAAAAGCCAAATAAAACAACTTTTGGTACCAAAAATCGATCAGAATGGTACATATAAGGTGTTTAAAAGCAAAATTTGAAAATGTCTGCAATCGGTCTATATATACGTGAGATATAGCGTCTCCCGATTTTTCAAGAAATCGGCTCTATAAGCTAAATAAAACAACTTTTGGCACCAAAAATCAATCAGAATGATACATATAGGTTAGTCAGAAGCAAAACTGGAAATCTTTTTGTCATCGGCCCATATATGTTCAAGATATAGCGCCTCCCGATATCTCAAGAAGTCGGGCCTGGAAGCTAAACGAAACAGTTTTTTGCACTAAAAATTTGTCGAAATGGTACATACAGGCTGTTTAGGGGCAAAATTAGAAAATTTTTGGACATCGGCCCATATGCACCCAACTTTTGGTACCAAAAATCAATCATAATGGTACATACATATGTATATAATATTATATACATATGTATATAATATTTGCGATCATGTATGAATGTATGTATGTATGTATGTATGTATGTATGTATGTATGTATGTATGTATGTATGTATGTATGTATGTATGTATGTATGTATGTATGTATGTATGTATGTATGTATGTATGTATGTATGTATGTATGTATGTATGTATGTATGTATGTATGTATGTATGTATGTATGTAGATACGTTTGTATGTATGTAGGTATATATGTATCTACATATGTATGCATGCATGCAAGTAGGTTAGCATAAACAATTTTTTTGCTTTGGTGTAAAAATGTGTATGTATGTACATACATACATATGTATACACGAGCTTGAAAATGAAAGTGATATAAAGAATTGTTGAAAAAAGGGTACGCAATGAAATTCTTTTAAACAATTGCGTCTTCAAATTCATTCACACAAAAAATCATTTTGGGTTTCCCTACGTACTTACATATGTACATACACACACACATGTGTATGATGATACGCAATAGATCATCAACAACGTGCACAAGAAAAAAATAATTTTGTAAAAGCAAGCAATGTAAATATGTATGTATGTATATATGTATGTATATAATCATTGTTTTATGGAACACACTGAAAATTTTCAATAATAAAGAATTTATTTTAGCGTTTTCTATTATAGATACATACATACATACGTATGCATGTACCCACATACGTAAGTAAATTGAAAAGCAAATCACACTTAATGGCAATGTTTAGCATTATAATTCAAAAATAATGCAATTATATGCAATTTTTTGTTAAATAAATTTTACTATAAAGTTAACTGATAAATAATTAAGAAATACATTTTGCTTTTCTTTATTTCATTGATATTAAAAAGAATTGGTGTCACCCAGTGATTGAACTTGAGCATATTAGGAATTATTTAAATAAAAGTTTTGCAGCCTGTGTTAAATCCCGGTAGTGGATCTGATATTGAAATTCAGAAAAAATCGGCCCATTTAAAAGCCAAATAAAACAACTTTTCGCACCAAAAATCAATCGGAATCTATGTACCATTGTGAAGGGTATTTAAGATTCGGCCCAGCCGAATATAGCACTCTTACTTGTTTTTTGTGTTTTTGAGATGAAATTGTAGTGGCCGGCATTTTTTTTTTTAATAAAAAAAATTTTTTTTAACTTGCCTTCGATTTTACTGCCTCAGAGTCTGGAGAAAGATGCTCTTTTTTTTTTAGATGAAGTTGTAGTGGCCGGCATTTTTTTTTTATAAAAAAATTTTTTTTAATTATTTTATCTCCCTTGGCTTTGATTTTACTGCCTCAGAATCTTGAGGAATATATATATACATATATATATATATATATATACATATATATATATATATATATATATATATATATATATATATATATATATATATATATATATATATATATATATATATATATATATATATATATATATATATATATATATATATATATATATATATATATTTATATATATATATATATATATATATATATATATTATATATATATATATATATATATATATATATATATATATATATATATATAATATATATATATATATATATATATATATATATATATATATATATATATATATATATATATATATATATATATATATATATATATATATATATATATATATATATATATATATATATATATATATTATATATATATATATATATATATATATATATATATATATATATATAAATGTATATATATATATATATATATATATATATATATATATATATATATATATATATATATATATATATATATATATATATATATATATATATATATATATATATATATATATATATATATATATGTATATATATATATATATATATATATATATGTATATATATACATATTTTTTTTTTTTGAGATGAAATTGTAGTGGCCAGCCTTTTTTTTTATAAAAAAAAAATTTTTAATTATTTTATTGCACTTTGCTTTGATTTTACTGCCTCAGAGTCTGGAGAAAGATGTTTTTTTTAGATGAAGTTGTAGTGGCCGGCATTTTTTTTTTTTTATAAAAAAAAAATTTTTAAATATTTTATCTCACTTGGCAGCTGACTACTGCTTCTAGCCGTTGAACTGTCAAAGGTTTGTTTACAAACCTTTGCATAAATACACAACACAAACACACAAACCGGAACAAATACAAGACAGAATATAAAGTACTTCTAACGACAAAGTACATGAATAGTTTGCTGGTATTGTCCTTGGTGTAGTTCTGCGGCCTTCATGTGATGTCGTGAGACCGGCACACTTGGGTCCCAAAAGGTCTCGTTGTCTAATAAAGACAACAGGGCTTTTAAACTTTGCGCCGGACCCAGGGAATTCTATTTCTTTTGATTTACTCATTAATTCTAAATTTATGGTCGAACTATATGACTTGCCATAAGTAATAATTTCATTGGACTTGAGTTCGATTTTTACTTCTTTAAAATTTGAGAACGATTTTTTGTTTTTTTTTTTTTTTTGTGGTAAAACTGGAGTGATCAACATTTTTAAGGAAGACCAGAAAAGTAAAGTTGAAGATTGAAGACTGGCTGGAGTGCATGATTAAAATTTGTTTTTATTCTCTAATCTCGAAATACAATCATATGTTATCGTCTTTTTTTTCCCCCCAGCATTTGAAAATATTAAAAGCAAAATGTCAGCACTTTACTGCATATTATTGAAAGTTTGTGCAAAGTTTTCTTGTTTAAAATTTGCCAGATTTTTTTTTGTTCCAGTAAAACACACACACACACACACATACACTGTGGAAATTGCAAATTCCGTTTTATTATGTGCAGATGACAAGAGATGATTTCTGAAAATATGTATTTCCTTTGCATTTCGTTTTGGCTTGGTGGCTTAAGATACCTGCTTAAAATAGTTTCCTTGAACTTTTTTACAACTTTTTTTTTTTTCTTCTTACTTTCTCCATCCATTTCATTGGTTTAACTTACTTTGCAATTTTTATCAATCAGTAAACGGAAACTGAAATGCTAAAATTAATTAAAAATTGCCAAGATTTTAGTTTTTAAGCAAAAGAGTTTTGTGTGTGTGTGTGTGTGTGTGTGTATGAGAGAGTTTTAAGAAAATTGATTAAATTTCAAAGCAAAAACTTAAAACTTGACTCAAGATTAATAAAAAAAAAAATAAAATCAAAATTGAAATTGAAATTAATAAAGTAAAAACTGAAGGCATCAAAAAATGAATGGAAGCCACTGGAATTTATTGAATTTTCTTAAAAAGAACTTATAACCAATTCACACACAAAATTTAATGGGAGTTGTTATGTATTATAATTATGTACTTTGTTACTGAAATTTTAAATTACTTTATTTAAATTCGAAAATTGTTTTTGAAATTTATATCAATTGAAGTATTGTCTTGAAAACTTTCATTCGTTGAAAACTTCTGAAGAAGGCATACAAAATTGTAAGTTTAATAATTAATCAGCCCAATCATGAATATTCTCAAGGAATTTTATTCCTAAGGAAAATACGTTTCTCGAAAAAAAATTCTTCCAATCATAAATTACCTGAGAAACAAACAAAAAATAAAAGTTGGTAATATTGAAATTTTTTATAGGAAAAAACAAAAAACATATGTTTTTAAAATACCTATTTTTTCCTCAGCCGACTATTTTTCCCCTTCGAAGTGGCTAAAACAGGGAAGGTTAACAAAAAGAAGAATGTGAAAAGAGAAAAAACTCTCACGGCATTATCATTCATGATTGGGCTGAATATCTTGAATAACTTCTACAATTTCTAATCTTTTTGTAGTGACAAAATCGTTTTATGACAAATCTTGTTCATTCAAATAAACGTCTTGTTTTCAACAGGAGTCATTAAGTCTTTAAATTGCGCTGCCTTATATTCCCTTCACACATGACAGACAATTGGTTTAATCAATTAGCAATTGGCGCCCATCTGCATAAAAATAAATATTTTCGCAAAAAAAAAGAAACAAACACTAACCGTCTAATTCATAAAAATTATAACCGGTTTATAAAGCTCTTATTTGACAGATTTTCCATACAAATATGTCAAATGACAGTGTTATAAGCCTGTTATAATTTTTAGGGTTCCGTACTCATCAGAGTGAAACGGAACCCTATTACGGAGACAAGTACGTCCGTCCGTCCGTCCGTCACAGCGTCCATTCTCCGAAACGGTAAGAGCTAGAGAGAAATTTTCACAGGATGTTGTTGTACCTTGCCGCCACAACAACAAATACTAAAAACAACAACAAGTCGAAAACTACCAGGTGTCCCCATACAACGAAAAATTGCAATTAGCCATAACGCTCGAACCGTAAAAGATAGAAAGCTGAAATTTGCACAGTATATGTATTTATAGATGCTCTACAGCAACAAATGCTAAAGACAACAACAAGTTGAAAACTACCAGGTGTCCCTATACAACCTAAAGTAACAATTGGCCGTAGCTGCTAAACTGTAAAAGACAGAGAGCTGAAATTCGCACAATATATGTCCTTACATATGCGCTACAACAACAAATGCTAAAAACAACAACAAGTCGAAAACTACCAGGTGTCCCCATACAACGAAAAGTTGCAATTAGCTATAACTCTCGAACCGTAAAAGATAGAAAGCTGAAATTTGCACAGTGTATGTATTTATAGATGCTCTACAGCAACAAATGCTAAAGACAACAACAAGTTGAAAACTACCAGGTGTCCCTATACAACCTAAAGTAACAATTGGCCGTAGCTGCTAAACTGTAAAAGACAGAGAGCTGAAATTCGCACAATATATGTCCTTACATATGCGCTACAACAACAAATGCTAAAAATAACAACATGTCGAAAGCTACCAGGTGTCCCCATACAACGTAAAAAAACATTAGCCGTAACGTTCAAACTGTAAGAGACAGAGAGATGAAATGTGCACAATATATTTACTCGCATATGGCCTACAACAACAAATGCTAAAAACAACAAGTTGAACACTACCAGGTGTCCCTATACAATGTAAATTTGCACAATATGTGTATTCACATATGTATGCTCCACAACAACACTTGCTAAAAACAACAACAACAACTGTAAAACTACCAGGTGTCCCTTTACAACGTAGAGTAACAGCTGTAACTCTCGAGCCGTAGGAGATAGAGAGCCGAAAATCGCACAGTGTATGTATTCCCAGATACCTTACAACAGCAAATTACAACAACAAGTCGAAAATTACTAGGTGTCCCCATACAACAAAAAGTAGCTGTAAAACAGAGAGATGAAATTTTTACAATATACATATGTATTCATATATGCCATTCCATACATATGTACATTACACATACTTACGTACGGAACCCTAAGTGTGCGAGCCAGCCTCGTACTTGACTAAATTTATTTATTTTGTTAATTTTAGTTGTGCTTCACATATTAAAATATTTAGCTAATCTGCTTTAAAAATGACTGTTAAGCAAAATTTTATAATATGTGTAATTTGAGCTTTATTTTAAAAAAAATCTCTTTATGACTGACATGAAGTACTTTGCAACTACTTTTCATTTAAAATTCTAAAACGTCCATTCATTTTGAAGTATCAAAAATAAAAGAAAAAAATCAATTTTGCACAATTTTGCCTCCGCATGAACATGCAAACAAACAAGCATGCAATTTGTATGTCCGTATTTTATGCAACAAATGATGTTCGCAGTTGAAAGTAACTTTATATAAATTTCGCTCATCAGAGAGGGGGAAAAGAAACAAATTTAAAACGGATTTGAATTTTGAAAATCAGCTTTTAAAAAGGCGTCAGATGTATGAACATGCGCATGTAGGTGTGTATGTAGGTACATATGTGTGCATATTCCACCGGCCACTTGTGATTAAAGTTTATTTTTGTACTTTCCGACGAGGAGCATCCACATTTACACTACATATTAGTAGTGTGAAACTTTTACTAAATGTGAACTTAATTATTTATTTGCTTTAAGAGCCAATTGAAATGTATTAATTTAGGTCCAAAAATTAAACTCTTTAAAAAATATTTGCTGTCTTCTTCAGCTGTCTATATGCCGACGACATTTCTGATTCTGATTTTGTTCATGGGAATTATGGAACAAGTAGTTAAGTTTCAAACAAACTTTTACGAATTTTTCAAGTCTACTGATGAGTTGATAAGCACCAACGAAATGTCGTCGGCAATAGACAGCTGAAAAAGACAGCAAATATTTGTTTAAGAAAGATTCATTTTTGGACCTAAACCAAATTTATCGGTCGGCTTTAGTAAAATGAAAAAGTGTGTGCTGGTGTTGGTCATACCATGGAGGAGAAAAACCTTTAGCCCGGCCAAAGGCCGGTTGCCAAGAGCCCATGAAAAAGTTTATTGAATTAAATGTAAAAAAATACTATTACGGATGCTTGAAACCGTTTATGAATTCTCGATTTTATGTTCTGGGCAAAAACTTTTCTCTGGCAGCACTGTTTTACCAACATTTTCATATTTTTCTTAGTAAATTTCGCAACTTCAACATCGAATTGTTAATAAACTAAAAGCCTCCGGCAGACTTTGATTTTAGTTTTGGAAGGTCCACGACCCCCTCCACAAACCTATAAAACTCATTTCTTTCAAAGCCTGGCTCTTTATTCTAAAGTTTCACCAAAATATTCGATACATTTTGCCACCGTGCTTATTAGATAGATCTTAAAACCAGGGACCGGAAAAAGGAGTTATTTTTCAATTTTTAAAGAAATAAATCATACATAAATGAACATCGTAGAAAACTTTTAATTACACCATCATGAATTTTAGGCGAAATGCATCCAACATATTGCATGATTTTTAAATTTTTGATTTTTATTTTAACAATCAAAAATAAGAGTTATTTTTGATTTTTATATTTTTAAATGAAAAATAAAAGTTATTTTTGATTTTTATATTTTTATATGAAAAATAAAACTTATTTTTGATATTTGAAAAATAAAAGTCGTTTTTGATTTCTATATTTTTAAATGAAAAATAAAAATTATTTTTGATTTTAATATTTTTAAATGAAAAATAAAAGTCGTTTTTGATTTTTATACTTTTAAATGAAAAATAATAGTTATTTTTGATTTTGATATTTTTAAATGGAAAATAAAAGTCGTTTTTGATTTTTATATTTTTAAATGAAAAATAAAAGTTATTTTTGATTTTTATATTTTTAAATGAAAAATAAAAGTTATTTTTGATTTCTATATTTTTAAATGAAAAATAAAAGTCGTTTTTGATTTTTATATTTTTAAATGAAAAATAAAAGTCGTTTTTGATTTTTATATTTTTAAATGAAAAATAAAAGTCATTTTTGATATTTATATTTTTAAATGAAAAATAAAAATTATTTTTGATTTTAATATTTTTAAATGAAAAATAAAAGTCGTTTTTGATTTTTATATTTTTAAATGAAAAAAAATAAAAGTCATTTTTGATTTCTATATTTTTATATCAATAATAAAAATCAATTCAAAACTCGTATTTATTTGTTGATGCCGTATAATATGCTGCTTCATTCAAATTTCTATTATGCGTTTTGCGTAAATTTTAAGTAAATTTTTAATAATAAAACTGAGAGCAATAAACTCCCATACAAATTGCATTTGATTATTTTTTTCCACTTTTTCAAACCCACATAGACAGTCCTTTGATTACTTTAAAGGTCACCAGGTCAGCATCATGCATTTTTGCATGTTTGTGTGTGTGTGTGTGTTTAGCTTTAAAACAAGAATAAAAAGTGGTTGCATTTAAGCTGGATGGATGCTCGTTTGTGCTCTAGTGCATGAATGCGTTTTAGTTTGTCCAGTGGTTTGTGTTTCATATTGAATAAAAAAAAAATAAAATGGTATTTGAGTGTAACAGACCAAAAACCATAATAATATTTCTACGAACTGCAGTCTAGTAAAAACAAATTTGTGTTGGAAAAAAATCTAATTTTGTTTCCGAATTTGTGGCATAAATCTAAAATTTCTTAACCACCCGCCAGTGGTTAAAGTTATTTTGGTTAGTTTTTTTTTTTTTTATCAATCAAAAGAATTGCAGTAAGTAAAGACAAATAATTTTTCAATTTATTAACTTTTTCCAACTGCCAAAAACTGTTGCGTGTGTAAAAAACTAAAATCAAAATTTTGAATTGTCAAAAACACAACAACAATAACAAAAAATATATGTATATGAAATTTTCCAACCACAAACAAAACTTTTTCCCTAAAGTAACTTCGCCATTGTTTCGCACATAAAATTAAAATGTCTCTGTTTTCAATCTTCCTAAAAAAAATTTAAAAAAAAATGCAAGCCTTAAAACATCAGTCAAATATTTTTATTCCAGGCGTATTTGTTGCTAATTTTGATATTTTCCTGTCACTTTCTTGTTTTTTTTTTTTTTTATTTGTATTACGTTGCTCATTTTACAACTTTATTCAGAGAAAAGTCTTATCGTATTAATTTCTTTTCGTTTTCCCAGAAGTTACGATTTTTTTTCCAACTCATCCTTAAAGACGCTGTAGTTGTTGGTCTGTCGGTAGGTGTGTGTGTGTGTGTGTGTATGTGTGTGTGTAAGTTGTTTTCGTTGCAATGCATTTGTGTAATTTAGTGAAAACAACAAAAAGATTCGCTTGAAAAGGTTTCAATGGCCCCAGAAAACTGATGTTGTATGCAACCATAAATATGGTTGTGTAAATGTTCAAGTCCATTTGACAACAAGTGTCAAAAACAAAAGAAGATAAGCAGAGAAAATCAGCTGGCTGCGAATACGAAATATAAAAAATAAAAAAAACTAATTACTATGTAGCTACAGGCTTATTTATAAAACAAACACTTATTTGACAAATAAAAAAATTTTACATATACATACATACATACATATGTAAATCTGTCCCATACATATGTAAATCTGTCCCATAATGCACATGAAATATTTTTGGTACATAAAGCCGTTGTTGGCAAATGAAGCTAGTGAGATTTGAAAACAAACAAACAAATAATAATAAATAAAAAACTGAACAGATTTAGAACATAACCTCATATTTGTTTTCCATCAAGACATCTAAGCCTATATTAGCTTAGGTGTATGTCGTAAGACATGGGCAGAAGAAACCCCTCCATTCAACCTAACCTAACCTAACCTAAGACATCTATACAAAAGCACACTCGCAAAAAAGTAGATCAGTCATAAATGCCCCAAAGTACTGCCAACATGCGCACAGTCTACATTCATAGCTCACAAATATTAAGCATATTGTTACGGGTTTTTTACGGATTCTTTGATTGCAAATGAAATAAAACACACTCAGCTATTTGGTAAACAGTACTTTCACTTCCATTCACTGTTACAGAACTACTTTAGAAATTCGAAGTGCTAAATGTTGATGGTAGCACGCTCAAAAAAACCAGACTGTCCCAAAAGCTCGCATCATGCCACTATTTATACGCAGTGGCCGAATTCGAGAACTTTCTAATTCGAGAGCCATTGATACACTTATGCTAATGACTTGAGCGCCTTCAACGGACAAATTGATCTCGATAGTTCTAAGACAACAACCTTTGTACTAAAGCTTAAGATGTGGCATCACCTGTTTGCACCTGTTTGCCGGTAAAACAATGCTAAACTTTACGGCTGAATATTGTCATCTTTTACGACAAAAAACGAAGTTTAGATGAACTCACCTGATATTAGATTTATTCCTTTATTTTATTTTATTTAATTTTGTTTTAATAAAATTGTGTGTTAATAAAATACTGTCTGTCACACTCATAATTTGTATTCGCCAAATGTTTTTTCTACTGAACTGAAGTTGGCTGAGTATCAAACCCTTTGCAGCGATGCCACTTTACAAATCTAATAACGCTCTATAGCTGTCGTTGCAGCATTTTTTTGTCACTCACATGAAGAATTTGCTCACAAATACATGAATAGTTACATGCATATTACAAAATTTGATTTTTCTTTTATGTAAAAAAAAAAAATAATAATAATAATACCATTGGATAAATCGCAAAATACTTCAAATTAATGCATATGCAACGTATTCTCAACGGCTAAGCCATATGGCCAACTGTGGCAGCATCTTTTTACGTTGTCTGTTATCACATTAGAGTGAATGAATTTCGAAATAAGAAGAAGAAATTACGCTATTTTATGTTTACAAGTGAAAATACATTAAGCATTAAGAAATAATGCAAGTTTTATTAAAATCACCTCAGATTTCGTGTCAAATGCAATATGAAGTGAACTAAGTGACGTAAATTGGATTTCACACAATAAAAACAAACCCAAAACCTAGTTGGGGTCTTTAAGCAAACAGTCCAAATGTGAGCGTCCTACTATAGTAAGTATACTTATGTAAAAATTGTGTACATACCTTTTTTCGTTAAAGAACTCAGTTGGCACATAAAACTACATTGTATTTTCCGCCTAACAAAACAAATTTAACCTATAGACTTTATTTTATTTATATCGCGCACTTTAATCACTTGTAACAATTCTTTTTTTTTCTAAACTAAAGTTAGCAGGAACTGCAAGCCTACGCAGCGATGCCATATGGCACAATTCATATTGCGGTACATGTAATAACAGTACGTATGGCAAGTTTTTGCGTTGTGTGTTACTGCCATAAAATGAATCACTCCTTAAATAAGAAGAAGAAATTGCGCTATTTTAAGCTTATTAGCGGAAAAATTATAAAGCGTTAAAAAATTAGTCGGAGTTCTATATAAATTGCTCTAAACTAGGAATCAGAAATGAATCACCCGAAATAAATTGTGTTTTGAGTTGTAAAAACCAACGGTGTTGTTTGTAACAAAAACAACTTTATTATAACTTCCTGCTAATTGTTAAAAACCAATTCAAGTTTTATTTAAATCACTCCAAACTCGGTTTTTAGTGAAAAGTGAAATGTACTACGCGTAGTGAATTGTGTTTTGTGTGATCCAAACCAACGGTTTCGTTTATAGCAAAAAAAAAAATTGTTTCAATTTCCTGCTGTCGTTCCCTTATGGGAAATTTCGCACACACATACACCCACAAAATTAGCATGTAAATATGTGGTTGCCAAAAGTGTTATCATTGTAAATAAGTTAAAAAATGTTTATTTAAATTATGGTGCTAACAGAACGTAGCAGTTACAAGTGGTAAGTGTGTACGTATTATAATGTGTAAATAAAACGTTTAATAAATTTAACTTATACTAAAACTTGAGCTCTGAGAGCAACATTACTAGGAATTTCCACATTATTCGTTTTCAAAAGCTGCACCAAGTTGCGTAGAAATTCTTGGGAAACTTTTAGCTCATCATCAGCCTCTAAACGCGTGTAAAGATCAAGCGCTGCTTGATAATTATTAGTTTTGATAAAGTTTTTCAACAGCATATTGTAGATATTTTGCTCATTGATAACACGACTCAGACCCCTTGCCCCTCTAGCTAAGCGCAGCAAAGTACTAACAGCTCCCTCCTGACCCAAGTGCTCACAATTGCGTAATAGGAAGTCCTCATTAATGCGAAACTCGGGTGTAATTAAGAGTCTTCTCAGTTGATTGTCTGAGCCTGATTCAGCAAACGCCAGCAGCAGACCACTATTCATATTGACCACACCATGGATTGAGGTAACAATTTCTGTTATATCAGCTAACATTTGTTGACCCTCCGCTTGGCTGCAGTTATATTTTTTAGCAAATTCTTCATCGCTATTACACAAACGCACCACCAAAGACAGCAGTTCAAACTGCAGCGGTGTGTGTTTGTATTGTTTGGCCAATTGCTTGAATTCTTTTACCGCGCCCGCAAGATCCCCCCTTAGCAGACGTTCTCTGACTATGGGACCCAAGATGGTATTATGCGTTTTGCAGTAGCCAAGTTTTTGCAAAAATGCATAAGTTTCTCTGGTAAGATTCTGCTCAGTGGGAAGATCTTTTACGGTGGAGGCGAAATGCGCCACATTTGTCAACAAATTCCATACATTTTTCAGTGCATAATCACCACCAACTATTTGGTGCTTCAACGCACGTTCTTCCAATAAATTCTTAGCATTTTCCAATTGACCACATTTCACCAATAGAGCGGCATAATCTATGAACTTGTGTTCGTCAATATTAAAACCTAAAAGGAAGAAAATATAATTCAATTTTATGCTTAGACAAGATTTAAAAAAAATAGTTTACCTGGATAAGATTTTTGCAATGTTTGTAAAGTTTCTTGGGAATTTTTTAAATCCCCCAGTTTTGTATACAATTCAAAAGAGCTGGCCAGCATGCCAGGACTTGTTTGTACTTTCAACACCTCACATTTATGTTTTATTTCCAAGGCTCGTTCCAAGCGATTGTCACGCACACAAACTTGCAACAGACGTCTTAATACGCCACGCGTATTCATTTGCTTTGACTCCAGTTCCACTAAATGACATTCCAATTCATCATATGACATGTCACGAGGATGCTTAATAAAGGATGAGGGCATCGAGCCACTATTTATATTATTGGCTAAATTCAAGTGATTTTTGGTCATTTCTTTTAATTTCTGTTTAATATCATGCAAAGCAGCAGCAGACTCATCATTTGCTTCCGTAAGCAGAGTTTGAATTGTTGTAGCAGCAGGCGGTGAAATATGTAAACCAAATCTTTGCAATTCTCCCAATAAACGTTTGCAGCTGTAAAGATCGCTGCGCATGCGCGCTTGAGTGGAAAGTAATTCAATTAAAAATTGTCCCACAACATCTTGTTTACAGTCATTATGTTTGCTAGCCAAAGTACTTAACAGTTTGCCGAATTGATGATACCGTTTGGTGGCTCTTACATGCACTGCCACCGCGCAAAGGGGCGAAATCAAGTCCAAGTAATTTATTTTTGTTGTATAGGGTTGCACCAGAGAGGCCACATCGAACCACTTATTTTGCAATAGCATGTGTGAAATAATTGGAGTCAGCACCAGTGAAGTCTTAACACCCACCTCCTCCAGCTGCTTTAAGGCCATTTGAGGATTTGTCAAAATCGTCGAAAATCTGGGTATTATGTATTCAACAATTGTCGGGCGATCACATTCAACCTTAAACTCATGCATAATTTTTAAAGTCAGCAATATACCCGACTCGCTGTGCCGCCTAAAATTGTACAGCATTAGAGGCCAGAAGTAGTGGGCTCTTAAGGGCTCTTCTCGTGTTTTTAATGCTTCGAAAGTTTTTAACGCATATGGAGGGTTGCGTTTCAAAGCTATTTCTGCTGCCACATGCAAAGCTCTTGTATTTTTACCACTGTCTTCCAATTGTATAGCAACTTCGATCAATTTTCCCAAGTCGTAATCGGCCCTATAGAGGGCATGCAGTAAGAAAATACCATACGTATCAATATCTTGACTTTCCAGGAAGTCCGGTCGGGGTAAAGCCTTAATTATGAGCAAGGCGTAATCTAGTTTGCTGAAATTAAAATTTGATGAGTTTATTTCCCATTAAAAACCATTTATGTACTACAATCCAGTACAACAACAAAAAAACAGGCTGTTTGTTGTGAATGATTTTTACTTAAGAAAAATGGAAATGCCGAGCATTTTTTTTTAAGGTGGGCGCTTTTAAATTCTCATTATTTTTTTAAGCCGATTGAATGTAAAATAAAGTATTCATACATTTGCTCAAAAGTGTTCAAGTTCAAGCTGTTCTTCGCGTTTTCTATTTTAGCTAAACAAATGTTAAAGTTTGGAGACTGTACTGTTTTTGTGTTTGAACATTTCTTTTTACAAATTCCCATTATTTGTTTGAAACTGATTAAATCCATGATACAACTAAAGTTGTATCATGACAAAATCTAAAGTGAAATGTTTGAGCACATGATCAATAGCTTTCAAATATACTGATGAGACATGCCAACATATAGATATGCTAGAAAGTAAACTCAAAAACCAAGCACAACGGGACCAATCAAGACCCAAATGAGCTGGTTTTAATCAGTGGCAGCCCGAGAAACCAACACAAAAACCGGATCCGATTTTCGAGTCTAAATTAAAGTAATAGTTTGTGCTTAAGACAAAGTTTAATGTATATTTCTTATATGATAAGAGAACTCACTCATTATGAAGTAACTCCACACATATACGCCGTAAAGGAATTGGTACTTCTACTTTATTTACATCATCTGCTTTGAATTCTTTTACCAATTGCACAACAAAGTCTTGCGAAATATTTTTAGCAAACACTACGCTTTGCAACATTTTTACTATCTCAGGAAACTGAAATTGGCCATGGTATTGTTGCAATATAGCAGTTGCTTTTGTTTCCTCTCCATTTTCTATATAAGCTGTAATCAGTGTAGATTGTGTTTCGGTAGTTATTACCAGACCAGTAGCTTGCATAGTCTCTTGCACTGTTCGACAGGCATTTAAATCGTTAGCTCGCGCATGAGCCATCAGCATTGAGCCAAAATCATGTTCCGTTAAAGCCAATTGCAGAGCATCCATTTCTACCAAGATTTCAGTTAATTGCTTAACATTACCACTGGCACCTGCCACAGCCAGTAGATGGGGCAAAATTTCCTTTCTAGAACCCTGCTTTTCGTACTCTTGCAATAATACTGAGTGATCTTTTAAGAGTGAACGATTATGTTTTAAAACTTGTAACATGGTGTGATAATGTTCTTTAGTTATTTGTTTTTGTTGTTCCAAATAATGCCAAATATACTGAAAATTTGATATTCTTTCATGCGATGGCAAAGATGGCATTTCGCAGCCAATTACATTTAAAAGAAATAATCCCTGTTCTTGGGTTAAATGTATATCGGAACTTGCATCCAGTACGTCCATTATAGGTTTCAATTGATCAATGCCTATGAAACCGTTCAATTGATAAAAAGACTCTAGTTTGTCCACTGCATGTTCAAATCCGTATTTCGTAGATTTGGCAATTTGTTCTTTAAACTTTGGCTGCTGAGTTGAATAACACAACATACCGCTACTGCAGCCCTCATCATTAACTCGCAAAATCTTTGACACTCTTAAATTATTTTCACTTAAAGTTGCATAATTCCGGTTTGCGGCAGCCTGGATTAACAATCTCTGTGGCAGTGTTGGCAGCCTTTGCACCACTCGTAAGTGCTGTATGGTTCTCAGGAACATGTTTGAATGAATGAATTATTTATTGTTTTTTATATCGATAACTTAAAATTAGATAATGCAGGATTCAATTCCAGTACATACATTTGTATGTACATATGTAAATAAATCTAGACAGTCGCCAAACGCATGCAAATGTTTACATATAGTCAGCTGCTCAAATATCTAATAGGTTATCGCAAGAGCTACCAGACTATTGTATCATACAAGCTCAATTGTAATTTAGTGCTTTTTCGGGTATTTTCGTGCTTTGTATGTAAATCTTGATTATATGCAACATTTTCTTATATACCATCTTGTTTAAGATGCAAATTTCAAAAATCTAATTATTTCATGATCATTTGGCCTTGACTCTAAATGTATTTAATGAATAAATAAAAAAAAAACTGTTTTGTTTTCCGACGACGACCTGAATATTTTTGCAAACCAAAATTAACTAAATGATTGATTAAAATGGCTTTAGCAAAAGTATAAATAACAAATAGCTAAATACACTCTCTTTCTATCTATCGCTATCTTCTCTTAACAAATGCAATATTTGTTTCTCTTATGAGAAAAATGCTCAACACATACAATACAAATAAAATAAATCAAATATGCCTATCTGGGGTTGTACACAAACCAAATATCAGAACATTTTTGCATTTTTGAAAACAAAGCTAACATTGTTTATGTAAATTAGGCGTATACTCGGGTATTTTGTATGAAATTAAACATAGTATAATACAACAATATATTGTTGAAAAAATATATACATATTTTTTCAAATTTAGGTGCAAATAAATACAAATTGTAACCAAATACAAACAAAAGATCATTAATTTGTATGTATGTTCCGAATTGATCCAAATTTCGTTTGATCCGAAATCAAGTACTTTAAAGACACTTGGTTTGCTTTGTTTGTTTTTTTATACAAAAGGGAGAAAATATAATTACCGTGGACGTATAGAGAGAAAAACATTTTCATTTGTCTCGTGTTTTGTTTGAATTTGCTTCTTCTGTTCGTCATTTTAATTTAAACTTAAACTGAGTATATTTGAAAAAGCAAATGTATTTGAATTTATATACGCTTTTCTGCTGCAAGACACTTCTCGACTGATACGTGTAAAATGAAACCATAATGCCATAAATTGAAACATTCCTTTATTTTTCTCACTAAACTATATCTATATACTATATATATTTTTTTGCGGAAATAGTTATCGAATCACAAGCTATATACGTACCAAAAACAGAAATAAATATATAAATATAAACACATATTTACTTAGATTTGTAGTAAAAACTTTAATTTTTTTTATCTACTTGTAAAATTGGCGTTGAACGAGAATTACACTTAAAGCAGCGACAAAATACTTTTGAATACATACGTTGTGATTCTAACAGAAACATGAAAAGAGCGCGCGTTTGTGGTAAAAGTGATTTCTCGAATTGAGGCAATTAACACTTTAGTAAATTTTAAATGCCGTCGATTATTTATCGCTAACTACACTTTGGCACAAAGTTTTAATTTCTGATATTTTTATAAGGTCACGACTTTTTTGCTTTCGACATAACACTAATAAGATATGTCGAATCCCGGTTTTTCTAAATACTAAGCCCTAATGTTTTGTGGTATGGCATCTCTTTTTCAATGTGTACATTCAGTGAGACTCCTAGAAAGAAAATGAGAACCATCTGATTTTTTTTCCTACCAGCGTGGCCACCGTAGCATTTTTTTTTTCTTAAAATAGCTGTGAAATTTTCAATTAGGTAGTTATCTCTCAATAACTTATTGCACCCCGTCTAGATTGGCAGCACATATTTTACTGCCGTTCTTTCTTCGCAATAAGTTAACCAGTTTAATAGTCTGGAAATAATTCAGCATTGCTTTCCTATTTATTTAACGTCTTTATTTTCTAGCGGTCCTAACCTCATTAAAATATTATCACCGGTTTCATAAAAAATAAAACCTTGTTGAAAAAAATTTTTCATATAAAATTTTTTCTAAAATGTATTTGAGCAACGTTTTATTTTTTATGAATACCGGTGTAAAGCTCTCGTGTTTAGAAAAAAAGGAATTAAGCCCAAATTTTTGGTTTTTTTTTTTTAATTAACTTAAAATTTAAGCCTGATTGATAAAACTTTGAAGTCGCTGTGGTGCATATTTGTAATTTTTTTTTATTATTAGGAACTGAGAGCACCTGTTTTGGTTTTCAAATTGCATCCACAAAAACTTTTTTTCAGAACAGAACTGTGTGTCAATAAAAATTATAAGTTTCTTAATAATACTTGTAGCGAGCTTCCATGAATTTTATGTCCACTTCTTCACAGGATAATTTTTCTAAAAGTCACGCTTTTGGGCAAAGTTCGTTAAAGTGCTACGTTTTTTATTCTCTTCTCCTTTTCGTTTTTGTATATGTTTATGAATTTTAGTTGTTTATCTATATATATATATATATATATATATATATATATATATATATATATATATATATATATATATATATATATATAATTCGAGCAAAGTAAGCCCCAACAAGAAAATAGTGGTCACAAATTTTTCTCGCGCAAACTCGCAAATATTCCTCATAAGTGAACGCACCTTTTGTTTGGCACCTTTAAGAAATCAACTTAGCAGCAAACATTTTTAGCATCTGGTCACACTGCTTATCACTGCTTACCGGAAATATACCGAATTTTTGTTGTTTTTCAAATTAACTTAAAATGTTAACAATTTAAGCCTGATTAATAAAATGTTTAAGTCGCTGTGGTGCATATTTGTGTTCTTTTTAATATTATTAACTGATGGCGCTGCAAAAACGACAAATTGCCCTGGTATGACAAAATGGCTGACACTTTTCAAAGAACAGCCGGTGCAACCGTTTTGTCCATTAACAATTAAGAACAAAAATAATACTATATATTTATTATATGATGTGAATCCTCCCGAAGGCTTCAACCTACGACGCGATGTTTATATACGCTTAGCAGTGTTTGTGCGCCAATTGCAATCAAGATCGGGGTTCGAAAATGTCCAGTTAGTTTTGCCACCCTGGCAAAGAATATACCATTGGGATTCCACATATAGGGAACATGTGCAGTTACCATGGCAACAGTTCTTTGATGTAGAAAGCTTGAGAAGGTATGCACCAGTTTTGGATTATCCAGACTTTTTAAAAGAATACAGAGAATTTGGTATAGAGGAGAGCTCTCTTTTGCCTGTGCACAAAACACTACAACTGAAGCACTTTAAAGATATGTTTGAAGATGGAGTTTTCAAAGATAAATGGGAATTTAGCAACGAGTGTCCAGAGAATCCTCATATATTACAAAAATCCTTTTTAACAGAAGTTCCACTTTGGCTGCGTAACTCACAGATACAGTGCGTCAATTTTCAAGGCAGTGCGAATCTCTTAAAACAAGTTGTAAAAAGAGTTCTAAAAAATTTGCCCAACGACGACATGCCTAAAGTAATAGCCATTCTAAATGCTGAAATAGTGTTGCACGAACACTGGGCGGACAGAGAATTTTGGAAAGCACGTCGTTCTATGCGTTTTGCAAACCATCTAAAGAAATTCGCCGCCGATTTCCGTCTTTTCAAATTCAATAGCACTGATCAAACCGATAATGTACAAAGACCACCCATGTGGGAATATGAAAGTCCAAAACATAAAGATAAAGCTATAGGTGGCCCATATCTATGTGTGCATTTAAGGCGTGGTGATTTTCTTTATGGTCGTGAGGAGACTACACCCACTATGAAATCAGCGGCCCTACAAATTAAATACTATTTGCAAAATCACAATTTGAGCACAGTGTTTTTGGCCACCGATGCCACAAACTCTGAAATGAAAACCATTTACTTACACCTGCCGCGTTATCATGTTGTCCGCTATACGCCAGAAAGCAATTACCAGAAATCTTTAATCAAAGACGGCGGTATTGCTATTATAGATCAACTGATATGCTCGCAGGCTCGCCTCTTTGTTGGCACATACGAAAGCACCTTCACCTATCGCATTTATGAAGAACGAGAAATTCTAGGTTTTCCCAAAGATCGCACATTCAATACCCTGTGCAAGAAATCAACAATGGAAGATTGCCTGCAAAATTCGGTGTGGCCAATTATATATTAATGAGGTGGCAAATGCGAAAATTTGTCGCACTTAATAAATCAATAATACAATACTCAGTTCTGAATCGAAAATCAAAAACAAATAATAACAAAAAACACTGTTTAGTAATAAGTTTTATAAGCTAAATCAATGTTATTTATAGAAAATATGTAACTAAAAACTTACAGGCTTTAATTTAATTTAAATAAATTTTTTCTTAGCATTAATTTAATTTTATGGTGGACTATATGCTTTACAATTGCTAACAATTTTATCGGGCTTTCTAGTTCAATTTTTATTTCCTCCAAATTGAGAAAGATTTTTTTGTGATAAAACTGAAGTGATCAACATTTTTAAAGAAGACAAGAAAAGTAAAGTTGAACATGTATTGACTGGGGAAAATGTCACGGCTGTGTCACGACCACCACATCGCTCATCCGCATCCAAATTTGCTTCGAACCCAGCAGCAGCGCTTAGCCATTCCACTTCCTGAGCTCTTCATTACTAACTGTCTACATATATTTAATCTTATTGATCAACTTTCCACTTTATCACTGTGTTTTTCTGTTGATTGAAATATATTTTATGTTCTCTCACCAACATCCTATTGATTTTTGTTTTTGCTGTTATTGTATTGTAACGGCCCAGAACAAGAAAGCCCAATAAAATTATTAAAAATTAAATTTTTTTTTTTTTTTTACTTGATTCGGGCTCAAGCTCAAATTATTATTGCTAAATTATTTGCAAGCTCAGTTGTATCGATTAATGTTATATTTTTGCAGAGACAATTTCAAAACCAAGTCAAATACTACTCCAAAATAACACGGTGATACAAAGGTTGAGAAAAAAAAATTATTCAGGGGTTCTCAGGCACCAATTCTGTCTTGTTGGAGTCCATAGTGAACAAAAATATCGTTAGTTCCTTTAGATCACTTCGAAAAGGGTTTTTACAGCGGGAAATGTAGCGAATAACGGGATTTGTTGCATTTTTAAAATGAAAGAGTTATATCTTTTGTTGTTTCTCAACGAATTTTTTTTTTTTTTTTTTTTTGTTGCAAGAGCTTGATATTACCTTTCAAACAAGCTATAAATATTGTAAATCGCATAATAAATAGCTGAGTTATAGTGGTTGAAGTGCAAAAAAACAATTTTCACAAAATGTGTTTTTCCAAAACTGGTAAATATAATTAAATCCGTTAAAAAATAAATGAATTATGCAATTTTTTTTCAAACACATATTTTTAGCCACCAAACCACTATTTACAATTATAGCGTTTTCACACTGACTGATTTTACCACGAAACTGGTTTTAACGTTGAAACCAATCAATTTCGTTTTTGATGTAGTACATTTTTAACAATGATTCTACTGATAGCTTGTACGGGATTCGAACCTCATGCCCCATTAGCCATCGCAAGAATTAGAACGAATGGATGTACAAGCAATTCAAGCAGAGCGCTGATTTTGAATTTAGTCATTATTTTGGTAAAAATTTAATATGTAATATGCTTTTGAATGGTGTTTTTTCAGGTTGACTTCACCTTGCGCCTGTTTTCTGTCTTGTTTTTTAAACAAACACAAAACTGCTAAGCTTTTTTTTGCTTGCCTGCAGAAACACCCAGAGTCTTCGGCAGGAATCGAACCTGCGACCTCGGAGACTCGAATTATTAATCATTCATCGAGGCGCTCATTCCGAAATTTTCAAAAGTGGCATAATGTTGGTGGTCCTTACAACAAATGTATAGAAAGCTTTAGACCACAGATGCCCAGTAGTGGCTGATATCAGCAAATTAAACTCACACGTATTATTACGCTCTTTTGTTTGATCGTCAATCAACCAATAGGAAATCACCATGTTGAGTGGGAGAGACAAACTACACTTGCAGAAATTCTGTGTCTTATTATTGCGATATGTATATTAATGATATCAGCCGAAAAGTATTTTATGTTACAAAATGCTTCTGATGACATGCAATGTCTTATTTGTCATAAGACATTTAAAAAAACTAAGAAATATAATTTAAAAAAAAAACATTTTGAAGGTGTTCACAAAGACATGAATAAAATGAATAGCAAATTGTTTTCTTCCAGTGTTATTTCGTCACTCTCACCAATACTACTACCATGGCCATCTATGCTTTAGACGCCTTTTACTCAATTTCTCTCTTTCTCAAGTAGTATGAATTTAAACGCCTAAAAGTAAAATTTTCCCATGCTGATTGTTTAACGAACTGCCCCAAACAAGCATGAAGCGTGTGATTTCGTGTAAGAAGATCAAGAATATTTCTCTCTCACTCTCTCTCTCATTTGCACGAACTTTGAGTACGGGAACAGATATCTTCCAAATTGGGATCCTGCGGGCTCCCAATGTTGAATACGGGATCACAACTAAAATTCTCGACAATTGTAGGGACAATTCGTGGTTGATAATCGTTCTATTATTCGAACTGTCAAATTATGTATTACAAACTTTTATTCAAATCAAATAAATTTAAAAAAACCAGCATATTAGATTAATTTTGATACTGCAAAACAAAACTATGTGAACAAATATTTGCAGATTTCTACCATAAAAAAATGCTTATATGTATGCTTGAGTGTGTCGATAAGTTCACACATTTGTAGTCGCCTACGAAATGTTGACGTTGTTGGCCGAGTGTTTATGTGTTCGTATTAACTAAACGTGAGCATAAAACGTCTTGTTGGTATAACTTCATAGTGTGCAATAGTGAATTGCTCTCTTATTTTTGCACTTGCTTTCATGAGTGCACAAATATCGCTGTTCTCTTAAATAAAAAACACACAATAGCATTTATTCTTCTTCCAACCAATGCAATATTTATTGTTGTTGGAAATAAAATTTCAGTACTGAATATTATGTTTCAATAGTGTCTGTTGATATGAAATGAAATGAAATTTAAGTTATTTAATATAAAATCGCGCGTTGGAAAAATTATGTTTCTACATTCAAACATTGAAGAAAAATTTATTAATCATGTTTTAGAAACAAAATTTTAATTGGAATTATTTCTAAAATATTTTTTTTTTATTGTTATTAATATTTTTAGTTTTAACATATAACATAATAACATTTTTTTTATTCATAAGTTTTTAATTCCTTTGTTCTTAATGTAGAAACCATAGTAGCTTGAATTTTTTACGTTCATTTATGATTAAAGAAAATATAATTTAAATTTTTTCCTAAGAAATTAAAGCTTTTACTTTAAAAAAAGTGTAAGTAAAATGAACTATTGAACAATGTGAAGTGTGCAACATATTAATTGCACACTTGATAAAACTGTCCACTCAAATCAGGTGCAATGATTTTTGCATTGTTTGCTCTCTTGTTCTCTGCATTTACTGTTCAGTCATATTCCAATACAAATACAATCAATATTTGCTCTTTAAAAATATGCAATATTGTATACTTTTTTATGTCTTGCGCTCACATTTAGTATTAACAGACATGTAAAATTTACTTTGGCGAGTGTTGTTGTTGTTCTTGTAATTTGCATTGCTCAGGTATGCAAAAGTTGGTACAATTTCACTTAGCACAATTTAGAAGCCAAATATTTATTTATCATGTACTGATGCCTGTTATTTATTTTAAGCAACGTAAACTGATTGCCTAAATATAAATTACAACTTTTAGAGAAGATTTATGTATTGTAGTCAGCATTGCCCGCGTTTTCAGTACACATTTTGTTGCTTTCAAATTTTGAAAGACCAACATTTGGGAGGGAGGAGTTCAGAATGGTAGATAGTGAAAATGGTGAAGGGGAATGCAGGAAACGGAAAATAGCACTAGCGCGCACACTACAATGAATCCAGCTGAACGTTGCTCCCAACAGGGGAAATTTCCGAAATGCTAATGAAATTCTCTCTATACCAAACTCTTTGACGAAGATCCACTAGCATGGGACAGTACTGACTGATACAATGAGCCTAATGTTAGATCTGTTAAGTTTCGATAGTTGTCTCATCCTTCTTGGGTCTAAACAAGGCCGTAAGTTGCTCGAATTGAAACCGCAGCGAAGATTTTAACAAACACTTGGGATTGGTAGGACCCTTGTTCCTTAGCATTTAATAAATTGAAATACTTGAAACAACATTTTCTAACATAAAATTTTATAAGTGTTGCTTTCCACTGCATGTATTATTATCAGTAACGTGAAGCGATTCAAGCCTACCTAGAACAAGTTTTTGCAAATCGGGATATAATTGACTTCTCCATTGGGACAGAGGAAGAAGTTAATTTTTAATCTACTGCAAAAAGTTGATTTCTTAAGATCAAAATCATTAGCTCGGAGGTGGCACACTTTGGATATAAAGTTTAAACTCTGAACTTACGCTTGCGCGGACTAGCTATCTCTAGACAATTTTAAGTGGTCAGATGCTGATGGCATAACCTTATTATTGGTATCATGACCTCTTATTATGTTGCTAACAAAACTATCGTAGAGCTTTTGTGTTTTTTATTATGCGCCTATCACGGTAAATGGAAATAATTGACAACCAAATAATTGTTCATTGATCTCTTTGCCATTTATTGTGGGTTTTTCTTTTTTTATGCTTTTCTCTTTTATTTCTTTTCAATAACATAATAATAGATAACTATGTATGTATGTGGTATAGTTTTAATGATTAAATATTTTTGTGTTAAACTAATTTAATTTGCCTAATAAAACTCAATTAATATATTTAACGATATAATAGTTGTGAAAGTAATTTAAAGAAAATAATGATAATAATAGAAATAAGACTACAAAACCATTTAACTAAAAAATTATAATAATAATAATAAAGTACTTCTTTGTTAAAACAGCAAACAAAAGTAACAATATTATAGATTAAAATTAGGAAAGAAAGAAAAAAATACATAGATAGGTTATATACCTAAAAGTATGCAACGAATAACAATTTGTAACGATTTCAAGTTTGACTTGCAACAATTAAAGGAAAATAAAACTTAAAAGAACGCATACAGTTAGGCTTAACACTTAACCTTTATAAACAATATAAAATTAAATTGCATTCATTTAGCTCCTTCATCCATCTTTTCTTAAAGGACAACAACACTCTTAAGATAATAGTTAAAAACTTAAGTGAATTTAATTTGGTCAATTGTTATTAAATATATGTTGTATATATAATAATTTTTATTTTCCTTGCTAGAAGATCCATATACATATAATGTGATTGAAGAAGCAAAAGCTTAACAAAGCCTTTCAAAAACCTTTTCTTTCGAATCGAAATCGATAAATAACTTGCCGACTTTTTTCTTTTTCCAAGACCATATCACATATGCCGTTCGTATTACGGTTTTAGTGCTGCCACTTCCCATGAATTTAATTGTGTGCCATAACGATGCGGCAACAAATCCATCATTACACTTACGATACGGTCAGACTATCAAATATTAGGCGACAAAAAACGGGACCACTATTCTCTTGTCTCGGCGAAGCACGTGCACTCAAACCAGTGTTGCCAGTTTTTTTTTTCTTTTAGTGTTAAATTTGGGGTATTAAATTATTTAGAGGGAAACAATATATAATGTCATTTCTTTGAATTTTTTCCGTTTCTTAAGATATGGGAAAATTAAAATATCTCAGAACCTTTGATAAAATTGCAACTCTTTTTATGAAAATGTCAAAAGAACGTAAAGAGCGCAGAAGACTTAGGAACTCTTAATATTTTTGGAGAAACTTAATTTTTTCTAGATACGCAAATAACAATTTCCAGCTGCCTTTAAATATGTACTTAGTTCTCAAAATATGTGAATACAAATAAATCAAAAATTTATAATAAATATACATACGCCTGTAGTCATAACATATGCATTGAAAAATACATACATACATATAATCAGTTGCTTTTACTGCTTTTTTATTGGGGAAAGTTAACAATTTTAGGCATTTTCCACATTGTCAATGCATTAATATTGGTGATTCGCAAACTAAAGCGGAATGTTCACCAACATTTTCTACAAGGATTTTTGTAGAAAAACATTGAATTTTATGGGGGGGTTTTAAAATTTTTCCGGGAGGAAAGAAATACATTGATATGGGGAACACTGATTCAAACAACTAAAAATACGTATATGGGCACATCGACAAACAAGAGAACAAAATCAAACGCCGGCGAAAATGAGCAAAAACATAAAATTTTACAAGAGTTTTTTTTAAAGTTTTGTTTGATCAAGGAACAAAAACAAAATTTACAGCAAACAATAATTATTTGGTCTTACAAATACTTTTCAAGAACAAACACAAATTTCTTCCAAATTTTATCGGTACTCGTGTTAAAGGGCAGTTCAGACTAGATACTGTTACGTTTTTACTCTTCAATAAAAACGCTTTTTACGGATTCTTTCAAGGCGAATCCATTACAGGTGCATACCAATTCGCTTCAGCATTTTTCCACGATTTTATCTTCTGAGTTGTCAAAGGCGATAGAAAACGACAACAAAACTTGTGACGTCTTGAGACAAAAATGTTGAAGCGAATTGAATTGCAACCACCTGTACTTGATTCGCCTTGGATTCTTTGATTGCAACCAAGGCGAATCAACTACAAGGTGGTCGCAATTCAATTCGCTTCAACATTTTCTCTTGAGTTGTCAGACGTTTTGTTGTCGTTTGCTATCCGCTTTGACAACTCAGAAGATAAAATCGTGGAAAAATGTTGAAGCGAATCGGGATGCGGTCACCTGTAATGGATTCGCTTTAATTGCAACACACTCAGCTATTTTATTTACAGCACTCTCACTTCCGTTCAATCTTTGTTAATTATAAACAGAATTGTTTACTATTGCAGGTATTTTGTAAGAGACTTTCTTCCTTCTACTCAAACGAAAATTAATCAGCCCAATCATGAATATTCTCAAGGAATTTTATTCTTAAGGAAAATACGTTTCTCGAGAAAAAATTCCTCCAATCATAAATTACCTGAGAAACAAAAAAATAGAAGTTGGTAATATCGAAATTTGTTATAGGAAAAAACAAAAAACATATGTTTTTAAAATACCTATTTTTTCCTCCGCCGACTATTTTTCCCCTTCGATGTGGCTAAAACAGGGACGGTTAAAAAAATTTCCTAAGGAATTTTTTATCAACATAATAAGAGAAATGGGAAAAGAGCTCAATCTCTTCGTCTTGTAAATATTCTTCATACAGGTCTTCAGCCATTTTGTAAAAAAAAAATTTTAACAGCAATAAGCTAAATAAATGTATGAACATTCAGGCCAATCATGAATGATAATTCCGTGAGAGTTTTTTCTCTTTTCGCATTCCTCTTATTATGTTGATAAGTTCCTTAGGAAATTTTTTTTACCTTCCCTGTTTTAGCCACATCGAAGGGGAAAAATAGTGGGCGGCGGCAAAAATAGGTATTTTAAAAACATATGTTTTTTGTGTTTTCCTATAAAAAATTTCGATATTACCCACTTTTATTTTTTTGTTTCTCAAGTAATTTATGATTAGAGGAATTTTTTCTCGAGAAACGTATTTTCATTAGGAATAAAATTCCTTGAGAATATTCATGATTGGGCTGATAATTGTTATTTTTTGCATAATAAATAGGCAAAATTAACGCAGAAAATTGCAATCATCTGCCACAGTGCTGGCGAATTTTAAAATTAACGCGCCTCATCTACACAATTCTTTCATACGGTGGCTCGCTGATTTTCAAAAGGAAAAAAAATTGTTTGCAGTTGTTCACCCACTGCAAACAAAATTAAAATTTGTTCAGAACCGATGGGTGAATCCAGCTCTACTTCCATTTAGCTACGTATTGTTGATCAATTCTATTTTTTTTTTTTTTATATTTGTAGTAGTGAAAAAAGAATGGCAAATAGCTGCTTATACTCTGGGCAGCAGGTTTCAACTTGTTTGAATTTGCATGTTTCTATGTGCAGTTTTATATGTACATATGTGAAGCATTGAAATGAAAGCGTTTGCAAGCATAAGAATAAGAAATCAGTTGAAACTGTGGTTGCTCTGTGTGAACACTAAGCCAACTTTAAAAGAGAATTGACAAGAGTTTCTTCAACAAAAAATGATTTGTATGAAGCGGGGCTAGAAAGAGGAAAACGATTTATTAATTGTTAATTACTTTGGCGGGCAAATTCCCAATGAGTGATGATTGTTGGCGTGATTTACGCTGTTGTTTAAAGATTTAAAAAAAAATACCTTAAACATTAACATACAGAAATGCGTAGAAACCCGAATTCCCTATACATATGTATTTCCGTTTATAAACTCGCTAGTTATTTAGTAATGAAATTATTTTTCTCTGTTAAAGAGTCAAGGTCAGTCAGTAGTCCTATTTAAATGCCGTTTACCAATGGAATTTAGCTCGCTGACAGGGTGGAGAAAAGAAATTAGAGGAAAAAAAACAAAAAACAAACAACAAACAAAAAAATATTTAAAATTAAATTCTGTAAAACTTGCATGCTGCTTAGATAAAACAATTTCTTAGTAAAAGCTTTGTATTGTAAATATTTGTTTAAGACTTTCGTGTTTTTTTTTTTTTTTGTGAGTTTCTTCATAGAACACGCCTGTGTGGTTGAGTTTAAAATAAAATTTGATAATTATGTAACAGTTACTCACAGAAATATTTTCCTTACACATTTTCATCAGATACTTTGCTTTCTTTCCCTTCACAAAATTTATGTTATTCAATAAAGAAACACTGTTAGATGGTTAAAAAAAATCAAAAAAAAATCGCAACAGCAAATTTTTCTTTTATTAAGAACTGCGCAATAGCAAAGTCACAAAAGTATTTTGCTTTTGCAACTGTTGTGGTTAACACAATTGCTTTTATTATGGTTTTTCTCAGGTAATGGTACTTGCCCAGTCGCAGCTGACTGCGATTCTCTTGTTTTTAATTTGCTGATGTGTGTAGTTTGCCGGGAAAGAATTGAGTTGTTTAGAGAAAAACATAATTTTATATCCAAAAATAAACTTAAATTATTTATTCGCTATAAGAGCCAATTGAAATGTATTATTTTAGGTTTAAAAATATACCCTATTACTGTTTTCTGTCTCTTTCAACCGTCTGTAAGCCGTCGACATTTCGTTGATGCAAATCAATTCATCCATAGACTCGAAAAATCTTAAAAGAATGTTTGAAAATTCTCATGAACAAAATGAGAATTAGAAATGTTCAAACAAACTTTTAATACAGAAAACATTTAGCCTCGAGCTTTAAAAATGTTATCTAAAAAATCTTTATGAAATAAAACCTGTTAATTTTGTGTTCATAAAATAATATGCCTTAAAATATATATTAACTGCCTGTTCCTCAATGTCTAAGTCTGGCGATTGTTCGCATTCGCAAGCGAAAGAAAAGTGTTGTGAGTTCCTCTATGATATTGTTTTATTCAATCGATGACTTGATCGACAAGTCGAAAAGACGTAAGTGTTTTCATACAAATTCCGATTCCTCTATATCGATCATGTCGTCAGCACTGCGAACACAAACGTCATAATCAATCACTTGCTGTTTTGCTATCGAGTGGGTGTTTTTATAGAAAAAATTTTTTATTTAATTAATTTCTATTATTTGAACTTTTTCTCATATAATTATTTCTGTATTAAGTTTATCAGGCTCAAGTTCTTTCTATAATTTAATTAATATCAATCACAAAGATAATATAGAAAGAACTTGAGCCTGATAAACTTAATACAGAAATAATTTTATATTTATTTAAAAAAAAAACAGGGAAATAAAACTAGGGACCTTTTTCTCACCTGCGAACGTGGTCGTTCGTTCGCACAATTACATTGAAAGCAAAAACAAAATATTGAAAAATATTGTTTTTACTTTCAATGCAATTGTGCGGACGAACGACAACGTTCGCAGGTGAGAAATAGGCCCTAGAAAATCTACATATTTTTTTTATTTTTATTTAGTAAACATATTAAAGAATTATCATATGTAAGGATGTGGTTTTCCTAAACAGTTCACTTGTTTGCTGGATGGAAGAAAATCCTGGGTTTGCCAGACGAATACCAGTGTTCAGTACGTCAAAGTACTTATTAGCTCTGTTTCTTTACTTTTTGGGCAAAGTTCGGTAAAATGAGAGTAAACTATAATTTCTCTCAATAAGAGACAAAAATGCACAAAAGTACGGAAGCGAATAAAAACAAATATTTTACCACAAAAGAAAACGTCAGGGTTGTGACAGCTCAATTTATAAAATAAAATTTCTATGTATTTTATTTAATTGTGTTTAAAAAAGTTTTCTCCAAACAATTAAAATGAATGAAATGCATAAAACTTTTTAGGAACACAACAACAGAACTCATAAATTCATATACATATGTACATACATAAATGAATTCGTAAATAGGTATATTTAAGTATATAACAATCAAAAATTTTTTAAAGAATATTTTTTCACACTAATTTCCAATTTTTCTTTTAGCTTCCGCAAAACATTTACATATTTCTCCTAGGTATGTTATTGTTTATTTTTTGAAACAAATGACAGGCTGAACTACTTGCCCAAACTAACAGGAAGAAAAAGTACGGGCTCTTTCGTGCAAAAAGAAGCAGCATAATGTTCTCTCACAAATACTCTCATTTGCCCAATTTTTAAGTACGGGAACGCTTTTCGAAACAGAGCTATTAAATGTTAATTAAAATACATACTTTTAAATTTCATAAAAAATAAAATGTTGCTCCAATACATTTTAGAACAAATTTGATATGAAAAATTTGTTCTAAAATGTATTTCAAAAATGTTTTATTTTTTATGAATACCGATGTAAAACACCACAAAAATTATTTCCGCACTTTCAAAATGTTTGCTTTTTTATTTTGTACTTACTTATGTAAGTATTTAACAGGGTTGTATTTGCACAAGCACAATTTAGTAGTTTTTGTCAATAATTTAATAAAAAAAAAAATCAATAAAAACGAACGAAAGCTGTCGAAATTGATGCGAAATCGAGCGACTACATTTCGATCGCAAGAAAATTATAATTCTTGCGACATTAGAGGAACAGGCAGTAATTTTTTTTCAAACCCGTATTGTTATGCAGTGTGTGTGTTTTTTTTTTCTTCTTTGTGATGGCAAAATATTTATGTGAGTAACTGTATGTAAGTGTATGTTTTTCTCTTCAATTACTTTATAGTTAGGTATTTAATTTGTAAGGACGCTGAGCACGTTATACATTCATGTTTGTATGTATGCATCATGTATGTATTTAGTTATTTTGATTTCTGCTTGTTTAGTTTTTAGTTTAATATATTTCTCTTTTAGATCTGCATAAGGCGCTAAATTATTTTCTACATATGTATAGTATGTAAGTGTATATATTTAATATATGTATGTATAATAATAATAATAATTTCTTTTACTTAGCAGTATTTAATTTACTATTTAACTTTGTTTTTAGTTTCCTTATTAGATAATAATGCGTTTTTAACACTCGTTTTCTTTTAAATATTGAAACTTTTCTTTTATTTTAATGTTTTGCATAACAAACAAAATGATTCTTTTTCTTTTTATTAACTTTTAATATGTATAAATATTTAATATATCTTTTTGTTTATGTAGTTTAATATATTTATAGAAAGTAAGTAAAAGAAAATTTAAGAAAACCAGTTTTATTTATAATAAACACTTAAATACTAAAAACAAAAAAAAAGAAAATATTTTGTGGTAATATTTTCGAACAAATATTTTTGTTAATTTGCGTTTTTTTTTATTTATTTATTTTTTTTCTCTCTAAATTACTTAAAATATGTTTGAATACATATAAATATGTTAGATTTACTAATTTCTTAATTTAAATACAATATTTTATTTTATTTGTAACAGGGAGGACTGGAAGTGGTAGTATTTGATAAACAGGTGTGGGGGGGTGGGGAGAAGGAAGTAGGGAAGGGAGGTGTGTGTTTGTAGTTGATAAAACGTATATTTGCAACTCAAAAGGCAGCTAATTTCTTTTTTAAATCATTTCATTTCATAAACTTGTAGTTTTTTTAATTTATTATATATATATATATATATATATATATATATATATATGTATATATTTTTTTTTAAATAAAAATACATTTTAGTTGTATGTAAATCTTTTATATAAAAAAAATCGTAAAAAATTTACCTCTATAATTTTGATTTACCAAGTTCATCTCATCCAGGGTGCTTTACGCTTAATTTTAGTACGTAAACTTCTCAGGCTTTTTGGTTTCTTTTGAGTTGTTGTTAAGGCATGATGCATACCACCAAAATGATGATTATGATGATTGTTATTATTATTGCTATGATGATTTAGGCCATTGGTGGTGGTGGTATGGCCATTGCTGATATTGTTGTTGTTGCTGCTGTTGCTATTATTGTTGGAGCCAAAGTAGCTTTGTGTATTGTAGCCTTCATCCAGTAAAGATGAATTGCTGCTAGTATTTGTTGAATGTCGATTTGTATTGCCATTTATGGCAACATATGATAAATTAGCCGCAGCAGTGCTCAATAAGGCCATTTTGCTCATATTATGAGGTTGCTGTGTTAAATGGTGATGATGCTGTTGCTGCTGTTGTTGTTGTTGTTGTTGTAGATGTGACTGTTGCTGCTGGTGCTGATGATAATTGGTATTTCTATCCAAAGTGGATATGGTGTGCTCTTCCTCGACAGTTGTAGAAGGTGGTCTTTTAATCGGTGAGTTGGAACTAAGACTGGAGTTTTGACTATTGGTGGTAGTAGAACTAGTATCAATACCTGAGGATAAAGAAAGTGAAAGTAAGGCATCTACGCCATCGCGGTGGCGCTTTTGATCTTCCAATTCTTCCGGTGTGATATTATGGCTAAAAATGAAAATGTGCATAAAAAGTAAAATTAATAATTTTGCTATTTACTGAAGAAGCCCAACCGTGAATATTCTCATAGAAAATATTTTACACGAGCAAAAAAAAAAACATATAAATTGAGCCAGCCAAATAAAAGACTGACTCACACAGCAAGGGTTCCGTTTTGCCGTCTAAGTGGTTGACAAGTGCTTCTTCTGGCACAAGGCACCTTTTAGTTTTTAATTTTTTTATTCTTTTTTTAGTATTTGCCTTTATCTCTTACGGCTCAAAAGCTATAGCTGATTTTCAAATTAAATGGTGTCCTCGTGTATGAACACCAATTAAATTGTAACTTTTTGCTATTCTTAGTATATGTTGTTGTAGAAGCCTGCGAACTACACATGCTGTGAAATCCAGTCTCTATCTCTTGCGGTACAAAAACTAAAGTCGATTTTCATATTAAAGGGTGTCCCCGTAAAAAGGGCAACATTTAAATTTACACTTCTTGCTCTCTTTGGTATTTGTTGTTGTAGAGGCCTGCAAACTACACATACTATGAACATTTTATCACCGGTATTCATAAAAAATAAAGTGTTGCTCAAATACATTTTAGAACAAATTTGATATGAAAAATTTGTTCTAAAATTTATTTTAACAATGTTTTATTTTTTATGAATACCGGTGTAAGTATCTATCTTTTACGGTTCAAAAACTAAAGTAAATTTTCAAATTAAAGGGTGTCCCCGTAAAAAGGGCAACATTTAAATTTTCGCGTTTTGTTCTCTTTGGTACTTGTTGTTGTGTGGGCCTGCTAACGGCATACGTCGTACAAGTCTCGATCTCTTACTGTTCAAGAGTTACAGCTAATTTCAGTTTTTTTGTGTGGGAGTACCTTTAATTATTAGCTTTTTATTGTTTTTGGTAATTGTTGTTATAGAGATTATCTAATTACATGCTGCAAAGATTTCAGCTTTCTAGCTCCTATGGTTCAAAAGTTACAACTAATTTTATATAATTTTCACAGTTTATTGCATGGGGACCCCATTTAGAGTTTCACTTTCTCTTGTTTTTAGTATTTATGGTTGTAGCGATCGGGTAACCACATCTACTGTGGAAATTTCAGCTCTCTAGCTCTTACCATTTGGAAGAATGATCCCTGTGACGGACGAACGAACGGACGTCGAAGTCGCAGTAATGGGTTCCATTTTTACTTATGAGTTCGGAACCCTTAAAAAGAACTCCTTCAATTAAACAGTCCAATCATGAATAATCTCCTGGAATTCTTTTCTCAAGAAAAATATTTTCCTCGATAGAAAAGATTCCTCCAATTATAAATTTCTGGGGACAAAAAAAACATAAAAGAGTGGCATCTTCTCGTTTTAAACGATCATTAATTCTTTAGCACAGATATACATATTAGTATTTCATATAAAAGCATTTGAAAATCCAAATGCCTCATTTTCCCAAAATGTACATTTAAATTTTCATTGCAGCATCAAAGCAGACCATATGCTATTTTTTGGATATACATATGTAATTATGGTTTTTGGTGTTGCCGTACTTTTGTGCATTTTTGTCTATTATTGAGAGAAATTCATGAGTGCTCTCATTTTAGCAAGCTTAGCACAAAATGTATGGGATGAAACTCAATATATAAATTATTATTGTAGATAATACTAGAGATTTTAAATAAAATTGGAATCAATAAATGAAAAAAATAAATAAATCAGTGAATTGTTACAGTCAAGTTTAAACTGCAATTAAATCAGAGAACAGTTTTGTTGGACTAGCGATTGAGCTGTCATTGATTTTTTGGGCATTAAGCCACTAACAAAGCACAACGATTTCACTGCCAACGCTACAAACAAGTGACAGTTATCTGAGAATCATATGCAAACACAACATACATATGTAAAAATCAAAACAAATTAAGAATATATCTAATGAAAAATAACTTACCATTCTTCACTACTTTCGTAAGCAGCATCTGAAGAAGCACAATTACTTTGATTATCTGCACAGCCTTGATGAGATATTTGGCCATTGCCATTTAAAACTAAAGAGGAATTACCATTAATTAAGGGTGTTGAAGCACCACTGCCAGCAGCACTGCCACCACCGCCAGCGGAATATGTGTGATCTTCACTAGGTGAAGAAGTTATAACAGGTGATCTAGAAAAACACACACACACACACACACACACACACACATACACATAAAAATTAAAACGATAATTTTCTACCTTCATAAACATTTTAAACATACCCGTTTTGGAAAGTTTCGGCAAAAACTTTGGGTCCATGTTTTAATGCCAACATAGCGGTAGCGGCATTTACATCATCTATACTATCTGCCCCACAATCTCTGGCCAGACGTTCCATACTTTCGTAGTTACTAAAAGCACCCATTATGGAAGTGGAATTATTTGTGTTGTTGGTATTTACGTTGTTGTTGTTGTTGTTGCCATTATTAGCCAGAGAGTTTCCGTTTGTTTGAACATTGTTTTGTGGATTATTTGTGTTGTAGTTGTATTTATTGCTGTTGTTGTTCTTGTTGTTATTGTTGTTGTTGTTGCCGCTGCTACTGTTGTTGTGATGATTAGTTTTGATTGTACTATAATCGGACGGATATTCATCATCAGGCACGTCAGGCACCACATCACTGATATCTTTAAAGGCTTTCGATAGATTAGGAAACAGATGTGGATCAAAACGTGAATTGATATGTGACGATGGTGTTGTTGATTTTGCACCATCTATAACATCAAAGCCCTGTTGTGATGATGAGCCCATTGAACCGCCTCCCGGACTTTTTAAGCTGATCTTATCAGCTGAAGAATTTTGAAAAAAAGGTGAACGATTAAGAGCTTGTATGAGGTTTTGTCTTTGTTGTTGCTCAACACGCCACAACGATCCTTTGCCCATATTCTAAAAATAAATTAAACGAAACATTAAATTTTGAATTTTTTTTTTTTTTTTGTTATTTCCTTTTAAGTACAGCATCTACATACATCTAATAATAAGTTAACCTTTTCCCTACAATAAGTACAAACTCAATAGAAATAACCTGCATTTTGTTTTTGTAGAACTTCTGGAAACTGTCAAAAAGACTGCACTTCTTCATTTACAGAAAAGAGATGAACGATGAACAGAGTTTACGCTGATTTGCTATGTCGTTTTGACTGCCTTTCATCTCTGTATTCTCTTGACAGTTTTAAGTAGGCAGATGATTAACAACGGTTCAGCTGATGAGGTAGCCCCTTATTATGTAGTTGTATCATGTAATTAACAGTATTTTTGGGGTTGTATTGTGGCTAAGTGGGGTTTGAACACTTGGCACACTGAAAGACAGACGAAGTTTGTTGGTGTCGGAACGGTGCAGTAGAGTGTGTAGTGCACAACTATCACTTGTTTGTTGTTGTAATTTTCAAGCTGTTGCGCTTCATATCATTTTTAGCATGTCATCGTCATTTTATTGCTATCAGCCGTGTGTGTGTGTGTGTGATTGTCCGCAGCGGCTGAGTAGAATTTCTGTCTGTCTATTAATTTCCGAGTTATGTACATATGTAAACTTTGGAAAGACCAAAAGAGAATTCAAAAAATGTCTGCCGAAAACAATTGCCGAAGTGTAAAACAGCTCCAACAGTTCACGACTTTTGGCTTCACATAATAAGAAGCAGCAGCGTGATTAGTAATGAAAACCCACAAAAGAACCGTTACGATACAGTTAATTGAGAGAAAAAAAAAAACAATTGAGCAGGGCTCGTGAGATGCAAATCTTTCGAAGGCCACACACTTAAGAAACAAGAACGATAAAACAAAAGCTGTTCTCTGTCTCTTGATTTTTTTATCCTGATTATGCAAAATAATTATTTTTACACAACTGTATATTTTTGTATAGCAAAAACTGACTCCGTTGTCTACATACATAGATCAGCAATAAATACATAGTATGTTTAACATTTATTACAGCAAACTTTAAACTCTTATTGAAAATCAACATACCATTTGAATAGAAAAACTTATTTTTCTTTTTTTATTTTAAAATTATTAATTTATATATTTGAACGCGAAGAATTCGTTTCTTTTTTGTTTGAAAAAATTTCATGCTACTTCTGCTTTCTAAAGAAATCACTTTGCACTGATAACTTCAAGAAATTTGTAGGCAAAAAAGTGCTACCAAGCAATTCTTTTGAAAAGTGTTACCAGTCTGGCTTTTTATATTTTTAATTTTTTTATATATTTAATGGCTTGCAGTGATTCATATTTATGTTGTATCTTTAACAAATAAAATTTACAAAGTATATATCTCTGCACAGTATAATCAGGGTGATGATGACTAGGCTTGAATTAATTCATAAATGAAGAATGATTCCTTCAAGTGAAGGAATGATTCCTTCAAGGTAAGCAAACTTTCTGTTTGCTTACCTCATACAAACATAGGTTTGTTGATGTTTTCAATTTTATTAAATCTTATTTAATAAAAACATTTTTATGTCATACACATTCACAAGGATACAACAAAAAAAAAAAGAAGAAAGTAAAAAAAAACGCAAGCCATAAAAATTCTCAAGAGCATTGTGCAAGGTTATGTTTGATCAAAGAGCAAATACAATATTTAGGCTCTGATGCTGGTAGTCGCCTCACTTGTTTTTTTTTTTTTACTTTGCCAGTCAAGGTTATCTATTCTGCTAGAGAAATTGATAACAAGTCTCACAGATATACATTCTACAAGTCGCAAAAAGCGATCGTTGTCACGAGAAGTGATAAAACTGCCATTTTGTTTTTGGTATTGACGATTGTTACGGTGTGATATGACTATGAGAATCAGTCACTCAGAGCTAATTTTTCCTTTTCTTTTTAAGATCGATTAATTGTTCGCCGTAAATTTTGTATTGACTCGTTGAGCAAATATAACCTAAAAACATGCACTTCTGAAAGTTGTACCCAGACATATATTTACATATGTAACATATAAATGTATGAAACATGTTTTGTTTACTAATAAAATGTTTTCTTTTCCTACTACAAGTGTTTTTTTTTTATCTCCCATAAGACAAGCTGCAGAAAAAAATTCGAGGGTAATCATAATTTTACTTACCGGTGCCTTTTCGACTTTAACAAAACTTTTGTTCAACGAAAGATTGTGGCGTACACTGTTTTTCCAACCAGTTGGTGCAGTCTTAAAGTAGGGAAAATGTTGAACAATCCAAGCGTAAATTTCTTTAACCGGCAATGCTTTTTCTTGCGAGCCTTCAATTGCCATAAAAATTAAGGAACTAAAATCGGAAATGATATTAATGATATTGAAAATAAAGGGGAAATCCAGTTCACTTACCTAAAACTATAGGGTGGTTTATTGTGTGTGTGCACCAATGGATCGTACGGCACTTTATTTGTATGCTTCTGTTTTTGAGGTGTAGTTTGAATATTGTTGCTGGTATTGATGGTCAGGGATGAGGAGGAGGAGGATGATTTTGGTGTTAAAGATGCATGTTGTTGCTGAGGTGTAGAATTATTAATTCTTTGGCTTGAAATGTTTGAATTACTATTTGATATATCGAAATCTTTAAGAGAATCATTATCATAACTGGAGAAAGAGGTAGGACTGCGTATTGCTTGATTCGGCTGTTGCTGTTGCTGCTGCTGCTGCTGTTGTTGTAAATGATGCTGCAATTGTTGTTGAGGTGTACTACTTAGAGTATAAAATTCTTTGGTTGTATGTTGAGGTTGCGTTTGTATTTCTGGTGAAACCATTAAAGTTGGCGAAGAACTGTTTAAATGAGAGAAACAAATAAGTGATGTTATTTAAATGTTAAAAAAAATTTCGATAAATTGAGCCAAGTGCGGGACTGACTACTACCGGGCAAGTGGTAGATAAGGGGTAAACCTGGTATGGGGTAACCTATAATTTTTAACTTTTTGTTGTTTTTACTATTTGCTGTTGTAGAGGACAAGCAACTGCATACACCGTATAAATTTCCAGCCTCTTTCTCTTACGGTTTCAAAATTTATAGCTGATTTTCAAATTAAAGGATGTCCCCGTATAAATAAATTTTAGCTTTTTGTTATTTGCTGTTGTAGGGGCCGCTGTGAAAATTTCAAGTCTCTATCTTTTACGATTCAAAGACTAAAGTCAGTTTTCAAATTAAAGGGTGTCCCCGTAAAAAGTGCAACATTTAAATGTTCACTTTTTGGTAGTTGTTGGTGTATAGGTCTGGCAATCGCATACCCTGTACAAATTTTAAGTCTCTATCTTTTGCCGTTCAAAAGTTACAGCTAATTTCAAAACTAAAGGTTGTCCCCATGTATAGGGCAACATTTAAATTTTTGTTTTTTTTTTTTTGTTTTTGCTATTTGTGGTTGTAAAGGCCTGTCAAATACATATGCTGTGCTAATTTCAAACCTCTGTCTCTTACGGTTCAAAAGTTACAGTTAATTTCAATTTCTTGTATGGGAGCACCCTTTAGTTTTTAACTTTTTGTTGTTATTCGTAGTTGCCAGTGCAGAACCCACGTAACCACATATCCTATGCAAATTTGAAGTCCCAAAATCTTATGGCATAAAAGTTAAAGCTAACTTTTGCAGTTTCTTGTATGGGACGCCCCTATAGTTCTTAATATTTTGTTGTTTTTGATATTCCTTCAGCTTTTTATTTTTTTCTAGCAATTGTTGTTGTAGCGAAAATATTCCGGGAAATCGTCACGGTTCTAAAGTAGTATCATGGTTTCTTGTATGGGTACATCTTCCAGTTTTCAATTGATTGTCTTATTTAAAGTAGTTATTGCTATAGCGAGCATGCAACTATATATTCTGTGAACATTTTAGACCCCTGGCTTCTGCCGCACCCGAGGTGAATGCACGCTGTAACCAGGGGTGGACAGTATTTGAAATACATGTATTTGAAATATGTATTTTAAATACAAATACGTATTTTGTATTTGTATTTTCAATACGGCTCATGAATGTATTTAGTATTTTGTATTTCAAATACTAAGCGCTTGAGCATTTCAAATATTTGTGCTCTGAAAATAAATTTTTCCAAATACATTTTTAATTTATGTTAGAAAATATGCGTTAAAATTATTGCGAAAAATTTTGCTACTGTTTTATATTTGAAAAATGGCAACACTACCATTTAATTACCAAACGCAAAGACCCTGTGTAAAGTAAACGCAATTGAACGCATACAATGAAAAAATCAAATACAAGAAAAAAAAAACAGTGTTTGACATTTTGATCTAAAGCCTTATACAACTAATAAGGTGTTTCACCAGCTAAACCGTTAATCATCTGACTACTTTAGGTTGTCAAGAGAATGCAGAGATGAAAGGCAGCCAAAACGAGACAGCAAATCAATGTAAGCTCTGTTCATCTCTCTTCTATAAATGTAGCAGCGCCCTCTTTTTGACAGTTTACAAAAGTTGTACAAAAACAAAATGCATGTTTTTTTTATTGAAGTTGTTGTTATTGTAGGGCAAAGGTTACCTTATTAGTTATATCATGATCTAAAGCAAGAAGAGAAAAAAATATCAATCAGCTGTTGACTTGGATAGACTTTATATACATACATATGTATGTATAGCCTTTCAAACGTTTTTTAGAGGTTGCTTATCTGATACCACCTTTGAAAAGCTGGTATTTATGAAAGGAAATAAAAACTGTTTTGATTAAAAGTATTTTGTATTTTAAATACATATGTATTGTTATTACACTGTATTTTGTAATTCAAATACTTGCTTTTAGAATGAAGGAAGTATTTTGTATTTTAAATACATCAGAGCAGGTATTTTGCCCAGCACTGGCTGTGACAGACAGACGGGCAGCGAAGTGTCAGTAATAGAATATCGTTTGCAACGTGTGTATGTATCAGTGAGTGTGGAACCCTAAAAATGTTGTAAGCCAAAGCAAAAAGTTATTTATTCATTTTATTTCTTCTTCTCCAACTTACACCACTACTTTATGATGTTGCGGCTGCTGCTGGTGTTGTGTAACAGATACCGGAGAATTGGCCGCTAGTGGCAGGGCTGGATGACTGACCAGGGTATAACCGGGTGGAATGCCACTAGTTGTTAAAGTTGTGGGCGAAGCAGCTGAGCATGAGGAGGAGTTGGCCGAAGAAACCGATATAAAAGGAGCAGTGCTTGACGAGTTCGAGCTGCTGTAGTTCAAAGCAATGGGCGTTGAAGAGCCGCTTAGCGTAAAGTAAGAAGTCTTACTTAAGGGTGGACTGTTGCCACCATTTATAGCTGCCGTCGACAGAGAGGAAGAAAGCGAAGTGTTTGAGGAAGCAGGTGAAGACACTACAGTGACACCAGAGCCTGCCACCGACAATGACGACGAGACTATTTGTGCTGTGGTGTGATGTGACAAGGGTGATGAAGTTAAATTATTGTTATTGCTGTTGTAACTGCTGGTTGTTATATTGCCGCCTCCTCCTCCGCCGCCGCTGCCGCTGCCGCCGCCTTGATCCAAAACATTCATTTTCTCTCTCAAGTATTTTTTATGAGGATGATGTGTGGTGCTGCCGCCACCACTACTGCTACTGCTGCTGCCGCTGTTATTTGTTTGAGTTGCATTGATTTGTTGTTGTTGCTGCTGCTGCTGTTGCTGCTGCTGTTGTTGTTGTGTTTGTATTTTATGACCTTGATGATAAATTGTGTTAGTAGTATTAAAGTTGCTACTGCTAGTGGAGCTGGTGGTAATCAACGACGTTGCCATATGGCCACCATTGTTATTGCTGTTGTTGTTGTTGTTGTTGCTGTTATTGCCGTTACCATTGACAATGCTATTATTGCCATTGGCAACAATTGAAGTGGTACTGGGCAGTGTTAAATGTTTGGACCCAGTGTGAGTAGCCGTTACTACCACCGACGATGGCGAAGAAGCAACAGCAGTGGCAGCATTATTGCCACCTGAAGCAGAAGAAGGCACTAGGGAAGAATTATTGTTGTTATTTATAAGACTATTGCTGAGACTAGTGGCATTAAGCATATGAGCAGTGTTGCCACCATTCGAGTTGCTGTTCAAAATTTGGCGTGTGGGCAAGAAACTGGTGCCCGCCTTGTATTCCACCACAGTGGTGGTGCCACTGGGACCCACATGCACGGTGGTGGTGGCACCACCTAAGGCAGCAAGGTTGCCATATATTTTTGCATCCTTCAAGTCGACGGCACTGAAGCGTTTGAATTGTTGCTGAAAATCACTAGCACTGAGAGTAGTTATCTGGGTTTCGGGCGGCAATTCAGTTGTGCAACCACCTGTGGCCTGTGTAGAAATTACTTGTTCTTCGCCGGCCAAATGATGAGGCAACTCCTCAATTAAATCATGAGCATTAGCAGCATTGACAATGCAAATATTAGTGTTGCTTAACAACGAACGTTTCTGGGGCATTGTGTTGTTTGTGGCGCCGGTGCTGGGAGTTGTTGTGGTCACAATTTCTTTTATTAAATTGGAATTATTCAGCCAGGCAAGAGAACGTAACTCTTCGTCGTTGTCACTTGTAGTTGTTGTTATAATGTGTTGCTGTTGGGGGTGAGGGTGTTGATGTTGCAGTGCAGCATGGTGGTGAGGATGATGATCATGGTTTGTTGTGGCATCCAAGGGTTCAGTTGCCAGCAGTACTATATTGCCGGTAGCTTGAGAATTGGCATTATTGTTGCTGCTGCCATTCGCTGCCGACGTTATGGCTGTTGTGCTGCCATCGTAAGCTGTAAACTGACCATTACGGTTTTGCTGCAACAATACATATTTTGAAGTGGCCGGCATCGTTGTGGCATTAAATGATGCTGCTGCTGCTGATGTTGCGGATGAGGAATTTAAGAATGTTGCCTTTGTGGCAGAGGCAAAAAAATTATTAAATGTATTTGCTGTTGCTGTATGTGAGGATTGTGCAGCAGTTGCTGCCGCCGTAGAAGATGTGATATTTAAACTATTTGTCAGTTGTGGATGTTGTTGTTGTTGTTGTTGTAAAGCCGTATTATGATGTCTTAGACCATTTGAAGCAGCCGCCACAACGGTAGCAGTTGTCACAGTTTGTTGTAAGGTACGTAGTTGGCTCAAATCGTGAGACGTCAACAATTGTGTTGGATTGTCTAGCGACATTCTAAAAGAAACCAGAGACGAGAGAGAGAGAGAGAGAGGGAGAGAGAAAAAACGTTATATCCATAAATCATAAAATCAAACATATATTTGCAATTATAGATTAATTGTTTGTGTTATTAAAAAGAATTCAAAAATGATTTCAATATTTGCTACTAAACCAAACCAATATTATTTTAGTTCTAAGAATTCGTATCCTAGGTCAAAATAGACCCTCTTTTTCGCTGACATTTCGTTGATACTACCCAACTCAAAAAATCTTAAAAGAATGTTTGAAACTTTATATACTCAACTCGTCAGTAGTGTTGAAAACCTTCGAAAAAAAAAAACAGTTCTGTTTCCTAACATTGATGTTAACAATGTTTTCAGTACGTGAGATTTAAATGTAAAATATATTTATAATAATGAAGCATTAACAAATAAATAGTTTTCCATTATTGACCAAAAAAAAAAAAACGTGACCATTATTTTCTGACTGACCTTTATTTTGAACAAATGCGAGGTTTATTGAAAAGAAAAGATGAATTTTAAATTTTTGCGGACTGTGTACATTCGAAATGTTTTGTTGGTACACTAGTGTTAGTCCTATATTGGTTTGTTTGCTGAAATTTGTTACGTTTGTGTGTATTTCTCGTATTTTGACTTTTAAACAAAAATTGAACAAAGAATACGTATTAAATATCCATAAACCGCTAACACACCAACATTGAAGCTTGAAAGGTTAATTTCAATTAAGTTCAAACATTTTAAATTTTTTTGACATAACCTGATTTTTTATCGATAACTTCAACAAAAATTTTGACAGTTTTGCATTGATCTTAATATAGCTGAACTTTTTGCACATACTAAATTCTACTATTACATTACATTTGCACTGTTCTCCAAAACTTAAACAATGCAAGAAAATTGTAGGCCCGTTATGTCAAAAAAAATTTAAATTTTTCAACTTAAAATTGACATTTTAAACTTGAATGATGCTGTGTCAGCGATTTATGGACAATTTTTGCGATTTAACGCTTTCGATCAAACCTATACCAATTAATGAAAGAAAAATGAAGTTTTAATGATTTTTATTAAATGTTACATACATTTTTCAATATTATAATTTTTAATTTATCAAAAAACTTTTCTAAGTTGCACATATTGATTTTTCAACATTGGAAATGCGACTTTACCGACCACAGATGTATGTATGTATTTTAAATAAAATTAAATTTTTTTACGTTTATATTTTATTTATTGATTCATCAAGAGAATTTTTTTCGTTTTCGCGCGTAAAAATGCGTGATTGAAAAATTTTTGCTCGTGGGCGTGCGTGAAATCGTTGAGGTTCAAAAAAATTCTCGTGCGTGAAAGTACGTGAGGAAAATTATTGTGAGCCGAAAAAAGCACTCACGTACACATCAGACCCGTACCAACCCAACTTTGTGTGTGTGTGTGGGGGGGAGGGTAAATAAATTTTTGCAATTTTTAACCTATTAATTTTTTAGAAAAACGCGTAGGGTAAGGAGATACGTGGGGGGCAAAGCCCCCCCCCCTAGCCCCTGGTTTGCTATGGGCCTGGTACACATCTCTAGTTTAAAGCCAGGTTGTTGGTGCAAAAATAAAATAACGGTAGGTACAAACCACAAAAACTTTTTGATATTCAACGGATCTGAGGGTCAGAAGTATTGATTGTGAAGGGTATGTATTTAAGATTCGGCCCAGCTCTCTTACTTGCTTTTAATAAAATCACAAATAAATTGTATTTAATATATTTTTGCCAGACTACAAATATTGGACTTGCAAAACACTTGATGGCAGCCTTTTTTACGGTGGTGAATATTATACCTACTTTCTTCTAATTGAAAACATTTACACACATTGTAAAAGATTCTGTAAGTGTACAAAAGTAAATTTCTTTTCCTTTGTATACATACATATTTGTATGTATATTCCATAATATATATGTACATATGTACCTACATACAAAAATTTTACCGGCATACTGAAAAATACAATTAGTGTGAAAGATGTTTAGCATCACTGGATTGATTCACATACATACATATGTACATACTATGTATGTACATATGTGTATGTTCTTATATGCAAAATTATAGTTGTTCTTCTTAAACACATACCTACATACATACATATATACCTATGTACATATGTATGTACCTACATACATAATTATTTAAAATGTCAAAAAAAATTTATGGTTGCTTTTTTATATAAGAAAAAAGGAAGAAGAAGAAGAGCAAACACACAAATGATCGATAACAAAAATCTCTATAAATAATTTTATTGCTGCACCAACACAAATGCGCACACATGAAGTTATAGGTAAAATGTTGTGCTATAAATAATAATGCACGCTTGCAGCATTTAAAGAAAACTTATACATACAATTTTATTTAATTTATTTTTAAACAATATTCTAATTTTCTTTTAATTCTGTACTTTTTGTTTATACCTATTCTTCTTTTAGTGGTGCGTTGTGCGCGAGTTGTGTGAGTGTGCATGTGTGTGTATGAAAAAAATAAGAAAACAACAACAGCAACAGCAACTCATATTGTCAACTGAGCTGAAAAAGATTTTTAACGAGGTAAGTTTTATTATTTATTTTTATTTAAGTATTTCATCACTGTTTATCTGCTTTTGGTTTCTATAACAGAAGAATGTGATAAAAAAAATTAAAAAAAAAAAAAAATAACAGCAATCAACAAAAAATAAGTACAGTATTTATCGGATATAAGAAACTTGAAAAATCCACGAAAAAAGTTTCTTATAAGCGTTTCTTTCTTATATACAATTATTTTATATAAGAAACTTATTTCTTATATAAGTAGCTACGGCCATAAGGCATTTGTTTCTTATATGAATATACGAGCTTTTTTACCTTTTTATGTATATACGTAGATGTATGTATGTAGGTATGTAAATAGAAAAATAAAACAAATCAAATTTTATTTTATTAACCCCTTTAGTAAATAGATATAAAAAACTAGACAACTTCAATTTGAAAAAAAAAATTATATGTAGTAAATACATGTACATACATACATACATATGTAATTCATTTTGTATTATTTATTTATTTATTTACGAGGCAAGAAACAAAAACTTCTCATGAGCACTAAAAGTAAAAAAAAAACGTTGTTGTTGTTGTTGTAAAACTGTCAGAAACAGAGTTGTCCATACAAACTACATAAATTCAGTGTTGCCCTTGAAAGTTTCTTATATAAATTCTTTTTCTATACATTTTGTGGTTTTGGTGATCAAGAAAAATGTTCTTTTATCAGTTTTTTCTTATAAGTGTTTTTCTTATATAAAACTTTTTTTTGTTAGAAAAGCACTAAAAAGATATGGTGTTTTTGCAATGTTATGTTTCTTATAAGCGTTTTATTTTTATATGAGATGTTCTTATATCCGATAAATACTGTACATCCATTTAGAACTCCCGTAGAATCTACATACATATGTACAGTCAAATCCCGGTATAACGAACGATATGTCAGGGGAATTCGTAATGCCTAACAACTTGTTATATCACCAAATTTTTCTGTCTCTTTCTTTTTACTACAATGAAATGTTTACAAAAACTAATTTGTATTATGGAAATAACTTTACTGGCTGGTTTTTGTATTCTATATCCCAGCAAGACCAATAAGGGTCATATGATGCACATTACTGATGGGTTTGAACATCATAGTTTCTATCATTTTCTTGTGGGCAAAATGAAAAATAGGCTTTCCCTATCACCAGCTTTACTTTTAGTTAAAAAAAAAAATGATTTAACTCGTTTATATACGGAACGTAAAAAAACCTCGGTTTTTCGCTATTTTTGTTTGTTTTTTGCTTTTACATCTTTTTACCCTCTTTTAATAGCTCACCGTGCTTTTGCTTCTGCAAGAGATACCATCACTGGTAAATACTTATGTATGTATGTTTCTACACAACTCTGTGAGAAGAGAAATATGCATACACACATGAGAATAATTCTTATAAACAAAAACAACATACCGAAGCATTTGAAGTCTCCATGGTTACCTAAACGTAAACAAATCATTTTGCGGAGAAATTGAGTGTAAAAAAGGAAAGAAAAATTGCAAATAAACACCAGGCATGGAAAATTTTTCACTATTATACAATTTAGCTAAATGAAAGTGGTAAAAAAATAAAAAAAAGCTTACTGCTTTATTCATAAAAACTAAAATCTATTTGTAATATCTACCTATGTATGTGCATGTATGCACTTACATTAATAATATACAATTCCGTATGTACCTTAACATACATACATATTGATTAATAAGCAAGATGATTTAAATACGGAGTTTGTGCAAAAGAAAAGGTGAATTTTGAACTTTCACGGGCTGTGTACATTCGATTATCGAAAATTGTTTCATCTTCGTCATGGCACTATCAGCCAATTTGTATTAGTAGTTTGTTGTTGACAACTGCAAAAATTAGTGATGTGTGTGTGTGTTTTTCAATTTTCGACTTTTGAAAAAAATGGATCAAAGAATTTGTACTAAAATTTGCGTTCAAAATTTAATAAAATGCTCCTAGGCGCTTGAAATGTTGACTGTGGCATTTGGCGAGTCCACTTTGTGTTTATAAGTGGTAGAAGTGTTTTACGGAAGGCCGAGAAGAAGTTGATGATGGTGAGCATCCTGAAGTTGCAACCACGTCAACGACTGAAGAAAACCTTGAAATAATAGAAAAATGGAAAATCATCGAATCACTATTAGGAAGTTGCAGAGAATAGTGGCATATCAATCGGCTAATGTCATACAGTTTTCTCGAATGTTTTGGACATGAAATGTGTCCTTTTACACCAGATTTGGCTCCCTGCAACTGCTCTCTCTCCAAAACTGAAGAGACCAATGAAAGAAAAACGATTTGCCACAATTGAAAACATAAATTCAGAATCGAAGAACGAGCTGATGGCCATATCGAAAATATAATTTCATTCAATAGCTGCGAGTAAGGGAAGAAGCACTGGCATAATTGTATCATAAATGAGGAGGTTTGCTTTGAAGAAGACAAAATAGGTATTAATGAATAAATATTTATCAAAAAAATTAAAGATTCACATTTAGTTTTGAAAAAATCTCGCATTCATACCTTTTACTCCCAAAGGAAGCATAGCGGCATTCGGAGATGTATTGAAGTAGTTGATAGGTACATATTTGTAGTTGTTTTAAAAGCTTGACTTTTTTTTTAAATAAGATGTGATATTTCATCTATTTTAGTTTGTAGGTACATAAAAATGTACATAATCACAAATATTTGCGTGGTTACGTACGTTTAATGCACACGCTAGTATTTGTGCACACGACTTTTGACTTTTACGAGAGAAGAGAAATTTTTTGTGGTGCTCTAGAAAACGCACCGGCAAACAATGATGCCAAACACATAGACAAAAATCACATACATATTTCCAAGATACTTTTAAGTTACTAATTTTTAATTAAACGAAAAACACTAAACTAAGCATGGGTATTTTTTTAAATTCTACAACTTTATTTTTTAACATTTAAAATATCGATCCATTTTTTTCAATGTTAGTTAATAAATGCAATAATAGTGCATTTATTAAATAACATTGAACAAATTGCCGCCGACGACATTATCATCAACGATTTGTTCATGACATGTCCTAGTCCTCATGGGCGACAGTATCTTTTACGATATCAAAGCATATGTACGACTACATGAGCGACTTTGTCGTGTAAGCTTTCCTGTATCACACTGCCTAGGATAACATAACGGACATTGTCTCATAGGATGTGCTCTATGAACGCACATGTACAACTGCCCAAGCGACATTGTCGTGTAAGTTCTATCTACCAGGTTCTATCAACGACAACGTAACCGAAATTGTTTTACAAAGTGTCCTCCATCAGCACGTATGTAAGAACGACTACATGTAGTGCTCATGTCGTGTAAGATATTCTCTAAACGAACAAAAATAGTCTGTTTGCAAGAAGCGTTTTGTAAGAAACAAAAATTAATGTATAAAAAAGAGCAAAATGTTTTTTGCTTTGACAATACACTAGAAGAGTCACCAGTTTACCGAACTACAAAAATTACCAATTTTTCTGTCAAATTTCATAGAAGTGGCAGTCTTAGAGTGCTGGTGCGACCAGTGAAGGACAGAAAATATAAAAATATTTATGTAGCTATCTCTGTTAGCAGACTCCGCATTTGTTTACATTTCAATTTTGGTTACAAAAATTCAGTGCCAATCTAATGCAAACAAAACAGCTTTGCAACCAAACAAATAATAATTATTTGTATTTAAATTTTTTTTTGCGCTGAGTATTTCTCCAAACACATTACAACAACATTTTTTCACTGTTTATGTTTGTTTTTGTGTACACTACCTAGTTGTTCTCTTACACTAATGTTGCCACGATTTCCTGTACTGCTCACGACTAACTGGCCCTTTACAAAATTCACTTTTGGGATATCTGTTTATAACTGTGGTCGTGCCTGAATAAGAGGAGTCCTCCCTTGAATGAAAATGTATAATATGAGTAATCTCTTGGGTATTTAGCTGCCCTTGTGTGTGGTGCAAGGCTTAACTTTGTCGACTACGAATCGAATCATCAGAGACCCGAGCGTGACATGTAAAACTGAATAACTCTGCAGTTGATTAACTTTTTGTGAATGATTGAAGTTTTCGTATTTAGATGCGTACCATACGATGTCGAATGCTGAGAACGCAACTTAAAAATATGCAATAGCTAGCCGGCATAGGTATTATGTTTAAAAAGAGATAAATGAAGAGCTACATACATACATACATATGTATGTAGCTATCCAAAAAATAAACCTACGGAGAAAATTAAAAATACCCATAAACTTAATTTGTCAGAGACAAAAAATCGACAACTGTCAGCTCTGTTGTCAACAAAACGTAACTACGAACGTAAACATATACATATGTATACCTGTATGCATGTGCATATTGATGTATGTATGCATATGTATGTGTGTATATGTTTAATTTATTAAGCAAAAATAAACAATGAACTACGCCATTATCCAAAGGAGAATAATACGAGAGAAGGTGCAATAACAAAAACAGCAAGAAATATGGAATAAAATTTTAATGCAAACAAAATTGAATTTTCTTTTCGAAGAAATTATATTTTTAAGCTACAAATAGACAATAACTGAAATATAAAAACATATATACCTATGTATGTATAGACATACTTACATATACGTATGTATGTAAATCGGTTTCAGTTTGGTATTTGACATTTAGGTTGAACTATCCAACAATGAAAGGGGTTTACAAATATTAAGTGGCCAAATCAGATTCATTACAACAAAAAAAAACTTGCGGATAAAATAAAATTTTAAAAACTTGATGTGAAAAAGTGTGTATTGAAAAATACCCATTAAAGATAAATAATTTTTAATACCATAAAAAATGCGTGTGTGTGTGTGTGTGTGTGTAATTCATTCTGCATGAATTTTCAGTTTGTTTCGTGAAATTCACATACCTATTCCAAATTGGTAACACTGGTCTGTATCTACAAAATATATTTTAACAGCACTTTAAAACACACTCTCTCTCTCTCTCTCTCTTCCAGTGATGCCACCAGCCACTCATACGATTATACGACAGTTGGTTCAAAATTTACCAAAATCGCTTAAGAGGAAAAATTTAATTTCTATTATTTCATTTATGTACACAGGGTTACATATTAATACAAATACATAGTTAAACTTATTATATAGGCATTGCTTTTTTATTTTCTCTGCTTTAAATATACTTTAAATAGGTATATATGCATTTAATTAATTGTACTTCAGCTGCATCATTAACGAAGAATTACTAAATATTGCCACTTATTTCTAGAGTTTTGCGATTCCGATTTCTTTCAAGTTTAGAGTTGTTTTGTTTGTGATGTTTTGATCAGGGTGAAAGTGTTTTTGTGATGTGTTTTTTTATTGGTTTATTTAGAAAAATATCCCATGTGTATTAAACGTTTATTTGGCAAATTCTGTATAGATATTTGCCAAATTTGATCTTAATAAACATTGTATATATTTTTAAAAATAAGTCTTTAAAAGTATACATTCGTAATAGGTCTTATCGTGGTTATTATGTAATCTTCTTGTTCTATATAGTAAACGGTTTGCAATACTGAAGAGGTCTCATTAAATGTTGCTAACTGGATAGTGTCAAAGGTATATACATACACTGGACATTAAACAGACGAATTAGCAACAGTTAATCCAGACTCACTCAGCTTTGCAAAAATAAATGTTCTGTTGCTGTTATAATTTATTTATTTATTTATTTTTTTTTTATTTTTTTTACCTAATCAGAAGTCCACAAACACTCCACACTTTCGTTTTTTCACCCACCAATCCCTCTTTCTTAGTTTTCCACTTCCAGTACAATGCAATGCATATAGAGGGGTCATCCCCTGAATACGGAGCACCAGAAATGAGTTGTAGTGCCTTAAAATTTTGCAACCTTTTCGAGAAAAATTACAAATGTTCTTATGCAGCTCCTCAGGGCTATGTTTCTCAATTCATGCAATATTGTTTTACAAGTAAATAAGGCACTCTTAAAAATGGATAACTCGGGTTTCTTTTATTAAAAAAAAACATTACTGCTCCACTCTGCAACAACTATTTCCGAACATAAGCAATAATGGCGCCGGAATGACAATAAAAATATGTTCAGAAACCGTTCGTGTATTGGACATATAAAAAATATTCACTGCGAGTGGTTGTACGAAATTCTACATCTTTCTGAATTTTTTTCACTAATTTTTCTTTTCTTTAGAATTTTATTTGATCTCAACACTTTAAATTTATTTAATTACAACACTTATTTGAATTTTTTAATACAAACTATTTTTAATTCTCACAAAAAAAAAAAGCATCACCCAAATTAACAACAAAATTGGACAGCTTATGTTCAACATAATTTCCTGAAAATAAGCTTCAACAACTATTTCGCGATATACATATTTGCAAATAAATGTTTTTGCGGCCTACACGCGAACACAAGTTGTTGGCGATAGCATTTGACAGCCGTGAACATAATTATTACCAAGTTTATTTGTCGTAAAGACACCCAGTAAGGGAAAATACAAACGAGAGAAATTTCTCCGTACATATTTTATTCAGAGTAGGAAAGTTGGGAGCAGAGAAAAAATTCCCAGAGAGTTATTTAGAATCGAGGCGAATAATAAATAATTTTACTGCTGTTGAAATAGGGCCCAAAATAATGCTAAATGATACTAAAGGGGGTCATAAAACAAAAGCAGCACGAAAAAGTGGCAAAATGAGACTTTCGTCGCCAAATGGTAACACTGATTACACACGAGGTGGCATCGCTGCTCTCTTGCCATATAAACAAAATTCCTGTGCATGAATAAACAACAAATCAAAAGCTGTATTTGTGCGAGAGCTGATTACAAATTGATAAAACAGCAGGAGAGAGAGTAGAAACAATTGGTGATGTAAACATGTTTTATTTCAACGTTGTTGTTTGTGTTGTTGTTACTTTTAATATAGAAAAGAGAAAAGGTTAAGTTTGCGTAAACAAAGTGCGTGTTTTTTTTTTTACTCTTTGTGTTTTGCTTTAGTTTAGCGGTACTTTTTTCTCATGTATAGTGTAAGCCGTGTTGCCATAGTTACAGTGGAAATCAAAGTTTTGAAAGCAAAGGAATTTAAATAAAAGAAATACCTTCAGTAGATAGGTACATTAGGAAGCTAATATCATTATAACAAGAGCAAGTTGCTAAAAATATGAACTTAAAAAACAAATTAAGATGTGGATGTAACAGAGAAATGTGAAAAATTTTTAGATATAAAATAACTGTTTGTAGGTAGTACCTATAAAATAACTGTTCTTGGTAGGTGCTGTACATATGTAAGTATGTACATACGTAATTTGATATACAATGTAGGTAGGTGCAAACGTTTATGTCGATTTGTAATGGCAAATATTTATCGATATTGTGCAATCGATTTTTCCATAGCTCTTGACCTGAGGAAAATTTAAATTCCTCTACACATGCCTATCAAAAAAAAATCATTTTCGAGGCATCCAAATTTCAATTTTTGTAAGGTACCTGCTGAAAGCTAGTAGGTACCTACATACATGCTTAAAAGTTACATAATTATACATTAGGTAGGTATAATTGGTACACACAGTGAAAAAGCTTATTGCTGCGGCGTGTTATCAAAAGGCCCTTAAATTTAGTTTAGTTTTTAGTAAGCTCAAATTAATGTATGCGTACCTAAGTATGGATGTATGTACATACATATGTAGATAAAACGAACAAATTCACATAAATTTCTGCATAGGTACGCACCTACAAAAGTACATATGTATGTATGACATATAGGTATGTACATATTTATGGGTATAAACTTTATTCGCAAAAATGTTTGCCGACCTCGATTGGAGAATTGTTTGGAGTTGCTCAGACGAGTTGGTCAACTTGTTTTTGTTTAAATAGCTACATATGTATGTAGCATAAGTACATACATATGTATGTACTACGTATGCATGTGATAGGTACGTGTGTTTTATTCTTTTCATCTGAATAGAGGTACTACCTATTTAATTTTTTATTACAAATTTTTTCAAGCAATCATCTCATTTTTGGGCAACAAACACACACATTACATACATATATGTATGTACATGCGTAAGAACTTTTTAAAGTTTTAAAATAAAAACGCAAAAGATTGTGTGTGTTTTTAAGCGAAATAAGTATGTAGGTATGTATCTAACTATCTACATACATATACATATATGTATGTACAAATGTACCTATTTACGTATCTACAGCAAAGTAAAATTAACACACGTCTGCAAACAGTTTTACTAAAAAATATCTAAAAAAAATTTAATCTACAAGGCCGATTGCAAAAAAAATTAATAAAAACACAATTTGTTGTTGACAGTAGCTGAGAGAAAAGTATCTCACTTATTGTTGTTCCTATTTTTTTTTTTTCAATACTTTAAAAACGCTTTTGTTGATTTTGCTATTTATTTATTTATTTTTTTTTAAGAAGTGGTGTACAAAGTTAATAGTAGAGACGAAAACAACAACTACAAGAAAATTTGTCAAACTTAAAAAGCACACTTGAATTTTTCTTTTGCTAAATGCACGCATACATACATACATATGCATTTGTGTATACACGTATGTGGTTCTACTTTATATTTTATTTATTATTTTTATTTTTTTATTAAAAGTATTATTTTATGTATATTTACCTACTTTGTTTTTAAATCCATTTTTTATAGGTAGGTTACACTTTTACACTTGTGTATTAAATTTTTAATCATCAGTTTTTTTTTTTTATTAATTTTTATCATTTAGGTTTAAGTAGGAGTTATTTTTTGCTTTCAGCAATGCTTTTAACTTTTAGACCACATGTTTATTTAGCTTTTTCTTTTTTGCTACACAAGTAGATATCTACATGTGTATGTATGAAACATTTATAGCAATCAATATTTTTTTTCACTTAATTTATGTATAATCTCTGAAAAAACACGTTTTTTCACAAAAATGAAATTTTGAATTTCTATTATTGTTAACAAACAACTTATTTTATATTGAAAAAAAATTTCTCTTCTTAATGTGATTTTTTTTTTGTGTGTAGATATTTTTATAAAAATAATTTAGAACAAAATACAATTTTTTTTTAAATAAAATTCCCCTATTAAATTAGTTATTTCTTCTCGAATAGCAGATAGTACGGTGGAAAGCTGTTTTTGCAACAACGACGCCTTTTGTAATGATTATCGTTGTTATTTGAAAAATTTCAATTCATTCTGTGTGTACGGCGTTGGCCGTTTTATTATTTTTTTGTTTTTCGTTTTTGCTTTTTATTTTTGTTTTGCTTTTCCAACATATGTATGTGTAATCATTTGTGTACGTGTTTGTGTGTGCTGCTGCTGCTGAGTGTATAAATAAAATGGGTTGTTGTGTTATATTTTTGTTATTGTCCCACACAAACAAAACACAGCCATAAGTTTCTCTTATTATTGTTTTGAGTGCAGTCAAAACTCTTAATGTAATAAAAAAAACAAGTTTATTTTCAAAACTTGCTCTCAGTTAATGCCCTGAACAGTGTTGCCGGAATTTTGGGTAGAGATTATTCGGAAAAATTCTTCACATCGTTGCAATTAAAATAAAATTTGATTAATTAAGCCACTTTCTGGACGTAAAAGTCAAAATGGTTAACATTTAGAATAAGGAGCCAGGCTTTGAAAGAAATGAGTTTTAAGACTAAAGTCAAAGTCTGCCAGAGGCTTTTAATTTCTTAATACTTCGATGTTATTATTACGGAATTTACTAAGGAAAATATGAAAATGTTGATTTATATATTTTTATACATTGAGTTTTATTTAATTTTTGAAAACAAATACAATTGTAATCAAATTTACATTGAATTTAACAGCTTGTGTTAAAAGATTATTCTAGCAATTATTGGAGAACATGTATTCAAAAACATTTTCATATAGGTCATATGTTAAATAATTGCTTAGGCTATCAAATTTCTGTTTTTAAAAGCAACTTACGTTTACATCTGTTTTCAACTTTTTTTTTTAAACTATAGTCAAAAATAAAGATGACATTATTTATCCGAAATTCTAATTATTTATCAAATAGCTTTCTGAATAATAATAGTTACTAAAATAAAACTTTAATTTAATTAGGTATTCATTTTAAGTTAAAAAGCTTTTACGTTTAGAAGTAATATTTCTTTGATCAAAGCTGTTGCTAAATAGGTTAAAAACAAGGTCTGCTGGCTTAGAAGAAACTTTTGCGGGTAAAGTCGGGTTTTTCTCGTCTATAGTAGACAAAAACTTTTGCTTTATTTACATAAATAACTTTAAATTGCTTAAGTCATACTTTTTCGTTGTCTATAGTTATGGCCCAGTAGTGTTAAAAAATTCTACACTTGACCATTTATACGAAAATATCTAAGCTACCAAAAACGGTGTTGCCAAAAAGAAAGTTGCTAAAGAAATCACCCTTTATTAACAATATGTACATATGTATGTATGTACCCATTAATTAGCAAACGAAGAAATGTGTATTGAAGGTAAAAGTAATGTCTTTGGTAGGATGAGCTTGCTTTTTTTTTGCTGTGGCACCCCTGTTACACAAAGTCATGCCTGGTATTATTAAAAGAGAGGTCATTTAATGAGTGACAGGGATGATAATTGTCAGCTACCAAATTGTACTGCAATCAATGACAAATTGTCCTTTTTGTTTTTTTTTTTTACTAAACATACATACCATTTGCCTCAAACTCCAAACAATTAGAGTAATCGTGTCTTGTTGTAGATAGTATGAACACATTGTAGTTATGTGTATAAGTATGTATCCATGTGCCATGTGTACTATGAGTCAACTTTTCTTTGTTGGGAAGTAAATTGTATCCAAAGGAATTGATTTTTGTAATCAAACGGTTACTAGACTTTAAATCGTGATTTTTGTAAATTTTTTTGCATAATTTACAAGTTTGATTTTTCACCTGCAGAGTATTGTTTGAAACCTAAACAAATTCTTAAGAAACATACATAAGTAAAACTTTTCACTTTTAAGCAAAACCATGCATTTTATTTTCATGGGCATTTATAATAGGTATTCTTAATTTAATTGAAATTTTTACTCCGTACTAATATGGTTTCTGTTATTTATGATAGGTATAAATACTTCTCCATTTAGCGCTTAATTTGTAAGATACCTAGGTACCTATGTTGTAGTTGTATTTTGCCATAAAACTAATAATTCCATGTGAAAATTTTAAAAAATGTATTGCAGGCAGCTATTAAATATTTTGTAAATTTAAAATTTTTAGGGGTTGTACCAATATGGGTTTTGCGTACTGTAGGTATGTATGTAGGTACATATACATACTCTAAACACTTGTTGTATTTATAATACATTAACACCCATATTCATAAAAACTATTGAAGGTTTATTACACGTTTATTTGACAAATATTCCGTAGAAATACGTCAAATAAGAGCTTAATAAACTTACAATAATTATTATAAATAGGTATGGCCTTAAAAGTTTTATAAAGCTGACAAACACCTAATTTTTAAAAAATATCTTTAACGAATCGTCATCAATGCATACTGCCAAATTAATACCGATTTAGAGTGTTGAGATGTCGTCGGCATGGAGACTAAATTTGATTGCAGCTAAAAGCTGGCGACGGCATCGTCAAATTTGGATATTAAGAAGAATATGGAAAAAATAAACTTTGTCGTAATGAGTAAGAATTTTTAATCAGACAAAACCACGTTGTTGGTAGGCACAAAACATGCTACAATAACCTGTAAAACACTCTCTCCATAGCCCGCATTTATATACCTACTCTTTTTTATATTAAGTAAAATTAAGCAGAAAATAGGGAATTGGTATCATAGGTATTTAAAATGAAATTAATCAACGAAAACAAATAACTTTAGTTGAGTCCAATAACTTGTTGTTTTTTATTTGTGTTGTTGTTTATTGTACACTTTCTTTTGCATTCGGTTTTGTGCACGAATATGCTCTCTTCGTTGCCGTTGCTCTGTCCTTGCGTGTGTGAGTTTGACTTGGATTCAGTCTCTTCAAAGAGTAATCTTGATTTAAGCGGCTGCAAGAGTTGTCAATATTCAGCTTCAACGTTTGTGTGTGTGTATGTGTATTTACAAGCAAAAACATGACTATTGATGAACAGTATTGACCTCGTCTGTCAAAGGCGTCAATATTTTTACTAACAAATATTGAAATTGAATATTAAAGTGTCTGGCACCCTCTTTAACGTGGGGTCGGTCGGTCGGTCTTGCACCTTTTTTTTATTAGTGGAATAGGTAAAAAAAACTTTATTGCCAATAACGAAACAATTTACTTGCAAATAAATAAGAGAGCAATGCCTATATTTTCTGCTCTACTTATGTACATATGTATATTTGTACAAATGTACTTAGGCAGATGCTTTCACATATGCATGTATGTATGTATGTATAGTGTTGCCGCTGTTGAATATTTTCTAGTCTCACCAAAATAAGAGGGATTTAAGAAAGTGCATCACTTTTAAAGTTTAATGCATGGGTGTGCAGGGTTCCCAGATTTATTTTGAGTTCCATACCCAAAAATCCCCTTTAAAAAAAATTCGACTTTAATTCACTTAAGGTACGACCACACTTAAGCTTGTGTTTGTCCATTTTTGCCTAAAAACGGGACTACATTATTTTAAGCAAATGCATGAACAAATATAAACAATTAAAAATGTATGTATGTACATGTAGATGCATCGAAAAACAACAACGAGAAGAAAAAAAAACGTGAAATCATAAAATTTCACAATAGCATACATATGTATGTGACTGTTTTGTGTTCGCTGTAAATTTTGTTTTTGGGTCAAACAAACCCTTAATTCGAATCTGGCACTCCAGTAAATCCCGCTAAATTACCTCCCCCAAATTGTTGCAACTTTTGGGTAATTATACGGCTGAAGTATTAAAACGGAGACGTTTAATTACCTCATAATTCGGGCATTTGTCCGAATGGACTCAATATTTTAAATACGTCAACAAAAAAAAAAAAAAAATTTACACGTAAACGTTTTCAGCTAATGTATTATATTCAATAAATAGAAACAAAAACTTAACTGAATCTGACACGATTGTGTTAGTAAGTCACCTTCTCGTTTCTAGTGAATTTATGAGTTTTCTCTCGAAAACAATAATTTATTTAATTTGTTATTTTTCTAATGATTTCATTGTTTTCCCACTGGATATGAAACAAGAGCTGAAGAAACTGGTTTCATTGGCGGTGGAGAATCCTCGATTTGCAGACATTTGTTTTTCATACATATGTGTTGAAATTCATTTCCAAAGGGTTGAAAGCTTCCCCAAATACATATACATACATATTTTATTCCTAGCCGATTTTACTACACACACAGGATCAATTCATTTTTTTAAATAAACGTTTAATGTAACGTTTAATAATCATTCACGCTCAGTTGATAAAATGTAACTATTGTGAATAATCTATACCATATCTATATATTCACAATAGCGTTTATGCATCGAATGGCCGTCATAATATCAAATTAAAATATTTTAATAAAGGCTCCAAGTGTAAAAATTTTTGTATTGAAATTAAAAAAAAAACACTAAATATATTGAGAAAAGCGCCGAGTTGACAATGCTGTTTTTCTGCTCATTAATTTCTCCTAATTTGCTGCTAAAGCTAAGAGAGCCAAAAATGTATTAATGCATACGTTTGTGAGTGTGTATTAAATGTACTAACGGCAGAGATGAGCAATCAGGGTGTCGTCGGAATTGTACGACTACAACTCAACTACACCTCACCATCGTACATACGCTTAATTAATGATAATCATACACTCGTGACTTTTGTACCAAACAAACTACTGATGGACAACTACACTAATCACTCGACCACGAGACTAGACCAAAATCATTCGCATACAATGAATACATTTATACTCGTATTCACATAACACAAATACAGTTGTATTTAAAAAATAATGCATGGGCTAGTAGCAGCAGTGTGAGTATTTAGCGCAAAACCATGCTGTTTGATAAAAATACAAACACTGACTGACAATGTTAGACTGCTACATATATATACAATGTTATTGCCGTTTCTAATAGCGAGTAAACATACAAATTTAATTATCTGTGACCGATTTACTGTTGCCAAAAATGCCAATCGCCTGACAAGCCTAAAAAAAATTGTGTTTGAAGCAAGCTAGGTATAAGAATATTCATCTGGTGCTGTAACTTCCGCAACACAAAACTTTACGATTAATATTTAGGCATAAATTATACAGAAAGGAAGGGCGGCCAAAACGAGATAGCAAAACAAACAAAAAGTGTTTTTTAAAGTTCTCTTTATGTGGTAAAAAAGAGTTTACCACGAGTAATACATTGATCTTTTTTTAACCCGGCGTTCTATCAGCTGATTTGGGCAAATTCCAAATGTAATTTTTTCCACCTTTCTGTACTCGGTGGGTGTAAAATTAAACAACATTATCCGTTGAGTCAATCAAAATCCGTGTAAAATATGAAATTGCTCTCACAGCGACGCGATTAAAGGTGGTGGGTAAATGGATCGGTCAGGCTCATGAAGCACATCACCAAGAAATCTTTATAGTCATAAACGGAAAATGTAATAAATAAACGGAAAATGTAACATCATATCGCATACAGGAAACTAGACTCAAGGCTAATGGCGATCGATTGATTCCCGACCCTTTGAACTAGATCCTCATGGGCCTTCATTGTTACACGGATGGATCAAGGTATTTACATATATAGAAAATACCATGGAACTGTTATTCCGTCTTCCGGACTATTGCATGATTTTGCAGGCGGAAGTTCGGGAAATTACGGAGTGTTTTAGGGTCTTCAATGAAATGGAAAAGCTAGGACCTGGAAATATATTCCTGGATATTAAAATGGTCATTAGAGCGATCGCAAACAATTTGGAATTACAAAAACGCTATTAACAGTTACCCAACACATGGTGAACTGTGCACTATATGGGTGCCAGGGCATAGGGGAATAGCTGGAAATTAGAGGACAAACTCATTGGCTACAAGAGCAACATAAGCTTGGTATGCGCGAAACCTTTCGATGTAGTTAAATCTGAGCTAAAGAATTGGGCACATAGAGCCCATTTAACTCTCTGGAAAACAGTGGGACTCAATACAATAATTCTAGGGGGAGATCTAGGTGAAGAAAAAATGAAGGCATTAACAAGGCCGAATGGAGTAGAGCAATGAAAGTGATAACAGCCCACTCCCTACCACTGGCATATCTAAATCGCACAGTAATAGCAGGAGTAGATGAACGTAGAGCATGTGGGGACTATAGTGAGATATTGGGTCACTATTTTTGTTTCATTTCCACGACTACTGACAAATACGGTGCCACCATCTAGGAAGCCACCTATGGGGCATATGCTATAAGAAACTAAGGAACTTTGTGAATGCCACCGAATTCCCGTAGACCCAAGAGTCAAAACTGTTATGGCTAAAATCACGAAGCTTATACATATGTATATGGCTTAAGTGTATGTCAAACGATATGGGCAAATTTGTCCCTTCAATTATCCTGATCTAACCGAAGTAACCTCGATACCAGGTAGCCGCATAATTACAACAAACACCTCGTGTACTTTGTTGGTAGAAATCTTTAAGTTCTGTCACCCATTTGTTCGCGGTTGTGTGTTCGTGTTGTGTATTTTGACAGCTCTTCAGGCTAAAAGCAGTAGTCAGCTGGGCTTGTAGGGCTACCTGGTATCGAGGTACCTTGATCTAACTTAGATCCATTACTGGTGGCCGCATTTCAATTGGCTTCAACATTTTCCTGCGAATCGCCATAAGTTTTGTTTCCGTTTGCCACGAGCTTTGACAGCTCAAGAGCAAAAAATCGTGCGAAAATGTTGAAGCGAATTGGGAGGCGGCCACAAGTAATGGATTCACTTTGCTACGAGCTTTAACAGCTCAAGAGCAAAAAATCATGCGAAAATGTTGAAGCAATGGATGCACCCAATTCGCTTCAACATTTTCTCTCGAGTTGTCATACGTTTGCTATCAGCTTTGACAACTCAGAAGATCAAAATCGTGGCAAAATGTTGACTTCGGTCGGGTCGCCATTAGTCTCAGATCGAAGATGCATGTGGCAAAAATTTCACCGGGTATGAAAATACATACATATGTATGTATGTACTCACAAAGATCGATTGTCACTGCTTTTCATTCTACAAAATCAAACAATCAACACGGCAAAAAGTTGTCCTAAATTTATGGCTCTTTTTGTTGCTATAATTTTTTCGGATGGCAACAAAAAAAAGCGAAACTATTTGCTTGTACATGCAGATATGTACATAAGTACATATTATTAGAACTGCAGAGGTGGCGAAATTTGTACTGCATACATACAATCACAAAGATTTCTACACTCAAGCGAAAAGTATTTTCTTTGTTATTATTAAATAATTGAGATTGTTTTCTTTTCGATTACCTACAACTAACACAAGCAAATGTCTGTATCTAATTTTAATCTGCTCTCTTCATCAATGAATTTATAAAAAAATGTTAATTAAACTAGTTTTGATGACAAACACAATTTTTTTTTTCTTTTAAAATATTTCAACTTGTTTAAAATGACAACAAACAGTGTTTGGCACAAAAAGAAATATGTAGGTATCTACAACATTATTTACATACACACATTGGAAACAGAATATTAAAACGCAAAAAGTTACAGACGTGTTAGAGAAAACCACGCGCTTTTTCAGTTTCAGGAGGTCCAAGGTTGCACACATGTCGGTTACATAGGTACACATTTAGTTTCTCCACCACCCGCTTATGATTATCGCATTTTTATAGAGCCATGGAAATAAATTTGTTTTAACAATAAACTACATATCTATATGTTTTTAACTATTAACTATAGGGAGATATATATCATTATTTTATTTAGTTGATAAGAAAATACCACAGAATTTCGACTGCTAAGTGTGTGGTGCACTTCAGTCAAGTGAAGGGTGAAACAGAAGTACATACATACATAGACATGCATACGGTTTCTGGACGCTATCACATTGTCTACTTTAATACCAACTTTTTCTCATTCTGTTTGTATTTTTGTTGCTCTCTGATATGTGAGTATGTGTGCTTTTAATTTAAAAACGATTTCAGTGATGTCAATTTCGTGAATTTCGGCAACTTTGTTCTTACACATCCAACTGTGTACATATGTATATTTCCAGTTACCAAGGCAAATTCATACCAAGGCGAATCAAGTACAGGTGGTCGCAATTCAATTCGCTTCAACATTTTCTCTCGAGACGTCACAAGTTTTGTTGTCGTTTTCTATCGGCTTTGACAACTCAGAAGATAAAATCGTGGAAAAATGCTGAAGCGAATTGGTATGCGGGCACCTGTAATGGATTCGCCTTGATTCATACCCAAGATATGAAAAATTACCAAGGCGGACCAATTGCAGGTGGTCGCAATTGGATTCGCGATTCGCAACAACATTTTTCCACGACTTTTAGCTTCTGAGTTGTCAAAGTTGATCCGTCTTGGCAAATTCATACCCACTGGGAGTACGCCAAAGCGGACCAATTACAGGTGGTCGCCATTCAATTCTCTGCAACATTTTCCCGTGGATTGACACAAGGTGTCAAAACTCATAGCAAATGCCCACAAAACTGATGACAACCAGGTGAAGTTGGCAGCTCGGGTTATTATTTCTTGCCTCCCGCTTTTTTTTATTCTTGATATGTCAAGTATTTTTTCTTACCCTTCTGTGAGAGTGACTGAGCAGAGCTATCAGAGAGAATTCAATGAAAAATTGCCCAATGTAAACGCAAATGCAAGTTTAAAGAAAAAAAAACCCCGACAAAAATTGCAGCGCCAAAAATCGGCACTAACAGCCGTCACCAAGTACCTGTGTTAACTTCCTCCATTGATAGCTACATTAACATACATATGTATGTAATTTGAAAAGGGCGTCAGGCAAGGCATGACGGATTCTATGTGAGTCGCTTTTAAAGACGATATGACAAGTGTCAACATACATACATATACATACGTATGTACATATGTAGTTAAAATCGGATTGATATGGGTGTTTTACAGTTAATTTTGTTCAATAAAACTTCACAGATAAGCAAAAGTATTGTACCTACACACATAAAACAAATTTTGTGGTTAATTAGGTTTGCAACTGAATGCAAGATAAGATAAAAATAACAAATAGTTATTTAAATTAATCTTATGTATGGATGTATGTATGTATATAAGAATAAATACATGCATACATATGAGTGTATAAAAATGAAAGTTATACAACAAAACGACGCTAAACGCATTCTTGACGAAACGAAAAACATTATACCAAACGTCAAAAACAATAAAAACAATGTGCTTTTCGTTGAGGGATTTTTTTTTGTCATTTAGTGTGGTGAATATAATTGTATGTACCTATAACAACAATAAAAAATTGTACGCCAATAGTAAACAAAAACAACACATACAGCAAAACGCTTATTGGGGACAACGCCAAACACTCACTAATCATTTTAAGTAAGAAAAAAAACAAATAATAATAAGTATATATGTATGTATATGTGTAATAACAACAAAACAGCAATCAGCAGCAATGGCGACGAAAGCAAACGACAACGGTAACGTCTAAAGAAATCGGCAATACGAGTCGTTCGTTACAGAAAAATAAAGAAAGACGAATTATAATAAAAAGAGAACTACATATTATTTTATTTTTAAACAACAAGTACTCAACAAGAGCAATAGTATGAAATTGTACATGTTGTAGAATCTATTAAATGAAAAAAAAGATATAGTTTTGTTTTTCAACTAACAAACTTGATACACATGTGCATACACATACATACATATAGTTAGTTATATGCATGTATGCCTGATTTTAATTGTTGACGGTGATTGTGCGTTTGGCCTTTTTCTTGCGATTGTAATTTCCCGAAAATGTTCTTGGTATTTAATAGCGACATACATACATATCCCCCATACAAACATATCGCACACTAACTTATAAACAATCATTTAATTTAAAATGTGTAAATTTTTAGAGCTGGCAACAAAACTGAGTTTTTAAAAACATTCATTGGCCCATAACTATAGACATCGAAAAAGTATGCTTTAAGCAATTTTAAGTCACTGCTAAATAAAAGTATGCTTTTTGTCTACTATAGACGAGAAAAAGCCGACTTTACGCTCAAAAGTTTGCTCTAAACTTAAAACCAGCAGAAGTTGTCTTTAACTTATTTAGCAACAGCTTTGCTCAAACAAATGTCACTTTTATATGTAAAAGCTTTTTAATGTAAAATTTTTTAAATTAAATAATTAAATTAAAGATTTCTTAATAACTATTATTAATAAGAATTTTCTTAAAAATTTTACTTTTATCCAATTCGCTTTGATGTTTTTTGTTTACTTACTAATACAATCTTACATTTATGTAGATGTGTGTTCACACGTATACATAATTTTTGAGAGTCATCTCATTAGAGATGGGATTTTACTTAAATTTGTAAGAGGTTGTATGATAAATAACTTGCCATTTTCGATAAATAATGTGGCACCCATTTAAAGCTGATTCAGCTTAAAGTCAACTTTAATTTTGACTATAGTTAGAAAAAAGTTAGCAACACGTTTTAAAATTTAAGTTGTTGCTAAAAAGAACCGACTTTAGTGTTTGACTATAGTTAAGGCCCATTATGTTTAGTTGATAATACCTACCAGAGAAATGTAATTCTCCAGTTAAGCCCGTATGATACTTCATTTTTCTTTCATTAATTGGTATAGAATAGATAGAAAGAAAGAAACAGCAATTGCTAGAAACAACCAAATATACAAAACGTAAACAAAACTGACATCTTTTTTTAATTGTTGTATTCTTTTTATTTTCAAGAAAGCGCTAGGAGATACAAATGTTCAAAAAAAGAAGCGTTAAATCGCACAAATTGTCCATTAACCGCTGACAGCAACATTCAAACTTGAAATGTCAATTTTAACATTAAAAAATTTTACAGTTTTTTGACATAACCTGATTTTTTATCGATAACTTCAACAAAAATTAGCTTTGCATTTATCTTAATATAGCTGAACTCTTTGCACATACTAAATTCCATGATACAACTAATAAAGTAGCCTCATCAGCTAATAATCATCTGTCAACTTTAGGTTGTCAAGAGAATGCAGAGATAAAAGGCAGCCAAAACAAGATAGCGAATCCGCGTAAGTTTTGTTCATCTCTCTTCTGTAAATGCAGAAGTGGCGCCTTTTTGACAGTTTGCAGAAATTGAACAAGAACAAAATGCATGTTATTTTTTTTTATTGAAGTTGTTCTTATTGTAAGGGAAAGGTTACCTTATTAGTTAAATCATGGTAAAAACGCTTTAATATCTATTTACTGTCAGTTTCACAATGTCGAACCTGTTCGAGCGTTGGCATAAATACATATAAGACAAAAACAACCTCTTGAAATTTGTTTTTATTTCAAATGTACTCATACGAACGCCCGAACAGTTCGAGATCGAGAAACTGGCGGCAGTTAATTGTACAGAAGCAATTGTCAGCTGCCTTAATGCGGTTTGTCGTTTTAAAATGTCTTATATACATACATACTATGTGTGTATGTGTCATAATTATCAACAACAACAATAATAATATGTATTCCATAAAAAAAAACATTGAATTATTTTTCTTTTTTTTCATAGTCATCATCAAATACTGTTTTCTCATTGTGTCGCTAATTTTCTTTAAATATTTTTGTTTGTTTCCGGATTTTGTTTTTGTTTGCATACAAATGAGACAGACATATCAAAATGGTGTTATGAACGCAAAAATACTAACAAACAAACAAACAAACTGTATTTAATAAATGCACAAACACACAAAATTTGCGTGTATACAAAATTTGCGAATGTATGTATGTACGGGCATCTATAAATACATATGTATATAAATGTATGTGCATACGTACATATGTATGTATGTATAAAAATCTTTTGTAAGTATTTTTTAGAATAGCAATTTAGTTTGTAGGTAGGTATGTATGTGCTAAATTTAATTATACACATGCATGTAGGCATAAATTTCTATTAAAAACAGCGATGTATTAAAATTCTCTTTAGGTAGGTACCTATTTAATTTAAAAAATTGTGACGAATTAAAAATATAACGTATCCAGCTAGCACTTAGAAGATTGTTTTTCTTTTTAAATAAAGATCTTAATGGAACAATTTGGAGCTCCAACAACATTTGGCAGACATACATACATATGTATGTACATAATGTAGGTAGAAAAATGCTAAAATGGCAACACTGTACTATTTTAACTATTAAAAGAAAGTAAAATAACAACAAAAACTATTGCAATCAGGGACCGAGAATAACAATTCATTTCCAAATACTGCAGCCATGATACAACTAATAAGGTGGCCTCATCAGCTGAACCGTTAATCATCTGACTACTTAAAACTTTTTTTAAGATAATAAATACAGAGTTGAGATAGCAAATCAGCGTAAGCTCTGTTCACCTCCTCTGTGGGACAGTTTTCAGCAGTGCCTGAACGTATGTACGTGTACAAATTATATATGATATTGGCCATGTTTATTAGCAACAGCTGATGCATTGAAAAATTTATAATTTTATTGCTTTTATTGATAAAAATGTTTTCGAAAGGAAATGTTATACAAAATTTTATTAACAACCATTCTAATACTAACTATTAAACACATTTTTATCAATAATAACACTGTGCTTGAATTTGAAACTTTTTTTTCCGACAGACGGGGCACCCAGTGATCACAGTTAATTCGGGTGCTCTGAATTCAGTAGTGCTAAGCGTTTTTTTGGGTTAGCTCTTGTTTTTTAGATATCCCGTTATTTAAAAAACGCAGGAGGTAGGACAACATACATACATATATTCCCTTACCTCAAAAACGATTTAAAATCTTGGACAGAACACAAAAACTAAAATTGCCTTTCAATAACTCTAAAAATATTTTCAATAAGTTTAGTAGTTTAGAAAATACAAAATAGTAGTTTAAAAAATACAAATTTTTTGCAAAAGTTCGAAATTTTTTGTTTTTTAAAACAGCAAAAAAAATCTAAAAATAAAGTTATACATACTGATGAATTTTTACTTGTTCATAACAAATGAAGTTTCAAACAAAAAAAAGCCTTAAATTACTAAAATCGGTGCACAACTTTGGAAGTTATTGACAAAAAATCAAAACTTGCAGTTTGTAGTTTCAAACAGTCACCAGACGAAACCTCAAAAATTAAAAAAAAAATGTTTTTATTAAATGAAAGTAGTATGGAAGAAACATTTTGTTTGCTTATCAAAATAAAGCAATTTTAACTGACGCAAGTAAAAAACTTTATTTGAAATAATGTGTAGATATTTGTCAAGTGAAAACTTAATAAACAGAAAATATTTTTTATAAACAACTGTCGGTTTTCGTAAAACATACACCAACTTGCATTCTTGATATTATATTCAAAATAGCTATTAACAAAATTTGAAAATCTGTTTTTATTTTACAAATATGTACATATGTACAAATTTTTTATTTTACAAATATATAATAAATTTAATTTTATGGCTTAAGATCTTTTTATAAAAATGTTTGTAACAAGACAAATATATTTATTTATTTCAATATTTCGCCCACAATTTGTTGGCTTCTTCAGGAATATTCCTGATCTTAAGCCTTAAAATTAAATTTATTATTAAAATAAAAGATCAAATAAACTATACGTTAAAATTACAAATACATATATATTTTATTTTACAAATACAAATATGTACATGAAACAAAATTTATGTACGTTTTATGGTGATGAGTGAATTCGTAATAAGTTTTGTTGTGGTTATTGTGTCGTCTCTGTTTTTCGCTGGTATAGTCGAATTACCCCCGGGAGCGCTTAATGCAACTTGCTATTCCTATCCAGCTTGCTGCTGTGCTTACCGGGGTATAGAGGTGCAGGATGCCTCGTGCTTAGTTGTGAAATAAAACTGTAGATATGTAGGTAGGTAGGTATATACATTTCAAACACATTATAATATAATAAATATATATTTTCACTCTTGGGTTAAACATCTCTTTGATTTGTTCCTATTTCTATGCGGAAATTTCCCAGTTCTTTCTTTTAGTGTTGTCCAAAAAACAAATAAAACACAAACTCAACGGAAATGGTTTGTGCAAAAGAATTTGTATACCTGTTAAATTGTGACGTTTTCAAATAAAATGAATAACTTTTAGGGTCTCTGGTTAACATTTTTTAAAGGCAATGGCAAAATACATGTTTAGTTAAAGCAGAACATACATCATATGTATGTATACATGTATGCATAAAAAGGTAAACAAAAACAAAAAATAAATTCAACAGATACAAATATACTTTTTTTATTATGACGTCAAATTAATGAGAGAGAAATATTATTTTTTGTATATTTAAGAGAAGTCAGGTTATGTGTTCAAACAAAAATAACTGCTTACAACAACAAGCATGAGAGGGCAAAATTTAAAAACAGTGCTGCCATTTCCAAAATGCAGAAAAGCGTCCAGTTATAAGAAATAACGGGCAAACAATCGCGAAAAAGATAAAACAAGAAAAATCTGAAAATCGGACATAAGCCGGCAGCACTGAAAAGAACATGTTTTTTTTTGTTCATTGAAACAGGAGTTGCCAATACATGTTTGTTTATTCTGTTTGCAGATTCTAGAAAGAAATGTTTTTAAGATAATTTAATAATAGGTGATCTAATGGACATACACTTGCATGTATGTACATACATATGTATTGTATTTATGTATGCTAATAGTAGGGAATAAAATGTGACTAAAAAATTATTCATACGCACATATGCACATTCATTCACACACATACATATGTATGTATGTATTAAATATTTTCACACGTTCAAACATATTTTGTTTTATATTGTAATTTAGTAGAAGGAAGATACATACATACATATGTATGTATGTACATATGTAGGTAAAAAAAAGTTTCGTATAAAAAAATGTGTTTATACCTAGCTAGACAAGTGTACATTTGTTTGCATAAATGTTAGCGTTGTCCAGTGGGAAAACTCAGAAGACCTTCTTCCACGCTCTTATCAAAGGCCTGCTTAGGCATTTTTCGTAGGTATTCCTTCCTTCTTATCACAGGCCTATTTTCGTATTCAATTTCTGTTCATAGTTAACTGATCAGGAATACCCAAAGGGAGACATAAACTACACCAACAGTTTGACAAACAAGTTGTTATGTTGGTTCAAACATTATACTTACACTGTCTATGGGAATGTTTGCTAGTTTGCACAAATGTTTGAAGCATGTTTGCACGAAATTCAGAATTTTTTTGCAAACATGGCGAATGTTTGTCAAATGGTTTGTGTTGTTTCAATGAACATTTGGAACGAGTTGGACGTGGAAGAAGCACACAAAATTTAATCTGTAACACAATGCCGGCGTCATATTTCCTTAGAGAATGCATAATACATATTGATATTAATCGGTAATTTTCGATAACGATGATGGGAATGAGAAATTGTAGAGCTCAACGCTAAACAAAATAGTTGGTGTTGACAACTAGAATAAGCTTTAATATACATATGTACATACTTATGTATGCATAAATATGAGGGAAAAACAAGTAAGAGTGCTATATTCGGCTGGGCCGAATCTTAAATACCCTTCACAATGGTACATACATTCTGATTGATTTTTGGTGCCAAAAGTTGTTTTATTTAGCTTATAGAGCCGATTTCTTGAAAAATCGGGAGACGCTATATCTCACGTATATATAGACCGATTGCAGACATTTTTAAATTTTGCTTTTAAACACCTTATATGTTCCATTCTAATCGATTTTTGGTACCAAAAGTTGTTTTATTTGGCTTTTAGAGCCGACTTCTTGAGAAAATTTGAGGCGCTATATCTCGAGTGTATATGGGCCAATGTCCAAAATTTTCCACGTTTGCCTCTAAATAGTCTATATGTACCATTCTGATTGATTTTTAGTGCCAAAAATTGCTTTATTTGGCTTAAAGAGCGGATTTCTTGAAAAATCAGGAGTCGCTATATCTCAGATATATATGGACCGATTTCAAAAATTTTCCAATTTTGCTTTTAAACACCTTATATGTTCCATTCTAATCGATTTTTGATACCAAAAGTTGTTTTATTTGGCTTTTAGAGCCGACTTCTTGAGAAAACGGGAGGCGCTATATCTCGAGTGTATATGGGCCGATGTGGAAAAATTTTCCACTTTTGCCTCTAAATAGCCTATATATACCATTTTGATTGATCTTCGGTGCCAAAAGTTGTCTTATTTGGCTTATAAAGCCGATTTCTTTAAAAATCGGGAGACGCTATATCTCGGATATATATGGGCCGATTTCAAAAATTCCTTCATTTCTAAAATTTAATGGGCACTAAAAATGATATGGTTTAGTTTTTAAGAAAAAAATTTTTTTCAAAAATCTGAATACAAAAATTGCACAAAATACCCCTCAAAACCCGGTTTTTTGAATATATCTCGGCTATCCGTGGACCTATCTTACTGAATTTCAATAGCAGACCCACTACCGAGGTTTCACACGTTTTAGCGAAAGAATGAGGTTTCTATCTCAAACCGTTTTCTCAGAAACGGTATTTCAACGACTACAGACGGACAGACGGACCGACGGACAGACGGACAGACGGACATCGCTCAATCGTAATCGCTATTGATGCTGATCCAGAATATATATACTTTATGGGGCCTTAGATGGATATTTCAATGCGTTACAAACGGAATCACAAACTTATATATACCCTTACACATTTATGTGAAGGGTATAATAATTAAATTCTGAGTGTAAAAAGGAATCATTAAAAAATTTAACAATAGCTTAGTTTTGAAATTTTTCGATCATATCATAAATATATGTATTTATGTGTATGTAAATTCTATTAGAGAAATAAAAATATTTTCCGATGCATACATACACATACATACATACATACATATGTATGTATGAATGCACATAGGTTATTTATTTCATACCAAAAGATAACCAATTCCCCCAGCTCTATTTAATTTCATCACACACTGAACAAAAAATTGGGTTAATTAGAAAGAAAAATTCTAATTAGAAGTAAAAAAAATAAATAAATGAAAATGAAATAGTTTTGTACACACACACACACATGTGTACTTGCATATACATATGTATGTACATATGTATGTACGTGTGTTTCGTGAAGTCTCATACACATACAGATGTGTGCCAGCAAACTAATATTCATGGCAAAATTTTTGTTTACATGTTCTTGTACATACATACATATGTATGTGTACTAACAAGTTTACATAAGCATGATTTAACTTCTAAAACAAAAATGTCTAAGAATCTCGAATTGAAGTACTTAAGTACACACGTAAATTAATTTTATTTCACAAATTTATTCATACATACATATGTACTTACATTTCCAAGTCTCAGTACCTAGGATGGCCTCCTTTTTTATTTTGCAATATTTTTTTATTTTTGATAGTAGTTTTAACGAAAAAAAATATTTTGTTTTTATTAAATTGTTTTTATTGCAGGTTGTAGGTATGCATGTATGTGACAAAAATTAATTATAACTCAAGCTTGATTTTTATCTGAGTAAGTATTGACTATTTGGGTTTGATTTAATATTGATATTTGAGAGCATGTACGTATGTATATGTGTTTATGAGTATGTATGTACCTACATGCATATATATGTATGTATGTATGTATATTGCACTTGTTCATTAAGTTTTTTTCTCCTTGTTTTTCTTTCTTTAAACTTGCACAATAGGTATGCATTTGTTAAATTTAAAACAAAGTTTTATTCGCATTTTAAGAGTTTTAAAATATCTCCATCTTATTTATGTATATGTATCTACATAATTACAAATTGTTTTATTTTTCTCAATTTGGTATTTAACAGTTTCAAAACAATATAATTTCTAAATGAGTTTTTTTTTTTTCAAATAAGAAATTTGTATTCACGCAACCGTATGCTTGTAAGGCACAAAACAAATTACGCCGTCTGCCGCAAATCAAAAAACAATAATATCAACAATGAAAACAAACACATCTACAACTATAAAAACAGCAGCAGCAAGAAAATCGCATCACATCATCAACATCGCCATCGCAATGCCATTCATATTGTTGTCTCTATGTACGTATGTAGGTATGTACACAAACGAGTACTGAGCAAAACAACGGCAACAACAACACAATTTGTTTAGTTGGTGTTTGAGCGCAGTTGTGTTTAAAGAAGTCAAAATTTTTCTTACTCACATTCAGTGTGACCAGATGCTAAAAATATTTACAGATAAATTGCTTTCAACAAAAAATGAATAAAATTACGAGAAATATGTAAAAATTAGCTGCAAAAATTCTAAACTGGTCACGCTGATCTTTACTACATACAAACATCGTGTACCCACCCGTTCGGGTTAAAAGTTTTCAAGAAAGTATCCAAATGGCATTGTCGTTTTTTTTTTCATTTCTTTCTCTCAGTGACCAAACAACAAAACCCAACTAGAAACCAACAACAACTTAATTATTTTCATTTTGCTGTCATTTCTGTTTTATTGTCGGCTTTAAATTTTACTCAATACTAAACAGCAATAAGCCAAATCAGTGCTACCAGAATTGTATTTTCGTAAATGATACATATTTTGTTCGCGCGCATGTTAGTCAGTAACTTCTTAAATATAGAGCTCTAGAAAAATAGTATTGAATCTAATTCAGTTTCCACTAAAATAGATTTTCTGTTAAGACGTTGCTTTCAAGAAAGCAATGAAACAGTTAACAGCTGCGTTCCACACCTGACAGTAAGATGATTTTAAGTGTTTTGGCTGTGTTCATGTCAAATGCGGATCGTAATTTAGTTTGCCCAATAAAGGGTGAGCCAACAACCACAATACACGATGTTAATTGTGATTCACACCTAAACACCAAGTTTTTTGCCCATCTTAGTTTGACATTTTATTAGCTTTGCTCAATAACATTACTTGTAACTGACAACGAGAGAGAGAGAGAGAGAGAGAGAGAGAGAGAGTAAACTACTCTTTAAAATTGAGAAAATTTTAATATTAATATAAAAATAATTTGATTTTAATCATATGTATGTTTGCTTCTTTTCAATCAAATCAATAAAGAAATGCCGTAAACACGTCCCCCTTATTTAGCACATAGGTAGGTATATTGTGCTATTGGTAGTATTTAATCACAGTTTTTAAATTCTCTAAAGAAAGCAAACACGGTTTTGAGTTAATATTAAATATGTACATATGTACTTATATAAGATCAAAAGAACTTTTACTTTGTTTTAAAGAATTGGGCAACTTTTCGAATAGGTACATAATAGCAATACAGGCAGTGAAATATTCAATTGTATTATGCGAAAATGTTTTTGCAAATAAATGATTCACAAATTAAAATTGCTAGAAATTTGAATTTATTTGATAGTTTATATTTTATTGGAAACTTTAATTTACAAATAATTTATTTTATTTACTAATTTGTGACTAAAATTATTTGATTATCTATCACCATGAAGTTACATACCGAACACTCATAATATTTTGATTGTTGAAAAGCCGATGCATCCACAGATTGACTATTTGGTGCGGTTTATGGCCTGGTGGCATCATCAGGCGGTACCTTTTTGCCCTTTGGGAGCTAGACGCAGAACCTTACCACACCTTCTGAGGTAGACTCCCATGCAAAAATAAAAATCAGACGTCCCGAAATAGATTTTTTGAAATTTTCTCTTTATGCTAAAAACTATCGAAAAGTCGATGGCACAATATCGACAATATTCTGGCCATACAAATCGACACGGCCTAATACATGTACATACATGTAATTTTTCTTTAACTATAAGTCGTGTATAACACATATTTAATTTATTTTGTTAATATTCCGTTTTATGTGTAGTTTTTTTTGTTCCTCCCAAAATTACCACATGGAGAGCTTACAATGAGGATACAAAAGAAAAACTACCTACATACATATACATATGTACTTAGTATGTAGACACTGTAGTTTGTGTCCATATACGCACATTTGTAGTACGTGCTATAAAAAATGTACTTACATATGTAGGTACCTCAAAAGAATGAGCATCACTTCTAAATGTATTTTCTTTAAAAAAAATGTATTTGCTTTATACACATGCAAATAACTAAAAAAAATATACATATGTACGTGCATAAGCATGTTTGTATGTATGTACATAGAAATCTGTCTATTTTTAAGTACTATTTTTAAATTTATTTTAAAATCAAATTGAAAGTAGGTACATATGTATGTATGTATGTACCTATAGAGAAATCGTTGTACAAGGTATTTGGATGCTTGCTTGCAGCGACGGCTAAATCAATTCAATTGTTAATAATACTTTGCAAGAAAATGCAATTGTGCATTGTCCGACTGACGACGTCTGTCCATATTTAAAAATTCGATTGATCAAATATTTTCTTTCACTGTTGTTTGTGTAATTGGTGTTGCTTTTGTTTTCTGATTATATATTTTGCATCTGTATTGAGTAGTTTTATATTATTCCTTTTCTTTTTAATATGCCTTGTCCATTGGCGTGTGATTGTAGTATGCACGTACATACTTATGTATATGTGTAGAAGATTGTATTAGTGAGAATTTCGTTAGTGGCATAGTTTGTCTTTGTTGACACGCGCGTGCTCAATAAAATCGCGTAGTCAATAGAAACAACATTTTGCATTTTTGCTAGTAGCAAGTAGTGTATGAAAGAAGAAAGAGAAAATTCAAGCACAAACAGTGTTAAAAATATAATAAGAAACTAAAGAAAATGCAAGATGATGTTAGTAGATACTTATTTGTTTTTGTTTATGCGCTGGTCGGTCATATTAGGTTCAATTTGGCTAGAATACAGTGTTGCCATTTTAAAAGAACTGGTATAAAATGTAGCAAAATACCTAAGTATAAGAAGAAAATTTTAGTTTTATTGCATGTAAATACCAACAAGTGGACACTATTCTGGGGCGGTGGTGTGATATCTTGTTTTCACCACGCAGTTCCATCCACCGTCAGCATATGCCATCAAGGAATCTGGTCACGTAAAACTACTCAAAGCCTGTTGCCACAAAAGCTTCTACGAGGGTTAGTGGAGGTCATGAATAGATACCACCTCCGTTCGCGGGACACATATAGGTTTAGGAGTATCTGGTCTAGTAAGAGAAGACCTTTAGAATTAGGTTGCTCTGCATCAAACCCTCAGCCGAAGAGTAAATTAGTAGCACAGTTATTAATGCCCCGAGGGCTGACTCTGCAGAGGAACTGTCGCTAGTCATAGATTATTGAGTTTTCCTTGCCCGATTTAATGATTTGAGTACGGCTGGATAGATATGGTTTTATCTAGCTTAAGTAATTATTGCTAAAGCCCAGTTTGCCCACTACAGAAAGTAGTGGTTCACTTTGGCAAATGCTTTGACGAAATCGGTATAAACCACGTCGGGTTAACATATATTTGTGAAGGTTCTATTGTCCAGTGAAGTTAAATTTAGGAAGCTGAAATACCTTTACGAAATGTGTGCTAAAACGGTGCTAAAAGCGAAGAAAGTTGGCAATATGTTTTTGAAAAAGTTTAGGTATGTCACCTAGTTTATGGGTACCCCATTAATTACTTATTAATGAGCTATTATCGGACTCTATTATATAGAGGGATTATGTACGACTCTTTCCATATTTTAGGAAAATAGCCATACTTTAACGATATGTTAGTATGTACCTAATACCAGAGCCAGGAATCTACTCTGTTATTGATACTAAGTAATGATAATAAATTATTATTTATTTTAATAAATAATAATTTTGAGCCTGAGAAACACCGAAGGAACAATTTTTGTTTGGAGAATCAGCTCCAAACAAAAATTGGAAACATTTGTATTTTCACTGGAAGGCTGGAATCACCTCCCAGGGAGAATCTGAAGTTTCCTACGGTGCTCTCGTTTGATCACGCCAACGTGCCCACTCATAGCCTTAAGTTCTAGTTTTCGTAGTGAAATAAAATATACGTTTTATAACGTTTCTGGAAAATACATACTGGTATTTTTTTATTATTAGATTTTTTTATACTTGTTGTTTTCCTCCAGCGATTCTTTCGGGGAACAATTTTCGTTTGGAGAGTGGGAAACTGCTCTAAACAAAAATTATCGAAGAACGGGTTTCGTTCTGGTCGGCTGGAATCACCGTCCAGAGAGAAACCTGCCTCTTTCCCTGTGGTGGTCATTGGACGAACACAATCACGTTGAAGAGGAGGAAACTTTCCCTTTGTGGCGTGTTCCTCTTCTTCACTGGACTCGACTGAGCTATACCAGCAACCAGCGAGTCCGTGTCGTTACATGGCATATATAAAACGTATATTTACAACTGACAATGGAACAGCGAAAGCAGAAGAACAGTTTTTTAGAACGACACTTGGACTGCCATTGGGTCCACTTAAGCTTGATAACTTAAACGTTTTAATGAAATCAATTAACTATATGCGATGTGTAGACTGTTGGAGTGGATACATTTTGGCTAGAGATAATTTTATATGGTTACTCGATGTTCACATCATAATGCGCATAAGAATACGGTGATGAAACAAGTTAGCGAACATATTTCTTATATTTAAAAGAAAATACTATCCTTGCCAGCTTCATTGTTTGAATTTTGCGTTACTTTTTGATAAATTAGAAGATCTTCTTTTAGAATTTACGAATTTGTTAAACGATTTTAGGAGCATGTAAGAAGTAAGCAGTTCATGCATTTGTAGAAGTATTATCTATTTTTATTTGTTTTCTGTCTAGCTTTCAATTCATACATCTGTCGTCAGTGATGTCGAAAAACTTTCAAGAATGTTCTTAGTTAGTTTTAGAAAAGTGTTGGCAACTCTGTGTACAGATAACAATGTTGAGTACAAAATTCAAACAAAAATGAGAATGTGGGCAATATGATAAAGTTTATTAAGTTATAAGCACTCTAATGAAAGCAATTTTATAAACACATATGCACATATGTACTTGTACATATGTATGTATGTGTATATAAATGGTATAAGATAGGTACTACGGCTATTAAAAAAAAAAACAAAAAATACCTATACCACTTATGTACCTATGTCTTGTAAAGTGTTTGCTATTAAAATGCAATGAGGGAACACAGAGAGAAATTAATTGAGATGAATATGTACATATCTATTTCGATTTTAGTGTTTGTACGGATGTGCTCACTAATGTTAATATAGTTCTACATGGGATGTAGGTAGGTACGTATGTATGTATGTATGCATGTAAAAAGCAAACTTTAAAATTGGAATAGGTTGTTGTTGCTTTTACTAAAATTCAAACCATCACAAAACACATTTTAGTTTTCCATTTGTGTTTACATACATATATACGTACACATGTAGGTACATACATATGTATGTTGTATATGCGTACGAATAAATGCTGTATAGGCCCCTACATACATACATATGTATGTATGTAGGTATGTATGTAACAAATTAATTTAAACAATTTATAATAAATTTTCATTTGTGATTGCTTGGATTATGAGTTTGTAAATGAAAACCAAGAGATCTATGGCTGGCTGTAAACTACAGTTAAACTATAGTAGGTATTTGCATATAAACAAATATTAACATGCATGCATACATACATAGCTACATGTAGGTATGTATGTATGTATACATGCATATGTACCTACAAAATACTACGATAAGTACCCTGCAAGAAATAGCTGATGGAAACTAACACATTAACGACTTAATTACAAACACACGCAAAGCAATTTTATAGGTTTCAGCGTTGCCATCACAAGGATTGTTTTAGTATTTTGATTTTCCCTTATTAATTTGGTAGTTTCATTTGGAACTACGTTCGTGCATTAATGTTTTTATAGGTTCATATGTCCATTTTTGTCTTAAATATACAAATATGTAGTTTATTATATTCTCTTTGAATTGTTTTTTTTGAAAATTTTCGAAAAATTCTTTTTTTATTTATCAATAAAGAAATTAATAGTATTACATGTAATTTTGTGGGCATTTTGAAAAAAAGATTTCGAATGATCGCTTTGCTGAGGTGGTAACGCTGGTTAAAAAAATAACTCACACGTACACGAATGTTTACATCAGTTTTTTCATTTTGCCCTTAAGAAAATGATAGAAACGCTGATGTATAAACCCATCAGCAGTGTCGGTCATATGATGGATCATATGACCGACACTGTTCTTGCAGGGTATTTATTTACATACATATCTATGTATTTATTCCAAGTAAATCGCATTTCAGTTCTTTGTATTTAAAAAAGCACATTTTTTGTTTTGTTTATGTAACAACAATTGAGCAAAGAATAGAAGTACAGCGAGAGAGAGAAAGAAAGAGAGAGATAATACAAGAGAGCCTTTCAATCGTATGGGTAAAAGCACGACATTGTTTTTATTTTTATCAAAGCAAATCAGTAAACAAAACTGAATACGAAAAAGAGAGAGGAAAAATAAAATACGCCATAATAAAGATAAATTGTAAAGCTGCCAGACTCAAACGGAATTTGACCAACAAAAGATACAACACGATGCTGGAACAAAAATTTAATAGCAGACGATTAAACAAAATTCACTAAATGCTTTGTTAAATGAGTTATCGTGTAAAAATAAATAAAAATACTTACCTTTTGCCTAAAAAGAAAAAAGTGGAGTAGGTAGGTATAATATTTTGAAAAAATTATATTACGCATTTTTAAACACTTTCACGTTTCACACTTTGCAAAACATAATTTTTATTCGAACATTTCCCACCCTGCGTATACGTAACATAAACTTTTTTTCTACTCAATTATTCAGCAAATAACACTCATACGCAAGTTAAATATGTAAATTAGCATCAATTTATATCAAATTCTATAAAAAATAATAAAAAACAAGATACCTACCTTTTATTTCATATAGAATTTAACATTTATCATGATATAAATTCATCAGGTATAGACACCGGGTTAACACATGTTGTGAAGTGTGTAAAACCGATAGCTAATTTTTATTTGTTAATTTACATATTTAACTTGCGTATAAGTGTTATTTGCTGAAGAATTTAGTAAAAAAAAAGTTTTTTATACCCTTATAATTAAGTTTGTCATTCAGTTTATAATGTCCTTAAATAGAGAGCTGGACATCGGTAGAGGAAGTGTTCGACACTCTCCTCCTTCTGCTTTTCTTCAGAAGTCATTATATAAAAGATTTAGTCTTCTCGCATGTACTCCCATGTAAATTGGGTGTTAATTTTTAATAATTTTTTGGACACAATCGCTTTAAAAGAATGGCATCTCTGATAAAAGTTTCCGAACCTTTCTCTTATTCAATGTTTCTTTTTAAGAGGCAAGAAAAGAGCAATATAAAAAAGGAATTAAACAAAACGCAACACAAAATCATCACTCGAAGGCCGGTGTTTTTCCTCTTTCTGTTGCATAGGTAGCATGTACATATGTATGTATGTATGTAGGTATCTATGCGAAAAGCAATTGAAAAAGAAAATACCTGCACAAGTAGGTATGTACATACATATTTACGTTTAAAAAAATCCAATTGAGTAAAATGTTCTGTCAGTAGACTTCAAACGTTTGTGCACACATCATATGTATGTATGTGTATGTTATTTATTTTCAACCAGACGCAACTTCCAAGAATTTTAGACCTTGCGGGGACAATAAATTGTGCCATATCCTAATACAATGACAATTGTGCACACAAGCGTACACACATGCAAATGTACACACTACAAACTTACACACATTTAGGCAAACATATTTACTCACGCAAATTATTGTTTATTGCATATACCTATACTTACATATACCTATATGTACATATGTATATGCGTGCATGTTTGTGCATGTACGCATTTCAATTTACCAGCCAATTTATTTTTGTTTGACTTTTAATTTAAGAACATTTTTATCTCCGTCTCTTTTACCTTTTTTTGTATTTTCATGTGCTGTTTTCAGTTTTTTAACATTTGCCACAACAAAAGTATCTGTAAGATTGTACAAAAATGTATCTAACAGAATTTAAAAAACAAAAACAAACCAAATGTGGGACAGTTTAATAAAAAAAGAAAAAAACACAAACTTGATTTTACACTCTTTCTCTGGCTTGTGAGGAGTGTTGCCAGGCCTGTTTTTGCTTTACCGGCATTTCATTAGACATTTAGAAAACATGGAAGAGATTTTATCCTAACAAGAGAAACGTATGAGGAGTTTTTGATGTTTCATGAGAAGAGAAATTGGTTTTTTTAGCTATTAAATAATTATTTTTTGTATTATTATTTGTGTTCAAAAAACAACAAAAATTTAAGTGTAATTCTTCTATTGAGTAATATAATATACAAATCATCTGGTAGCCCTATTTCCGTAGGTAAAACATTTCTCTCTATAATGCATTCTTTTGTAAAGTTTCTCATTTCTCTCATAAAATAGCGAAACTTCAAGTTAAAAATAAACAAGAGAAACAGACGCAAACACACAGACACACAATAGTGCTGCAATCGGCTGGGTTGGATTTAAGCACCCTTCACATTAGTCATATCACATCAGCGTTACCGTTTGGCGACTAAAGTTGCATTTTGTCCCCCTTTTGTTTTATCACCCCTTTATAGTGTTTTCACATGGAAAACATTTTGTTGCGAAATTTAGCATAAAATTAGACTGAACTTTTAGTCATTAGAGTGGGGAGTTTTATTGTAATGGAAGTCAAAATTGCGATCTGTGGCAGTACCTATATAGTCCAGTATATATTGTAACAGAGATTTTTTTTGTTTCTTTTGAAATTTTTTTGATTAGCAATTTTATAGGGTCCGGTCTAAGGAAACTTAATGATTGTTACCTCACAAGTCTATAATAAATACCATACATATCTACCTAGATACGTAGATATGTATTGTATGTATGTATGTATGTATGTATGTGAACGAGTTCATACATAATTTCAATTAATGAAGCCAACTTGTTTGAAAAAAAAACTACTGAACTGTAGATGAGTGGTACCTATAAAACCTTCGAAAAAAATTAACATGTCAATGTTAGTTGCTCTTATTTTAATTTTTTATTTATTTGCTTAAATGATTATGTTCATAAACATAAACAAGTTAAAAACGTACTAGACAGAGAGAAAGAACAAGGTTGGCGAAGGAAAACTAAAAAAGAGACAGAAAGGAAAACGTATTTACGCTCAACCCCACCATAAAGCAGAATTACCATAGTAAAAGAAATGGTCACTAACCCCGAATCGGGCACTAATTTTTTCCCCAACATACGGTTTACATGTAACTTGTAAGGAAATTTGACAAATAAAAACTAAAATAAATATGAATTTAATATTAGGGTTCCGTGCTCATAGAGTGAAAACGTAACCCCATTACCGAGAGTTCTACATGCATCCGTCCGTCCGTCACAGGCCCCAATCTCCCAAACGGTAACAGCTGGAAAGCTGAAATTTCCACAGTACAGGCGGTTACCTGACTTCTTACTCAATAAACAATAAAAATAACAAAAATTTAAAAATTAAAGGGGATTTCCATACAAGAGACTGTGAAAATTAGTTTTGAAATTTTGAACCATAAGAGATAGAGAATTGAAATTTTCATAGGATATGTGGTTGTATAGGTTCTACAACAGCATATAACAAAAACAACAAAAAGCTAAAAACTATGGGATGCTCCCACACAAAACTCTAAAATTATTTGTAACTTTTGAGCTGTAAGAAATAGAGACTTGAAATTCGTACAGGATATACATATACATATGTAGATACCAGGTCTCTACAACAACAAGTACCGAAAAGTAAAAATTAGCATGTGGCCCTACACATGGGGACACCCTTTAGTTTGAAAATTTGCTATAACTTTTGAACCATAAAAGTTTGAGACTTGGAATTTTCACAGTATACATATTTAGTTCGCAGGCCTCTACAACAACTAATACCAAAAATAGCAAAAAGTTAAAATTTTTAATGTTGCCCTTGATGCGGGGACACCTTTTAATTTGAAAATTTACTTTAGTTTTTGAATCGTAAAACATAAAGACTTGAAATTTTCACAGTATATGTAGTTCGCTGGCCCCTACAACAGAAATTACTAAAACCAATAAAAAGTTGAAATCTAAAGGGTACCCTATACCATTCGCCGTGCAGTCAATGTTGCTTATACCACGTATTCACATAGTCTGACGAAATTTTTTCATTAAAAGTACGAGTCGGCTTTAGTATAATGGTACCAATTGCAGTAAAATGAAAAAGTGTGCTGCCAGATGCTTACAGATTTTGTACGAGAAACCGGTGTTGGTTATACCATGGAGAAGAAAATCCCTTAGACTGGCCAAAGGCCGCTTGTCAAGAATAAATTTTGCATACCTATGAAAAAATGTATTGAATTAAATATAAAAAATATGATTTTGGATGTTTAAAACCGTTTATGAATTCCTGATTTTATGTTCTGTGCAAAAACTTTCCTCTGGCAGCACTATTTTACCAACATTTTCATATTTTTCTAAGTAAATTCCGCAACTTCAACATCGAATTATTATCACGACCACCTCTACAAACCTATAAAACTCATTTCTTTCAAAGCCTGCCTCCTTATTCTAAAGTTTCCCCAAAAATACAATATATTACATGTTTTTACGCTTGTTTGTAAAACCCTGCTGTTACTCCACGTGGAACAAATATACAGGCATGTTCTGACACTCATGTCTCGCATAATATTTGCGATTGTCGGAAGACAGCTGTTTTGTACATCACAAAAATGCCAGACTTTTGGCAAGTACAGATGGCAATAGTACACTGAACTGAACAGATGAACTTATTATAAACTGAAGTTTAAACGATAAATAAATTACATATGTTTTATTTTTCCTTTATGAAAACTAATTGATATTGCTTACAATTTTTATTTTGCAAACTTTTTCTGTCCCTTGTTTATTTTTTATGCAATGGCGACATGAACAAAAAGCTGATCAAAAACAACATACAAATTGCCTGCAAAACGAGTGCGTTACAGAACATCTAAAAATTAAGGCAAATTCATTTAAGGTGAACTTGGTAGCACAGATGATGATCAAAAAAATAGATGCTTGCATCAAATAGCTTCTACATGTCAAATTTTTTTCTCTTTGCTTACAAGAAAAATGTGCCATTTTATTCTAAAGATTTTTAATTTTTGAACAAAAAATTAAAATTTTAGCAACGGCGCAAAAATTAAATTTTCGCCCACAAAAGTTTATACAAGTACGGTCGTCGCTAAAACTCGCTTAGCTAGTTACAGAATACATAATCAGTTTACAAGCTGCAGATTTATTATAGGTTTATTTTATTTATAGTTCAACTAAAAATATCATGATATTATTATGCTTTATGCTGCTTTATTATTATCTTAGTTGAAGATAGATTATAAATTTAAAACAAAACTCAACACTGTGCCTGACTTATGCAAATTACTCACAAAATTTCATAGATCCTGTTCAAATTTTTTTTTTTCAATTTTAAAATAGTGAGCACTAAAATTTGTGAAGCTCGCACGCAATTTTTTTAAAATCTTTTAACAATCACATGTGACACGGCATTTTCAAAACTGCTGCACATCTCTGGTATGCATTTACATAACTATGTACAGACATAAATATGTGCATACATATGTATGTACGTGTATACTAATGAATGTATGTACACACATAAGTGCATGTACTTTATTTCTTTTTAAAATATTATATTAATTACATCACATCAAGTAGTTATGTACATACCCACATAAGTACTTAATCTTATGACTAAAAACTTACCACAATTAAATATAGCACATTGTAGGAATGTTGTCTCTATAAATATCATAACACTTTGCAAACACTCACTAAATAACCAATTAAATAAAAATTGTTAATATTTTAAAAAATTTTATATTTTATACACTTTCTGCTGTTTGTTGTTAATTTTATTGTCATTTGAGCTTTCAAAGAAAATATACAAAATATGTACACACAAAGAACTGAAAAAATGTGCTTCTCGGTTTGGTTGAAATTGTTTACGTCAAGTTTTCAATTTTATTGTTGTCGTTTTGTTTGCAAACAAAACGAAATCAATCAGTGGGTACGTTCAGTGTGTTTCCAAAAACGGAAATGAGCCCCAATGAGGTTACAGTCAATTTTGAGGATGCCATATCGAACAGAATGAACACAATCGCTACACTTTCGTGATTTTTTTTTATTTTAAAAATAAGTAGTATCATAATACTTTAAAATTATATAATTTTACATAATACAGTTATTTTTATATGCTCTGAATGTTTAAATTCTTTATGAAGTTTACAACGTATTTCTTAAATGGATTAACATTTTGCTCATTTTTTATGTAACTTGGCATTTTGTTATAAAGCAGTGGTGCCCAAAATCTTCTTATGGAAGCGTAAACACCAATACGTATACACGTTATTGACGCACACAAAGAAAAACAGAAATATTTCATTAGGTACACTGGGAAAAAAATTAAATTTCATTTTCACAAAATGTATGTACTGTATTAAAATGCCTTTCCAAATCATATTTACTAATCGTCTTGATTATTTGAAAGCAAATCATACATTGTGCTCGTTTTTCAAATTTTTTAGCGAACAAAAGTCGGTTTCCCACGTGGGATTCATTCTACAAAATAAACTGTACAGTTGAAACTAATAACACAAAATTATTTCTTCAAGTGTTTCATACTCACGAAATCATTAAAAAAAAACAACAAAATCATGAAAACAAAAAAACAACAAAATTCACGCTTGGCACAAATGTGTGCCAACAAAGCCTGCGTTCGTATTGCTGTGCATATGAAAGTGTTGTTGCTTTGAACTTGGGGTATGTGTGTATTTCATACAAAAAGTTGTGTATACATATTAGAATGCTCAGCCAATTCTCCGCGGTTTTACAAAAACAAAAGCGTACCAAGCGTATAGGCCGTGGGCACCTCTGTTATAAAGCATCAGTGCTTTGTGATCACATGTAAAAAAATGGTTTTGCCATATAGAATTTTTCTATAAAATAAAAAGTAGCGAAGTCCATAAACAGATACTAAATTTAAATTGGGAGATCAACATGTAAAACTCATCCTGCATATTTAAAAAAGTAACATGCTTATTACACCTATTCGGCACATTTAGTTTCAGAAGATAACACAGAATTGTGCAGAGTCCAACATACATAGCTGGAGGTCTCTAACAGAGCTAGATCACGCAAGGCACTTTTAGTTGGCCAATTCTTAAGCTTGAAGCATTCGGTGAGGGGAGTGAAAAAAAGTGAAAAATATTTCGTTTTATTCTCTGTTTCGGCTGTGTGTGTACACACAGTTGTAGTACAAGAGTTTCAAATATTATTTTTAAATAAATAATGCAAAAAGGTGTTTATGTGAAACTATTCGAATTTATTATATGTATGTACATATATGCAATACATTTAATAAGAGTTTTGTATATTATTTATTTTATTTATTTATTTATTTTGAAACATGAACACTTAAGAATATAATTCTTTTATAATTCTTTAATACTGTTATTCACCCATAGGGCATAAAGAAAATATAACTTACTAACAATAAAGAGATACATATATTTATATTATAATTCTAAAAATACATAGTTAGTTTACAGTAACAAGCAAACTTAATAACCGTAAAATCAAAGAAAGAACCAAAAATACAAAACGTAAACAAACCTGACATCTTTTTCAAAATGTTGTATTCTTTTTATTTTGAAGAAAGCGTTAGGAAATAAAAATGTTCAAAAAAAGAAGCGTTAAATCGCAAAAATTGTCCATAAACCGCTAACACAGCAACATTCAAGTTTGAAATGTCAATTTTAAGTTCAAAAATTTTACGTTTTTTTTACATAACCTGATTTTTTATCAATAACTTCAACAAAAATGTTGACAGTTTCGCATAGCTGAATTCTTTGCAAATACTAAATTCTACTATTACATTATATTTGCACTGTTCTCCAAAACTTAAACAATGCAAGAGAAATGTAGTATCATACGGGCTTTATGCTCATGTTTCGGCTATAATCGAGTAAATGCCCGACCATCAATGTTTGTCATGAAGTTGCGCATGAAATGTAATTTTCTGTTTTACAACTTACCCGTCATTTAGACGGGAAAGTACATAAATGCCTGAAAATTGCAATACACTCACATTTTTTTACCAACACACTCAGCTCAACTTTCAGCAAAATTTGACTGAAAGTAATTTTTTGACATTTACTGAAAGTAAAGTGACAGGGTAGTAAAGACGGTTGCCTACTCCACAGCACATACACATTTTCAGGATTGCGGTAGAATAATAATTGTGAATATTAAATTATTTTGTACATTAGAAAACATTTTTACAGCAAATATGAATAAAGAACACAAATGAAGTATATTTATAGTGATAATTATTAAATTAATTAATAAAAGCTTAGCAATAAAAATTATTTTCGAACGTTACCCCATAAATTTATGTTTGTAGTATTCGTGGCAATTCTATTCCAGTAATAAACAAAACTATAATACTTGCAACTCTTCGCCTTGACGACATTTTTAAAATGAACTTTCACGTTCCTTTCCACAGATTTCATTGAAATTTTTATTCATAATACGTATACAAAAATTTAATGACCCGTCTAAATGCCGGGCTAGCTCCCATGAAAAGTACCGCGGAAAAAAGATGTAAAAGATTGAAAATTAAAAAGCGAGAAAGCGTCACCTTAATAAATAAATATGTATGTATATAAATTCGTTTTTCAAAAATTAAGTAGATCAAATAAAAATTATGTATTTGATAAATAAATAATATTATTTAACGATTTATTTTTTAGCTTAGAAAATATCATTAAACAAGTTATAAAAATATCGAATAATAATATACAATTGATTCTTTGATTAATTTCTATTCCATTTGTCTTGGCAATACCTAAACATGCTGTTCCTGCTAAAATACAACTCTGTGAATTAATAAAACACATAATCGAGACTCGTTTGCGAAATGTCAAAAAAGGGTAGAAAAGAGATGAAGCTAATTGTTTTACTATTCGGTTTTGTGAAAATTGCTTATTGAGATTATTAAGAAAAAAATTTATATTCACGTTGAAAAAGTTTGAAATATACAAGAAAATAATCTACCAGATAATTCACATAAATATTTTCTCCAAGAGTAAGCAGCAATAGGAATTCAAATAAAAATGTCCTAACAAGGTGAAAATTTTCTCTATGCCAAAATTTTCTCTATGTAAATCAAAGTAGCACAGCAACAACAAACGAAGGAAAAGATAAACGAGAAGTGAAACTACCACTAAAACCAAGGAAAAAATTGCGCGAAAAAAGTCGTACTAGACACAACAAAACCAATATGAACGTACGTCCTACAACAGGGCAGACATGTCTACTGCGAGGCAAATCGTAAAAGTTTCATCTTTGTTTAGCAATAAAATCCAGATTGTTAAGGAAATAGTGGCAAAGAAAAAACACGAAGTAAATTTTCATATAACAAGCGGTTTTGCTTAAGGCAAAAAAAACAAGTTTTGCCCCCCCCCCCCCCCACTCACCAAGTAACAGAAGTGGGTCTCTTGTAAAACAGTTGAAGTGTTATTTTATAGCATAAAAAATTAAGGATAAAAGAAAAGCAGGGTAAGTTGGGTTAAAGATGTTTTTCTAATTTACATTCATACGTAACGAGGTCAAGTCCAATCTTAGATTTTAGTTGCACGAGACAAATTTCTTTTCGCATTTGTTGTTGCTGTGCTCTGTTGTGTTTATTTGTGCAGTAATTCATTTCTTCCAAAGAAAAGTTTTTTTTTTTTTGTATCATTGATTAAAATGTTTTTGTTTACTTGGAATAGAATGAAGTTGCCACACATTTATGTAAGTTTTTATAACTAGGAATGTAAATCAATGTTACCCGTGGGCAAGTTTGCATCTCTTTATTTTATCTGGTTCATAAAGTTCTGGCGAAACTTTTCCATACCCATATCAATAAAATAAAATTGATGAATGCAAACTGCCATTTTGCATTGATGCAGCTCTTATCGTCCAGCAAGTTTTGTATGCATACCTACATACGCATGTGTGTATGTATTTAAATGATTATTAAAATGCTTTAGTTTTTATTTTAATCTAGTAATATTTTTTCACATTTTAACCTGCATATGTATATGTGCATAGGAAAGATTATTCCCGATTTTATTATAATATGGCTGAATAGGTATTTGTATTTATGGTAATGCAGTTTTTCATAATGCAGAAATGTTCATTAAGTTTTACTAATTTTGGGGCCTCTTCCGCAAATTTCGTGATTTCAAAGCTCAAAATACACTTTACTTAAAAAAAAAAAAATTAAATTTTATAGTCACCCTTATTTGTAAAAACGACAGTTTTCATCAACCTTAAAATCGCACTTTATATTGCATTTTTCACAGTCGAATAAGCGAGCCTTTATTGAAATTTGATGACGTTCTTGTAGTAGATTTTGAAATGTTGCGTTTTGACTTTCGCCGCCAAGAAATGCCAACCGCAATAAAATGTTGATTTCTAGTGAAGTCAAGAATAACATTTTAATCGACTTAAGAAAAATCATAAAAGATCTGCATAAAGTCAGGATTTTAATGCAATTTCCTTTTAGATATCACGTGATTTCAAGCAAATCGATTTTCAGAACAAAAAAAAAAAAAGTAGGTGATAGTACTGAGACGTAAAACAGCTTTAAACTGAAGTACCTATGTATAGAGAAATAATTATTGATTTCAATATTAAATGAACTGCAGAACAAAATTCTCAAAAACGTAATTTAATATTTGTTATCAAAGCCAATAGCATTTGATTACTTTAACAAGAAACTTTTTTAATTAAATGTGCAAATTCTAACCTTAAAATACTTCTTTCAGACACTGCCAGTAAACGTTTCCTTGGCATCAAAAACAAATTTCACCACATAATTTTAATGCTGTGTCCTTTGAAGACAACAATTTAAACAACACATAACCGTTAATAATTGAGCACCACCAACAGCAACAACTACATTTGCAGCCTCAATCGGCACAAAACTCGCAGCAAAAATTGCTAAACTCCAATAGTCCTTTACGCTCAACAACAATAATGTCTTCACTTTCTTCAATATCGAACGTTAACAACAATTCGGAAGCAATCAACTCTACAATGTATAATGCCAATGCTCATTCCAATGCAAATACAGGTTTAGCAGCTCCACAACCATTGCATAATGCAAATCAAGAAGCACAGCCATATGTTGAATGTGTAATGCCGGGTATTTATTTGACCAAAGATTTTATATCGTGGAAGGAAAATCAATTGCATGCAAATGGTTTCACTCACATCATAATAATCGATAAACATATACAGGAGCTATATTATCCAAATCAGCAACCAGATGTTTTTAAACTTTGTTCCATGGAAAATGAAAAAACTAAAAATTTAAGACATGATGTCGTCAGACGTGACTCGAGTTCCTCCCTAAATGCATTTGACTACTATTGCCCCACACAATTGTCAGCTACCAAACGTTTAAATTTTGGCAACCAATTCGAAGTGATTGATCTAAATTTTGGCGAAAAATCATATTTAACAACTGTTTTGCCCAACTGTTACAAGGCAGTGAAGTTTATAAATAAGGCATTACAGGCGGGAGGAACTATTCTGGTAATCGATTGTAATGGTGGCGAACAGAAATGTATAACCATAATTGTTGCTTATTTGATGTATAAAAATAATATTAGTTTCCGGTAAGTTTGACGATTTTTTATTACTTTTTTTTTTTTTTAAAGAGAAACATATGCCGAAAAAAACGTGACCACTAATTTCTTGTCTCACTAACAAAGTTTTGAGCAAAGCAAAGGCATAGCTAGCAAATACATATTAAAATTTAAGCAGCAAACAGGTAGACCTAAAAATTTTATACACATCTTTATTTGGTCTTGCTATTTGTTTGCCACATCAACTGTTAGGCAGAGTTTGAATCATTCGTAATTTAGGGCTTTTATTTTTTTTTCTTTTTTGAAAGCAAATGACAATGTTCTAGTTTTATATAACAATATGCTACACGAACAGGCAAAAATAACCCTTGTCAGATGACCGTTATATTTTCTCTTTGCTCTTGCACTGCGACTTAAAAAATATAACTGTTGCATTGTCTCTCTCTTCTCACAGTAATGCCTTTGCCCGCCTTAAAGAATTTTATAAAAAAGCCGACTTGGATCGATTTTATAAAAGCCAGCTGTATGAGTATGAACCGATATTGCAAGTCCAACGGGCTCAATCGCGTGGCCACAGTTGCTCTAGGGATCTACATGCGGCCATTCTTAAACGTAAAAAAGCTCATGATGATGATATTGCAACATTGGATAATAACAATACCTGTTCAATTGCTTCAACTGCTGCATCCTGCTTTAACTACACGAATACAGCCAGCATCAACACTGCTGCTACAGAATTGTTAAATAACTGTAATCCCTTGAATCGCTTCGACAGTGCCCAACTGGAGAGAAAGGAGCTCAAAACAACAAATCCTCAAAATCATAACCCAAACACATTTAACCGTTTAATGGGAGGAAGCACTTCAGCATCGACCACAACTGGTGGCTGGTATAATTGGGATGATTGTGCTATGGAGTAAAGTCAAGCTTGTAGTATTAAATTTCGATTTAAGACTCACATTTTTTTTTTTTTATTCGGGCTGGAGATCATTTTTTATATATTTTTCTCTTCCGTTTTTTGTTTTTTACAGAAATATTTCTGTATCATCTAAAATATGATATTTTGTTGATAAAATTAGCAATTTAACAATTAAATTGCATCATAATATGATTTCAAGAAAGAATATAACAATTATTTCGCAGAATTAGTTTAAGGTCTGGACTTTTAAGCCGTTATTTTTTAGCTTTCTTTATAAAAATTTGCTTCTTAAGCAAAGAACTGAATTTTGTATGTTTTTAAAGAGAACAATTTACTCAAAGATCGATTTTGTAAATGAGAGCGTGTTCACATATTTTAAACATTTAAACTAAACTTTAAATAATAGTTTTCATTTCATTATTTTTTCTTAATTTTTTGTGTTGCAATTAAAAGACCTTCATAATAAAGACTTTCAGAAAATTTTTTTAAAAAAATTTAACAAATGAAAATTGTTTTCAATAATTAAATTAATTATTCTAAAAAAAAATATTTGAATATTGTGTAATATTAGTTTAATATAAAAAACAACTCTATTCAGAGATTTTTATTTTCAATTCTCAAAAAAGGGCAAAAAAAAATAACGTGACCAACACTTTCTAATTAACATGCATATAAACGATTAAAAATGCACATACATATGCATATGGATATAACAACAAACAACGAAAGCGAAGAACATTGTAAAAGCAATGAATTTCTCCAGTGTACTTTTTAAGGTAATGTTTGCTTAACGATAAAATAAAATATTAGGGCGAATGTAGATTTGTTTTTGCATACAACCAACTAAAAATGCCTGTACATTCACATGGATACAACAAAAAAATGTAAAAACATTAAATTTAACCAGATTCATTTTTAAGGTCATGTTTGCTCAACTTGCAAATACAACATTTAGAGCAAATTTGTATTGGCTGTAAATGTTCGCTGTACATTTTGTAACTACACATTGAGCAAACATAACCTTAAAAGTGAAATATAATTGTTGAAATACATTTTAGAACAAATTTTTCGTATAAAATTTATTTCAGCAACGTTTTAGTTTTTATAAATACCGGTAAAAAAAAACTAGATGCACCTAAACTTTCGTTTTTTTTTTGTATCCGTGGGAATAAATATCGTTGGTCTCAATTTTTCCAATCTCGCGTTTTTTTACATATAAAATCCTTTAATTAATAAAAATAGGCAAATAAACACGTGATTGGAAAAAAAACGCGAGTTAAAACCTATTTATTTTACATGAGATCAACGAAATGTGCTTTCAGTTGTTGTTGTATCCATGTTCTTGGTCAAAATAAAGACCAACAAGCGAGTAGTGGTCACTTTGTTTGTGGTCAAATACTTGCCAATAAGACCGTTCGTTAAATTAAGACAATTAATAACATCCAACTCTTCATTATACAATATGTACATACGTTCTTATGTATGTATGTATGTAAGTTTTGCCAACTCAGTTTTTTTGTTGCCTGTGTGATTTGACTTCGTTAAATAATTTTTAATGATTGATTTAAAAACTAAATATTACCGGCCTTATTCATAATAAATATTCTATGTTCTATCAACTTCTCATTTCTATACAATATTTGTGAAATCGTTTGATAAACATAAAATTTGTTTATGACACATTTTTTCGAGCTGAAGGGCTTCTCTTTTGCATTGTCTCTTTCAGCTCAAGAAATAGAACAACATTTCTTTATGAATAAAGCAGTAAATGAAGTAAAATTTTGATTTTTTATAAGTTATTATAATTTTCGAATAAAACTGATATACCTATCATACAAAAATACATAAGTACTTGTAAAAAATAAACACTACATTTTCTATATGTTCAATAACAATAATGAAAAATCTTTTACTATAATTGAACGGCCAACTGGAAATTTCCATGGAATGTTTTCGTTTCTAAGGCTTGGTACGTGCCCTTTCATCATGAGGAAGTTTTCCGGTAGTATACGACAGTGTACCAAGCAGATTTCTCTGTTGTACTTTTTACAGTTAAAGTTTAAAAGTGTGTCTGTGCTTTCGTAAAAGGCAACATCTGTGGAAACTTGGCAGCACTTTTATATCCAACGTTTTCTTTTTTTTTTTTACATTGCTGAAACTGTATAAAATGCGGGTTTTTAACGTTAAAAAGTTACACATTGTACATACAACAGGGTACAAAAACTTTCATAATGACCAGAGATGGAAAATTTGTTGCTATTCGAAAATGATTTTTTTAAGTAATTTTAAACAGTGGTTGTAGTAATGAAAATAAATTTAAAATACAATAACAAAATGAAATCGTTATTGAAATTTTTAATTAGAAAACTTTTTCTAATCTCAAGCGTCATTAATTGCAAGATTATTACTTTTTTGTTCCAGTCCAGTTTCTGTAATGATTGCTATGACTTACATTATTTAGAAGAGGAAACTAAAGTAAAATTATGACAACTAGCTGTTTCAAAGTCATCACGCTTCATTAGCAGACATGTGCTGAAAGATGCATATGACAAGTATTTGGTGTGTACGAGTTGATAAAATTGGTGTGCTAAAACTTGCAACCACAAAAAAATCGCTGTTTCAACTCACAAACAAAGAATGAAGTGTCTTCAATATAAACTTGCAAAAACTGAGTACCTAACATTAAAAATAAAAGCGCTAAACATGATTTTCTTAAAGAAACATATGTCAGACATAGTATTGACAACACTGAAAATTATCAACTCTGGTAAAGGGGTGTGTCTTGTTTTTTTAAAAAGTTCAACGGCGAAAAAGAGCAGAGTCGTTTTTCGTCAAGCGTCCTGACAACATCGTTTATTTTTCCCTATTACAATAATTTGAAGTATTAATTTGTATTTTTTTTATTGAAGAATAAATATTGTTCACTTAAATATTAAACAATCAAATAATCATTTGACAAATCTCAGAAGTGGGATTACTGAACCGACACCCTAAAACAAAACAAATTTTCACGACATGGATGATTTTCGAAGTCTGACCGTCAAAGATTTACAAGCGAAGTGCAAAGAAGCTGGCTTGTCATGCTCCGGCAGAAAAAACCAATTAATCGAGCGTCTGGAAGGAACCTGTAAAAATGATGTAAATCAACGTATTGCGCTGATGGAAAAAACGATTGCGGAGTTACGCGAACAATCCGCTCATTTCCAAGTATCAGATCTCTCGTCTACGTCACATACCTTTGAGTCACCCCTTGTTTCACCATTGCGGGTTTCCTCAAATACAGCTTCGACCGCTGTACCGTCTGCAGCATTAGTTGGCAACCGTACTTCAGCCATATCTCCAATAACCACATATGCGCAACAACATGTATCGTCACAGCCGCCATTACCGCAACAAATGGCTGCACCCAGTTATGTGTGTCAGAAGCCTATTTGTGCACCGTACACATTGCCATATGTTCCTAGTCAACAAGCTTCGTACAATTTAGCTGACCAGGGAGCCCAGCAAACAGGGGCGTATAACGTAAATTATACTCAACCGCAGATCCCAATATCTGACTACGCTCAGGCTTCTCGTGCAAGTCAGGGAATACCACAAACAACCCGTATACCAATACAACAATCGTATTCATCGTTTGCACCGCCTGTGCAAAATAACGTTTTCGCTACAAACCCTTATGGCAATATAAGGGAAATTTTAACCATTTTGCCCACGTTTAACCCATCTTCGGATGAATCTCTTAGTTCATTGCAGTTTATTAAACGTGTTGAAACCCTGAAAGCAGCTTATGGATGGGACGACCACTCGTTAGTTTTCGCTGTACAACAAAGAATGTATGGACCAGCGAAATATTGGGTCGACTCCCTGCAAACTGTTTTCTCATCGTGGCAACAATTCGTTTATAAATTTCTTCAGGATTTTCCCTATACAGTTAACGCAGCTGATATCCATATTAAAATGTCTCAGATGAAGCGACGTACAAATGAGACACCACAAGAGTACTACTTCAGAATGTTGGCCTTCGGCACTAAGGGTAATCTACCAGAATGTGCTATTGCCCGACACATAGTTAATGGTATCAATGACGCTGACTTGAAGCGCAGAATTTCAAATGAATATTTTAATTGTAATCAACTGTATAGAGACATTGACGTTTATTGTAACTACAACGACGTTAAGCACACTACAATAAATAATAGAGTAAAACCAACGCCGTCAAATGAAAGATATGCAAGCAGCACTGGAGTTTCAAATGAAAATGACAAAAAGATGTTGACAAACACAAACAAGTTAAAATGTTTTAATTGTTTTGGCTACGGTCATTACTCTATTAAATGTCCGGAACCACAAAGAAAGGAACGGTGTAACAACTGTAATCGTACCACACACCGCACAGCAGATTGCACTGTGACCAATGGAAATAAACAGAAGTCAACGTCTAATGTAAATAAGATAAATTGTGTTTCAGTTAACAATTTTGATCTTACAAAGACTGTCATGGTAAACAATTTAACAACCGTTGCGTACATTGACTCGGGCAGTACTTATAATTTAATTCGCAAATCGTTTGCAAGGAATATACCGGCCAATAGTCCTTGTATGGTTATTCTAAAAGGTTTCGCTGGCGGAGAATACAGATGTACAAAGAAAGTTTCAGTTTCCCTAAGTATCGATGGTAATCGTTTTGAAACCGATATGTTTGTGGTCGAGGACAAGTTTATAGCCAGGGATGTTCTTCTGGGGCGTGATATTATATGCCGCAAGGGTAGCCGTACAGTGATCGAAGGTGACAATTGCTTTATACAAGACGTCAATATTGTAAATGGGTGCGAGAAGTTGACACCAACAGAAAAAAATAATCTTCAAGAAGTTCTCGAAAAACGCCGCACGTGTTTTGCTGAAAATACTGCTGAATTGGGTAAGTGCAACTTAATGCAAATGAAAATTGATTTAACCAGCAACATACCCGTATGCACTGGGCCGTATCGTATTCCTTTTTCGAAACGCCAAATCGTGGCGGACATCGTTGACGATTTGTTGAAGTATGACATAATACGTGAATCACAATCGGAATATGCTTCGGGTATCGTACTCGTCGAAAAAAAGAATGGGGAACACCGCCTATGCGTAGATTATCGAAAACTGAATTCGATAACTAGAAAAGTTCCTTACCCCATGCCGTTAATTGACGAGCAATTTGCACTACTTGCTGGAAATAGCTATTTTTCGACACTGGATCTTCGTATGGGCTATCACCAAATAGAAATTGATGAAGACTCAAAAAAATATACCGCTTTCATTACTACACGAGGGCATTATGAATTTAATCGTATGCCGTTCGGCTTGGTGAATGCTCCTGCTGTTTTCCAGACAGTGATGAATCGCGTTGCAAAGTTGATGAAACCAGGCGAAGTTTTGTGTTATCTTGATGACGTCATCATACCAAGTAAGTCTATACAAGACGGATTCGAGCGATTAGATCGGTTTCTATCGATTTTGGAAAATAGTGGGCTCACGTTACGTCTAGATAAATGTAATTTTCTATCCGAGGAAATTACATACCTTGGACATAAGATCAGTAAAAATGGAATAGCCCCTGGTGACAACAAAGTAAGCGCTATAACAAATTATAAAGTCCCCTCAAACATAACAGAAGTTCGCCGGTTTTTGGGACTTACCGGATTTTTTAGAAAATTTGTTAAAAATTATTCGCTCATATCACGCCCATTGACCGAGCTATTGCGTAAAGCAGAAGCATCAAATTTTCGATGGACCACTCAACAACAGGCTTCGTTCGAGGCACTCATCAAGGTACTTAGTAGCAAACCAGTCCTCGAAATTTTTGACATCCACGCACAACACGAAGTACATACCGATGCCAGCAGTGTTGGTTTGGCTGGGGTATTATTACAATCGACAAATGGCGTACTATGGCATCCCGTATTTTATTTTAGCCGGCATACTACTGAAGTCGAAAGCAAGTACCACAGTTACGAGCTCGAGGTGTTGGCAGTGGTCGAAACTTTGCAGCGGTTTCGAATATATTTAGCGGGTAAACACTTTCGAGTATTGACGGATTGTGCCTCCATTACAACGGCTAAAGCGAATAAGGAAATGATTCCGAAAATTGCTCGATGGTTTTTAAAACTTCAAGAGTATGATTGTGAATTTGTACATCGTTCTGGTACACAAATGGCACACGTAGATGCCCTTAGTCGGTCTCCCGATCAACCCCCTGAAGAAACGGAACCAGCAGGATGGGTACTAAACATTGAGGTCAACAGCGATGACTGGCTACTCACGATGCAACTACAAGACGCTAAATTGCGTACGATAGTAGGCGTGCTTGAAGGTAGATTGCAGTCGGATCAAGCCAAACAAATCAAGTCGGACTACGTGTTACAAAATCATCGACTCTACAGGAAAACAGATAACGGGTTAAAGTTTGTAGTCCCCAATTCCACGCGGTGGCGAATCGCAAAACTGTGCCATGATGATGTTGGACACTATGCACTTGAAAAGACATTAGACAGAATAAAACAAACGTTCTGGTTTAATCGAATGCGCAAATATGTCCAGGAATATATTGCGGCTTGTATAGAGTGTTGCTACAACAAATCTAAAGGAGGCCGAGCCGAAGGTGTCCTCCACTACAGTGAATTGGAGCCGTTTCCATTTTCACAGCTACACCTTGATCATTTAGGACCTTTCGTACGCAGCAAAAGAGGCAATACACACATTTTGGCCATTTCCGATACATTTACCAAATTCATAGTCGTAAAAGCAGTGAGGAACACGAAAACCACGGCTGTTATAAATATTCTGAATGAGCTGACCAGTTATTTCGGATTACCGAAACGAATCGTTACTGACCGGGGCTCTGCATTCACTGCCAAGTTATTCGAGAACTATTGCAACATTAACAACATCCAACATATCAAGACTGCAGTACGAACTCCAAGGGCAAATGGACAAGTAGAACGAGCCAACCAGATAATTCTAAACTATTTACGAACCACTACAACGGAACCTAAAGACTGGGACCTAGACCTATATAAATTACAATGGTCTGTAAATTCGCAGAAAAATTCAACATCCGGTTTCACCCCGAACGAGCTTGTTTTAAGTTATAAACCCATCGATCTGGTACAGAATCGAATCATTGCTGCAGTCCAGGATGACGTTTCTGTTCGAGAGGATATTCCCGTAAATGAAAAGAGGCATATTGCATCTGAAAATATTGAAAATGAAAGAAAAAAATGGAAAGAGCGTTTCGATAGCAAACATCTTCGACCCACGCTATACCAAGAGAATGATTTGGTGGTGCTTGAAAATGAACCGCCGTCCACCGGCGAATCGAAGAAGTTGCTGCCGAAGTACCGTGGCCCATACCAGATTTCCCGTGTTTTAGGCAACGACCGCTACCTGGTAGAAGATATACCTGGTATTCAAATTTCATCACGAAAATTTTCTTCTATATATTGTTCTGACAAGATAAAGCGCTGGTGTGATGGCTGCCCCGATCTAGGTTTGTTGGCCGAAGTCGAGGACGACTAATTTCAGGATCGGCCGAGCTGTCAGACATAGTATTGACAACACTGAAAATTATCAACTCTGGTAAAGGGGTGTGTCTTGTTTTTTTAAAAAGTTCAACGGCGAAAAAGAGCAGAGTCGTTTTTCGTCAAGCGTCCTGACAACATCGTTTATTTTTCCCTATTACAATAATTTGAAGTATTAATTTGTATTTTTTTTATTGAAGAATAAATATTGTTCACTTAAATATTAAACAATCAAATAATCATTTGACACATATGTATATTATTTCAATAAACTTTCAACTGAAAATGTGTTGCTTTCAGTTAGTAGCTGTTGTGTTACGTTTGGTTTACATAAAAAATAATTTTAGAGCTAAAAAAATAAGTGCAAACAAACTTTTCTTGTTCTTGCATTGATAACGCGGGTTCTTCAGCACTTGAAAAAATAAGATTTGTGATTTTGAACAAATTGGTGATTTTCATCATTACTACCCAATTATGATTACAATTGACAAATAGCTTATGAAATCACGTGTTTTGACATGATGTGATTTAAAATCTCAAAAATAAGTATTAAATAATTTTCTATATTATCAGTGAAGTCTGGAGTAACATTTTAAGCTACTTAACTTTAGAAAAATCATAAAAGATCTTTATAAAGTCCGGTTTTTGATGCAATTTTTATTTCAGAAATCACTTGATTTCCGGCAAAGTGGTTAGCAGAACAGACCTGTTATAATATGTTAACACTTAGAAAATATTACTTTATTGGAAAATGAACTTTATTAATGAAATTACAAAATTTAAATAATCAAGCTTTTAGAAAAAAATACGTTAGAAAAATCAAAAGACTGGAAAAATAATTTTAAAAATTATTGGATTTTAGCTGGTATTTCAACACAAATGATATCTTCTTCATGTTGATCCTTCAATTCCCATTTCACCATGACATTGACTTTGGGATATGCTTTCAAAACTGGCAAAGTTGCGGTATACTCGTATGTTTCCCCCTTCTCTAAGGGACACTTGATGCCACTGTCGACACAAGCATCGGGATTTTGTAAATGAAAAGGCATTTCTACGCCCATTACTTTACCATGAACAACAGTTTTGACAGAGGACACATCTTCCGCTGAAATTATTGTAATTAATTATGCAATAGAATTATAATTTTTACATGTTTTTAACAACAATTATGTAGCCAACTTACCCAACGAAAAATCAATTGTTATTGAAACCGATGAATTACGCTTCAAAATGCATTCATTTTTGGTGGTATCACAATCGGAAACTAAAACTTTTGTGAATTTTCCAAGCTTCGAACCTAATAAAAAATAAATAATAAACATTTATTAAGGCCATATATTTAATTGAATGCCAAAAATTTATCTAAATGAGCAACATTTTTCTTATTGTGCATTTGCAAGGGATTTTTTTTTTAATATTTACCACACTCTATTTAAATAATTGTCCATATCCTTTCGCATTGACTATGAACAAACACACCTTGTCAACAATGAGTTTTATTTAATGGACATTTTAAGACATTTTTTGGTATTTGTTCAATAGCTTTTAATAGTTATTAACAACACAGCTGGCGCCAAAGCACAAAAATCGGCGAAAAAAATGGGAAAAACTTAAAATCTATGTGATTAGTAGTCAAACCCGTTTTTCTCATCCCTTGTACGACCGTATTTCTGTTTTGAAATTCCAAAATTTTTATATGGTTTCAAAGTTTTTGCTGCGCACAAATATTCACAATCGTAATTTTATTATTGTCCTATTGATTTTTGTGTTTGCTGGCTGCTGTTGTATCAGTGATGAAACGGTTTCAAACTTTAGGCCGGGCCCAACGAGTTTTAAGTTGGCGAGAGAATATAAAATATATTCGAATCAACAGAAAAACACAGTGATAAAATTGCAAGTTGATAAATAACATTAAAAAAACAGTGTGCGCTGCTGCTTAAAAAAAACAGTGTGCAATTTTAGGCATGACCTGGGTTCGTGAAACAGCCATGTTATATATCCATGCTAATAAGTCTTCAACTCCATTTTTTTGTTTTCTTTAAAAATGTTGGCCACTAAAATTTTATCACAAAAAAATCTTTCTCAATTCTGAGGAGGTAAAATCGAACTCAAGAGCGAATTATTTTAAAATGAATTAGATTCAAATTTAACTTAAATTATATTTTCTTTTTATATTTAAGATTTTTTTTTCCAATTTGCATTCTTCTGAAAGTCATTTACAAACTGTGTGAGACTGTTAAACCTCTTATCACCACCACCCACCCACTAAATCCACACAAACTCAAATCACACAGTGGTAGACGTGTTCTATTTACGAGCACAGTAGTTGTAGCGGAAGTTTCCTGTATTGAAAAAATTAATTAAATACACAAATTGACACAATCGTGTGACGAAGCAATAATATTCAGTACACAAAACAGTGATAATTGCAAGGAAAAATGAATAAAAACACACTCATGCACACAAATTAACATCGACAAATTTTTGTTTCCTTTCTTTTTTTCCATTGATAAAAAGCTCAGAGTTCACACTAAAAGTGTAGTCTTGTTGATTGATAATTCTTAATTAAGCTTAATTGATTTTAATTTTCAGTATGAACAAAAAAGAGCCGCACCAAATTTTATTTCATTTACAAGGTTTGGTTTTTCAAAGTACACATTTATTTACCACAATCTGTGAACTGTAATCCGTAGACAACAGGGCCAGTGAGCAGCAGGAAAAAAATCACCAATTGTTTCATTTTCAAAATATTTCGAATAGATTTTCTTTATTTCAAGCAACAATAAGAAATGAACCGACCGCTCTCCACAGTAGATAAATAACGACTAAATTTCGCAAAAACACAAATATTTTAAAAATCAACTTTTTCAAACGCACACCAAAACACTCAAAGATTTTCTGAATTTACACACATACATACAAATGTACAAATATATATACATATGTATATATATTTTTTTTAAATTTCTTTAATTGAATAAAAGTTGTAAAGAACTACTGAAATAAATGTGTGCACAAATACACAAACTTGCTTTCCCGCACAATGAAAACTCTACAAAAAAAATAAAAAAAATTAACATCATCACAAGCGGCGTAACCGTTAATGACACCGAAGTAACAATTTGCCACTTTCCTAGACATGGCAATCCAATTATTAAATATTCTCCAGGAATTTCTATGAAAAACCAATTTTTACTGTTTCAGATCTTTTTCATAGAATGAAAACGGAAGCCATTTTCTGAGACTTCGCCGTCCGTAACACTGAAATATTTTCAAAATAAGGATAATCCAAGGCAAATCAAGTATAGGTGGTCGCAATTCAATTCGCTTCAACATTTTCACTCGAGACGTCATAAGTTTTGTTGTCGTTTGCTATCAGCTTTGACAACTCAGAATATAAAATCGTGGAAAAATGTTCAAGGGATGCGGGCAGCTGTAATGGATTCGCCTTGGGATAATCGTTTAATCTACTACAATGCACAAAGCTAATGCTGACTTCTGTGAATTTATATGTCTACCTTTTTGATTTGATTTATGGCCGGCTATTCTAACAGTCTAGCGTTCTTTGAATTTTGGCGTTTAACATTACCAAGCAGTTATATACATTTGTTTATATACATACATACGTATCTAAAAATTTATTCATTTGCTCTCATGGTTTATGGAAAATTCTAAAAGCCATTTTCCATCCCTGTCAACCAGCAGCATAATACAAAAACAATTTTTTCTTTCGTTGGCTATTCTCTGTTGTTGCTTAAAATGATTAACCGTTATTGTTCTCTTATCAATGCAATGAATTTTGTTTTTATTGAGATTTCGTTCTTTGTGTAAAAATATTATGGATATGGGTGCGTGTGTACATGCGTATGTATGTATATCTAGCTATATACATACTACATACATATTTATGATTTCAAATAAAGAATGTTTAGCAAACAAGGTCTCCTTAATAATGTTAAATATAAGCTGAATGAATTATTATTATATACATACATTATTATTATTATTATATACATACATACATAAGCGTGTCTGTATATGGGATAAGTCTGCGATTAGGTCTCCTGATACCCACAATAACCTCACATTATGCAAAATGCTCAGTCAATGTGTTATATGTATATACACTCCTACATACATGCATATTTATTTAAAAAAAAACTATTATGACAGAAAATTAATAGACTTCAATTTGAGCAATTTATCAGCTTGATGAATTGAAAACCCAACGGTTTCTTAAAATAGCGACTTGGCAGCACTTACATATAAATTAATAACTGCTTATAAATTTCACTAATAGATGGCCCAGTGGGCATTAAATAAATGTTTGCCACGTATAATTTGTCAAAATCTGTCAATACAACAATTTCATTCTCGCTATTCATTCGTGTTGAATTTATTGCAACGAAAAAAGGTGCGTAGTGTATACAAATTAAATAAATTTAAAAAAAAAGTTGCGGGGCATATAAAATAATTTTGCTAAAGTTAATAACGTAAATCAGCCCATTTCAAAAGGTTTTTGTTTCAGCGAGAAGAGATAAAAATGTAAAGTCAAGCCAAAAGTCTGTACAAAAGTACACAACAATTTTTTTTTACACTAAAAGCATATTCATAGAAATCGGGATTTCTTTTTTGTGTTAACGTGTTAAAATTATTTTTGTATATAAATCTTGTTAATGATTTTTATTTGCTCAGTAATTAATTGATTAATTCACAAAACCGTGACATTTTGTTTAAAAGTCAAACCAAACAGCGTGTAATTATGACGTATGCCACGAGTGCAAGCACAGCATAAAAAAATTTTTTGCACTTTTAGTTGGCTTTTTCTTTTCGTTTTTATCTTTTCTGTTGCTTTTTATAAATATCGATTTCTAATTAACTATTTTAATTTTATCAAAGATTTCACAAACAAAAAACCCGCCATGGATAAAGTTGTTAAATTCTGTGAACCCGGCCGTGCTTTTGCCAAGGACTCTATTCGTTTAGTTAAACGTTGCACAAAACCTGACCGCAAAGAGTTCCAGAAAATTGCTATTGCCACAGCTATTGGCTTCTGCATTATGGGTTTCATTGGTTTCTTCGTTAAGCTGATTCACATTCCCATCAACAACATCATTGTGGGCTCATAAATTGTAAATGGACTTTTTTTATACCTCAAGGCTGTATCAGCCCATGTTTGTATCATCATCGTCTATTTCTATTTATGTTTAATATATTTAAGTTCCACATCAACAAAATATAAGGATGTTTGCGTTTTATCTTAAATGAGTGAATTTCTTTTTATGAAATTGTAAAAATTTTAGATATTTTTAAATTCCTTGCGGCGGGTATTTTCCCGGACTGAGTTGTAAAATAAACATACAATTTCCATCTCAATTTATGTTTTAATCTATTTAAAAGAAATAATAAATTTATATGTAAAAAAGATTAAATTCTTTGAATGTAATTCTTTGAATGTAAGAAGAGATGTAATTCTTTGAATGTAAGAAGAGATTAGTTTTATGGCAACGATTCTAAGAGAAGCGTAAATTACTTTGATGCTTGAAACTGCGATAAATTGTTAACTGTTAATCATCGCAGCATATGATCTACCATTTGGTCTTAAATCCAAAAATTGACAATCCCGCAGCCAAGAAGCTGTAAATGAACACTGCAGTATATTTTGATTATTCCAAAAAAAAAAAAAAAATAATTATTAAAATTTAAAAAGTGTATTCTTGTCGTTTGAAAAAACTATTTCAAATCACTAGATTAAAAATCTAGTCTTCATGGTATTTGCCCAACGAAGTAAGTGGTCAGTTTTTATTTTCGATAAATATGTCCTTAAGCGAGGGTGCCCTAAAAAGTTGATCTATGTATGTATGTATTTTTAGTTGTTTGTATCCATGTATGCGTATGACAAAAGAAAAAGATCATGAGTAGTGGTCACGTTTTTCTTGTTTTTTTTTTTAATATTTGCTCATAAATTTAGTGCTTCAGTTATTTTTTTAATTTTTACCTAAAAAAATTATTTTGGGTCTAAAAGACAAGAAAGTAGTGCTCACGTTATTTTTAGACGGAAATGGGAAAATATTTGCTTATATTGGCGGTACCTTAACAAATTCATATTGCGATATTTGCCCAAAGTAAAGGTGAACAAGAAAGGTAGGGGTCACATCTTTGTTTGACCAAAATTAAAAAAATGCAAGAAAGTAGTGGTCACGTTTTTTCGGTTAAGCGAGGGTACCCTAAAAAGTTTATTTATGTATCCATATGTATGTATTTTTAGTTCTTTGTATGCGTATGACAAAAGAAAATGATCATGAGAGTAGTGGTCACGTCTTTTTTTAAATATTTGCTCATAAATTTAGTGCTTCATTTAAAAACATTTTTTATTTTTTACTTAAAAAATATATTATTTTGGGTCTAAAAGACCTATAAAATATAAATATAAAATCTTAGTAGAACATTTTTAATGTTTACTTTCCCTATTTGTGTTGCTTGTGATGCAAATACATGCTTAGAATTATGGTTATTTATGCTTTGTGTGATTCTTGAATATGTATGCATGTAGTTGGTTGGCCACAGCACCAGCTGTCTCTCTCCTTTCAAACATTCGATAGACATTTAACTTAACATAAATTTACAACTCTTCAAAGAAGGCCACACGAGCCTTTGTTGAGCCGGATTTTAATTTTTTCAAAGTGGAATATTTTGTTTCACCGGCTTTCAGTTGTGCTTCGCTTAAAATATCCAGATTTGTTTGGTTTTCTTCAATCTTAAGCAGCTCAATTTCCGATCTCAAGGTTTGCAGTTGATTCTGTACCTGTTTGTGCTTTTTCAAATACTCCAAACGACTTCTTTCGATCTCGTTGGTGATTTGTTCCATTTCACTGTCAGTTAAAATAAATTCCTTTGTTTCGAAATCATCAGTATCCGAATCATCGTCTGCAACATCGTTCAATACCAGGCCAGCACTTATTTTATTAAGATTATTTAAATTATTTGTAGTGAGTACAACGCCACCAGTCGATTCATTTATATCGACTGTGGAATTGCTATTGGTTAGGGAAGGCGTGCTGACGGAAGCGGCTATATTGTTGCTGGAACTGGAAGTGGAGTTAATGGCTATATTGGGTGCTAGCATGCTGTCTTGGGAGCTTTTGCGGCCACGATTGAGAAAATTCAAAAGGCGTGCGGTTGCTTCACGTTCTGCTAGTTTGGCACAAATGAGTTCTTTTTTAAGTTTTTCGGCTTCGGCCTCACGTTTGTCCTTTTCCACAGTTAACTGATGAACATAAAAGTCGGCATCACGTATTTTCTTTTCAAGATCTAGTTTTTCGTGTTCGATCTTCATCTGTCTCTCACGCAAACGATCCATTTCACTTTTAAAATGATTCGCTTTGCATTCGGTCAATTGCATTTGTTCCTCATTGACGCGGCTCTTTTCGAAATACAGCTCTTTGGTTTCCTCAGAACGTTGCTTTTCCGACAAACAAAACAAAAATAGAAAAAAGTATTAAAAACAAAAAAATTTGCTTCTAGAGAGAATATTACCAGAGCTTCACTGGCCGCGCGCATGTCTGCTCCCAAACGTTCTAAACGTTTTTCCAGGTCACGCCGATCACGTTCAGCTTTTTCGCGTAACTTTTTCTCTCTTAAAAATTTTGTGCGTTCCATTTGCCGGCGCTGTTTTTCCTCCTTCGCCTGGGCTTTCATTTGTTGTATTTCCATGGTGTCAGGTTTGCGGCGTCTCATGTATAAATCATGATTACCCTTGCAAAGATCCAGTACCTACAACAAAACATAAAGGAAATGCCGCAACTTATAAAGCAGATCTATAACTCACCATTTTATTTATGTGCAGATCTTGTGAGTAGAATATAAAACAGGAAACTTTTGCATCTACTAGACGGATTGTAAATTTCTTGTCATCAAAACTGACATGACGTATTTCGTTCCATTGAAATGTCGTTTTTGGCGTTAACTTATTGTGATAGTCGTAGATGTTCAGTCCTACGGCAGTAACACCCAACCAAAGTTTAGTTTTATTTTTGTTCTAGAAAGAAGGTATTTGTAAGTGAAATTTTCTTTTTGTATAAATTAATAATAACTGACTGTTATGGGGAAGTAGTTCACTCCATACATGTCCAGATCTTGAGCGATTTTTAAATATTCCATTTCTACTTCGTCACGTGTCATGGGCTCATGATCCATATACCTTTAAAAACAAAGCATTTGTATTTAAAAATTATCAGCATATTTTGGCAGACCATAAAATCAAATAAAATAACTAATGTCTTCGCTATAAAATTCTCTTCACTACAGGTCTGGCGAACATTTTAATTTTTTTTCTAATTAGTTTTCTTTTTTTAAACGAGCCCTATTTGAATTAAGAAACTTAACAGTAATATTGAAGTATACAATGACGGTTACAGTTACCGAAATCTAAAATCTGGTTATGCCTTTTTCAATATCGTTATTCGTTTGCAAAAGAATTAATTCTCCATCGTTCATGACAAAGATAAAAAAAAAAAAAAAAACTCACCAGGTTTTTATGCGTTCTTCCCACATTTTGGGTGTCATTTGGTATTGATCTGTAACACCCTTGGGTAGTAAATCCACACCCTGCAACATGCCATCCTTATAGGTTTCGGAATCATACGGACCATACTGAACGTGTACAGCGTACGAAGCCAACAGCACAGAAGCCTCTGGCCGGCAATAAATATCCATTGATAGTATGCTCTGCTTTACTTGTAGAAAGAATAAATGTTGTGTTATCTCCTGTACCAGTTCTTCGCTGACATTTTCGGGAAAAAATTTTGCATAAAAACTGAAAACGTAAAAATTATTTGGCTGCAATTGAATACGCTGATCTTTGACTTTTTTGTCCATTTTAAGCCAGGCAACACTACCCCGTGTATCAACAAACTGCAATCCGAAATACCAATATTCTCGCAAACCAATTGTACGACATACCAAGTCAAAAAGATCTTGTCCACTTGCTCTCTGTTCCAATTCAAATTCTAGTTCTGAATCGAAGGTGATAACCTTTACAGGAAATACCCTCGGCTTTTTACTGCGAAACGGGCTCATTATTTCTGCGTTTATTTAGTTAAACACCTTTTCATCAACATTCCCGGGTTGTCTTGCAATCTTGTACCAAATTGTGCAGCATACGTGAGCCACTTTATCTATTACTCATTAAAAAGGCACGCTCATGCATATTTATTGCATAACAGTTATGGAATTTACAAATTTTATAGTATAATTAAGTTTTTTCGTAATAGCGTTAGTAAAATAAACTTTTCTTTGCAATGAAAACTAAAAATAAAACTAATTGAAACAACAACAATTAAAATTTGTAAAAGCAGCAAATATTTATTGTTTTTGACGGGTGGCTGTGTTCACAAGCGATCTCATTTGACAAGTGCTATTCAGGGTTGCCGTTAAACAAAGTCTGCTGTTATTTGGTATTAAGTTTATCGGGCTTATATAGGGAACACACGGGTAAGCTGTTATAGCAATAACGCCGGAAGAATGACATTACGAAAATATTTATTAAAAAATTTTTATTGCTCTGGCAACGTAAATTTGCTATAAATTTTTGACTTGTTGGAGGTCGAGGTGAAAAACAATACGATATGTTAGCAATAATACAATAAAGTTTAAAATATTTTCTGTTTTGCTTATTTGTTGCCATGTGTTCTTTTATTTTTGAAAATAAAAGCTTTTGAAACCAAGTTCACACATAATTTGGCAGCTTGTGTTAAAAGGATATTGCTCGCAATATCGTAGCAATTATTGCTAAACATGTAAACAAGCGAGAGTAGCAGCCCTGTTGCTATCAGTAAGTCATAACCAAGCAAACATTTTGTTGACGATTAATTTTCTTATAGTAGGCGTCTTGCGCTATTCTACTATAGGCTGCCCAGTCACGCGACTATCGCACTTGGGTCTATATTAGTCCCGTTGTGCGCTACGCTATATAAAAAGACATCTTATATAACAGTGCTCGTATGTGCTTGCTGCATTTGAATACATTTACATAGTCGCATCGGTTTAAGAAGCCAACTGCGGAAAAACGATAGACCGTTGAAGAATAAACGAAAAACTATATTTATTTTAAATTAATCCGCTTACTTCGACAGCGATTCATACAACTCATTTGCTTCTCCCGGAATTTCAATTATGCGCATGTATATTTTGTATCCACACTAGGACGTTATTAGCCTCCTATCTTTCACCTTTTTTATCTACATAATTGATTATTTATAAAATTTTTTAACATAAACTAAATTTAAGTTTATTTATTAACTATTTTTAGGTTTTAAATAAAAAATATATTAATTCAGGTGCAAAAATAGACCGTGCAAATGTTTTCTATTTTTGGACCTGAATTAATAAATTTCAATTGGCTCTTAAAGCAAATAAATAATTATGTTCATATTTGAATAAATAATAAATTTATAAATATTTTTTTAAATTAATATATGTAAGTATTATCTTAAGCTAAGTGTTTTTTTATATTTCCCAGTAAATTTAAGCCGATATCTCGCTCTCTTTCAGAGCAATAATTTTTTAACATTATTGTCACTAAGAAATATAAAAAATATGTAAACAGGACCCTTAGCTTAAGAAAGGACTAATTTTAAATAAAAAAGGAGCGATTAAACCAAATATTAAATTTATATTTTTTAAGTTAATACATGCAACATGAGTTTTTAAACAGGACATCTTTTTAAACGTTCCATATGCAAATCATAAAGTAATTTATTTTTGAGGTAATAAAATGGATTCTGAGATTCATTTAATTCAGGATCATACAAATTTTTATCAGTTTCAAAGGAGTTAAACGGTTTTATTGCTGAAGTTTCTTCTGATGGTGACATCATCATATCCTTGGCCAAGTGGTTATTATTGTTAAAAGTTTGTAATTGTTGATTATAATGAGCGTCCTCAAAATTTGATAGATGTAAGTTGTTTATGCGTTTAGATAATGGCGTTGATTCACATAAAACATCATCCTCGCGACTGCGTTTTCTATTAAATAGGGGAATTGAATAATTACGACTTGGAAAAAAAAGATTAAACATTACACACACAAGCGCCCACTGTAACATATATATCTTCATCTTTTGTTTTCCTACACTTACCTTTTGTCAATTAGACCAGACATTTTTATAGTCTAATAAAGCTCTCAAATTTAAGGATTCGTTAGTTAGTACTACTTTTCAAGCAATCATTTATCACGGCTTCTTTTAATCACATAGAATGTTGATAGACTTTTCAGCAACTATCATGTTTTAATTAAAAAATTGCTTTCAAAATAAAGACATTCAGTTCTGTCTATTCTTTTTTTTCTTTTGTCTACCACGCATGGTTGTAACTAGCATACATAGTATTGTGCAGTATTGGAGTTACCATAATGTTCTTATTTAAATTGTTAGTTTTTGGGAATTTTCTTCTATTTATATGTTTTAAATAAACAATTTATTTTAAATAATAGCAATGATGTGATTATGATTTATCGAGGATCATGTTGGGGCATATGTATAATACAAAAATTAAGAGTCATATTTGCAGTGAAGCCATGTTTCCGTATTTCTTTGCCACACAAATTGTGTGCTGTTGGACTTTTTTATAATATAGTACCAAATAAGCATCGCTGTATATATATGGTCTTTGATGTGGTGAGAATTTGTTTTTAGTCATAATCAAAAAGCACAAAGCAAAGAACAGCAGAAAGAAAATTTATAGAAGGAAATTTTTGTGAATACGAGCTGATCTGCCCAACCCATAAAATTTGTTGTTAAAAATGTAAGTAAATTAACTGAATATTATAAAAAATAACTAAAAAATCATGCAGTTAAGAAATTTACGAAAAGAACTTTGAACTAATGTTCAAAAAATATGTGCTAATAAAAGGAGAAAATTCTAAGTGAAAAGCAAAGACGATACAAAAGAAGAAAAAAAAAGTTTGAAACGATGACGGAGAAGTAACGACGAGATGATGAAGTCGGCGAAGCAGTGCATCAAAGAAGAATGTAAAATTAAAGAATAATTTGTTTTTTTTGTATAAAATAAAAACGGAGTGTGGGGAATTGTCGCCTACATTTAAAAATATATATATTATGTATATTTGTCGGGCTAAGTGATGTTTGTATTCTTGCGGCAACTTAAAATATGGAAAGCAGCGCGGTTGCGTCAATTCGACAGATTCAACTAGATAGCCTGTTTAGAGTTGAGTCTATGTAGTATATACATATATACACTGGTGTGTTGTGCACACACACACATCTATATGTATGTACGTACGTTTGACGGTCGATTATATGAGAATGCAGTTAAACACAAAAATAAAAAAATAAACCCAGGCAGTTTGATTGTGAAGATAATGGGATACAAAAAGAACCAGTCAAGTCAGCCAACGCAAGCCAGTTCTTTTATCCAAAAGAAGATTTCGTGCTGTTGTTTGTGTACATATGATACATACATATTTGTACATATGTATGTATATTTTTGTTGTTTTAGGAATTGTTTTTAAACATTTTACTGTTTGTAAAGAATTTTCATTATTTGTGCTAAATTCCAAAAAACAAGTTTGGAAATCAATGACTGACTTTCAGTTGTAGTGCAATGTTGGAAGACCAATATGTTTTGTTATTTCTAAGAGTAAAAATTGTTCAATATTTAAGGAACAAAGAAAAAGAAGTTCTTTCCAATTTGAGTAGTTAGTTTAGCATGAAATTTTGAAATATCTGACTTTTTTTTTTTAGCACAATGGGACCTCTTAGGACCCAAGTAGGCTAGTCTCATTCATGTAGTAGGTGTGTGTGTGTGCTGTGCCTAGATATGTAGATATTTACATATACAAAACATGCACATACATACATACATACCTAGCAACATGAGTTTGTTAACTGCTAGTTGAAATTCTTATCACGTTATCATATGAATATTTTTTAGCAAAAAGAGAAGTAAAACTCAAACAGAAACTTGAGTAACTTTGTATGTTTGAGGCACGTATGTGTAGATACTTATATCTACATACATACATATGTAGGTACATACGTATGTATGCATGTTCATAATGCGAAAATATTTAAGCCCCACTAATAGATATCAACTCCATTCCCTAAATCGTTGCTTGATGCAGTCTTAATCAATCGGGTCGTCAAGACTCCAGCTATCATATGTTATGGCTGTAGGGCGCGACTGCATTCATAAAAAAAAATCATGCAAAATAACAAGTGCGATTATGTGTGAATATACACTGGCGAGCAAAACTGTCTACATTTTTATTAAGTAACATTTGAAACTGATCTAAAAATTTATAAACTAGGAATAAGAAAACGGTGTAGATTATATATTAAAAGGTTGTATCTATTCAAGTTGCAAAACAGTAATGAAAATTTACTAGTTTTGTCAATAAATGTTCAAACAATAATTTACAAACAACATTGATTACATTTATAATGAATTGAATAATTCTGTATACTAGTTTTTCGACCCTTTTTTATTTACTTTTCTTTGGTTTATTAAATTGAGCTTAAGGTCAATACATTCAATAAATATACATATATTTTTTATTTAATGTTAAAATATTCGATATTTCGATACGCCTTTGTGTGTCTTTGAATAAGTTAAACATGTATATGTATAAAGATTGCTCATTCTCATTGTTCGACATTTTAATTTAAACTAATAAAAAGTTAATTTAAGAAAAAATTTAAATCTAAACATATTCATCTCGGTTCTGTAAACCAAACCATTAGCAACATGCAATATACATACATATGTATATGAAAATATACAGTCCAATCATGCAAGATACAGCCGCGGAAACCATTTTTCTTTTCTCATTTCTCCTATTAGTTATCTATGAACAAAATATTCCTTCAGAAAAATCAGTAGGTGCAAGGCTGACAGATAAACTTGTATAAATAACGGCTGTTGCATTGTGGATTCAAATTATACCTATTTAATTTTAATTACGTCAAAAATGCATGATGTTTATATAAGCATGTCAATTGGATGTCATGTGTTGGGAAAATCCTCTCAGTTAAAATAAGTGAATTGAACCAAAGTATATTCCAAAACTTTGAACATGATTTTTCACAAGTTAATACCTAGCATTTTATTTTATTTTTTGTTAGTTCTCAAAATAACTAAGTTTAAAATTGTTAAATAGATGACTTAAATTTTTCTATCACTTCGATAATTCCATATTTTCTCCGATAAGTAATTTTGAACGACATCCCTTTCATATAATGAAGGTGTTCGTTTCAGTTTTTTCCCTGTTTGGAAAAGTAGAAAACAAGAACAATTTTATTTTTATTTATAACAAACACATGGAAAAAAGTAATTATTCTTTTCCTTTCACTTTGCCAACCAAGAAAAAAACTGAAATAAATATCTATAGTGATTTAAAAGTTTTTGGCGTAAGAGCTGTTTCTTACTATGCTCTGTACAATGTGTAGGAGTGTGGAATATGGTTAAAAAAAAATTCATAAGTTTTTATTCCTTAAGAAAAATAGCTGTGCAGCGCCGTTTTCCGAAATGGTAGGTGACATTTCTAACCAATTGTTCTTTTTCATCATTGCTGCTCTCACTCCAGGTGTCGAATTTTGAATTCTGGAGTCTATTTTAATTTCTAGTCTAAGTCGCAGCAAATGTACTATTTTTATTTTGCGCGCTGACGAACATAAAAAAATGGGTATGGAGTGAGGCAGTGAAGTAAATATTTGAATTTTTTGCAGCTTTGTAAATACTTTACACTCTTTTTCTTATTAAGTTGCATTATTCTTGTGTTCACTAGTCCTAATAAATAGACATGTATGCAAACTATATTGTTTGCCAGTGTACATTTTTATATTTGCATGTATGTATATGCCTTTGTGCATGTGAACAATTGCATTGCAAAACAGACCATTGAAGTAATAAATTCTTCAAGTAACAAAACAAAGTTTTACAAGAGTTCAACTTTCAAAAAAAAAAAAAAAATGTTATTAAACAAAATTTTTTAAATAAAACTTCATCAATTGAAAAATGTTTTTATGCGGTAGATGCGTTCCAAAGAATACCGCACAAAAAAGGATTATAATTTGATGCAAAAGTAGTAGACAAGTTCCTGTTTATCACAAAAAACCGCATAACTTTAAATCACAATGTCAAAATTTAAATGGAACTGCATAAAAAGCCTTGTAACCTTGATTTTTAATTTGAATTAATAAATTTTGAATTAATGAATTTTTGATAAGTGGGAAGCTATAAAGTTTTTGAATTTACATTTTATTACAATTTTCGATTGAAAATTCATTAAACTCCTCCGCATTACTTTCACCAGTGGGAGAAAGTGCAAAAATGCTTGTGGTGGATGTAAATATACTATTTTCGCAATTATTTTATCCTGTGCTAGAAAAATTATTTGTGAATAGTTTTTGCACTCATTGTTTGAAGGATTATATATCCGTGAAAACCTAACTAAGACTATTAAATTTTCTATTAGGATTTAAAGCGTTTTCTGTGTGGGATTTGATAAGAATTTTTTGATTTTGTAGCTTGGTTAAAGTTTTGAGCATCTCTCCAATTTTTTGTACTTATTTTTTGAAAGAATATACTGTCCGGCGAAACCTGACAAAGTTATTAAATTCATTGCCAAGTTTTAAAGCCATTTACATATGTATCCGATTTGATAAGAATTATTTGATTTTGTAGCCTGATTAAAGTTTTAAACATCTCTCCAATTTTATAATTACATCGAAAGTACGCGCTCTCAGTTGATTCATACGAAAACACACATAAATACATACATCGAGCGCCTCGATGGATGAATAGGTAGAGTGCCCTACTAAGAGTCCCCGAGGTCGCAGGTTCGATTCCTGCCGAAGGCTTTGGGTGTTTCTGCAGACAAAACGCTTCCTAAATACAATGCAAAGTAAAAATTAAAGTTTTTCCACTAAAGTGATTATTCAAGAAACCGCATGAAAAGTCCATATATATGTATTTGGCCTTGCGAGATATCATTGTATTGAATTGGAACAAAATAAATAAAAAAAATAGTGTATATGTAAGTAGAATTGATGGCTTGGGTAGTTGCATAACATCACAGTCAATTTCATTTTCATCCGGTATACTTTTATTCAAATAAGTGGTCTTAAGCACAAGCACGTCAAGTGCTTTTTGTTCAATATTTTTCAGATTTACACATGAGGGCAGTTGTTTAGAGTTCTGATCATTTTTATATTGCGATACGAATGACACTTATTGAGGCTTTACACCACAAAAAACAATTTATTGTCTTTTTTTTCTTTTTTGCAGGCAGGAAGTTAATCAGAGTTATTCAAGGAATGTTAATGTATAAATATTTGCATTAAAAAAAAAAAAAAAAATTCAAATGGTAAAAGAAAAAGTTAAATTTTTTTAAATTAATAAAAAAACCTATTACCATTTCATGCAGTTTAAAGCGGTTGAAGAAATTTATAGCAGTTTTAAGATTATAGATTCACAAAAAATATTAGTTTTAAAAAGCAAAAATTTTGCTATGCTGTTTTCCTGAAAAATTAGAATATTCCACGAATCATCACCATTGACAAAAAGTTTTATAATTCTAATAAGCACTTGACATATTACAGGTCTAAAGATGCGGTCCTATAGGAATAAATATTTGCCTATTTTTGAAAAAAAAAAACGTGACCACTATTTTCCTGTTGGCCTTTATATTAGACAAATACAGCGATTCAAAGAACTAAAAATGCATATACTTTTACAGGTATACAACAATAAATAATAACGAAGAGAAAACTCACGAAAAATATTAAATTTCACAAGAGCCTATTTCAAGGTTATGTTTGATCAACGTGCAAATACAGTATTTATAGCAAACCATTATTTAATTTTATAAAAACAGCAAGAACAAATAAAAATTTTCTCAAAATTTTACATTTGCTCGTTGAGCAAACATAACCTTAAAATATGTTTTTGTGAAATTTAATGCTTTTATGTTTTATTTTCCGTTCTTTTTTACTTTTATTTGTTGGTTTGTTGCCGTTTACTATCCTTGAAAGCAAATCAAAGCTTGTTTTAAAAGCTTAAATATTGAAATAACAACTTAAATAAAAGTTCGTTCCTGCTACAACACAATTTATAAAAGTATCATGCTGAATATGAATGAAAATGAATATAATCATCAAAAAACCTCTTTTTCCTTTATCATAAACGCAAACTCGAACGGGCACTCCCCTCAATTTATGTGTGTATGAAGATGGATTGTCATTAAAAATTTGCAGCATAAAAGATACAATTCAACAGACAGCAACAACAACAACAAACATTTGCACACAAGGCACAGGGAGTTATCAGTAGCCGTGTCTGTCTACCAGCCCAAGTCAGTGTGCTTTAAATTACACACATACATACATACATATGTATTTGCTTTTATGTCATGAATATGTTTAACCTTAAGACAATAGTAACAGGAAGAGAAAAAAGGAAAACTTTTGGAATGATAAAAACTTGCAACAGCAGAACAAACTTTAATAAAGATGATTCATAAAACTTTTTGCAGATATACTGGCACTATGTTTGGCATATGAATGTGCATGCATCTTGCAATCTATTGTTTAAGAATTACATGCAGGCTTTAATGTGCGAAAACTTGTTACAGAGTTTAAAATTAATTTTGGATTGTTTTTTCTTTTGTTCGTTTTAGTGTAATTGAAGACAATGCAAACTATTAAATGTGTTGTTGTTGGTGACGGTGCAGTTGGTAAGACCTGTCTGCTTATCTCCTACACAACCAATAAATTTCCCTCGGAATATGTGCCCACCGTCTTCGACAATTATGCCGTAACGGTTATGATTGGTGGCGAACCTTATACGTTGGGTCTGTTTGATACAGCTGGCCAAGAGGATTATGATCGTTTGCGTCCCTTGTCATATCCCCAAACCGATGTATTTTTGGTCTGTTTTTCAGTCGTTAGTCCTAGTTCATTTGAAAATGTTAAAGAGAAGGTGAGTTGGATAATTAGTAATGTGCACAAGTTTCCTGAATTGAACGGCCTTTTTTGTTTTTTGCTTTTAGTGGGTTCCTGAAATAACACATCATTGTCAAAAGACACCATTCTTATTGGTGGGAACACAGATTGATTTGCGCGATGAAACCAGTACTTTGGAAAAACTGGCTAAAAATAAACAAAAGCCCATTGGCATCGAAATGGGAGAGAAATTGGCTAAAGAATTGAAAGCTGTCAAGTATGTCGAATGTTCAGCATTAACACAGGTAAGTTTAAGATATTGAGATGATAATTGCATGATGCGTTTCCCATGAAAACAAAATGTCTGAAAACAGAGAGAAAGTGCTGAATCTGACATAATTTATATTAAGCAGTGCTGTAATAAAGTTCGTACTTTAATTTTGTTGTTTGTCATGCCACGGTCACATGAGTAACTACTAATCCACAAACAATGTGACCACTACTCTAATCTTGACCTTTGCAGTGGTACAAACAACTCAAAATGAATATACGCAAACATAAATACTCAACAAAGAAACCAAGGAAGCTAAAAAAAACGTAATATTTCATAAGAGTAAATTCTAAGGTTGTAGTTGCTCAACGAGCAAATACAAAATTTACACCGAAAATCAATTCATCTTCAACTAGTAAATACAAAATTTACAACTAACTATCATTTCATCTTACACAAATGTTTCTATTTGTTTGTTGAAAATGAGCAGAAGGCACATAAAATTATAAGAGTTCATGAGAGCAAATGCAAAATTAATAACGAACAATTTTTTCACTTCGCAAAAGTTTTTGTATTTGCCCGCTGAAAACGGCAATGTAACAAAAAACATAAAATGTCATGAGAGCTAATTTTAAGGCTATGTTTGCTCAACGAGCAACTACAAACTTTACAGTGCACAAGTACTTGATCTTACAAACACATTGTTACAGAAAACACAAATTTGTTCCAATTTTCGTATTTGCTCGTTAAAAAGGAGACAAATATATAATTTCAAGAGAGCAAATTTTAAGATTATGTTGCTCGCTGAGCAAACAAATTTCGCAACAAAAATTAACTCATCTTATAAAACTGTACGTATTCGCTCGTTGAAAACGAAAAAAAAAACACGTAAATACATAACATTTCACAACAGCCTATTTTAAGGTTATGTTTGTTCATATATTAAAATTTATATATTAAAATTAAAGCGAACAATTAGTTGATCTTACAAAAACTTTGCAAGAATAAATACAATTTTGCTCTAAAATTTGTATCTGCTCGTTGGGCGAACATCACGTCTGGAACAACATTTTAACTATGTAATTTAATTTAAGAAAAAATATAAATGATCTGCACAAAGACAGTTTTAGAAATCTTGTGGTTTTCAGAACAGACCTGTTAATGCTTTTACGTTTTTTTCTTGCGTTTCCCTTTTGTTGTTGTATCCCTGTGAATGTATTTGAGTTTTTATATGTTTATGTGTGCGTGTTCACTCAAAGTAAAAATCAACCAGGAAATAGGGGTCATATTTTTTGGCCGAAACTGAGCAAATTTATGTTCATATTTTTGTGTTTATATATATGTATATAAGAATTTTTAACTGTTTGTGTTCGATTATCTGCGCCAAATAAAGGCAAACAAGAAAGTAGTGGTCACACTTTTTTCGGCAAAATTTTCAGTAATGCGAACATAAAAAATTTAAATGTGCTAAAAGCATGTTTAAAAAATATTATGTCAATGGTGGTTTTATTTAAATTCAATAAACAAAAAATTATTTTAGTGATAATACATTTTTATTAAAACAAATATAAAAATTCACATAAAACGCTTTGATTGAAAATTATAGAAAATTTTAAATCGTAAGAAATTATTAACATTTCCATTCCAACCAGTCTTTTGATTTTAATGTACTAAAATTTCTGCGTATGATTCTTTTACAATTACAGAAAGGTCTTAAAAATGTTTTCGACGAAGCAATATTAGCTGCTTTGGAACCACCAGAACCCACAAAGAAAAGGAAGTGCAAATTCTTATAATTTTTATGTGCGTTATAATTTTTTTGTGAACGTCATAAAATACACGCAATCAGCAATTTCTAAACAAAAAACAAACATAACAAAATATTGGCTTAAAAAAAAAACTAACCAATTCAAAAGCACTAAATTTCATTATTAAAATTAATAAAAGAAAGTGAAAATTTAATATTTATGGCTTAATTTAAAGAGAAAGAAAAAGAAAAAAATAATAAAACTGAACCAGTTTATAAGTACATTTTTCAAGCAAAATCTTAAAATTGTCAAACAACACCAACATTTTAATAATGTTAAACTATTTAATAAAAAATTCAAATAAAAAAAAACTTATATAAAAAAAAACTATTCAAACAGCAGTAACAATAATTTATCTATTATAATAGAAAAACAAATACAAACAGCAGAATAGAGTATTGAAACAAAATAAATAAACACCGTAAAACACAAAAAAAAACATTCAAAGTTATTTACCATTTGAAATAAAACCTCTCTCTCTGCATAAACATTAATTTCGTTTTAATTTTTTTATTTTTTTATTTAAAAACTTTCAACCGTTAGTTTTTGCTATAAACCACATTGTTATCCAAAAGAATACAATATTTCTTCAATAAACTCTCTATATACCCCGATCTTTCTCTCTTAACTACATATTTTCCACTTTCGAAAGCAACACGGCATTATAGTGTTTAAAAAATTTAAGAAATAAAAATTAATCTTAAACGAAACACAAAACGTTTATAAACAAACAGAAAAATAGTAAGGAAAGAAAACAAAAAATGATTTATAGTTCTTCGTACTGAACTAATGCATTTTTTTAATTTAAATTAAAAAATTAAAATATATTAAAATATATTTAATCATTAATAATAAAAGTAAAAAAAAAACATATTTTTATATATACAATTATCAATTTTTACATTATATTTTAGTTTAAGACATTGTAATTATTGATTTCAGATATTAAAAATAAAGAATAAAATCCAGAAACAAAGAACTAAAAGTTTTAAAAGAAGATGTGAAAGTGGAGTTCCGGCACCCAACCTTGCGGAAAAAACACGAAAGATGTCGTTAGCTGTTCATTTCACCTATTTTGGATTTCTCTCGAAATCAGCTCATAAAGCACTCACACTTTTATCAGTTTTACTGCTTGTCAAAATTTTCAGATTATTTATAATTTCTGGTTCCACCTGACATAACCTACAATATTTCAAAATAGTTCTCGTAGCCATGTTATTTGCCTGTGACGGTGGCAGTCGAAGCCTAGTATTCTGCTCTCAATTGATAGTCGTAACGAAAACTGTCAGCACTTTCCACAAATTTGTATTGCGTTCAAAGTAACAAAAATGTCAACTTGATTTTGACAGTGACGATTGTCAAGCATCAGCCCTTATGAATAAATAAACCAATAATATATGCGTAAATGACTTGCCTAACAGCTGTTGACAGGCACGCCCTTCTTGAAAAATACTTTACTTGCTATTTACGCATTTTGTAGTGATTTTGATTTCTTGGGGCTATTGATCTAAAGGGAGTGGCTGATAGAATTTTTTATTGTTCGAAACGTAAACGAATATAATTTTGAGATAGTATTGGCAGTTTTCAGTTAAGGAGTTACATTTTGCTAGACTTTGTGAACTAGAGGTAATTCGCCAAGAATTTTTTTGACATTTGGTGAGTAACCGTTCGTTCTCTCTTTTTTTTATCAAGCCGCAACGATAAAACTCGTAAAACATTTAACGATCCCATACATGCAACATTTCTTTACTAAAATCTCTACTTAAATAAATTTACAAAAATTGTTTACTTAAAGTCACTATTAAAAATTCTTAAGCAGACGCGATTTTAATTTATTTTCCTAAGTACTTTTTCCCACTGTCAGTAAACGCACCATGTGAACATGTACATAGATGATTTATCACAAAAAATTCTCTCTGTGTAAGCGAATCAGCTGTTCATTTTTTTCCTTTGGCTAGTGAGACGACACAGAGTACAAGTGAATGCGTTTTATAAATTAATAATGCTAAAAAATTCCAACAAACTGCTAAATAATAAATTAAGTGAAAGCCTGAAAACTTTTAAAGGCAGAAAATTAAGTGTTTTGGGCATTGAAACATCATGTGATGATACCGGCATTGCTATTGTGCGACATGAAAATGGATGCAGCACAGTATTGGCGAACGTATTAGGTTCACAACAAAGTTTTCATATGAGGCAAGTGTGGCCATTTAATAACTTCATTAGTAAAGCCGTTCATTTATAACGATCTCTTTCTTGTATTGCTTTTCCATACAGGTATGGCGGTATAATACCACCCCGCGCACAAGATCTCCATAGAACTAATATTGCGACTGTTTTTGAACGTTGTCTGAAAGAATCAAATGTTCTACCAGAAGACATTGAAGCTATTGCAGTAACAACTAGGCCTGGTAAAATCAATTGAGGAATACGGTTTTAGAGTGTGTTTGTTAACAGCAAATAATTTCTTTAGGTTTGCCCTTAAGCTTAATAGTGGGCTTACGCTTTGCTCGTCACATAGCACGTTTATATCGTAAACCCATAATACCAATACACCACATGAAGGCTCATGCTCTGCAAGCACGCATGGAATATGACATACCATTTCCGTTTTTATGCCTTTTGATAAGTGGCGGCCATAGTCAGTTGTGTTTTGTCAAAACGCCCGAAGATTTTTTGTTATTAGGACAGAGTTTAGATGATGCACCCGGTGAAGCCTTTGATAAAATTGCTAGACGTTTAAGATTGTATATAAATCCAAAATATAGTAAATGGAATGGTGGGCAAATCGTGGAAGATGCTGCCAAAAGTGCAACCAATCCAGAGGCATTTGAATTTCCATTGCCATTGGCACGCATGAGAGATTGTAATTTTAGTTTCGCCGGCATTAAAAATAATTCATTTCGGGCTATAAGAAGACAAGAACTAAACGAAGGTAAGAACGGCATACGTTTTATTCAGAAAATGTATCCAAATTTAATAAATTTGGAGAATACTTAAAAGTTCTAGGAATTATTCGTGTAACTAGTTTTTAATCTTTTATAACCACGCGAACATTTCGAGAACTGATATGTACATGCCTATCGTCACATAAAATCCAAAAGGCCGCAAGTGACAAAAAATTCAAAATTGTTTTATGCATAGTTTTAAATTTACTAGCATAACCATTTCTTTTTTTTTTTTCTTCTTCCTATAAACATTAAAATGTGTACTTGCGGCGTTTCGATTTTAGATGATGTACATACATATGTATATACATGTGCATGTAAATCTGAAATTCTATGTAGCTGAGAAGTCGTACTAATCTGTGCTTCTGCATTAAATTTCTTTTTGTTTAACTTTCTCTAATGCAGGCTGTCCAACAGACTCAGTTATAACAAACTATGCCGACTTTTGTGCAGGCCTTTTGAATGCTATTAGTCGTCATTTAATGCATAGAACACAAAGAGCTTTAGAATTTTGTATCGAAAAAAATTTCTTTGGCAGTGCTCCTCGGTCACTGGTTGTATCTGGAGGTGTGGCAAACAACGATGCCATATATGGTGATATTTCGTATTTAGCCGAACAGTTTCAGTGTAAAACATATCGCCCATCCAAAAAGTATTGTTCAGATAATGGTGTGATGATTGCTTGGAACGGCATAGAACAATTGTTGAGTGATACAAATTGTTTGAGATGGGATTACGATGACATTGACATACAAGGCAAAGCAGAGTTAGGTAAGTCTTTAATTACAGACGTGGTGGCAGCAAATATTAAATGCAAATGGATACGTCCGCCCAGAAGTTGAGCGACGGCAGTTTTCTTTCTACTGATTGCTCTTTATTGTTGAGTTTTCCTGTGACATTTATATGAGTGCTTACGTTATTTCAAACATAAAAATAAATACATACAGTAATAAATATTATTTAGTATTACACAATTTAGTACTAATAAGGAATAAAAGTAATTACAAATTAACGCTCATAGAAAACACGATAATATACTGTTTTCGAACGCCATATACTGTAGCTATTGTCAAATTTTAACAGATAAACACCTTCGCCGGGATAGATATGAGAGCCTACGTATACTTCATTGAAACATTCCCGTCGATAAATAGGCACGATGATAGTAGTTGGTGGTTTTATAGAGGAGTTGCTGGCCAAGCTATTACGGTCGCTCGCTAATGAACCATATTCAAGGTCTTCGTTAGTGGACAAATAATCCTCATCCGGAAATTCGTCATCATCATCGCTGTCGCTTACGTGCACTGTAACTTCTTGGCTTACTGGTTTGCTCCATTCAAAGTAAATACCAAAGCCAATGTCGTAATTATCCGTGGCAAATTCCCAAAATAAAGATTTGCCATTGATATTGGTAGGCACGCGAACCTTATAATCGAACGAAAAAAAACATATTTTTTAATCTTCTGTATAATAAAACATTCACTAAAAAAAACTTACGGTTACAGTATCTCCATGACCCACAGTGATTACACCATCCCCGTCACCAGCTGATACTTGTGCTTTAAATTCTTCTATATCTGGTCTAGTCCAAATTTTTGCCGGTTGCATTAACACATAATCGTCATCATCGTCATTTGTATGGTTTTGTTGATTTTTATCGTAAAATTGCTGTTCCTGGTTATCCATAGATAATTTAGACAATTCCTTGGCCAAACCAGTTTCTATTTCTGTATTTTTTTCACTGCAATTTGTTACACTATTATTCGCATTATTTTCAATGGGATTGTGGTTTTGGATGTGCAATTGCTGCATATATTGATGATAATGTTCTTGTTGTAATTGATGTATCAGAACTGCTTGTTGCTCGGGATTACCAGGAAATTGTTTTTCCGCGTATGTCTAAAGGTTGAGAGAAAAAAAAAATCAAAAACATTTTAGCCACAAAAAAAAAGTTGTGTTTCGCCTCAAACTGCTTCGTTGAAATCTTTTATTTTATTTATTTATGCTGAAATGGGTCTTAATGAATTAAAATAAAAGATAGTAGGCATCAACAAGGCAAGGAATCCAACTCATACTATTTTTAGAACCATTGTTTAAAAAATGATATTAGTGATTAATAAAAATCAATAAAAAGTATAAAACAAAGCTGACATAATTATTTGTTGCATTGACCGATTTAAACGATTGACTGGCACAATTGTATGCCCACGTACACACTCGTGCAATATGAATGCATGTACTTAAATACTTACATACATATGTATATGTATGGATGTGTAGCAAGCACGAAAACTATTTGTTTATAGGTATGTAGGTGGGTAATAAAATAAAATAGTTTCGCTTACCTTAAACTGTTGATATGTTTGCTTGTTTAGAGCATCTTGCAGCTGGCGTCTTTGAATTTCCTCTTTATAGCCTTCCTCCAAAAGTTCTTGTTGTTCGCGTTCTTTTTTCTCCTTTTCCAGTTTTTCTTGTTCCATTCGTCGCAGCTCTTCCTTTAACGTTTCATCGCGATTTTTCCTAACCGCCTCCACGTAGGGACGAAATGCGCTACACATTGTATCCAGTAAATCAATAAACCCCTCCATAGCTTGTTCGCGGCTAATGTCACCTAACATTTGCCAGTGCAAACGGCGATCCTTGCCAATGACATCCAGCACTCCCAAAGCAGGTGCATCTGTGGAATTGAAAGGACCACAGGAGGCTTGTTGCTTAAATGCTATCAATTTAAGATTATCCTCATATGAAAGATGTAAAGCTTTTCCAGAATTTTCTGTAGATATAAATGAATTACAAAATAATTGAGTTTCGAAAGTGCTCTTATCTTTTTTGCTTACGTTTGTAAAACTGCAGGGCCATTTTATAAAGTTCTTGTAATGGAAAGTTCCATTTTTCCAATTTGGCGACATTTTTATCCATAATTCCTGATGGTACTGACTTTGAGATTCTTTGAATATATATTTTTTTAAGAAACTAAAAAATATGAAATGTTCTTTCCTTTGGAAAATGTATAAACAAATAGTAAAAAAAAATTTTCTTCTTTTGCCAAGCAGAGCACGAAGTCAAACGGCTATTAGCCGCCGCAGCTAACAGCTGTTTTTGATCATCGAGTGTTGTCATCATCGAGTGATTGTTAAAAACCGAACTTTTAAACAAATGAACATTTCGTCTGTAACGGAATTAAATATTTGTGTCAATATGGAATAGCAGCTTAAGTAGGCATAAGACAAATGGAAGTAATTGTGCTCTAAGTAATAGAGCTCTAAAACTAGTACAAACTGTGCAATATGGTTATGAAATACAAACGGAATGTTCGCAACAAATTGTGTTTTGATGATTCACATAAGAGCTGATTTATGTAGATTTATTCCAATAAACAAAATTATTCCGCAAAAGTTACTTAAGTTACTCTTTCATATCGACACTGATACATAAATTCGTGATTTCAGTACTATTCTTTTTCAATAGTACTGCCATATTCCAATTTTTCATCAATAGGCTAACGGCTATATAAATAGCATTGCCAACCGTAAATAGCATGTACATACAAAAAACCCCAATGTAGATTTTTCCTAATAAAGAAAATTATTCCGCAAAGGGAAATTTCGACTTAAGTTGCTCTTTCATATCGACACCGATACATAAATTCGTGATTTCAGCGCTATTCTTTTTCAGTAGTACTGCAATATTCCAATTTTTCGTCAATAGGCTAACGGCTGTATAAATAGCATTGCCAATCATAAATAGCATGTACATAAAAAAATAACCTCAATGCCGGCAACTGCAAACAACTACAACGCTATTCAAATGCGCGTTTTAACTTGTTTCGACTGTTTGTTTTCCTAATCAAAGTGAGTGCTGTGAAAAATTATATATTTGGATATAAATAAGTAATACTAAAGTAGTAATTGAAGTGAAAAAGTTTTTTATGCCATAATAAAAAGCCCGTATTAAAAAATGTATTTAAAATGTAGAAAAAAATGTCTGTGTCAGGTAATCAAGTGTATGCATATGAAAGTATTTCATATTATATGTATGTATAAAATTTTATGCCAATTGTATATCAGTTCATTGTCCTAGCGGCAATAACTAATTTGTGGTTCCCGAAAACCTATAGAATCTAAAACTGACAGCGGTATAAATATTTCCTTCGACTGCACTATAAATACACGTACAAGCATATGTATGTATGTATACATCTAGATTCATATGTATGAATATATGCAGTTTCTTGTCCTTGGTAAGTTTGCATTGCTCGAATATCTAAATATGTATGTATATATCTGTAACATATCGGGTATTTATCGTATATACCTATGATTTTTCTTCCTAGCTTAGGAAATTTATGAATAAACTCGCATTAATTTTTCATTACTTATTTATTCCCATATGTAGATACATACATTGGCCATAACTTAAGCACCCCAAACTAGAATAAAAAATATCAGGTATACTACTGTATATCCTTAGTCCCAGTTACAAAGGTCTTGTAACTGGGACTCGCATTTTGTCAATCTCTTTTGGACATTTTTATTAATTGAAGGATATTAAAATATGTTAAAAATCCGAGATTGAAAAAAATTGAGATGCGGCCATTCTACATGAGACTCAACGATATATATTTCTACTGCATTCGGGGAACTTCTAGTGTAATCAATTGATACAAACCAAGCGGCACAAAAAAAAATTGGCGTTTAATTTTTGTTCAGTTTTTATTATGGGTATTTAACTTTGATTTGAATATTTTATATTTGTATTTTTTTATAACACTGTTTCAAAAAGAAGCATTTTCATTGCAATACATATTCCATTTTAAATTTTGCTTATTTATGCTTTGCATATCCAGTTTTTAGATGTAAAAACCAATGGGAATGTTTCATCTTCGTGTCGAGAAATTAAAGTAAAAAAATTCTGCTGAAATAACACAATTAACTACTTGAAATAATAATATAGTTAAATAGAAAAAACACTTAAAAGGATAAAATCATATACATATGTAGGATATTTTTTCTTATTTATATTCTTGCGATTAAGTTTATGTTAATTATATTAATTTCAATATATAGTATGTGCTTAAGGTGAACGTATAATAGCTTCGTAAGCAGCAAAAATCATTGGAGCTACTTCAACGGAACGAGATTTTAAACTGAGTGTTGCATCTGGATTGCCAGGTTGCAATTTCAATTCGAGTAGTACCCAAATATTATTGGTTAACTTAAGAGATTGATAAAGCATATCCTGTCCCTCCACATTGCGCTTGGCAATGGTAAATACATTATTGGTGGTCATTTTCGAAGCAATGCCATCAGTGGTACCTACAACACCACTGAGAGAGTATTGAACTTCATTGGCGGCTGGTATTTCCTTCCAGGTGTTTAAGAATACTCTCTTATCGAGCTGACCGTCTTCAGCAAACAAAACATTGCCATGTATCAAACAGGCGAAATAGAAAATATCAATATTATTTTTTACTGCTACTTGTAGATTATTTAAAGGTTCCATGCGCTGCACAGGGCCATGTGTGGCCAAAGTCAAACTGGCCTCAGTAGATTGATTGGGCGGTAAGGGAGCTACTTGTAAGGGCTGGCCGGGTACTAAGCCGAAACTGTTCTTGTTCAGTTGAATGGCAAAACCGCTCATGGGCTGCATGGCTTTGTTGGTAAATTTCATGTCCATAAACACCTCGCCATTGCGACGCGAGAAGCTACCTTGTATTTCCAAGCCTTTGCCTTTTTCGGCAGGCAACCAAACAATTTTGGGAATTTGTAAGCCCACATTAAGAGCTGCTCCGCCAAGACCAAAGATATCACCCAATAAACTGGTGGCGCCACCTGCAGTGGCATCAGCAGGAGGGCCGCCCAACTAAAATTTAAAACAATTTCAATGTTTTGATTTAAAATCTCAATTGAAAAAAAAAACGTACCAATATGTCTAAGCCACCACCCAACAAATCAACATTAGTAGGAGCTGCAGCTGGCATTGAAGGAGTGTTGATATCCATTGACAAAAGATCTCCAATTAAAGATTCTTGATTGGGAATCACCATGGCCTCGCCGCCAGCACTAGCGGCCGCATTACCTTCGGTATCAGCAGCGGTTGCAGCACGGTTAGGCAAAGATTTACGTACTCCTGCGCCACGACCTTCCACAAAAGCTGTGGGTGGCTTGTGATAAACACTGGCCAGCGAGCTTATATGACAGATCAATTCATCCAACAAAGTTGGCTCTAGCAAATCAGTTTCTTCTGAAATCAGCGGCTTATCGGCCAATACCACTTCTTTGGCTGCTGCTGGATCAGTAGACAATAAACGCCAGTAGATAAAACCACGATCACGTAAATCGGGATTATCTGAGTCTTGAGTGGCCAATGAAAGCACATGCTGTACCAACTCTTGGGTATCTGAAGGACGCTTTAAGAATAGTTTCACTACAGCGGTCAGCAATTGCAATTGCACTTGGGCATTTTCGTCTTGGAAACCTTCCAAGAAGCTGTCCAATAATTCGTCCGCATTATCAATACGTTCCGCATATTCGCCAATAATCCAAACCATAGAGGCTCTGGCTTCGGGCTCATCTAAAGTATCCAGATTTTCGCATAAAGTGCTGATAATACTTTCATATTTATTGGGATATTTGCGGAATATGTCCTTGATGACCACAATGGCTTCCTGAACTACGTAATTGACTTTGGTTTGAATCAGTTCCAGTAGTGTGGACACACAACGTTCGGCCGAGGTTTCCACCTGTTAAGGAAAGAGAAAAGGCATGCAAATATACGATAAAGTTCGAGTAATTTTAAAAACATTACCTTAATGGCGCAACGTCCAATCGCTCTAACAGCTTTGCGCACAAAATCTACATCTACCTCGGTGGCATATTCTTTCAATTCACTCAAAACTTGTGCAATATTACTCTGATTGGCCAGACGTATCATGATATCTAATTTCTCCAATTTTACATAAATGGGATCATTGTATTTTACGAAAAATACTTTCATTTCATGTTTTAGTATGTCGGGACGTTTTTGCACTATCAGATTTATGTTGCGCAATGCTACATATTGCACCTCCGGTTCCGAAGACAATAAAGTTACCAATGGTGGCGCTAATTTCTTGGTAAGTGTAGCGCAAAAATCTCCATCGTTAGAAAGCATTTCCAACAGCTTCATCAACACCTTGACAGCACTCAAAACAACAGCTGCATTAGCATGAGCTAAACGTGGTGTTATACGTTCACAAATAGATTGAGCTTCACGCTCATCCTTAGGGCTATAATTGGCCAACGAATCCAAAATAAATACCTGCCCCCATTCAGTACACTCGTTCAAAGCTGTTAGCAACTTGTTGATAGTGGCTGAGTTCATTTCCACCAAGGGCTGACCCGACTGGCTCGACTCATTTATTTCACTTAAAGCCGCCACAGCGTTGGCTACCACCATGGGGTTTGAGTCGGATAACAGATCTTTTAGTTGGTCCAAAAAACCTTGATCCTCAACCATAGAAGCGGAGATGTCGTACAGTTTGGCTACGCAAACGGCAGCCGTCTTGCGTACATAAGGATCTTCATCTTTAAGACATTTGCGCAGAGGTTCGCATAAATATTCAGTGATTTTGTCCACACGTATACAGCCCATTGTGCGCACAGCTAGAGCTCTAATCAAAGGATTCGAATCTTCACAATCCTTGACAAAAGTATTAACAGCCATTATGGCAGCATCGGGTTGCGACTTGGCATAGTTCATCAAATATAAATACACCAATTTCTTTAACTCCAAATTATCTGTTTGCATGCAATTGACCACATCCGGAAATAACACCGAAACGTCTTTGCCCACTGTCATACTAGCAATAACCTTTTTTTTGTGTTAGAAACAGCAATGTTTAAAGTTATTGATTATTAACGCACACATCTAAAATTCGACTCATATACTTGCCTTCTTGACAGCTTCCTTCTTTTTTTCTTTCTTATCATTATTTAACTCGGATTTAAGTTCGAAAATTTCACCTTTTTTGGTGGTAGAAAAATATTTGGAGTCAGTCATGTTTCTTTAAATTTATTATCTGAAAAAGAATAATTTTATTCGATAAATAGTTATATCTTAAAAGAAGGGAAAAAAGTTAGCCAAGTCCCTAGCACTTGTGAATTTTTTCCGGGGCGTATACATTTTTTCACATCAAAATTATGACTCCGACAGCAGTTACTAAAACTCTGTGTTACTTAATTTCTGTAATTAGCGTTAGCAACAAATTCCCTAATTTTTTTTACAAAATTCTATGGAGTTATCACCTTTTTTTAATTAAAACTGCAGATTATTTTTCAAGCTGACGAATTACTTTCTATTTGTTCTTTGATACACTAAAAATCCGATATGTCAATAAGTACATGGTTGCATAAATTAGGTCGCATTCACAATTTAGGAAGTGTTGCAAAACCATGTGTTTCAAAACGGTTACGTATTTACGAATTTAAAATGCAAGGTACAGATTGCCTTTTACCAATACCATTATTAAGTGCAACGCCATTTTGTTAGGAGGCAGTCATATGCCGATTTGTTGAAGTTGAAATTAAATAGAATTATAATATATTTATTATTTTACTTGAAGCAATCCGCAAAAATTTCATGGTGCCCATTTTATTTATCTATGAAATCCTCGAATGAGTAAAACACTTTTTTCATTAAATTTATCATATTTTAACAAACAAATGTTAATAAATTTTTATTTCTTTATTATTTTGTTAATATCATGATAAAGTAATTCATTATTATATTTTATATATAAAAAGAAAACAATGGAAAATTGTATCATTTTGTTGGTATTTAAGTCAAAAGGTTTTAGTAACAGTTTAATATATTTTCAAGGTTTCAATTAAGACTTTTTTTGTCACAATAAATAAAACTTATGAATATTTTTAGGTATGTTTGCATAAAGGTACACATATGTATGTATGCTATATAAGAATTTATAAACATATTTAAAAGACAATAAAAAACTGTCTTATAAATATAGAGTTAAAAGAGTGAGCTCAATGTAGTATTAATAAGTTTTTTTTTTTTTTTTTTTTAAATTAAGCTACTATTAAAAGAAAATAAAAAAATGAAAAGCTGTTACAAATATTAACTTATGAATTATACTGCATGCGAGCATTGGTAATTCAGTTTAAAAAACAAAAGTAAATATTTTTCTACGTTAACAAAAAAAAAAAAAAAAAAAAAAAACAAAAACTGCGGAAAGTTTTTGAATTTTACGCAAGTAAATTAAAGAACGGTGTAGACTACAACATTTTCAAATCGATAACTTTCAAAAGTTATGCATGAAATTGAGAATTTCAATTTAAAACTGAGAAAATTCCAAACAAAGGTGAAAATTTCAATTCATAAATGGGAAAACTCCAAGTGGCACGAGAATTTTAATTTCAACTAGAAAAAATTCCAAACGAAATGAGAAACTTTGGTATATCAACCTTAAAAAAAAATAAATTTATATACCTATATAAAAAAAATAAAAGTTAATATCAAATATCTTTCCTTTCTACGTCCAAAAAAAAAAAGCTGGAAAATAAAATACTTGGAAGAGACTACAAAATTTTCCAAATTAATAATTTTAATATAAAATTTATAAAACTGCACATGCAATTGATAACTTTAATTTAAAAAAAGAGAAAATACCCAAATGAAATTGAAAACTTCAACTCATAAATGGAAAAACTGCCAATGACTGGAAAATTTTAATTTCAACTTGAGAAAATTTCAAATGTTATTGGAATTTTCAATAGATGAATGAGAAAATAGAAATTAAACTGAGAATTTATATTTCAAAAAGAGACAAATCCAAATAGAATTGAGAAATTTTTATTTAACATATTTTTTAATTTTCCAATATTTTCTAACGAATTTTTTTAATTTTGCATCATTTTATTCCAAATTTTTAGAAATTAAAAAAACAAAAAAAAATTCAGTAAGGATGATTAACGAGTCATCATTACTTTACAGTTCAAAAAGGTCGGAAAAATAAATAACTCATCATATTCAGTATTCTTTTATTTTTCTCATTTTTAAATTGAAATTTGCAACATCCTCGAAAATTTCAAATTGTAACTTTTTAGTTTCATTTAGAGTTCTGTCAGGTTCAAATTAAAATTCTCCATTTCATTCTCAATTGATATTCTTAACTTCATGCGAAATGTGAATTTTCCCATTTCGAAATTAAAACTCTGAATTTCATTTGGAATTTTCTCAATTTTAATTAAAATTAATTTTGACAATCGAAGGAACGTATGATGATAACAGCGATCAGCTTAATTTGCAAACGTAAATTTAGCAGGCCACCTCACCTGTCTGTTTTGAAATTTTCGTAAAAAATACTTAAAAGCATAATTTTGCAATTCACAATGCAATGTCAGGATTTATATGAAAAGTGTAATAAATTTGATAATCTTTTTCAAAATTGTTGCTGGTTTGCACATTATACAAAAAATAAGTACTAACAGACTCTAGACACTTTAGATTTGCCAGGTACAAAAGGCGCATGAAAAAATTATATTTGAGACGAGTTTTTTGCACGCCCATTTGCTAAATCCGCTTTCAGGTATTTCGATCCTTCTAATAAATAAATAAATAAAATGATTTAAAGAGGTGTGTTCGAAAAAAACTCATATTCTTATTGAATATATGTATGTACGTATGTTCTTTTGAATTTGTGTCTTCGTCAAATTTAGCAATGTTTTTGTTAAAATATTTTCATTCTATTTTCTTTTGGTTTGTTTCGGCTGGAAAGGACTGCGTTTTTTGTTAAATTGTTGAATTTATGTATGTATTTAGTTTTGATATTACTTTTAATCATTTAGGTGGTTTCGTAAAGTGCTTTTAGTTTTATTGATTAATTTACTTTATTTTATATGCTTTTGATGGCTTTAACTTTAGGTGGAAGAGTTTTCTTTTCTATGGTTTCAAAAGATTTATCTAGAATAATTCCCTTTTTTGAGAGATATGTTTTGTTCACTAAATAAATTAGTACTTAAATAAAAAAAAAAAAATAAATAAAATAAATAAAAATAAAAAAGAAAAAAAAAAAAACTCAAGAAAAAAAGTTTGTAGCATAAGGCAAAGCGAAAAGTTATTTTTATATATAAAAATGTGTAATCCGTTTAAAAATTAATATAAAATAACTAAATCAAATTTTGTTTCTAAAAAAATTCAAACATGGCAACACCTTGCAACTTTTTGTTTATTAACTATAATTTAGAAAACCATTTTGATAGGCTGAAAAAAAAAACTCATAAATTAAATAGAAAATAGTTGCTGAAAGTGTCTAAAAAAGAATTTAACTGAACAAATATTAACTCGTTAAGATATCACCCTTTATACATTTTAAAAAATAAATCATTTATATTTCAACAACTTTTTATGGCTATATTATATAATTTTGTGTTATTATTTTGTAATAATATTTATTTAAAAATATGGATTAATTTCTGTTTCAATTAGTTATTTTGTTTTTCTTTGGTATAAGTTGCAAATAGTTTTGTTTAATTTATTTTTATGGTTAATTTAGCATAAAATAGTTTTATTATTATTATTATTTCACTTTCAAATATTTCATGTATTTTAACAATTTGTTTTTATTTTAAAGTTTGTTTTAATGAATAACAGCAAATGGCTTAAAATGTGTTTTTTGTTGTTGGTTGTTGTTGTTTTTGGTTTAATTTCTTTTATACAATTGGTTATTTAAAAAAGAAGAAGAAAAAATTTATTTATGTATGCATGTATGTATGTATGTATGTATATAATTTATAAGTTTTATTTAATATTCTTAATAATTAATGAGTATTCAAAAATGTACAGTTAGTTAAAATTAAATTGAAAAAATTCTTATTAGTTTTATATACAAATGATGTTGTTTTCTAGTTGAATGAAATGACATATACAATAATAATTAATTTTAATGAGTAATGCATAATATTTAAGTAAAATATGAGGGAAATGTTCACTCAAAAATTGTTAAAAGTTAAAACAATTAATGTTCATTTAGAATTCGTTTGGCAACTTTGATACGTTTACCAAACCTAAAATAACTGCTGATCTAATTTTTTACGCTGTGCAACACTGCATTCGTGATGCTTGTTTAACGTTTTTTTTTCTTTCTCGATCGCCGCAATTTGTCTGCCAGAAAAGAAAGAATAACCGTGGCTGACGGCGTTACCATCTTATTACCTGCGTTATCTTTTCATGCGACTACGCGCTCACTTTCCATAACTGGCGTTATGGTTGCCATTCATACTAGAGTCATAAGTGCTTGTGGGCAATATTAATTTTATACAAATTGAAAGAAAAAAAAATTAATAAATAACAGTAAAATAATTTATAGTTTTGCACATCTCGGGTCTCGAATTTTAAAAGTTTGATTTTGTGTTAAATGATCTCTAATGATGAATGATGGACTGACTGAATATGTGTATGCATGTGGGTATTATGTTAGTCTAATCATTGCTCTGATATTAACGATTTGTTGGTTAGTTTGTTTCTCTCTTTGTTATCAATTCAAACTGGTTGTAACTAAGACTTAGATACTAATTTTAGATTATTATTGGTCTTAATCATCCCACGTTGGAAATTGTGTTTCATCGATGAACATGCTGAAGGTACCCGTGTTTCCACTAGTTTGTCCGATTCCGGGATTTCTTGCACTTGTTGTATTGTGCGTGTTTGTGGTATTTGTATCTTGTGTTTTGGCGGATTGATGTGAGCGTGATTCTAAAATAAAAGAAAAACACAATTTTAATTTTAATTTTCGTGTAAACAAAAAATCTTTTGTATAGATTCTTAATTGCCCTGAAATATTAATTACTCATTACTGAATTTGGCAATGAGGCCAACTGATAATAAATTCGTTATTTTTGCATTTTACTTTAAAATTTGAAAAAAAAAACTAAAAAACAGTGGCTGATAAAAGCGATGCTTTATTCATATTATGTACTGTTTACACGTGCAAGTAACTTGTTACAAGTTGTGTGTACATATGACCAATCAATACATTGAAAAATACAATGAAAACGGTTGCAACTTCCATAAGTGTTTACACAGGCAAGTGCAAATTTATTTTCAAAATGTCGTCAAAGAAAATGTTTTTCTTGTGTACCGTGTATTCTTTTTTTGCTCGTCTACTTGACTTTCTAATGTCGTGAGTGTTTTTTTTTGCTCACGTCACGCACGCTCACCATCAGAATAATTATCCTCATGTACGACTTTTTTTTTGGGCCTCACTTAGCGCACGCTCACGAGCAAAATTTTTTCAACCGCTTATTTTCACGCACGAATAACGAAAAAGCTCTCACGAGTCACGAAACAATATATTTTGTTTCAGTACACAGAGAAAAAAGCACCTAATAAAGTAGAACAAAATCAATAAGATATCTCTATGGTTTTTTTCAAGAAGGATTCCTTATTATTTTAAATGGGAAAACCTTATTGAAAAAACAACAATTAATGAAATTAAAAAGATGATTTACATGTGTTTATATAGCAAACTAATAAAACCAGTAGGGAAAAATTAATAGGATAACCTAATAAAATCAATAAGAAATCCTTATTGTATACAATTTACAAGAAAACCTAATAGAATCAATAAGTTCTTCTCTATAGAATTTTTTTTTGGTACCATGCAAATCGGAAATTGAGTAGAAACAAACGTGAGTAACAAGTTTTCTTCTTGGTTTCATGTGTTTTTCTTGTTGAGACAATTAATAAGATTTGCAACATGGAAATAATAAGAAATACCCATAGAAAAATCTTCTTTTCTCTCTGCTGGGATACCCCTCAGCCTAAAAACGTTTCAAAGAGAAAATCTTTTTGAATCTATTAGGAAGTTTTCGCTCTGTGCACGTACAATATTTTATTTTTATTTAAGCCGAGTTTCGAGAAAGTCAAATCAAAATGGACAATTTAGAAGAGTTTTTTGATAGACTAAATATTATAATATTGAAGAATTCATATACATATGATAAAATAAAAATATGTCTTCTAGGACATTTTGGCGCTTATTGCAAATTTTATAGGACTTTTATTAAAGATTACTTCAATTCTGTTTTGTTTGTAATCTTTTAACAAACTTCGTTGAGCCATGGAAATTTCTTATCAATATGATGTTCTGTTAGTAGAACATTGTAGCGCATATAACTCGCATTAAGTTGACTTGTGAACACAGACAATTCGTTCCATTGCCCTAACAACAGACAAATACGCGGCTTTACTTTTAATATTTGCTCATTGCTTCAAAATTTAGATTTTATTTCCTTCCATACAAATCGACCCATCGAAAATAATCTGCATTGAAAAATGATTCAAGGAAAATTGTGTGAAAATTGTTTTGTAAACCAAGTAAAGTTAGAAAGTTAGTGTTTCGATTTTTTCGTAAACTTTCGTGGACTGCCGAACGCACGAAATTTTAATTTTAAATCACGCTCACGCACTCACGTGTGATTTTTCTAAAATTTGATCTCGATCACACGTGACACGACAATCGCACATCTCTAGTTGTTTCCCATCGACGAAAAATCAAATTATTTTTTGTAATGGAAAAAGTACATGTAAATTTTGATCGATAGATAAATTTCTTCTAAGGTTGCAACAAAAAAAAAAAAAAAAAAAAAAGCAAGATTATGTAATATTCTTACTTGTTGTATTTTGTTTTGTATTCTGTTTGCTGGCCCACACAGGTTCATGATTTTGGTTCATGTAGGAAGGTTGATCCCAAACAGCTTTTTCTTCCACATTTTTACTCTGCCGAATGAGATTTTCATTTAACAATAAGTGTTTTATGTGCAAGAAGTCAATATATGTATGTATGTATGCATGTATGGTAACTCACATAGTCCTTGTCGACTCTCAGTTCCATGTCATCGGTGGCCTGTTCGAGGGTACTGTGCGTGATGCCATAATAGAAGTACATAACGAAGCCCAGTGTCATCCAAATGGTAAATCTAACTAAAGTTAATATGCTTAATTTAAATATTAAATATACATTGACTGTAATGGCTATCGCTGGAATAAATGGAAGTCCTGGGGTGAGGAACGCAAGCGCATATCTGTGGAAAACAATTGCGTACGAAACATTTTAAGAAATCGGTATTAGTAGTTGCCTTAAACGCACAGTACAATATTATTATTATTATTTTTTTTAATTTATTAATAATAATTAAAAAAATTAATTATCTTTACCTATTTTGTGGTTGTCTTGAGATAATTAATAATATCACAAATATGCCGATAAATAAAATGAAATAAATGAATGCTGCGAAACCACCGGACCAGCCAATGGCCGCAAATAGATCCAAGAAGAATATGAGACCGAACATGATGCCAACAAGTTTGGTCACATACATGCCTGCGGGTGCGAAAATTTAGAATTTTGAACAGGGTTTGGTTGAAAATTTTGTTAAAAAAATTTAGAGAAATATTTTACTAAATGAATAAAAAAATCTTACCACTTTCCGAGGTTGCCTGACCGGGATTTATCCAGGGAAAAAATCCCGGACACAAATACGAATAATCGTGAATTTTTCTGGTAATAAAATTTAGGCCCATCGTATCGAAGGCTGTGGCCTGGCCAGTTGGACCAGTGGGTGCGCCATGCACCGCACCATAGAATTTGTTCTCTGAACGATCTGATACCAGAAATTGATCGTCGCGGCCCAAATAGCCTTCGGGACTTTCATCAATGAATGAATCATCAGAATCGGACATGCCTCGTGTCACTCGTTTAATGGTCAGCTTATTGGATTCTAAAACTTCGGCTGTGGTCTTGTGGGGATCGTTAGTGGCACCGGCTGTCACCGGGGTGCGTAGTTGAGCCGGTAGCAGTTCGATGAGAGAAGTACTGTGGGGCTGATAGCGTAGCACCAGGACACAGCTGGACACCAATGTGTAGGCGAGCAGGGTACCGATGGACATCATTTCCACAAGAATCTCTAAGCGTACAGACAGGGCCACTAAAGCAGCCGCTACACCACTTCCTACGGTGGCCAAACCAGGTACATTAGTGCGTTGCCAGAGCTGGGCAAGTTGTCTGAAAATTAAATTATACTTTTAGACACAATCGGTGCTTAAATGATATTATACTAATAAAACTTTTAGAAGTTTCAATTAAAAAAGATCTATTAGCAGAGTTTATAGGGCAAGCTGTGGAATAAGCAGTCAGCCTTTGAAAGAAATGAGTTTTATAGGTGTGTAGATGGGGCTATGGACCTCCCAAAACTGAAGTCAAAGTCTGACGGAGGCTTTTAGTTTCTAAATAATTCGATATTGAAGTTGCAGAACTTACTAAGGAAAATATGAAAATATTGGTGAAACAATGTTGCCGGAGCAAAGTTTTTGCGCAAAACATAAAATCGCGAATTCAGAAACGGCTTTGAAGCATCCAAAATCCTATTTTTTTAAATTTGATTTTAGACATTTTTTCATAGGTTTTCTCCTCCATGGTATAACCAACACCGGCTTCGCGTACAAAATCTGTAAGCGTCTGGCAGTACATTGCTTCATTTTATGGCAATTGATACCGACCCAGTTTATACATTAAAAATTATTGGCTAAAAATTATAGAAATATTTAATTAATTTGCAACCAACGTCTATCTTCATTGACTTGATTGATAAATTCATTGAATTTAATTAAATTATTTAGTATAATTATTAATTATTTTATTGGGCTTTTAGTTCGGTTTTGTACTTCATCAGAATTGAGAAAGATTTTTTTTTTTTGGGTAAAATTTTTAAAAGAAACAAGAAAAGTAAAGTTAGGGACTTATTGGCTGGGGCACACACCATGGTTGCTTCACGATCAGGCTTTAGTTCGATTTTACTTATTCAGAATTGGCAAAGATTTTCTTTTGTTGTAAAATTGTATTGATCAACATTTTTTTAAAGAAGACCGGTAGTTGTTGATCACTGCAATTTTACCATAGAAAAATCTGTCTCTTTCTAGGGAAGTAAAATCTCACTTCAGCCGATGTAAAAGTTAAATTAATGCTTAAATTAGAACTGGTTATTGTTTTCTGCACAAATATATCCTCCAAAAAAGCCTCATTGTGTGCAGTGTTGATAATTCAAAAATGAACTTATTTATTTGCTTTAAGAGCCAATTGAAATGTATTATTTTAGGTCTGCAAATACACCCTAATGTTTTCTATGCCAACATGGTAGACACGAAAAATTTTAAAAGAATGTTTGAAACTCAACTACTTATTCCCAAAAATATTTTTAAGAAAAGTAAAAGTGTTGCAAGACGAAAGAATGTTTTCTGTATTAAAGGTTTGTTTGAACATTTTTGGTTCTCATTTTGTTCATGGGGAATTTTGGAATACGTAGTTGAGTTTCAAACATTCTTTTAAGCTTTTCGACTCTACTGATAAGTTGATTAGCATCAACGAAATGTCGGCGGTATATAGAAGGCTGAAAAAGACAGAAAACATTTATGGAGCTAAAATAATGATGTTGAAAATTTTTATGCAAAATAAAAACATTTTTTTGAAATAGTTTCTATTATATTACAGTTTTCATTGAAATTCTAGCATTATGTTGTGAATTGCCCACTTATGGCTACACTGGCATTGTTAGGTACAGAAAATGATAACACAGTGCAGGTAAACCAGCAGTGTTACCATATTCTAGATAACAAAATGGCAACACTTTTCTTTTACCGTCTTTCTGGCAACCAAAAATTGTGATTGCCGTCGATCAATCAAACCGAACTGAAATTTATTTGTTTTCCTAAATACAAAATCAAAACTCTGACGACTGTTTTAATGGTCCAGAAATTAATGGGTTAAAAAAAGCTAATGTTTTTCATTTCTGAGGCATTTGTTGCTGTTGTTTTCTCTTTAAATTAAATACTGACATTTGCACACTTACTTAAATATCAAACCATCTTGAGCCATGGCATAAATAACTCTTGGCATGGGAAACATGGAACCAAACATGGCCACCGATAGACCAGCTGTAGCACCAATTGCCACAATTGCACGACATTTGGGGGCATTCACATACGACCACATTTGCACCAAAGCCGCCCCAGAATTGATGTGGTCGTAGGGCACGACCAGCGTTAAAACTAAACTAACTGTTACATAAGCCAATAGCACAACCACCAGTGAACCCACTATGGCCTTTGGTATACTCTTTTGTGGACTGTGTGCTTCTTCGCCAGTCGTGGCAATAATATCGAAGCCAATAAATGCATAAAAACAGGTGGCAGCGCCGGAAAACACCTGAAAAGCAATAAATGCGTTTTATTTATTCTATTTACTTGCTGTTTCCTTCAAAAGAAGAGAAGAATTAAAACAAACACTTACCCCACTCCAGCCATATGGCAGGAATCCTTGATGTTCTGTCCAGGTATTTGTATCCACATAAAATAAACCAGCAGTCATAACAAACACCCAGGTTGCAAGATTTATGGCATTTAAAGTGTGATTAAATATCACCGATTTACTAGCGCCCATTGCCAGTACACTTGTCATTATAAGTGTAATGCCGAAGGCTATAAAGTCAGGTGGTTTACCTTTTATTTGGGAAAAAAGGGGGAAAACGGAAACACAAACAAAACGATTAAATTGTAAGCTTAAGTGTTTAGCTACTTAAACAATGTGTGTTTGCTGAAAAAGTGTTCAAATTGAATTTGCTTGAATGCTTGTCTTACCAAATATGGTACCAATGGCATCGCCTATGGCTGTTGATATGGCACCACCGGTGAGTGAATCGAAACTTGAACTTAGAGCGCAAGCACAGGCACTTGTTCCTAAACACAATTGTGGAAAAAAGTTTTACAATTTTTAGCATTTAATGAAAAGTGGAAGGAATGAAATAAAAAGAAAAATTCAATGCTTACCTATTAGATATTCCAATATCATATTCCAACCAATAATAAATGCAACAAACTCGCCCACGGCAACATATGAATACATGTACGCTGAACCGGAGGTATGTGGCACACGCACGCCGAACTCTGCATAACAGGCGCCTAAAAGAATGATGCCAAAAAATGAAAGACAATTGGAGCTAAAGATAAGATTAGCGTGAAGTGTAATTGTGGGGGGTTTATGATGAATGTCGTCATTTCCGCTTGATTGATTTGCAGCAAAAAAAAAAAAACGCGTGGGCTTCGGATTTCCACGCAGACTAAACATTTTCAGGGCCAAATAAGTTTTTTGATAAAATTTGAGAAAAAAAAGAATTGTTTTCCCCAAAGCTGTTAATACACATTTTAGGTAGTGGTGCGTCATGGGTTAATCCAATAAAAGTGATTTAGTAGTACTGTTATAATCAAAAGCTATACTAAACGAAGAAAAACAACACCATGCAATTTAAATAACGGTCGTCTTTCGACTCGAAAATGCTGTCACATCTTAAGCTTTAGCACAAAGGTTGTTGTCTTAGAACTTTCGAGATTAAATTGTCTATTGATGACATACAAGACATTTGTACAAGCATTACATATTGAAGATGGTTCTGGATTTAGAAAGCTCTGGAATACACAAGTTTACTTAAAATAAGCCGAATTGGGATTATTGAAGAGAAATCATCCTGTTATGCCTTAATTGAGTGTGAAACTCTTGGGTGTATTTGACACCAGCACTTGTATGTGCTTGTATAAGTATTGAGTTTTGTTTGCATTGGCTCTTAAAGCAAATAAATCAATAAGTTCATTTTTGAATATTCGAAAAACTTTTACTTTCTGATACTTTCAAGAATACAAATCGTAGTAGTATAGAAGTTGTTAAGAAAAGTAAAAGTAAATGTTTTCTGTATTGGAAAAATTCATGGAAATTTTGGAATATAGTTGGAGTGGAAATTTGGAATATAGTTGAGTTTCAAATGTTCTTTTAAGCATTTTTCGAGTCTACTGATGAGTAGATTAGGTATATGGATTAATAAGGTCTATTTTTAGACCTAAAATTATAAATTGTTTACGTATGATTTTATTCAAGCTCTAGGCCAAGTTTTAAGATTTTATTTATTTGTTTTTTTCCAATATATTTCCTTTTTCCCAATATATTTCAATAAAAGGCTGAATAAAAAAATGACAAGAATTGTTTATTACTAAAGGTAATTCATTTCTATTATTCGAGCTTTTTCTCATATAAATGTGAGAAAGTGTGGCGGCTTCGAAACAACTAGTTGTCCACCCTGCTAAATGTCTTTGATGTTTTCTTTGTCTAATTTAATTAATATCAATCACAAAGATAATATAGAAAGAACTTGAGCCTGATAAACTTATTACAGAATTTGTTTATTACTTTTATTGGGTTTTGGTTCGATTTTACTTACCCAAAATTTTGTTTGATAAAACTGTAAAAATCTTTTATCAAATGTGTTATTAATATCGACCTTTTTAGTTTAGATAAATTGATTCCTTTTATGGTGTCCAACCAAAATGGGCTTTCAAGGTCATTAGTTTATATTTTCATTTAAAAGAAAAACTACATCTTTTCATTTAAATAGTTCCCGACGTTTCGTTGGTTTATTTCCAACTTCTTCAGGGGTAAATTTTTATTTAGTGCAATCTGGCAACATGATTTAAAAAAATCTTTCTTAATTTTGAGGTTGTAAAATCGAACTAAAACCCAATAATAGTAATTAACAATTTGAAAAAACTATTTATTACAGCTTCAGATCGTTTTTTATATAAACAAATTTTTATTTACAATATTATTCAATATTTCGATAACAAGTTGTCATCATCTTCAGGATAATAATGATGACAACTTGTTATCGAAATATTGAACAATATTGTAAATAAAAATTTGTTTATATAAAAAACGATCTGAAGCTGTAATAAATAGTTTTTTCAAATAATTAAGAAGATCAAATAAATATTATATAAGTAATTAACAATTGTAAATCATATAGTTCGATTATAAAGTAAATAGAAATAGAAAGAAAAATGTCGATAATCGAATAAACACAGCACGCCAAAATTCAAAATTTATCTTTTCTTTAGGTGAGAGGTCATCCAAAACAAGATTTACACTTTAAGGGTCAACTAACAGTCAATTGTAATTCCCTTTAAACAGTTTGCTAGAAATTGCATGCCCTCACATGCATTTGTCATATATTTTTCTCGAATTGGTTTGGGGACAGTAACGAAATTAAAGCGGCAACACTGTTGCAAGCCTACTCATTCTACCAATAAAATTAGCGCAGTTCATTATTTGGTGCAAATGTCTTGCGTAAGTGCGAATGCAAGAAATAGTTGCTTTTTCTTTGCAACCCAACAACAAAATATACAAGGTTGCACTCGCAATATTTTTGCATTTACGCACCGCTAATTACGTGTTGCTTTTTTGGCATGAGTATTGCGTTTGCCACATTGACACTCGAACAGCTGACATTTTAGAACAAAGCAAACAAAAAATAGTAGAGATGGAGCCGGCAGCAATTACCAAAAAAATAAAACGTGAAAAATTAAAAATTGTGTATTAATTTATCAGCTGTTATTTGGAATGCAATAAAATTTGCAAAGTTGTTAAAAAGGGTGCTCAATATCAGTTGCAATATAATCGCAAACGCAAATAGTGGCAACCAAAAACGCACCAAACGCTGAGTACCGCTATTGTTTTAAATGTGACCACTTTGCAACACTGTTAAAACACTTGTCAATGCTAATTTACTGTTATTATTATTATATAACGTTTACAGTAATTACCTGAAAAAATACTAGCTATTGCAGCAATAATAAAACTAATTATCACACCAGGACCGGCAATATTTTTGGCCACCATGCCGGCAACTAAATACATGCCAGTGCCACAACACGAACCAATTCCCAGTGATGTGAGATCTAAAGTGTTGAGGCATTTCTAAAAAGAAAAGGAAAAAGAAAAACAAATACAGCAAAAAAAAAATATATATGTACATAAATTAAATCACATGTGTTTTGTGGGAAGGCGTTATTATTATATTCGTTTAATAATGCGCATAAAAATAAAGAATAAACGTTGTTAAATATACACACATACATATGTATGTGTGTGTCAAAATATTACGAAATATTATGCAAATACATATGTGTACATACATATTGCTAACATTTTGTCAATTAATTCTTTAGCACTCACGTGCCTGAGTGCCTGTTTGACTCATTGGACGGACTTACCGTTAATTTTGGCTTTGAAGGTTGTGAGTTGCCATCTTGTAACTGTTTAACATCCTTTGTTCGTATTAGTTTTGGCAACAATGTGGCACTGTTGACACCAGGTGGCAAGGGGACTTTGAATTTGAGCTGAAAGAAGAGCAAAATTTTAATTTAGTTATTTAAATTTCGTAATATATAAATATTTTTAAGCATCAAAAAATATTTGATTTTTTTAAGTCAAGATCTTATACATTTTTGTTTATAATCTGATACCGGTGTTGTTAATTAAACAATTTTGGATTCATTTTTATTTTGAAAACCGTTAATTTTTATATGACTTCATGACAGGGTTGAATTTGGTAGTATTGTTATTTGGATTTAAATCAACCCTGTGGTTATTTAATTGCTATATATGTATGTACCTTCGCGGTAACCGTTTGACTGCACTAGTTACAGTAAGCGTTAGTTCATATTCATTCGTTTTTTTGATTTACCGAGAAAGGAATAAAGTAAGATTTATTTGTACCTAATTATTACTTTATAATTCATTTTAATTATTATTTTATGTAAAATTTAAATAGATAAATAATAAATTCAGCTGATGAGGCTACTTATTAGTTGTAAATAGCATGGTAAACCCTGTGAATGAAATTAACTTTTTGATGTTTTATGAATGAAAGGAAAAGAAAACATTTTTGAGCATTAACTTCAGCATGCATTCATTATTATTTCATACTCATATGCTGGATTGTGTCGATAAGTTCATACACAGAAATGTTGGCGTTGATAAGATATTTCAAGTCACTGCTAAATAAAAGTAAACTTTTTGTCTACAAAAGACGAGAAAAAGCCGACTTTACCCGCAACAAGCAACAACTTTGATCAAACAAACATCACTTTTAAATGTTTTTTTGTGTATGTAATTTGTTTTACACTAAATAATTAAATTATTATTAGAATTTTCTTTAAAATTTCGCTTTTATACAATTCAATTTGCTTTCATGTTTTTTGTTTACTTACTAATACAACCTTACATTTGTATATGTGTGTTTGTGTCATCGCATTACCCTGTCGGAAACCAAGCTAACTTTATGCTAACTATTTCACAACAGGTACTGGTTGAGGCCTGGATTACTTCTAAATGCCAACAACTGACTATTTTAACATTACGATGTCTTAGGAGGTAGTCAATTGTCCGACGCTGCATTACTTTTCAACTAACGTAACGTTAGCTACTTAAAAGTCTGTACCCACAGAAAAAATTGAACAAATCAAGGCTGATTTTACATTTTTCGGTGGTAATATTTTATTTTATTAAATTAAATTTCATCCTACTTTTTTTTTTTTTTTTTTTTTTAGCCTCTGGTGGGAATCGAACCACTAAGCCTCAAGACTGGTGAGCAGCCAACTTAATCCACTCAGCTATCGCAACATTTAAAAAGAATGCGACAATAGGCAATTTAATTAAAGAGTTATTTACCGTGTATGTGTGTATGTTGTTATTTGAATTTTGGGTTAACTCTGCACTACGTTTCATCTAGCTTATAGCCAGTACACCAAAAGTGAATTACAAATCGATTATATTGTAGCTAATTTGAAGCTAGTCCATAAAAGTTAACGTAAAGTTAATTATTTTAGTAGTCGACTATTCAATGTCCGACAGGGTAGAGGTGGGTTTTTACTTAAATTTTTAAGTGTTTGTATGATAAATAAGTTGGCATTTTCGACAAATAATGTGACACCCATTTAAAGCTGGTTCATCTCTAATTTTGACTATAGTTAAAAAAAAAAGTTGGCAATACTTTTTAAATTTTAAATTGTTTCTAAAAAGAACCAACTTTCGTGTTTGGTTATAGTTAAGGCCCATAATTATTAAAATATATAAAAATGAACTCAGTAAATTATATAAATGTTCACCATCGTATGCATACTTTCGCCACAGCGTGTATCGAAGTACATATCTCAAAGTAGAGATAAGTGTGTTTATTGTTGAATTTATTTACCAGGATATTTGTGCAATTATTTAATCGTCTGAATGTGTTCATGTTGGCATGCTCGAATGTTGTGTCCACATTCATGTATGTATGAATACATGCATATTCATGTACGAGTATGTGTTTGAAGTCTATGCACCAGTAGCAAAGAAAAATAGTGGAATTATAAAATAAAACGAAATCAAGGTCCTGCTTTTTTAAGCTTGTGAATAACATAAATTGCATGCACATAACATTGTTATTTCGCCCATTCATTAGCATTCACCACTTTGTGGGCAACAATTGTTGCTTGACTGTGTGCAAATGCATGTTGATGCATGCTTGCCTGTACATACATATGTATGTTCTTTATATTTTTGTTGTGTTTACAAAAAACTAACTTCCGTTTTTTTGTGTGTGCTCTTTTCTGCTCAATATCATAAACATTTATAAAACATTTCTCAAGAGTGCAGTCTTGTAGATTTTTTTTGTTTCTTGTATTTTATAATAAAAATGACTGCAATTTAATTTTTAAGCTCCATATACATATGAACATATGCATAAATACTTTGGAGAATACTTAACTTGTGCGAAAGTTGCTTTGTTAATAGCTGGAGTATGCAGTAAATATGTACATATATTTAAGCATTCATAAGATTTTGTATTAAATAATAAATTAAGGTACAGGGTAGCTCTCCGTTTTGTAAATGCTTGCATGATAAAAAATGTGTATGTATATACATATGTACATATGAGAACAAATAATAATTTTTTAGATACTGAAACGCTGTGGAAAAAGACGGGGCCTTTCTTGAAAAATATCTCTATGATTTGTGTCTTTGCGCTACAGCTCTTAATGCTTCCCTCAAATCGTCTGCTGCATCTACAAAAGATGAGAGGGGCCTTCTTTTAGATGGTTAGCTGAGCTGGTGGGCTACTGAGCGAGAGGTCCATATTTCAGCTCCCGATATGTTTTCTAACCTGTTCGCCCATACTTTAAGTAACTGGAATTTCCTGACTCTTCTAAATCCCCCAAATCACATGGGCTCAATTTTATCAATTTCAAAACAAAAACTGAATACTACTATTGTACAATTAACTCATTAGAAATTTTTATATTAAAATTCTGTCTTTAAGCATCCTTGACTAATCTGCGGCAAGTGTTCACAGAAAGGATGCATTATACAATTCTCTTTAAATTACTTATAGTTCCTAAATCAATATTTGCAACAAGTACTTAATAACAACGACGCCACATAGAATGCAGCTTAATACATATCCAGGACCATAGAACATCTTCAGAATAAGTGGAGGAAAAAGTAGAAGGAAAATAATAGAAAACGAAAACTCATTTAGACAACAATCAAATTCAAGCAATGACACTTGCTCAGAAACATTCATGCACACTCGTAAATATCAACAAACAATAAAGTAAAGTGGAAAAATGTGTATTGGAAAGTGAACGGAGAAGCAAAGCGAGAAAAAAATCATAATTATAATCGCACTCAATGGCCAATACAACAGCAATAAAATCTACACGAGATACACGAGAAAAGAAGGCCATATAAAAGACCTATGAGCTACCACTGACTAAGAGCGTGGCAGTGTGTCTAATACTGTTATATAAAGGTTCTTTTATGAAGCGCTGCCTATGCTGAAATGTAAAGAAATTCTGCATTTGTTGGGAATACAATATCGAGAAACTTTCCAGCTCTGATATCCAAATTCCAATGGGACGCCACCCATTTCCAATTTTCCGCAACAAACCCCCCCAGGAGAGGAGGTTAAACTTAGTTGGTAAGACACTACTTGGTGCTCTGGTTTTTGGTTTATAAGAGCTGCAGGATATCTCTTGGCTCGCCCGAATAGTTGTTGCCTTCGTTCACCAAGTGGATTGATCCACTGTTGGGTAAGGTCATAATAGCAGATACCTACCTCACATCTGTCTCTCGCGACGGTACTACCAGGTTGGTGAAACCAGCCGTTATTTTACCATCGGGGTTTCAGATTTTAATAATTGCACAGCTTAATGACCGTTTTTTCTTTTCAATCTTCCCCGCCCCCACTGTGCTGCATTGAAGCAAATAGCAATATCAAATTTTTAGCAATTTTAGTTTAGCAAAACATTTGCATCGTATAAAACTCTTATTCTAAGTACATACATATATGTAAATGTGTGTATTGGCGGGCATACACACATACATACATATATGTGTACATGAATATGTGGGTGAGTTTCTGTTAGCTATTGTAAATATGCCACAAGTTGTTGCTATTGCCTTAAATATGTCGTTGCCAGTTGCCCTCATTGTCAAACAAAGAACCTTTTGTGTTGGCTTGATGTGCATGAATGTAAAAAACAACAAGGGAAAAAAGCAAACTAGTTTTTGAATGAAAAGAAAAACTGAACAAAATGACTCTCACGAACTATATTAAAGCTCAGATTTTTTTTACTACGAATTTAAAAGGACTGATTGACTGGTTGCCAGCCAGCTCAGCCCATTCACTGCCATACAAACGTATGCCATTGTGGCGTAAGCGGAGTATTTATGAAAAAAAAAAACAAATATTACCACAGTGCTTTGTTTCAAGTTTTAGTTGAGATAACTGTTCAATATATACATAAATAGTGGGAGAGTGAGAGCACAAGAATCGCAAGGACATTTGTTTGATCAAGTGTTGTGTCAAAGACTTGTTGTTTGTTTGTTGAGTGAGTGATTGAATGAGTGCGCGAGTGAGAGAGTGTGGGCAGAAGGCAGTTGGATACACATACTTATGTATATACATGTGTTGAAAATGAACCGCTATGAAGTGGAAATACAACTCAACAAATTGTTGTTGATTTTTGTTTTGTTATTATACCCTTCACATAAATGTGTAAGGGTATATATAAGTTTGTGATTCCGTTTGTAACGCATTGAAATATCCATCTAAGACCCCATAAAGTATATATATTCTGGATCAGCATCAATAGCGATTACGATTGAGCGATGTCCGTCTGTCCGTCTGTCCGTCTGTCCGTCTGTCCGTCTGTCCGTCTGTCCGTCTGTCCGTCTGTCCGTCTGTCCGTCTGTCCGTCTGTCCGTCTGTAGTCGTTGAAATACCGTTTCTGAGAAAACGGTTTGAGATAGAAACCTCATTCTTTCGCTAAAACGTGTGAAACCCCGGTAGTGGGTCTGCTATTGAAATTCAGTAAGATAGGTCCACGGATAGCCGAGATATATTCAAAAAACCGGGTTTTGAGGGGTATTTTGTGCAATTTTTGTATTCAGATTTTTGAAAAAAAATTTTGTCTTAAAAACTAAACCATATCATTTTTAGTGCCCATTAAATCCTAGAAAAAAAGGAATTTTTGAAATCGGCCCATATATATCCGAGATATAGCGTCTCCCGATTTTTCAAGAAATCGGCTTTATAAGCCAAATAAGACAACTTTTGGCACCGAAGATCAATCAAAATGGTATATATAGGCTACTTAGAGGCAAAAGTGGAAAATTTTTCCACATCGGCCCATATACACTCGAGATATAGCGCCTCCCGTTTTCTCAAGAAGTCGGCTCTAAAAGCCAAATAAAACAACTTTTGGTATCAAAAATCGATTAGAATGGAACATATAAGGTGTATAAAAGCAAAATTGGAAATTTTTTGAAATCGGTCCATATATATCTGAGATATAGCGACTCCTGATTTTTCAAGAAATCCGCTCTTTAAGCCAAATAAAGCAATTTTTGGCACTAAAAATCAATCAGAATGGTACATATAGACCATTTAGAGGCAAACGTAAAAAATTTTGGACATCGGCCCATATACACTCGAGATATAGCGCCTCAAGTTTTCTCAAGAAGTCGGCTCTAAAAGCCAAATAAAACAACTTTTGGTACCAAAAATCGATCAGAATGGTACATATTAGGTGTTTAAAAGCAAAATTTGAAAATGTCTGCAATCGGTCTATATATACGTGAGATATAGCGTCTCCCGATTTTTCAAGAAATCGGCTCTATAAGCTAAATAAAACAACTTTTGGCACCAAAAATCAATCAGAATGATACATATAGGTTAGTCAGAAGCAAAACTGGAAATCTTTTTGTCATCGGCCCATATATGTTCGAGATATAGCGCCTCCCGATATCTCAAGAAGTCGGGACTGGAAGCTAAACGAAACAGTTTTTTTGCACTAAATATTTGTCGGAATGGTACATACAGGCTGTTTAGGGGCAAAATTAGAAAATTTTTGGACATCGGCCCATATGCACCCAACTTTTGGTACCAAAAATCAATCATAATGGTACATACATATGTATATAATATTATATACATATGTATATAATATTTGCGATCATGTATGAATGTATGTATGTATGTATGTATGTATGTATGTATGTATGTATGTATGTATGTATGTATGTATGTATGTATGTATGTATGTATGTATGTATGTATGTATGTATGTATGTATGTATGTATGTATGTAGATACGTTTGTATGTATGTAGGTATGTATGTATCTACATATGTATGTATGTATGCGTGCAAGTATGTTAGCATAAACAATTTTTTTGCTTTGTTGTAAAAATGTGTATGTATGTACATATGTATACACGAGCTTGAAAATGAAAGTGATATAAAGAATTGTTGAAAAAAGGGTACGCAATGAAATTCTTTTAAACAATTGCGTCTTCAAATTCATTCACACAAAAAATCATTTTGGGTTTCCCTACGTACTTACATATGTACATACACACACACATGTGTATGATGATACGCAATAGATCATCAACAACGTGCACAAGAAAAAAATAATTTTGTAAAAGCAAGCAATGTAAATATGTATGTATGTATATATGTATGTATATAATCATTGTTTTATGGAACACACTGAAAATATTCAATAATAAAGAATTTATTTTAGAGTTTTCTATTATAGATACATACATACATACGTATGCATGTACCCACATACGTAAGTAAATTGAAAAGAAAATCACACTTAATGGAAATGTTTAGCATTATAATTTAAAAATAATGCAATTATATGCAATTTTTTGTTAAATAAATTTTACTATAAAGTTAACTGATAAACAAGTAAGAGTGCTATATTCGGCTGGGCCGAATCTTAAATACCCTTCACAATGGTACAAACATTCCGATTGATTTTTGGTGCGAAAAGTTGTTTTATTTGGCTTTTAAATGGGCCGATTTTTTCTGAATTTCAATATCAGATCCACTACCGGGATTTAACACAGGCTGCAAAACTTTTATTTAAATAATTCCTAATATGCTCAAGTTCAACCACTAGTTAAAACACCAATTCTTTTTAATATCAATGAAATAAAGAAAAGCAAAATGTATTTCTTAATTATTTATCAGTTAACTTTATAGTAAAATTTATTTAACAAAAAATTGCATATAATTGCATTATTTTTAAATTATAATGCTAAACATTTCCATTAAGTGTGATTTTCTTTTCAATTTACTTACGTATGTGGGTACATGCATACGTATGTATGTATGTATCTATAATAGAAAACTCTAAAATAAATTCTTTATTATTGAATATTTTCAGTGTGTTCCATAAAACAATGATTATATACATACATATATACATACATACATATTTACATTGCTTGCTTTTACAAAATTATTTTTTTCTTGTGCACGTTGTTGATGATCTATTGCGTATCATCATACACATGTGTGTGTGTATGTACATATGTAAGTACGTAGGGAAACCCAAAATGATTTTTTGTGTGAATGAATTTGAAGACGCAATTGTTTAAAAGAATTTCATTGCGTACCCTTTTTTCAACAATTCTTTATATCACTTTCATTTTCAAGCTCGTGTATACATATGTACATACATACACATTTTTACAACAAAGCAAAAAAATTGTTTATGCTAACATACTTGCACGCATACATACATACATATGTAGATACATACATACCTACATACATACAAACGTATCTACATACATACATACATACATACATACATACATACATACATACATACATACATACATACATACATACATACATACATACATACATACATACATACATACATACATACATACATACATACATACATACATTCATACATGATCGCAAATATTATATACATATGTATATAATATTATATACATATGTATGTACCATTATGATTGATTTTTGGTACCAAAAGTTGGGTGCATATGGGCCGATGTCCAAAAATTTTCTAATTTTGCCCCTAAACAGCCTGTATGTACCATTCCGACAAATATTTAGTGCAAAAAAACTGTTTCGTTTAGCTTCCAGTCCCGACTTCTTGAGATATCGGGAGGCGCTATATCTCGAACATATATGGGCCGATGACAAAAAGATTTCCAGTTTTGCTTCTGACTAACCTATATGTATCATTCTGATTGATTTTTGGTGCCAAAAGTTGTTTTATTTAGCTTATAGAGCCGATTTCTTGAAAAATCGGGAGACGCTATATCTCACGTATATATAGACCGATTGCAGACATTTTCAAATTTTGCTTTTAAACACCTAATATGTACCATTCTGATCGATTTTTGGTACCAAAAGTTGTTTTATTTGGCTTTTAGAGCCGACTTCTTGAGAAAACTTGAGGCGCTATATCTCGAGTGTATATGGGCCGATGTCCAAAATTTTTTACGTTTGCCTCTAAATGGTCTATATGTACCATTCTGATTGATTTTTAGTGCCAAAAATTGCTTTATTTGGCTTAAAGAGCGGATTTCTTGAAAAATCAGGAGTCGCTATATCTCAGATATATATGGACCGATTTCAAAAAATTTCCAATTTTGCTTTTATACACCTTATATGTTCCATTCTAATCGATTTTTGATACCAAAAGTTGTTTTATTTGGCTTTTAGAGCCGACTTCTTGAGAAAACGGGAGGCGCTATATCTCGAGTGTATATGGGCCGATGTGGAAAAATTTTCCACTTTTGCCTCTAAGTAGCCTATATATACCATTTTGATTGATCTTCGGTGCCAAAAGTTGTCTTATTTGGCTTATAAAGCCGATTTCTTGAAAAATCGGGAGACGCTATATCTCGGATATATATGGGCCGATTTCAAAAATTCCTTTTTTTCTAGGATTTAATGGGCACTAAAAATGATATGGTTTAGTTTTTAAGACAAAATTTTTTTTCAAAAATCTGAATACAAAAATTGCACAAAATACCCCTCAAAACCCGGTTTTTTGAATATATCTCGGCTATCCGTGGACCTATCTTACTGAATTTCAATAGCAGACCCACTACCGGGGTTTCACACGTTTTAGCGAAAGAATGAGGTTTCTATCTCAAACCGTTTTCTCAGAAACGGTATTTCAACGACTACAGACGGACAGACGGACAGACGGACAGACGGACAGACGGACAGACGGACAGACGGACAGACGGACAGACGGACAGACGGACAGACGGACAGACGGACATCGCTCAATCGTAATCGCTATTGATGCTGATCCAGAATATATATACTTTATGGGGTCTTAGATGGATATTTCAATGCGTTACAAACGGAATCACAAACTTATATATACCCTTACACATTTATGTGAAGGGTATAATAATTAAGAAATACATTTTGCTTTTCTTTATTTCATTGATATTAAAAAGAATTGGTGTTTTAACTAGTGGTTGAACTTGAGCATATTAGGAATTATTTAAATAAAAGTTTTGCAGCCTGTGTTAAATCCCGGTAGTGGATCTGATATTGAAATTCAGAAAAAATCGGCCCATTTAAAAGCCAAATAAAACAACTTTTCGCACCAAAAATCAATCGGAATGTTTGTACCATTGTGAAGGGTATTTAAGATTCGGCCCAGCCGAATATAGCACTCTTACTTGTTATACCCTTCACATAAATGTGTAAGGGTATATATAAGTTTGTGATTCCGTTTGTAACGCATTGAAATATCCATCTAAGACCCCATAAAGTATATATATTCTGGATCAGCATCAATAGCGATTACGATTGAGCGATGTCCGTCTGTCCGTCTGTCCGTCTGTCCGTCTGTCCGTCTGTCCGTCTGTCCGTCTGTCCGTCTGTAGTCGTTGAAATACCGTTTCTGAGAAAACGGTTTGAGATAGAAACCTCATTCTTTCGCTAAAACGTGTGAAACCCCGGTAGTGGGTCTGCTATTGAAATTCAGTAAGATAGGTCCACGGATAGCCGAGATATATTCAAAAAACCGGGTTTTGAGGGGTATTTTGTGCAATTTTTGTATTCAGATTTTTGAAAAAAAATTTTGTCTTAAAAACTAAACCATATCATTTTTAGTGCCCATTAAATCCTAGAAAAAAAGGAATTTTTGAAATCGGCCCATATATATCCGAGATATAGCGTCTCCCGATTTTTCAAGAAATCGGCTTTATAAGCCAAATAAGACAACTTTTGGCACCGAAGATCAATCAAAATGGTATATATAGGCTACTTAGAGGCAAAAGTGGAAAATTTTTCCACATCGGCCCATATACACTCGAGATATAGCGCCTCCCGTTTTCTCAAGAAGTCGGCTCTAAAAGCCAAATAAAACAACTTTTGGTATCAAAAATCGATTAGAATGGAACATATAAGGTGTATAAAAGCAAAATTGGAAATTTTTTGAAATCGGTCCATATATATCTGAGATATAGCGACTCCTGATTTTTCAAGAAATCCGCTCTTTAAGCCAAATAAAGCAATTTTTGGCACTAAAAATCAATCAGAATGGTACATATAGACCATTTAGAGGCAAACGTAAAAAATTTTGGACATCGGCCCATATACACTCGAGATATAGCGCCTCAAGTTTTCTCAAGAAGTCGGCTCTAAAAGCCAAATAAAACAACTTTTGGTACCAAAAATCGATCAGAATGGTACATATTAGGTGTTTAAAAGCAAAATTTGAAAATGTCTGCAATCGGTCTATATATACGTGAGATATAGCGTCTCCCGATTTTTCAAGAAATCGGCTCTATAAGCTAAATAAAACAACTTTTGGCACCAAAAATCAATCAGAATGATACATATAGGTTAGTCAGAAGCAAAACTGGAAATCTTTTTGTCATCGGCCCATATATGTTCGAGATATAGCGCCTCCCGATATCTCAAGAAGTCGGGACTGGAAGCTAAACGAAACAGTTTTTTTGCACTAAATATTTGTCGGAATGGTACATACAGGCTGTTTAGGGGCAAAATTAGAAAATTTTTGGACATCGGCCCATATGCACCCAACTTTTGGTACCAAAAATCAATCATAATGGTACATACATATGTATATAATATTATATACATATGTATATAATATTTGCGATCATGTATGAATGTATGTATGTATGTATGTATGTATGTATGTATGTATGTATGTATGTATGTATGTATGTATGTATGTATGTATGTATGTATGTATGTATGTATGTATGTATGTATGTATGTATGTATGTATGTATGTATGTATGTAGATACGTTTGTATGTATGTAGGTATGTATGTATCTACATATGTATGTATGTATGCGTGCAAGTATGTTAGCATAAACAATTTTTTTGCTTTGTTGTAAAAATGTGTATGTATGTACATATGTATACACGAGCTTGAAAATGAAAGTGATATAAAGAATTGTTGAAAAAAGGGTACGCAATGAAATTCTTTTAAACAATTGCGTCTTCAAATTCATTCACACAAAAAATCATTTTGGGTTTCCCTACGTACTTACATATGTACATACACACACACATGTGTATGATGATACGCAATAGATCATCAACAACGTGCACAAGAAAAAAATAATTTTGTAAAAGCAAGCAATGTAAATATGTATGTATGTATATATGTATGTATATAATCATTGTTTTATGGAACACACTGAAAATATTCAATAATAAAGAATTTATTTTAGAGTTTTCTATTATAGATACATACATACATACGTATGCATGTACCCACATACGTAAGTAAATTGAAAAGAAAATCACACTTAATGGAAATGTTTAGCATTATAATTTAAAAATAATGCAATTATATGCAATTTTTTGTTAAATAAATTTTACTATAAAGTTAACTGATAAATAATTAAGAAATACATTTTGCTTTTCTTTATTTCATTGATATTAAAAAGAATTGGTGTTTTAACTAGTGGTTGAACTTGAGCATATTAGGAATTATTTAAATAAAAGTTTTGCAGCCTGTGTTAAATCCCGGTAGTGGATCTGATATTGAAATTCAGAAAAAATCGGCCCATTTAAAAGCCAAATAAAACAACTTTTCGCACCAAAAATCAATCGGAATGTTTGTACCATTGTGAAGGGTATTTAAGATTCGGCCCAGCCGAATATAGCACTCTTACTTGTTTTTGTTTGTTTTGTTTTTTTTTTGAGCAACAGCCGTTAAGTGTCACTGAGAATAAATTAATGATGCGTTTTTATTTTTTGCAAATGGCTGCTGAGTGTGATACGCATTTTTTATTGTGCCTTTAAAAATAAAATACTGCAGGCAATTTTTTAGACGCTCAATTAAGCGAAACGTGTCCAATCATAAACATGATAAGTACCTTGTCCACATAAAAAATTAAATAAATAGTAAAAGTAAAAATAATGGCTGGTAAAAAATTGCAAATACAAATTTTGCAAACTAAAACTGAATAATGCCAAAACAACCATGAGATTATGTTGAAATAGGGGTAATCTGATAACCAGTTAATTTCTTTTGATTTGTAATTACAAATTGGCATTAATGACAAAAATAAATTTTACTGTACATATGTACATACATACACAATAGTACAACGAGACCTTTTAGGACCCATGCCTGGCAGCCCGTGAAACATAACATATGTACATACATATACATACATACAAGGCTTGTTCAGAAGAAAAGGTGAATTTAGAATTTTTTTGAAAAGTATTTACATATTTATTCATTTATATCCATTTTGTTCATTTCAAAGTAATCCCCTCAAATATATGTAAGTGCATTAATGCTTTTGAAATGCGCATTTCCTTATAGCTTTAGCTCATCAAATTATGTCTCAGACTCATTAAAAATATGGGCCAAGCGATAGAAATATGTATGTCACTGAAGCCAGAATTTAGCTGACTCATAAACTTTTCATACATCCTTCTATCGAAACTGTGAAAACCTTTTATTTATTTTTGGAACGAAGTTCCTTAACGCGGCTTGCTGGTAGTGGAAATTAGTAGAAATCGTCACAAAAGCGTGTGAGCTGTTTATATGTATGTATTGGTGTACTGTCGACAAGCAATTGCGTATAATGGGCTGTGTATCCGCTGACAGCAGCGGAGACACCTACCAATAAATATTAATTAGTTGTGAAAACGGACACTATCAGCTGCTAGATGTCGCTAAAGTAAAGTATGTCACAACAAAAAACAGCAATATTAAAAAATTGGCCAACAGTTGCTTTTCTTGTAGCAGATTGACAAAAAAAAAAAAAAAAAATACTGCATGTGTCAAAAGTACAAAATAAAACGTTCCAAAAATTTTAAAAATCATAAAATTTAAAAATTTTGAAAAAATAAAACCTACAGATTTCACCTTGTATTACATTCAAAGATGAAAAAAAAAAAACGTAAGGAACTTCGTTCCTAACGGGGGTCCCCCGACCGCATTTTTTTATCTTGCGTTTCAGTTGAACCACCCTTTATATGCCTGCTAAATTCTTTAAATATATTTTTCGTTCTTTTCAAATAAATTGGGTTTTTATAAACCCATTTTCTCAGCTCACTTTCATTGGATTCTCTGTGAAATAAATGTCTGTTTCATGTTTCTAATTGAAGATTGTAAGCAGCCAGCGTAAGTGTAAATGTATAAACTTTTTTTTGTGCTTTAAGTAATTTGCAGCTGTTATTAAATGAAGAATTCAATTTGCTCATTCCAATTAGTGTTGACATCTGAGTGTTTTTTGTCTTTCTCTTTTTTCTTCGTTAATTAAAATAGCAGCTAGTTGTTCTTCTCAAAATAAACGTCAAGACTTGCTTATGTTGTCTTTGAGTTTTCAATTCAATAATAATAGTTAAATGTAATAAAAGTGAGTAAAAGAAATTAAAATAAAAACTACATACAGAAGGGAGATAATCTAAATTAAACAAATGTAAAAGTGCTACTAAAGACTGTGTAGAAAATCAGGCTCTAGAGCAGTGAAGGGCAGATAGAGAGTTTTGAGTCTTGAATGAAAGTGAATAAATAAATATAACAATAAAAACAAAAAATCATCCGCAACACTCCCCCTTCGCAGAAATCTTTTCTACTAAGGAGACAAAGATCATATATCGGCTTAAGTGTATGTGGCATGACATCGGCAAATCAACCTCACCTGCTGCTTTTTATCTTTGATTGTTTTATTTAGGGCTGCCGTTGTTACTATTTATACTAGAAACAAAGAATACAATATGTTCTCTTTGTGGACATTAAATTCAATTACTGTGAACGAAACCACCATTACATAAACGCGTATATACCGAGTGCTTTAAGCAGCAGTGCTAAAAATGTGAATAATTAATATTTTATCTAATTTATATTGCAAGTTTATTTGTACTATCTATCAAAATCATATATTGTATAAAAAAAACCAACAAAGAAATCGTAATTGTCCTATAAAAATAAAAGCCAAGTTCTGGGTTGTAATTAATATGCCCTGCAATCCCAACTTCATAGGAATTTCCATATGAATGTGGTTTGTTTTCGACAACACTTTCACTTACATCTTTTGTCCGTTTAGAAAAATTTGCTTCACGAAATTAGTGGAAAATTTATGTTGACTCATTAAAAACAGAAGTCAAATCGAAGCACATAGACGAGTCGTGTAAACAGTGGAACTCATAAATATGATTGAGAGAGCGAAGCAGGTGATTCAACTAGCAGTGGAAAGATACTAAAGGGTCCGCCAAATAACTTTTTTTTTTTTGAAAACAGAGCAAAACGTCGGGTGTAGTTTCGGTTGTGTGGCACGTAGCCAATATCCTCCTCTTCAATTTTCGTGAACAAAAATTCGTTGAACATGGCCCGATAACGATCGCCATTGACTGTAACGGCCACTCCTTGCTCATTTTTGAAGAAAAATGGCCCAATTATGCCTCTGGACCAAAATCCGCACCAAACAGTGACTTGTTTCGGGTGCGCCGGCTTTTCAATGTATGCGTGCGGGTTTTCTGTGCCCCAAATGCGACAATTTTGCTTGTTTACATACCCACCAAGATCAAAATGAGCTTCATCTGAAAAGATGATTTTTTTTTTGGCAAAATCGGCATCTTATGTAAGTCGATCGCAGGCCCACTTAGCGAAGCGTATATACCACCATATTCGGTCAGTGGAAGGATAAGACTAATTACATATCTATCAAATCAGACATGAGCTAAGTGTTACCATTCACGAAATAAGCACTAGTGGAAAAAAAAGTTAGATGGCGAACCCTGTATAAGCAATAGCTTCTACGTTTATAATAATTCATTAGCGGTGAAATTCATATGTGGCGCTTTTATATTAAAGTCGCTGTCAGACACATTTCATGAACTTTATTATACCCTTCACATAAATGTGTAAGGGTATATATAAGTTTGTGATTCCGTTTGTAACGCATTGAAATATCCATCTAAGACCCCATAAAGTATATATATTCTGGATCAGCATCAATAGCGATTACGATTGAGCGATGTCCGTCTGTCCGTCTGTCCGTCTGTCCGTCTGTCCGTCTGTCCGTCTGTAGTCGTTGAAATACCGTTTCTGAGAAAACGGTTTGAGATAGAAACCTCATTCTTTCGCTAAAACGTGTGAAACCCCGGTAGTGGGTCTGCTATTGAAATTCAGTAAGATAGGTCCACGGATAGCCGAGATATATTCAAAAAACCGGGTTTTGAGGGGTATTTTGTGCAATTTTTGTATTCAGATTTTTGAAAAAAAATTTTGTCTTAAAAACTAAACCATATCATTTTTAGTGCCCATTAAATCCTAGAAAAAAAGGAATTTTTGAAATCGGCCCATATATATCCGAGATATAGCGTCTCCCGATTTTTCAAGAAATCGGCTTTATAAGCCAAATAAGACAACTTTTGGCACCGAAGATCAATCAAAATGGTATATATAGGCTACTTAGAGGCAAAAGTGGAAAATTTTTCCACATCGGCCCATATACACTCGAGATATAGCGCCTCCCGTTTTCTCAAGAAGTCGGCTCTAAAAGCCAAATAAAACAACTTTTGGTATCAAAAATCGATTAGAATGGAACATATAAGGTGTATAAAAGCAAAATTGGAAATTTTTTGAAATCGGTCCATATATATCTGAGATATAGCGACTCCTGATTTTTCAAGAAATCCGCTCTTTAAGCCAAATAAAGCAATTTTTGGCACTAAAAATCAATCAGAATGGTACATATAGACCATTTAGAGGCAAACGTAAAAAATTTTGGACATCGGCCCATATACACTCGAGATATAGCGCCTCAAGTTTTCTCAAGAAGTCGGCTCTAAAAGCCAAATAAAACAACTTTTGGTACCAAAAATCGATCAGAATGGTACATATTAGGTGTTTAAAAGCAAAATTTGAAAATGTCTGCAATCGGTCTATATATACGTGAGATATAGCGTCTCCCGATTTTTCAAGAAATCGGCTCTATAAGCTAAATAAAACAACTTTTGGCACCAAAAATCAATCAGAATGATACATATAGGTTAGTCAGAAGCAAAACTGGAAATCTTTTTGTCATCGGCCCATATATGTTCGAGATATAGCGCCTCCCGATATCTCAAGAAGTCGGGACTGGAAGCTAAACGAAACAGTTTTTTTGCACTAAATATTTGTCGGAATGGTACATACAGGCTGTTTAGGGGCAAAATTAGAAAATTTTTGGACATCGGCCCATATGCACCCAACTTTTGGTACCAAAAATCAATCATAATGGTACATACATATGTATATAATATTATATACATATGTATATAATATTTGCGATCATGTATGAATGTATGTATGTATGTATGTATGTATGTATGTATGTATGTATGTATGTATGTATGTATGTATGTATGTATGTATGTATGTATGTATGTATGTATGTATGTATGTATGTATGTATGTATGTATGTATGTAGATACGTTTGTATGTATGTAGGTATGTATGTATCTACATATGTATGTATGTATGCGTGCAAGTATGTTAGCATAAACAATTTTTTTGCTTTGTTGTAAAAATGTGTATGTATGTACATATGTATACACGAGCTTGAAAATGAAAGTGATATAAAGAATTGTTGAAAAAAGGGTACGCAATGAAATTCTTTTAAACAATTGCGTCTTCAAATTCATTCACACAAAAAATCATTTTGGGTTTCCCTACGTACTTACATATGTACATACACACACACATGTGTATGATGATACGCAATAGATCATCAACAACGTGCACAAGAAAAAAATAATTTTGTAAAAGCAAGCAATGTAAATATGTATGTATGTATATATGTATGTATATAATCATTGTTTTATGGAACACACTGAAAATATTCAATAATAAAGAATTTATTTTAGAGTTTTCTATTATAGATACATACATACATACGTATGCATGTACCCACATACGTAAGTAAATTGAAAAGAAAATCACACTTAATGGAAATGTTTAGCATTATAATTTAAAAATAATGCAATTATATGCAATTTTTTGTTAAATAAATTTTACTATAAAGTTAACTGATAAATAATTAAGAAATACATTTTGCTTTTCTTTATTTCATTGATATTAAAAAGAATTGGTGTTTTAACTAGTGGTTGAACTTGAGCATATTAGGAATTATTTAAATAAAAGTTTTGCAGCCTGTGTTAAATCCCGGTAGTGGATCTGATATTGAAATTCAGAAAAAATCGGCCCATTTAAAAGCCAAATAAAACAACTTTTCGCACCAAAAATCAATCGGAATGTTTGTACCATTGTGAAGGGTATTTAAGATTCGGCCCAGCCGAATATAGCACTCTTACTTGTTTTTATACTGAAATCTATTACGTACATATGTCGCTAGTATAAGAAAAAACATCGACAGGCCATTAAAATTGAAACTGGATAATTGTTATTGATAGTTTTGTGGCTTTTGAGCACGACATTGTGAATTGGGTTACTTTAAAGTTTGTGTTTTATATTTTCGTTCTATCCGATTATTCTTATTATGTATGTATGTATATGTATATGTAATGTACACATGGATTTCGTTACTTTTTCCTCTTTTTTTATAAATTCAATTTTAATTACACCAGAGACATTTCAATCAAATAAATCCTTTGTGTTGCAAACAAAACTGGAAGAGAGAAAGAATTAAAGTAAAAAGACAACAACAATAAAAACTTTATATGACATCTAACGTTCATGCAATTGCATGCATGTTCATAACCGAACATGTCTTTTGGCTTGAGGTTACATAAAACAAAAAAAAAATGAATTCAAACTAATGGAATTCTAATTTTTTACAACATTCAGCTCTACGATATCTACTTAAAGCTTATAAGTTTGTATATACATACATGCATATCTGTGCATGTATGTATGTGTGTTAGTAAGTTTATAGAACATAATAAATTAAATAAATTACCGTTATTTGAAGTATGCGTTCGCTTGGGGAAAGTACTTTTGTGCTGTATTTGATTTCACATTGAATTTATTTTCCCCTCCCAAACTTAACGTTTATTAAATTACAAATGACCTTTTAAAGTCGATACTTTTGTAATGTTTTATTGATTTGAAATTCAAGTTTCTGGCAATTTAATTAAAAACAAACAAAGTTATGGACACTATGTATTATTCAATACCCTACATCTTATATGAGGTGAACAAGTTTTTCGATTCCATTAACGAGTAGAGTGGCATCAACAAAATTTTGGCGGCTGAGAAGCTTGTGAATTGAATCTTACCAAGTTATGTACCATGAAAACGGCTGAGTAGCTGGTGAATTGAATGCCACCAGTTAGCCAAAAGAAAAATCTACAGATCAATCTACGAAACCCGTATTGAAAGTCACTTAATAAATCATGCAGTTGGAACTGTGCATTACAAAATTTATGTGATAGAAAGACAATTGGTATCCTTGAAAGAGATGCATAACAACTAACTCGATAAGATTTTCTATCATAAATCTACTAAAAAAAATAAAAACTCCTGCTTGTGTTGTCCTTTTAATACAATAAATGGATAAATGACAGCATAAATGAATGAATGAATGACTCTAGTGTGAGTCATATTGAATATTTTAAATACCCATAGGAAAGTGTTAACGTCATTAAGCAGAAGCTGACAGTAAAAAGAAAAGCACAAAAACCTTTAGCAATCTCAAGACAATAACCACATTAACATCTTTCAGTCTCTTATGCTGCCAACTTTATTTTTATAATCTGTCCTCCCTGCTGTCACAATGTTATTCCTGCTTATAAAACCGAACACACCTACACAAAAGTCACAAAAGATAAAAGCGAAAATGTGTGGCAAGGAATTTAAGCTCTCACATGCTTTTTTTGTTTTTGTTTGAAATGTGCTGGCTTCCCCCTTAACAAACATACCAGCGCACTGCATGCACACATATGTATGTAAATGAAATTGTCTAAAATTGTTCAAGGTTGAAGTTGCGAAACGAGTATCAAATATTTTCTTCACGTACGTACTCGTGTACACATATTCACCGCTACTCACTTGCCACCATCTTCGACTTACACTGCCATGCAAATGCAATTGTTGTGCTGTACTATTCGTAGATTTTAAATTACCGTTACATGATGTGTATATAAAAATACAACCAGCGTTACCGTTGGGTTTTTGTGAAGAGGAAACAAAATAACGTTGGAAGCTCGCGGGATCCCAATTTACACACAAACTGTTCCCGTACTCACGAGTTCGTATAACTGAGAGAGATTCTGAGAGAGAAATATTCTTGTTTTTCTTGCACGAAACAGCCCGCACTTTTTCTTTGTGCGAGAAACATAGTTTTTAATATTAGTGGTACAATGCTAGAGGTTCTTCCTGAAACAACATTTTCTGACGTAAACCATAATAATATAATAATAATGATATCATTATTTTCAATAGTACTTAGGGATAAGTAAACATCAAATTCTGTCCCACAGTATATTTCTTACAATGGAATGTGTTTTTTCATTCAGATTGATTTGTAGTATGTCGTTCTCCACAAATATTAATTTGCGAATAAAAGTGCTAGCTATTTGCTTAAACAGAAATTTTAAACGATCTAAAAAAATATGCATTCTCAGATTGCATTTCCAAGTTTATGTTGTTTATAATTTTCAGGAGATATGGTACAAATAAAAACACCATTTTATAGAACGGATTAGCAAACCTAGATAAAGTTGAATTGTTTGGGTTTTGAATGTAAAGTAATACTGAAGTGGCTCCCACTGTTCCAAAATGCTATTGATAGTTTCTTGACGTGATAGTCAACGTGTTGTTAAGTATTTAAAAACTATGTGAATATCAGTTTCAAAATATTCTTGAAACTTTGTGAAATTATCCCTTCTATTAGAACTGTTGCAAAAATGATTATTGATGTCTTTGATGAATTTATCAATCCCGTCTGGGATACTGTAATACCATGTTCATACATGCGCCTTTATTGAGGTAATCGCAATAAAGTCCATTATTGAGCTCAATATTCCATACAAAAAGTCAATAATTGAGTTAACGCAATATTTGTATGTATGAACGCAGAAAATATTATGTCAATAAACTGAATATTATCTCAATTAGAAATACATGTATGAACAAGGTATAAAACTAAAAGCTAATTAGACAAAATAAGCAAATCTAAGGCAGCCTTAATCCGGTAGCCGCAGCTTTACAACAAACACGGGCATTTACAAATGTATGCGGGAAATGTAAAGAACAAGAGCCAAATTAGTCATTGGGATGTTGCTGTACTTTTGATTATCAAATAGTGCAAAAAAAAAGTATAATAGTACCAACTTCTGCATCAGTGTTTGAGTAGTCACTTTGCTTGCTGGCATTCAAGTGTTGTTTAAGATTTCATTAGTTTCTACTTTCACCTGCCGTTCTTTAGGATTTTCGGCTCATCGCTTACACTGCAGTTACACGACCAAGTTTTGCTATCAATTTTTTTCACATACTGTTTGTCAAAAATTCAATAAAATTGATAGCTGTGACGTAGGCTGCACGCAATTTCATAACAATTCGTTTTCAAAGTTCCCTTAAAAAGAAAATTAAAAATAGCTGCTTCATTAAAAGTACTATCAGAAATAAAGAAAATAAAAGAAGAAGAAAAAATCCAGAGGGCAAAAAGGAAATACTGGGTGAAGCCCTTATTAGTAAGAATGTTTAAGTCATTTCGTCGATATGATGCCACATTCATATTCCACAGAACTTCGTGGCTTCTGTATAGCTCTATAAATTGCAGCACATCATTATATTTGTTGGTTTTGCACGTAAAACGTTTTTATTTCTATTTTTAAGCTTGAATCTGTTTAATTTTTATCACTTTTAACTGCAACTTTCGAATAAAACAAAATAATATTTGCAGACTGAACGAAAAAAAATTGTTGTCAGCTGTTTTGTTGATTGTGACTTGATGCTCGCTATGGAAAGCAAAAATTGTCATCAAGTTTGCAACAATATTCAAAATTGTGAGTGCATTAGTAAAAAATTGTGAATGTATTAAAACTTGAAAGGCAAAACTTGATCGTGTAACCCTCAAGTTATTGGAAAAACGTTTCAAAGCGGTTCGTATGAGTGATATGCATAAGCGCACTGTATTATCGACGTTTGTCGTAGCATAAGGATTGCCAGCTATTGGAGACTGACCACCATGATAATGTTGTTCGCAAATTAAGTCATAATGCCCTTTAAAACAAATTTTTTGCTATATACTTTTTTTCTGCTTAGCCACCACCATCACCACCATATATACAAACTAAACTAATACCTTTATTTTGATCTTCTTTTTCAGCCTGCTAAGCCTTGATTGAAGGATTGTTTTATTATTTAAAGAAATCCCATGGCAAACGTGTCTTTTGGTGGTTGCAAAAAGGTAAGTGCTTACTTATACTTACTTACTTACATACATATATTCATTTTAAAGCTTTGTCTTTATTTTTTTCGATTGGGATTGGGGCAGATACAAATAAAGTAAAATATTTTATGATTCAAAGTGATAAAAAATGAAAATGCAATAAAATGAGGGAGAAAATAAAATCGCATCGATTCAACTAAATGATGTCTGCTGTATTTTGTGGCAATTTTTTATTATTTATGAATATGTACAAATATTTATTGGAATATATTTTCTTTGCCACGTGTTAGTTAATTTTTGGTCAAAAAGGAGATCTGGTTGCCATTTGTTTTGACCAGGTAAATGGAGACAAATAACTAAAAGTGCATATACATTCACTTGGATGTAACAATAAATAACCAAAAAATAAAAACAAAGCGTAAAAACATAAAGTTTTACAACAGCATTTTTTAAGTTTATGTTTGCTTAACTAGCAAATACAAAATTTGCTGCGACTAATTAGTTGATCTTATAAAAACTTTTCCAGAGTAAATATAAATTTTCCTTAAATTATCTATTTGTTCGTTAAATCAAACATAATCTTAAAATATACTCTTTGCCAGAGCAAATACCAATTTTCTTCAAATTATTTATTTGCTCGTTGATTCAAACGTAACCTTAAAATTTGCTCTTGTGAAATTTAATGCTTTTACGTTTTTTCTACTTTTTGTTTTTCTTTTTGTTGTATCACTGTGAATGAGCATTGCCGGCCCCAGATTACAGTTTTTTCAATCTTGCGATTTTGTCATATTTCAAAATAAGATCCTTCCATTAAACAAAATGTTCAAAAAATCTGATATTGAAAATATGTACGTAAGTTAGAGCCTTTCTACACGCTACGCATTATTAATTACTTATTGGAATAAATTTGCCCAAAATCAATATGAAAATAGTGGTCACATTTTTGGTCAAATATAGAATTATATGTGACCGCTCCTTTAGTCATATAACAGTCTCATGCTCGTTTGGCATTTAAAACAATCAAGTTCTCGGAAAGAAAGTTTGCAACATAAACAATCGTTACCTTGTAACAGTGTTGCCAGGAAATTGTGTTAAATTTTTGTTATTTTTGTTCTTTTTTTGGTTTCAAAAAGAAAACAGCAAGCATTTGTAAGAGGCAAAAAAAAGACAAAAAAAAAAAACCAAATGTTCAGAAAACTGAAGTCACAGAATTGGTGGGCGTTCACTACGTCAGCTCACATGCACTGTTCTGAGTTTCGAATTGTAAAAACAAAGGCGTGTAAAAATGTGTTATATTTCCGATCGTTTGCTTAAGGAAATATTAATTATTTTAATAATTTTAAATTAAAAATAACCAATTGAAAAATAAATTTCTTTAAAACATCTTCGGGCAACGGTTCACCCAGGTTACGACTGCAAGACTTCTTTAAAGTCACAGAAAAAGATCTAAAGGTTACAAATGAATTTAATTAATTAAAATAGTGTACCATTATATTATTCTTTGCGAACGTGGGGATTTTCGGGTACAAAAAATAATTTACTTTGCGGATTTTTGAATATGAAAAATTGAAGATTGGAAATAACATCTAAAAAACTGGCAACACAAGCAGCTGTAGCATATTATCTAAAATTTAAATGCTTTAAATGAAAGGAAATAGCTAAAATCTAGCAGCATTAAAAATCCAACAGTGGCAACACCGACGCCCAGTAATCAATCATATTCTCCAACTTACACACACACACACTCACACAAATCAATACACATCAACACTTGTGCTCACTTTTTCATTTCCTCGAACTTTTATTGATAAATTAAAAACCCATAGAGTTTCTTCTTGCGTTCATACACACAACCACAGTCACGCACACAATCACAAACACACACACGCATACGCACCTCACCAGATGCAAACACTCATGAAAAATATTGCCTGGCGAGTGGGAAGGAGAAATAACGACCTATTTATTATGCTGCATAGAAAAAAAAAACGGAAGAAAAAATATTGAAAATTTTCTAATTAATCATAAAGGAAATTGCGACTAATTTCTTTGGCGAAAAACTTATTATTGTTATTATTACAATTATTCGTAGTGGTTGGGAAACCATCATAACTACGAGAAAAATAATCGAAGAAACGTGTTCAGTGAGCACGAAACAAGCGTTTTTAAACTTAATGTGACTTTATCACACCAGAAAATGTTTTCATTCATAATTGTTTGGCTGAATCGATTGATTAAAAACTCTGATTAATATTGTTACTTCATTAATTACATAATTAATTAATCGTTTTGCGTGTGCCAGAGATAGCATCGAAGTTGTGCTGGTTTGTTGTAGTATTGAAAAAAAAAAAAAAAAAATATTCTTTCTCCTAAAATTAAGTGAAAATTTGTAAAAAAAACAAAACAATTTGAAAAATATAAATGTTTTAAAGCCAAAGTTCGATAAAATAAAAACAATAAAAGTAAATGTAAATGAAAATTATTTAATAAAAATGCTTTAAATGCCAGTTGGTTAAACGATTTCCCCATTTGGCAAAATTACCTTCAGTGAGATATTTTCATTCCTTTTTTATGACTTTGTTAACGATTCAAAATTATACTTTTTTTTTGTCGTACAACTAATATTCCTCGCCGTGTTGCATGGTAACACTATTTCAAATTTTGCAATTCAGGTAGCCGCCTAGAGGCAAGACTGTCTAAGTCGCCAGTTTCCTCGACTTTATCGATGACTTATTTATACATGTTGCCAGTGTCTGCCCAGTTTTGTTTTTTATTTATTTATATTAGCTGAAGAAATATAAAAAGTTTATTGTGTGGTCCTATTGGAAGCATCTAGTCACTAGTTCGCAAGTAACAAGTGGTTTTTTCGTAACAATGTGTTAACCAAACTGTCGACAATGTCTGCAGTGAAGCGTTAGTATCACGGTCGTCATAAGGTCCTCTTTTAAAATCACAAAGTCACCAGTGGATAATCAATGACAAGCACAGGCTAAAAATGTCAATAGCAAACAGCTTGATATCGGGTAAAACATGTCAGTAGAATTGGTGACCATGCCAATAGTGAAACACTAACACTTCCTTTACGGTAGAAACATACATACAAAGTAAACTAAAACAATCACAGAGTAAACAATCAAGAACAAAATGTATGCAGTTTATTTGAAAAATTAAATAAATTTTGAAATGAAAAGAGCGGTGAGATGATAATGGGCGCATAAGTGAAGGAGCACTTGTGCACAAGTGCAGGCGTAAACACAAGTGCAAATGAAGTGGGTGCCTGCAATTGTGTGTGGGTGTGTGTATGTGTGTGTGTGTGTGTGTGCATTCATTAGTAAAACAATGAAAAATGTCTGCAAGTTTTATTTGGTCTATTTTCACCTTTTGTTGCTTTTTACTACATTTTGTTGTCTTTTACATACAATTAAAAACAGTCTATAAAAAAAAGAAAGCCCCATAGAAGTGACAAAAAAGCGTGGCAGAAAGGAAAACAAACTATAAAAAAATTGAAAGGAGGAAAGGCCTTAAAGCAATTTATCAAGATTTTTGACAAATAACATACACAGTCATATGCAGAGAAATGCAAAAGCAGGAATTTTGCATAAATTTATTGTGCTAAAACTTGCAAGCACAAAAAAATTCGCTATTGCAATTTACAAGCAAAGAACGAAGTGACTTACGTTAATGTGCGTTTTGCTTGCAGCAAAAACCTAGTGCATGAATAGCAAAAATTTAGGCATATAACAAGAATTTGGTAGCTTTTTTTATTATTCAATCAAAGAAAGTTAAGTTGTATTTGGAGAGACAATTTCAAAGACAATTATTTAAATTCAAATAAATTTTCAACCAATTTATGTTTCTCTTTAAGAATTGTGTTTGAAATTTCCTCTCACGTTACAACTTAACAACGATACGACCAGCTTGTGAATTGGGCAATACATTTTTTCCATATCTTTCAATAACAAATTTGCAATTGAAGAATATGTTGCTTTTATAGTTGGTAGCTGTTGTGTTACTTTTGTTTGCCGTAAAACTGGCGATTTCAGAGCGCACAGCTGTTTATGTTCATGCAACAAAAGTGCTACCAGACTTCCCACACACACACACACACACATTTGTGTTGAACAAAACGCGCGATCTTCAGCACATGGATTTGAAAATTTTGCGTTTCTCATCACAGGTGCGAAAATTAATGCCAGTTGCGTTTTAATGTTGTTGGTGCTTTTATTAACATTTCAATTGATTAAATTAAGTATACGCCACCTCATGTTCAAAGTGTGAGAATAGAATAAAGCGCAGCGGTAAATGCAGTGCATGATAAAGCAGTTCTATTTCTCTTCAATGGTAAATGTCAGGGTTCAGAAAAATTCATATATGAACACTCTATTTTAAACATTTATGATAAATCTTCATGTATGAAATTTCAAAAATGTATTTTGCTGCTCTTCATAAATGAGTAGATCTTCAAAAATGTTTCTTCACTACACATCGTCATGAACAGAAGTAAAAGTTCAATTATTCATCTTCACTATACAAGAGTGAAACGTCAACTGCTTGTTGCTCGCATTCAAAAATGAATAGCTTAATTTCTTCATTTCTTGCCTGCTCATATATGTGCGTGTAGAAAATTTTTAATTTCTTGATCACTCTCAAATGTGTGTGCAAAAATTTGACAATGCAAAATCTTCACACTTGAATATGAGACGTATGTATACGCTGTTAAAAGGTATAGACAAGCGGCAGCCACACACAGCAGTTGTAAAACAGAAACTCATTTCTGTTTTACAGTGAGAGAAACGATTTTGTATTTGTTAAAATGGTAAAGCTTATTTCAATACACGTACACTTATATTTTAATTATATTGAACTGCGCTGTAATACTTTCATTTACATAATACTTAGTATGCTCAAGTTCAATCAATTATATGTAATACTAAACATTAGCATTAAGTGAGTTTTTTTTCATTTATTTATGTTGGTACATGCATACGTATAATAAAAAATTCTAAAATAAATTCCTTGCTATTGAATATTTTCAGTGTACTTGCTTCATAAAACAATGAGGATGTATTTACATTCTTTGTTACTAAGGGTGGATTTTTTTCCTTGGGCACGCTGCAGATTATCTGTTGCGTAGAGCAATATGATGATTTGTTACATGAATGGTGTACACACACACATATGTGTGTATGTATGTAGTATGTATGTATGTATGTCAGTAGGTAGGTAAACAAATTAATTTTTTGGTGGGGAAATATGAATGAGTCAATTTGAAGATGAAATTGCCAAAAATAATTTCATTGTGTATCCTTTTTTTCAACAATACTTTATTTACATCATCTTCAAACATCCGCTAGTTTTAATTTCGCACATTCTAAACCAAACAAAAAAATTGTTTGTGCTTACCTAATTACATACATATGTATCTATAAGGCTTTACACAAAATATCGTCAGTCACGTGCCTGAAGGAATACACCAAATCTACTAAAATATGATTAGTGTCATTACCAAAGGAAGAAAGATCATTCCGTAGGGAAATATCCCATGAAACATAACATAAGAAATAAATTTAAATGCTTTTATTATTATTGTTTGGAAGACCTTTCTTTGAAAACAACATTTTTTTCTTTTAAGATATGTATTTGTTATTTTAAATTCTGTTTTTAATTTCCAATCAAACTATTAGACGAAGAGTGAAAAATATTGGCAAATATGTGCATAAGTATATACATACATACATACATATGTATGTAATTTAAAACTAAAACTGTAAGAGGAAAGACCTCTTGCTCAATTAATATAAAAATATAAAATATTAAAAACGATAATAATATTAAAAAAAACGTAGGAATAAAATAATTAAAATTGTTTATTATTATAAAAATAATAGCTCAAATATACATACATACATACATATGTATATTTTTACTTGAAGAATAAAATCAACGATTTCACCCTCACACTTGTTGTGCTACCCATCACATTTTATTACGACGAGTAGGCATGCATACATGAATGCTGTTCAATGAAGAAATGTGAGCAACTTTTCAAAAACTACAATTGTCTTCGCGAAGAAATTGTCTTAAATTTTTGATGTGCACATGGCTACAAAATTTTTCACGTCGATGCTCGTCTTCATTTATGAATACGCAATAAACTCTTGCTTTTCTTCATTTTTGAATAAAACTGAAAACCGTGCTCGCACTTCATAACCAAAGAGTGAGTAAAGCAAAATGTATTTTGTCTCATCATACATGAGGAGAGCAAAACAAAACAAAAAAAAGATTTCACTCTTCATGTGCGTGAGTGATCAGTGAGTGAAGAATTGGAACTCTGGTAAATGTACTCATAAATAAATATGCGATTTGTGTTTACTTTTTCGTTCTGTACCGTTGCTGCCAAATCTGTAGAAAGTAGAGTTCAACGTTGTTAAGTGATTGCTGGAAGTACGTACATTTTGTTTGTTATTGTATGAAAAAATATATGTATATGTAAATATTTATTATTTTTATATTATTTGATCTTGAGATTATTTAATTAATTATGCAAGCTTAGGAACTTTGTTTTTTATAAAAAATAATTTGAAACAATTACGACTAAAAAAAGAACAAGTTAAAAACTGAAAGAAATTGTTATTGTATTCAGTATTTTATTAAAAATTAGTGAGTTTTTTATGAATAGTAACATAATGAATGAAAAGTTGTTTTTCGTTTGTGAAAAAAAACGTGTTCCTTTCAGTCAGATTTTGACAGATTTCAAAACTGTGTTATGAATTGTTCTAAGATGATTTCTAAAATTTTCTTAAAAGAAAAGTAAGTTTTTTTTTTTACTTACGGCTTACGGAGCACTTCATTCGCTACGTAGCACAATTTGCAAAACTTGAATTTTTCTAGTGCGCCTTGGCACAAAACTGGAAAACTTCTGCACAGTGAATACTTGTAACTGCTTTCACTTCTTTCTTCACCCGACACTAGTATTGGGCTTTGAAAATTATCGTCATCAGAATCTGATGAAGATGAAGATTATATACAATTTTTCATGCTAATTTTTCGACCTTTGTTGTTTAGTATTTTAATTGTTCAATTCAATTCAATATCCATTGCGATATCGAAATATTGAATTTAATAAATACTTAAAAAAAAACAAGGGACCTAAGGCTTGAAAAATTAAAATATTATATACAATTTGTAAATAAAATAATAATAATAATAAAAAAATTCTGGGCCAATAGGTTTTCTCATACAAAAGTCTATACTTATACATAAATTGAACTTATGTGTTTCAACACAGTTGCTCAATTAGGTATGAAAGCAGAACTTCTGTTTATATATTCCTCATTTTCAATGGTGAAAGAAGAAATAAAAAGAGGTATCAAGAGGCTGGTTTTTGAAAATGTTCGGCTAATTCGCAAAAATTGATAAACTGGCGGCTAAATTTAAGATAACGCGAGCCGGCCGATGATGAGCCATCGAAAAAAGGTTCCGCGGCGGCTGCCAGCCGAACGAATTGGACCTTTGATTACGACGATTTCATTGCCGAAAGAATTTTAATTTTCTTTGTATTAATAGTTATCATTAAACAGTCATCGTCATTTATCATTTAGCACAGTAACATTGTCAACATTTTTCACCGCAGTAAAGTTTTTATTCATCTCAGTACTTTTCTATCGATTAGCACCGGCCTTTAATACTAAATCTGTCTGCCTTTGAAATAAAAACAAGAGAAGTCCAAGAAACTTGCCACAAAATCTCTGTTCACTTGAAGGTCCTTAAAATTAATTGTTTATACTTATTTATCTGTCACTATTTAACTATATGGCAACGAACAAAGTTTTTATTTGAAAGCCTGGTCTGAAGGGCTCAGACATTACAACAAGCGTTAAGTCAAAGTTCTTTATTAAATTTATTCTTCAGTTAATTTGTGCTAAACTTCCTGCGTGTTGTTTGTTTTTCTGTTAAAACACCAATAAAATATTTATACCCACCCCTGCCAAATCTTTTACCATCATGTTGTAATAACAAATTAATTGGTTTTGTTGTTTCCTTGCTGTTTAATGTTCACTCTGATACCCATACTTACATACATACATATGTGCGAATGAATGAAAAGCGAGTATTGTACAAATAAACCTTAAAACAAATTGAATCAGGAAAAACTTTTTACTTGCGACGTGTGTGTGTGTGTGTGTGTGTGCATGTTTAACAATGAAAAGGTTTATTTTTGTACAAATTGAACGAACACTTCTTACAGTTGTTTTGATAAGTAAAGTGGAGCCCAATAGTGTGGGTGACTGACTCTTCAACGACTGACTGGTTTGAGGAGTTTTGCTTTCCTTAAAAATTTTTAATATAAACGCAATTCCAATTTTTGAATTTTCGATATTCTGGGGGATAGGAAACGCCACTCAAAGCAACAAAAATTGGAATAGACGAAAAACACAAATATAGACGGAAAATTATATAGACAGAAATTAACAAATTGCAAAAAACAGTGCATGTTTACCCCAAGCTGTGTTCGAAACTATTAGCTACCACGGCGGAGGTGAAAAAACTAGTTGTACTCCAGCTAAAATTCCTCTTAAAAAATATACTATATACATATACATATGTATATAAAAAAATGTACTATATGAAAATGTACTGTAACTGGACTATTTATTATTTTGAGTTCAAATGCCAAATTTCGTTAATGGCTTACATAAAAATATTCATAGCAAAAAAATTAGCTTTGAGGTTAGGTTGAATAAAATCTGAAATAAACTAAAAAAAAAATGGTGTATATTCTAAGATTTTGTTTGGAAAGTTTACAAAAATGCCGCGAACTGATATTTTATCAACGAATACTTTCAATATCAGTCTCAACAGCGAAAACTTATTGAAAAAAACCCACTCTCGGTTATTGACTTTCTACCATTAAATGGGCTACGAAATAAAATTGTAGTGCATTTATTTTTAGTTAAAAAAATTTGCTTTAAAATTTTACATAAAAATGTTTAAAGTGAAGAATTAACTTTGAGGTTATGGTGAAGAAAGTCTAAATGAAATGACAAACTTGCCATAAAAATGTACAGAAATGCCATCAATTGGGTGCCAGTATTGTTTTATCAACAATTTCCTGCAATATTTGTCTTAACGCTTCAAATCGTATTCAAGAAGCAAGAAGCTAGATTTGAATTTTTTTTTAATTTCATATATATGTAAATTTAATAAAAAACAAGAAAAGCAGACATTTTAGTAAAAAAAACAATAAAATTGTAGTGCATTCCTTTTTAGTTTAAAAACAAGTTTCGGTTAATGTTTTTCATAAAAAGAAAAAAAATTAGCTTTGAGGTTAGGGTGAGGAGAAGCAAAATGAAATTAAAAACTTTGTAAATTATCTAAATGTTTGTATGAGAAATATACCAAATGTCCACTAATCGGCTGCGAGCATTGTTCTATAAACAATTTCTTTTAATACCACTAGCAATATCCAAGTTTCATTTAAAACGATACTGAGCAAAAACCCCAAATATCCATGATTGAAATTTTAATATTAATTAAGCTAAAAAAACAAAACTGTATTAAATTTTTTTAGCTTAAAAAAATGCATTCATTCTTGCACACAAAGTAAAAAAGTAACTTTGAGGTTAGTGTGAAAAAATCAAAATAAAATAAAAACTTTGGATTGAGTGTGAGTTTGCTTTTTAACAAACAATTTTTTTTTCGCTAGCAATCTTATCACGTTAGCAATCAAAAGTATACTGTAAAAAAAATTAAATTTGGGCTTTTTGAATTTCTGTTATAAATTTAGCTAAAAATTCAAATTGTAGAATATTTTCTTAGCTTAAAAACTAAATTCCGTTTAAGTGTTACATAAAACTGCTATTAGTAAAAAATTAACTTTGAGGTTAGGTTGAAACATATTTTAGTTCTTCACCCCATACACTATTCCACGATCTTAAACGCTTTTCCACAACTCTCTTGTTTGTGTTTTAGCAGAGCTAAAACGTTAAGTGCTTGCTCTCAAATTAAATAAACTGAATAAATAAATTGGATCACCCGTTTTTCATATTTTTCATTTTTGCCATGTGGTCAATGTCGAACATAAACTTAATTGCTTGCTAAGAAATATTTTGAATGTGAATTTATTTCATACACATTTTCCTTTAAACTCATATATTTTTAAAGCCTTCAAAAAAAAAAAAGATAATAAAGAAGAACTCGAAAAAAGAAACCACACGTTCATAAATTAGTTTGGCTTAAGCGAAGAGAAATTGTATATCTTAGCCATTATGAAATTCCTGAGACCTTGAGTTATAGCTGCTTAAAATGGCCTTGATGACAAGAAAAGAACCTTCAAGTATTGGGTTTTCTTCACTTATTTTTCCTTTCCCAAATTAAAAATAAGAAAACAATTCAAGATGTACATATAGCTTTATTTTTTGAAACCTAATTTATCATTTAACCCTCGCATGCTTTGAAGATGAGCCCCACATTTCACATAAAGAAAGTTTTTTTGTGAACATTTCTGTGAGCTTGAATGTGCGTTATGTCTGTCATTTGGTTTTATTTCGCTTTTTTTTAGTTTAATAAAATTCTAAATGAAAAGAAAACAAAAGAAGAAAAAAAAATAGTAAATATATCCTCGTAACATAAAATGAGCGAGTGCTTGGCAATGAGAAAGGCCAGGGATAATGAAAGGGAATACGCCAACAAGTACTCGTTTTGCACTCACTACCAGTGTGGCCACATTTGAAATAAATGTGTATACTAACACCCATATTCATAAAAACTATTGAAGGTTTATTAAACGTTTATTTGACAAATATTCCGCAGAAATACGTCAAATAAGAGCTTAATAAACTTACAATAATTATTATGAATATGGCCTTAAATATACAAATATAATACATGTGCAATTCTTAAATTTTCTGTTGTTTTTTGCACAAAACAATACTGTGTAACAGTGATAAATCCATTTATAGCCACCATTTAGAAGTCATTGGTATTTCATATTCTATGATGATTTGGCCCCAGCATTTGCATGCCTGTGCTCGTATGTGTAATGCCGGGGTGAAACACGTATCATCTGAATACGCTACAGAAAAAAAAAAACAAAACGATTATATATAACCGATATTTTTGCCTTGATGGTAAAAAATGAAATTTGAGGTTAAGATGAAGGAAACCTAAATGAAATAGAAAACTTCGTTGATTATCTAAAATTTTGTATTACAAAAAAGTATATTGTCAAAATTTTCTTTTAGTATCACTTTTAACACCCAAATCTCATTCAAAACTACACTGTGCAAGAAACCAAATTTCAATTTCTTAATATCTAATATTAATTACGCTAAAAAACCAAATTGTAGTATAATTCTTTTTAGTTTAAAAACAAAATTCTTTTAAAATTTGGCCTAAAAACGTTTAAAGTAAAAAACTCATTTTGAGGTTAAAGAGAAGAAAATAAAAACTTTGCATGTCATTTAGGATTTTGTGTAGAAAATATATAAAAATGCTCTCAATTAAGTGCGACATGCGTTTTATCAACAATTTCTTTTAGTAGCAGTACTAACAGCAAAATATCATTCAAAACTACACGATTTCTTAGTTTCTAACACTGATGTAGCTAAAAAATTAAATTGTAGGAGGTATTTTTATTTATTTTATAACAAAACTTCGTGATATTTTGCCTAAAAATGGTTAAAAAATAAACTTTGAGGTTAGGGAGAAAGAAATCCAAAATAAAATAAAAAACGTTGTATGCCATTTAAAATTTCGTGTAGAAAATATCTAAAAAATGCCCTCAATTCAGTGCGAAATGAGTTTTATCAACAATTTGTTTTTAGTAGCATTCTTAACATTCATATCTCATTTAAAACTATATTGTGCATGAAACTAAATCTCGATTTTTGCGTTTCTTACAATATATTTTATCAAAAAAGTAAAATTGTAGTATATTTTTATTTTAAAAACAAAATTTCGTTTATATTTTGCCTAAAAACGCTTAAGTTGAAAATTAACTTTGAGGTTAGGGTGAAGAAAATCTAAATAAAACAAAAAAACTTTGTATATTACTATTACTATTTGGTATTTTATAAGGAAAATGTATAAAAACGTCCTTAATTATGTGCGAGATGGGTTTTACCTACAACTTCTTTTAATCTTATCACCTTAACTCACAAATTTTATTCTGAAGAATACTGCACAAAAAACGAAATCTGATTTTTTGATATTAATTACACTAAAAGGTAAAATAATAGTACATTTCATTTTAGTTTAAGAACAAAATTCTGTTAATGTTTTACCCAGAAATGCTTAAAATGAAAATTATGTTTGAGGTTAGGGTAAAGAACATTTTTCATCTTTATCGTATGGGTGATTTCACGATTTCTATTTTCTGTACGACTCTCTTTTTTGTGTTATGGAAACATTAACACTGGTATTCATAAAAAATAAAACATTGTTGAAACACATTTTACAACAAATTTTTCATATAAAATTTTTTCTAAAATGTATTTGAGCAACGTTTTATTTTTTATGAATACCAGTGTAAGTATTTGCTTTCAAACTAAATAAACTTTCAATTGAATCATCCGTTTTTCAATTATAAAATTAGTTATATTTTCAACTTTACACATTATTACTCTCTCATATTTTGCCAACAAAAATTGATTTCAAATATTTGTGCGAAGCAGTGCCAAATAAAAAACTGTGAAATAAACCTTGCGAATTCAAAATAAATAATAGTAGATTTAGCAGTGAAAATGCTAAAAGGGTCACACTGCTAACGGCTCACTCACTTGTTAGAGAACGTCCAACAAATGATGGCTTAATGATTCTTTTAATAAGAGAACAAGTTTGGGGATTTTTCTTTGTTTTTGCTACTCGTACTTACAAAAAAAGCAAATTTAAAAATATGCAGAAAAAAGGAGGTACATATACATATGTATGTATATGCTTTAGTTATCTATTCATTTTTTTCTATTAATTACCCTTTCCAAAAGTAACAGCAATTCTGAAGGTTTCATTTTTTTTTCCTTTTTCTGGTTATAGTTAAACACTTTTTCTGATTATATGAGATTCCTTTGCTTCTATTGCATAAAAACTTTTGTTAAAATTTATATATTGTTTTTATTTTAATAATTTATGGAAGTTTTTGTTATTTATATAAAATTGATTTTATACTATAGTGTTTAATATGAGAAGTGGGGAAAAAACTTTATATATTGCTATATACACACTCATTTAGAAAAGCAAAAAAATATACTTCAATATTCAACAGTTTACACATTTTAATTAAACATTTTTGTTGCCTGAAGCCAGTAATACTCGTATGATGTTAATTTTGGAATTTTATTTTATTAATTTGCCTTCTAATTCTTTCACTACTTTAATAACTTTATTTTAAAGGACTTCAGTTAAAATTTTTTTCTTGAATTTATTTTATACACTTTCTTTAGAATTTCAATTTGTTTAATAATTAATTAATTGCTTGATTTTATATACATATGTATGCTATGTAACCGTAAATATTTAATTTTTTAGAATATTTTTTTTCTTCTACACACACACACACACACACCAAAAACTAAAATTCCGTTTAATATTAATTTCTCTGTTAAAACCACGTTTGCCTTTTTACAAGTGAAAAAACTGAATGGTTGCAATTTTCCGTGTGTATAACTTCAAATATTATATTTTTTTTTGTGCTTTAGATTTTCCCTCAATGGTTAGCTTTCTTTGTTGTTTTTTGTATTGAAGCAGCAAATATTGTGAAATGTCGCTCTTCTTTTATGATTTCCTTTTTGCCAATCAGCATTATTAATACGTTTCCGTTTTAAGGCGAGACTCCTGTTTTGCTACTCTTTAAGAGTTTAAAAGGTATTTTGTGCTCAGTTCAATTTGTGCTCCCAGTTTTGTTGCGTTGGTGTTTTCTTTTCGCTAAAGGCGAAAGGTTAACTTGAGTGTTTTAACATGTGCGTTTTTGTTCGCTAAACAAAAACTACAACTTTCATCGTCCTTTCTTGAGTCTCTTTGGGTTAATAATGAAACTCGCACTCGCACTCACAATCACGCTCACACATAACTTATATCTGGCTCTTTCGCTCTCTCTCCCTCTTACAGTCGCAGCTTTATGCCTGCGCAAAAGCTTTCTCATTAGCCAAATAGCTCTTAGAAAGTATGCTGAAACTTTAAACTCTTTATCGTAAGGCCTAAAAAAGAGGTGTGCCAGATCTCTGCAAGTCTTTAACGCCATATTTAATGTTAAGAAATCACAAACATAAAACTCGTAACTTTTATTTGAATAATAATACAAATAACCGGCTTTGTTTGCTTCAATAAGTTTTTTCTTTATAAGAAATATCTACAAAACTGCCAAGCTTATTGCTTGTGTGCAGAAACAGCCAAAGGCAGGAATCAAACCTGCCACCTCGGAACTAACAATTCATTCCTTTGAAACGCCCTTGGCTTTAGTTTTGGCAAAGAGCCAAGCTGTTTTAAATGACCGATAAGAAAATAATTTTCGCAATTTTGACCCCACTCGCCTTCTTGAATTTCGGAATTTTTAGTACAAAAACCTTGATTCAACGAATTGCGTGACATTGTTTCATAAAATTTTTATTTTTATGAAAATAAAATCTTAGAATAGTTTTTTAAGCCTTTATTTTATGGGAGTAGCAAATTGAAAATTTTTTTAATTTAAAAAAATTTTTTTTTTTTTTTTATATAAATTTCCCCCCCTTCTCTAATTTGTTCAAATTTTATAATGTTTTCAAATTTAAATTTTGTGGCGATTTTTTTAAATCTTCAAACTCTTAGCGATTTTGGCAATTTTTTCACTTCTCACATTTTTTAAACTTTGACAAATTTTCAAACTTTTGTCGGTTTTTGGATTTTAAAACTCTAATTAAATTTTTAAATTTCTAAAATTGAAGCAATTTTTGCACGTTTTCATCTTTTCAAGTTTGTTAAATTTTATAAATATAAACATTTTGGCGATTTTTTAATTTTTAAAATGTTAATGACTGAAAATTCTTAAAACAATTGGAATTTCAAATTTTTGCGTTATTTTCAATTTTTATGATTAAAATTTTTGCAATCTTTAAAATTTGAAATTCGAACAATGTTCACAATTTTTTGCATTGTTTTCAACTTTAAATTTTAAAATTTTAAAGCTTTTTTAATATAAAAATTTTTCGCAAAATTAACAAATTATATATAGACGGCTGAAAGACAAAAAACAATTAATAAGGTCTATTTCGTTCTAGAATTTTTAAATTATTGCCAATATTTTTAAATTTTTGAAGATTTTTTAAATTTTCAAACTTTTGAGTATTTGTAAAATTTTCTAAATTTTAATGTTTGAATTTGTGACGAATTTTGCAAACTACAAAGTTTTGACGATTTTTCAATGTCTAAGATCTTAGCGAACTTTACAGTACAGAAGTGCAATAAAATTCAAATTTACAGTAGAACTTTAAAATTCTTAAGATATATAAGATATATTGTTCAAATATTCGCCAAGCTAGGAAAAAATCCACAAATCGCAAAAATGTTTTAAATTGCCAAAACAGTTTCATTAGTACTTATAACTAATTAATCAAAATGTTTTTGTAATTTAAAATTTTTTTTGCGATTTGTGGAATTTTTCCAAAACTGGCGATTTTTAAAATTTTTTTATTTGTGCCGATTTTTTAATTTGTAAAAATTTTACGATTTTTAAAATTTAAAAACTGTTTCCCGACTAACATATTTTTTAATTTTGAAATTTGGAGGATTTTTGAATTTTTAAAATTTCAACGACTTGGTAAATTTCTTTCAATTCTTAGCGTTTATTTTTAGTTTTTAATTGTTAGCGATTTTCAAAAATGCTCCTTACCTTTTATCAGCTTTAAAATTTGGAAGATCTCAATTTCTCGGTGATTTTGTCAACTTTGAAAATCTTTTAATTTTCAAAATTTCATCGATTTTTAAATTTGGTGTTGCAAAAATAATTTTAAAGCAATTGTTAATAATTTTATTGGGCATCCTAGATCAATTTTTACTTGCTCAAAACTGAGAAACATTTTTTGTGATAAAATTGGAGTGATCAACATTTTTAAAGAAGACAAGAAAAGTAAAGTTGAAGACATATTGGCTGGAGTACCTACCATGCCTATTTCATGATCACCACTTCGCTCATAAGCATTCAAGTTTGCTTCATATACATACATATATATTTACTAGTGTTTTTGTTTCTCCCGTTCCGTGCCAAAGACACTTTTTATCTGTAAATAACAGTTTTTTGTTTTAGCTTTTAAGAATCATCATCAAGGCATATTTAACTGAAGAATAACAAAGTTAAAATTTGTGGAAATGCAGTGAACGGAAAAAGTCTGCATAAAAACCATTCCGAATAATTTTTGTGACAGGTCTGCTTGTTAGTTAGTCTTGTGTAAAATTTAATTTTATCAAACTCAATACCCATTTAGCAAACGTATTTTTATATATATGTATATTACATCTGGCCACCTTTACGTTTATTGTTCTCTTTTTGCTCTCAATTGTTGCCTCAAATTTCCCACAACTTCATTCAAAGTCTCTTTTCATGAGTGCTATTTCCCTTTCCGTGCCAAATACATGTCTCATCTGTAAATAACAGTTTTTTGTTGTAGTTTTAAGAAACCTCCAATAAAAATGTCACGGCTTGAGTGCCATGCCCAAAATCAGTTTAAATGTTAAACTCATAAACACCTGTTATCACATGTTTGCTTCAACAAATTTTTAAATATTTCAAAGGATAATAATGGAAAGAGTTTTTTTTTTTTTTTTTGATTTGGCACCAGTTACATCCAAGTTAGACGACGATGAATTAAATTTAAGATTATGTTAGAAAATGATTTCTTATATTTTTACCTATGAATTTTATTCTGCGTATTCTCGGTTTAAATTTTTCGCTCTTATTGTTTTTATTTTTTAATTTTTTTGGTTTCAAGTTTCAGGTCACTTTAGTTTAGTGAAACATTTTGTAATACGAACTTCTTTTTGATAATTTTTGACAACTGAACATAAATTATCTGTTTCCAAATATCAATAAATTTATGTTTCAACAGAAAAATAGTCTGCAACTCATATCTATAGAAAGGCCGTTTCTTAGTTTATCTTTCTAGAGCCAGGTTATCGATAACTTTTCTATAGAAAATATATCGACAAGTTTACTTTTCTATAGAAAACTTATAGATTAATTAATTTTCTCAAATAAAATTTGTTGATCACAACATTAGAAACAGTTTGTCGTTTTTAAACGACACACAACATTCGATCAGGAATGCCAGAATTTTGCCCCAAGCTAAAGGTGTCTTTAGCTCGACCTTAGTTAATTGTGTGAAACGACAAGCGGGTGTGCGATATGTACATTTCCAAAAAGTTGAACAACTGTACTTTTGCCATTTATTCGTTTTCCCAACTTAAACAACAAGAACAACAGCAACAGCAACAACAACTAAAGAAAGCAACACATGCAACCTTTTCAGAATGTCTATCCTGTAACAGTGATTTTTAAAGACAAACATGTGTTCCCATTTTTATTAAAATCTTGCTTCATTGCTGGGCGACAGTTAAAAGTCAACGACATTTATTACAAAACAATTGAAAGAAAAAAATAATCGTACAACACACACATGTACATACATACATACGTACATACAGAAATTATTTTGTGGTGGGTTGGTTGTGTGAACATTTAAGAACATGTGTTATCCATAGATCTTCTTTAATCTCCTGGCATCACACTCCGGTCTTTTTGTTGTTTTCTTCTTTTTCCCTCTCCCCCAACAGACTCAAACAGTCATGTGTTTTTGGGCAAGATTTATGGAATTTTGTAACTTGCCAGCCGTACAAAAATTCCAGTAGATATTTTGCAAAACATTTTACTCGAGCTTCAAAAATGATCTGCTAATGTTACAGTTTTCGATCAGAGAAATAATTCGCTGATGCTTTTTAAATAAAAAGTATATTTTTTGTTTCAATTTAAAAAAAGAAAAAAAATTTTTTTTATATGAACTTAATTATTTTTTTTTTTTTGCTTTAAATGTATTAATTCAGGTCCAAAAATAGACCCGAATTATTTTTTTGTTTAATTACGACCTTTGATGAAAACATTCCCTTGCAATTTTTGTATACAGGAATCTCGCTGCTGAAAATATCAGTTATAAACATAATGATTGTTACAATCACAACTTAATGATAACAGAGCAAAGGTGTGAGTGTACTTTCTCACATTTTTCGCACTGGCTCTCTTGCAAACTCTATTATTGCATGAATTGAGCTAGGCAACTTCTTACACTCGCTCTGACTAACGGAATTGCAATAGGTATACCTAATAAGGTTTGGCTGAACCGTTAATCGTCTGACTTCGTTAAGTTGTCAAGAGAATACAGAGAAAATCAGCGTAAACTCTGTTCATCTCTTGTGTAAATGCTGTAAACTTTGTAGCAGCTGTGTTTTTTTAACAGTTTTCTAAAATTGTACAGTTTTTTGAAGTTATTTTTATTCCAGAGAAGGGGGTTACCTTATTAGTTGCATCTTGTACAGAACATATAACTACTGCTTAAATAACTAGGGGTCTCCATTAGCCATGCATTTGGTATGAACATGATGTCGATCATCGCTCATGGTTAATGAAGACAGCCATGCTCGGGCAGCGATGTTCGCCATGAAGCTATGCATGAAATGCCATTTTCTGTTGACAGTACCACAGAAAAGAGATAAAAAATGATTGAAAAATAAAAAAATGATTTTACAGATTTAAAAATACAAAAATTGAGTGGATATATACATACATAAAATACTATCGGTTCTCGCTCTTGATAGTAAACTCGGTTGCAGATTTGATTAAAGTTCTACACCGGTATTCATAAAAAATAAAACATTGTTGAAACACATTTTAGAACAAATTTTTCATATAAAATTTGTTCTAAAATGTACTTCAGCAACGTTTTATTTTTTATGAATACCGATGCTAGTGTTTACATCACTGCAGCAACAAAATGTATTGAACTTTTATTTTCTACGCTGTGATTAAAAAATCAAACAAAAAGCTTTAGTAAACATTGTAAAAAAAATTACTGGGAATCACAGATATTCTGTGCTGTGAATCGTTTTGCCGGCAAAACTTAATTTTGTATTGAGAAAATGAAAAATATGGAAAAAACAAATAAAAGTGTACTGGTGAAGAGAAAACGTGACAAAATTCACAACAAAAGGTGGACAGATAAAGAAATTCAGCAAGTTTTAGAATATATGCAAGAACATGCAGACTTTGAGGTAAGAAAGTCACTCGAGCTTTGTGATAAAAATCGTAGTGAATATAGCAGAGTTGTAAAATTAGTATCAAGAGTGAGAACCGCTACTGTAATAAAGTAAAACTATGAACGAAGTAAATAAACTCTTTCACAAATCAGAAATAATAAATAGTTTGGACACACCATGACACAATTAATTAGGTAACTTTTTTCCCACAATAGAAACAACTTCTATAAAAATAACATGCATTTTGTTTTTGTACAACTTCTGAAAACTGTCAAAAAAGAGGCCACTTCTAAATTTACAGAACAGAGATGAACGCTATCTCGTTTTGGCTGCCTTTCAACTCTGACAGTTTTAAGTAGTCAGATTTTTTTTTAGCAACAGAAAATTGCGAAGTTTTCTGCTTGTCTGTAGAAATACCCAGAGCCTTCGGCAGGAATTGAACCTGCGACCTCGAGAACTCTTAGTAGAGCACACTACCAATTCATCCATCGAGGAGCTCAATGATTAACGGTTCAGCTGATGAGGCCACGTTATTAGCTTGTGTATTATGGGAGCACGTGTGTCCCACGCGAAAACTTCGCAATTTTGTGTTGCTAAAAAAAAAATCTGACTACTTAAAATATGAGCAAAGTAATACAGTTACTCTGCCGGGTTCATGTTCATGTCATCCTCAATTTGATAGCTGGTGAAGACGTCAAGTAATGCATAAATGTTTGCCAGTGAGTGTTTTTTAAAAATCAAAGTTCTCTAGTTATTTGTACATTTTTGGAAATAAAAGCAATTGAATGTTTTAAAAAATAATGTAGGCATACTTTTTCTAGCGAGTGTATATATGTATATGTACATATATATTTTTTAATTTCCCTTACGATCGCTAATGCGCTAAAAGTTATTAACAGTTTTAGTTACACGAAAAATAAAACCGACTATGAGAAGCATCTAAAGCAGCGGTTCCCAACCAATTTCTGTTCACGGAGCTTTTTTGATTTTTTTTTTCGCTAACGTTGAAAACCTGTTACTCTATGGATTACTTACAGCTACTACATCAAAATTACTTAACTTCACCACTCTGTGAAATACCCTCATCTTCCAGCTTCGAAAGCAGAGCGAGGGACATTTTTCAATATTCCCAGGAAGAATAGTGTCGGTCATTTAATGAATCATATGACCGACATTGCTGATGGGTTCATACATCAGGGTTTCTATAATTTTCTTAAGGATAGAATGAAAAAAAAACGGATATAAACATTCGTGTATGTGTGATTTCTTTTTTAAACCAGCGCTACCACCTCAGCAAAGTGGTCGTTCGAAATCGTTTTTAAGTACCCACAAAATTGCATACTATGCTATTCATTTCTTTATTATTAAATACAAAAAAAAAGGTTTTTCGAAAAATTTCAAAGAACAATTCAAAGAGAATAGAATAAATTATTATAAAGACATATTTAGATAAAATTAAAAGAAAAACAGTGTCAGTAGCAGTTTTTACAAAAGGAAACTAAATCATACATATGTAAAAACCTTCCGCAGCACCGTTTTTTTTTTTTTCAAAGAAAAAAGGACTAATATGCAGTTCACATATGCCTTTTTAATTGAAACAATATTCAGTTAATTGGCAATATCGTTTTGGTATTCATACATACTTAATATTGCTACGACAATTAGCATTTGGCAGGTGAAAAAGTTATTGTTTACATTTGGTTATTTTGTAAAGGGTGTTTTTTCGATGTATAGAACTCTAAGTTGGCATTACTGTTCCAGATGGCTACCGATTTAACAGGTGTCAAGTGATCTATTCTCAGTTTGGTTTGGCAATATGTACATCATGAATAAACTCACGCGTGAACAAGGCTTGCAAATAGTGCAATTTTATTTCGAAAATAATGGTTCTGTGCGGAATACGTATCGCGCACAATTTTGTTTAGCAATGAAGCGCACTTCTGGTTGAATGGCTACTTCAACAAACACAACTGCCGCATTTGGAGTGAAGCTAATCCTCAAGTGCATGTCGAAACACCGTTACATCCACAAAAACTGACTGTTTGGTGAGCTTTATGGGCTGGTGGAATCATTGGTCCGTACTTCTTCAAAAACGATGATGGCCAGAAAGTTACAGTCTATGGTGATCGATATAGAGCCATGATTACTAACTTTTTCATTCCTGAATTGAATAACCATGATGTCCAGGAGATGTGATTTCAACAAGACTGCGCAACATGCTTGTGCCACAAACGCTTGACCATTTGGAAGACAACATTCGCTGTATTATTGCCGATATACGGCCAGAAATGTTGGAAAAAGTCATCGAAAATTGGAAGTTCAGATTGGACTACATCCGCGCCAGCCGTGGCGGTCATATGCCAGAAGTCATACATATTTAAAATGTAATGCCACAAGATTATCTTTCGGATAAGTAAAATTCATGCCAATCAAATAATCCATCGTTGTTTTATTGCAACTTAAAGTTGTATACATCGAAAAAAAACACCCCTTATCATAAAAAATTTAAAAAAAAAAATTGTTTTTTTTTTATTTATTTTGTTGACATTTGATTAGTAAAATTTTCACAAGGAGTGTTCAATATGTACTGTTATTGTACTGTTAATACAAATTGTACTGTTAATACAAATCTAACAGTGCTGCATTATAAATTTTACTCATTATTGAAACAATTATCTCTTAATTGCCAATAAGCTAATTGTAATTTTTATATGAAAATTTTGTCTCAATAATGGCTTTAATTGTTATAATTTGAATATTGCTGCATGTATGAACAGGATATAATACACCTATAAAAATAATAATGCAGTTTCAAATAAAATTACCACACTAATACGGAAAAATCAAAATATTAGAAAAATCATTGTAATGGCAACTCTGAAAGCTTAAAAATTACTTTGCATGTGTTAGTAATTAAGTTGTTATTGTGTTAGTTTCCATCAGCTATTTCTTGCACGGATTATTGTCCTGAGGAAGCTATCCGAAGGAGAGTGAAATATCGACAAAAATATTCAAAAAACCTTCAGCTCTTGAAAATAATTTTATTAATTATAAAAAAAAAAAAAAAAATTAAGAAGAAATTTTGTTTACTACGTGAAATCGAAGTCAAAAATCACTGCTTGTTCTTCGATGTCGCAAGAAAATGTAAGCAATCGAAATATAGTCGCACGATTTCGAATCAATTCGGGTTCCTCTATATCGATAGCTTACGTTCCGCATGGACTTAAGTTATGAAATTTTTTTAATTTACTTTACAGAGATGCCAGATCGGTAAATTAAAGTTTCGGTTGATTTTTCATTGAAGTATTGACAACTACTAAATGGTTCTTGTGTAAATACAACCCTTCTTAAGCCAAAGCAAATACATACATAAATAAGTACAAAATAAAAAAACATATATCTTGAAGGTGCGGAAAAAGTTTTTGTATTGTTTTAAAATTTGAAAGTATTTTTTTTTTTTTTTGCATAGACATTTAATAAGTTCTTTGGCATACTGTGCACTGGTATTTCTCCCGCAACCTCAGGCTTTTCTTTCATCCAGCGAACAAGTGAACTGTTTAGGAAAACTACGTACATAAAGATGGTAATTGCTTGATATATTTACTACAAAAAATAAAACTGAAAAATATGTGGGGTTTCTAGTTTTATTTCCCAGTTTTGTAACAAATAAGTATAACATTTTTCTACAAAAACTCCCACTCGATAGCAAAACAACAAGTGCTTGATTTTGAAATTTGTGTTCGCAGTGCTGGCGACATGATCGATATAGAGGAGTCGGATTTTGTATAAAAACACTTAAGTCTTTTTGACTTGTCGATCGAGTCATCGTTCGAATAAAAGAACATCATAGAGGAATCCAAAACAAATATTCCTTTACTTAGAATGCGAACAATTGCATGACTTTGACATTGAGGAACAGGCAGTCAATGTCCACCGGGCTTGCGTAAAACTAAAAATTACCACTTCATGTATGAGCTCCTTAAATTTCCTAATTTTTCAGAAAGCCGAGGTTTTCCGCTCTTCTTCTGTGACCTTTTGAACGTAGCAACACGTACTCAGATTTGGGAACCGTTGGCTTAGAGAACATTTTCGTCTGTAAAATGATTATTTAAGTGTGTTGTATGTTTGTATGGGCGAGTGCCTACATATGTATGTATGTATGTGCATGTACATACGAGTATGTATGTTTGCATTTATGTTGTTGTAGCATATACAACAACAGAAGAGCGTGTGGATTTATGCGATAATGTTTTGTTTGTTGAATATGGTATCATAACTGTAAATCTGGGTTATAAAGGCCACAACTGAGATGAAAATGAGAGTGTTTGCGTGACTGCCCAGTTGACCAGATCTTCAAGACGATACTAATAACCTGCAATCGTAACAGCAGGTATATGGGTATTTGTGTTTTATATTTTCCTCAAAAACTACAAAGCGAAATTGACATACCTAGTTCTGTTTCGAAGTCGCCATGCCTCTCAGCCGAATAGGAGCTCATGAAAAACTTGGCGGCCTCGCAACAGCAAGTTGTATCCGAGCTTAAGGATAGAAATTTTACTTTTCTTCTTGGCTTTAGTCACTCTATAACATTGCAAAAATTTAACTAATCGCGAATTTTTTAAGAGTTTTCTAATTTGATTAAAAAAACTTACTGTAAAGAAATTTCGGAAATCTTTGTGTCATTGAGCAATGATTTAAGGTTCCAAGATAACTTTATGTAAATGTTGATCGCTGCTACGACACCAATGGCTCATGCATTGGATCCAATTCTGGCATGCTCTCCCCAACATTCGGCCGGTATTTCACGTATTAACTCTTCAATATTGGCTTCCAGTGTGTCAACTATCGCCGACTTGTCCTGTCACACAAATGAAAGTCTAAAGGCGTTAAGTCGCACGATCTAGGTGGCCAATTGACCGTCTACAAGTGTGAAATAAACTATTCGCCGAATTCGCCACTCAATTGGGTCATTGTTTCGCGTACTATCTTGTCGGCCAAGTCCATTTTGTAGGTAAAAAAATTGGTCTTGGTATGGTAGTGCTTGCCGTTCACATTAATGTGCTTGGTTTCTGATTTTTTCGGCTTTGAAAAGATTCGATCCCCAATGATGTTACCGGCCCATAATCCACAGCAACCAGTGAATTTTTCGGGATGCACTGACATTTATTATAATTTTTTTGGCTGCTTTTCACGCCAAACACGGCAATATTGCTTGTTCATGTGTTCTTTTAACCAGAAATGAACACAATTTTGCGATAAAAAGTGCATCTTCATTCCAGTGCCCATTCACAAAAAGTTAGTTGTGATAATTTGTGTGCCTCCGATCCCTGTACCAGTCGTAATTTAGAAGGTTTTACATCCAAAGCCTTTCGTAAAACTTTCCACGTAGTGGAGTAATGGAGTGCCAGTTGCTGCGAATGGCGCCGAATCGATAATTCAAGGTCATTAACTGCAGTGGCGGACACAGTGGCTTATTTTCTTCTGTTCGAATGCATGTTATGGGCTGAATGTCAAATAATATAGATTTGGTATACAGACTGCTGGAAAGCGAGGCCATGTGGGAACGTGAACGACTAGAAGAAAAAGAAAGAGGAAAAAACATAAGAGAAAGGAGAAGTTCAGAATGGTGAATATTCAAATGAGAGCGCAGGGAGGGGAGAAACGGAGAGCAGCGCCGACTCGCGTCCTACTTTAGATTCAGCTATCCGATGTGCTTAACGGAAGCAAGTAACTAACCCAAATGTATTCTGAAAGTCTTTCAGCGTAACATAGTCTCCTCCTCGTTTTCATCTGGAGAACTCCAACAGTAGCCATTGGAAGGCAACCTCAGCTGTCCAGTGCGGAAAATGTCTAGTGATCATCGATTCAATGATGGGATAATGGGAAGTTCCAAGAGTTCTCTCGTCCTTCTTGGATCTAAACGAGGCCGTAAATTCCTCTAGATGAAGCACATGGGCTCCGAAAACCATATTTGCTGTGGCCTATTTGTGATGTGAATAGTCCTATACGATTTCAATATGTTGCAAGGAGTAGCCCACAAAGAGACGTCCCGGTTTTAGCCAACCTGTCGGCGATGTCGCTGTCGTCATTAATTAAAACCATTTTCAGTGGCTGTGTGTGACACAATATAAAATATATTCCAATCAATACAAAAACACAGTCATAAAATTGAAGGTTGGTCAAAGGGCCTCAATACAAACAATCAGTAATGAAGAGCTCAATTAGTAGGGTGACTAAGCGCTGCTGATTTAAAAAATAACATTAAGCAATTAGTCATGACGTGGGTTCGAAGCCACGTGGGTGTGTTGGTGAGCGTCATGGTGTGTTCCCAAGCCAATAAGTCTTCAGTTTTACTTTTCTTGTCTTCTTTAAAAATATCGATCACTACAATTTTATAACAAAAAATAAAATCTTTCAATTCTGGTGAAGTAAAATTGAACTAAAGCCCGATAAAGATATTAATATTTTAATTAAAAAATTTGGTTAATTCGTTTGGAAGTGGAAATTTAAATAATGTTTCTTTTTTGTATACAAATAGTTTTTATTTAGTTTCTGTGTAGAGAATCAGACCACACAAGATGGCAAGTCGATCATACTTGGCCAATTGGGTGGTTGGTTGAATACAAACAGTTTTGTATGTAAAAACGCGTACACTCTCCTCCTACAAACAGTCAATATCACATAACGTCTGTTTTATTGTTATTTGGTTTTTATTTACTTTATTTCTTGTTGCTGCTGCTGTTGGTGCTTTTTGTCGGATGTGCACATTTTATTTATATTCCACATGTCGAAAACTAACCGCAGTACACAAATCTGAAATATATCATCGTCATCATCATCATCATCATCATCGTCGTCGATTTTCTCGGTGGAGAAATCAACATTTTGAGTTGTACAATATCTACGAACATTTGGCTGTTTTTCTTTTTTTTTTCATTTTGGTTTGCTTTATTATTTGAAATGTGTAGATCAAGAGTTATTTTTAGAATAAATGTTTCAGTATTTTACGTTTTATTCTCTTTTGCCGTAATAAACAATAAGAAAAACGGAAAATGAAATGAAATTGTGTATCGACGGCATTCGAGCAGTTTTTTGTTCTTTGGTTAGACAAAAAAGGAGGTACATAAAATCTTTTTTTGAAAAGAACAAAAGTTAATGCAATGCTTAGGTAAATAGCATTTGGAATAGGGGAGCCGCCTCCTAAGGAGAAGAAATATGGGGGAGATAAAATTATTGAGATTTGGACTCTTGTGCGGTCACCCTGGGACTGAAATTTTCCCCCCATCGCACTAACTTACCACAGGGTGCTCGTAACAGATAATTTTTGCTCCCCGATATATTTTCCAACTCACCAAACCCGCCACACTTCTCCTTAGGGGGCACCCATAAAAAAAAAAAAAAAAAAAAGAAATGCGGTCGGGGGACCCCCATTAGGAACGAAGTTCCTTACGTTTTTTTCTTCATCTTCGATGTAATACAAGGTGAAATCTGTATGTTTTATTTTGTGTTGTTTTTGAAATTTTGAAATTTGATATGCATCTTAAAATTTTTGGAACGTTTTATTTTTTTACTTTTGACACATGCAGTATTTTTTTTTTGTCAATCTGCTACAAAACGAGGAAAATTTTTCAATATTGCTGTTGCTTTTGTTGTGCCATACTTTACTTTAGCGACATCTATCAACTTATAGTGTCCGTTTTCACAACTAATTAATATTTATTGCTTGTCGACAGATACACCAGTACATATAAATAGCTACACGCTTTCGTGACGATTTCTACTAATTTGCACTACCAGCAAGCCGTGTTAAGGAACTTCGTTCCAAAAAAAAATAATTAAAAGTGGACGCTTCCAAAAAAAATGTTTTCAATATGTATATCAATATTTCTTTTCCTCATGCCAAAAGCTATCGTAAAATCGATGGCATAAAATTGGCAAACTTTTGTCCATACAAATCGATCTGGCCCAATATAAGCAGTTACATGTATTTCAAATACTGCCCAGCTCTGCCTATTCAATCGTACGACTGAGTAGGATTCACTGGAAATTGCTTGATAAATCCGATAGAATTCTGTCCTACTTTAAAAAGTCGCATCAAATCGGTCACACTACTTTTGTTAACAACTTCGAAAACGCAATTCTACTCGTATAAAAAAAGATAGTAAATTTCTATAATTCAAATTCTTTGTTCAAAAGTGTAGTGCTTTCTAACTTTTCACTAAATAAATGTCAAATATGACAGCTCAATTCTTGACAGTTACACATTTGACAGCTAAATTAATTCCTAACCTCAAATTTGTCCACCCTATGCATATATTTAACTCTCAAAATGCATAGTATGTACATATATTAAATGTATGTACCTAGATAGCTGTCAAAATATTCTCAGAAGCGTTAAAAAATTAGCTAATTACAAGTATATTCCTAAAAAGAAATTAATACAAATACCTATAAATGTACATATGTATGTATATATGTATGTATGTATGTACATGTTCACAAGATTTAGAATAGAAAAAAAGTGATTTGGCAGTTTTCTATAGGTACATACTCTTTTTTATTTACCAACTACAGACTTCTTTCTTATTTTAGCTCAGTGAACTTTCGTGAACTCCTAAAAGCAACCAACAGCAGGCGCAGCCAAGCAGTAGCAACCATCTCGAGCTGCGTCTTTCGCCACATTTGTTGTTGTTAAAAATAACATCAATATATAACGAACAACTGAACGATCAGCCAAACGATGCTACTGCTAACTACCACCACCACCACCACCACTACCACCACCTCAATCAAGTCAATAAAGATTTCGAAAAACAACATTCTGAAATGAAAATCGAAAATAAAACAAACATTTTTCCCTACTGACTGAACTGATTGAACAAAAACTAAATCCAAAAACAAACAAAAAGTGTAAAGAAAACTTTTCATAAGACGTAGAATGCGTCCATGCGTCCCCCTGTGACAGTGAGTAAGAAAAATTAAATCTTCGTACCAACATTAAAAGCAATACGGATAAGCACATTTTGCTGAGCACCTACAAACACATGCAGACATGTAAGTACGTATGTATGTATGTGCTTACAATGTGAGGTTATAATAATGTGCATACATATGTAAGTATGTACTTACATACATACGGCCATGCATGTGTGTGCCTGCCTGCCTGCTCATAAACAACTGGCTGTAAATTTGTAGTTAGTAAGTCTCTCTGTTTGCATGTTTGTTTATATTGATGCCAGTATGAATCTTCTTGTACGTCCGTCCACATTTATTTATAAACTATTTTTGAATTTTTTTAATACTAGAATATTTCAAAATTCTATTAGAAATTTTCTATTCGTTAGCAGAATTTTTTAATTTTTGTTGCTTTTTGTTTGTGCTTGTTGTTGTTATGCTGTAAAGAACACATTTGTTATTTAAACATTTTCAAATGTTCGTACGAAATAATAAACTCTGTCTCTCTGTAGGATTTTTCATTTCAAAACATTTGAAAACGTTAAAAATTACTCTATTTTAAATGTTCTACGTTGTTTTCATTTATGCTTTTGCTTTAATTCCGTATAATGGTTTTATTTTCTTTTATTTGTTTGTGTAATACACCTACACCGGAAAAAGTTTTTCGTTTGGTTCATAAAATATCTAATATCTTTAAACGAGCAATTCTTGTACATGAAGGAAGGGTTTCAGATACGAACGGTTTATGTACCATAGTCTCGGATCCGGGGGTAAATCGGACTTTATCAAGCTTCCACAAAATTTCAAAAAACATCTAAAAGTATGATAATCATACATACAGTATTTATCGGATATAAGAACATCTCATATAAGAACAAAACGCTTTGCAAAAACACCATATCTTTTTAGTGCTTTTCTAACAAAAAAAAGTTTTATATAAGAAAAACACTTATAAGAAAAAAACTGATAAAAGAACATTTTTCTTGATCACCAAAACCACAAAATGTATAGAAAAAGAATTTATATAAGAAACTTTCAAGGGCAACACTGAATTTATGTAGTTTGTATGGACAACTCTGTTTTCTGACAGTTTTACAACAACAACAACGTTTTTTTTTACTTTTAGTGCTCATGAGAAATTTTTGTTTCTTGCCCCGTAAATAAATAAATAAATAGTACAAAATGAATTATGTATGTACATGTATTTACTACATATAATTTTTTTTTTCAAATTGAAGTTGTCTAGTTTTCTATATCTATTTACTAAAGGGGTTAATAAAATAAAATTTGATTTGTTTTATTTTTCTATTTACATACATACATCTACGTATGTACATAAAAAGGTAAAAAAGCTCGTATATTCATATAAGAAACAAATGCCTTATGGCCATAGCTACTTATATAAGAAATAAGTTTCTTATATAAAATAATTGTATATAAGAAAGAAACGCTTATAAGAAACTTTTTTTCGTTCATTTTTCAAGATTCTTATATCCGATAAATACTGTACATATATGAATATGAATACTTTTCTGAAATATTGAATACTAACGGGATAAATCGGGCAAAACTGAATTTTGGTACTTTTTTGAATTGCATTTATTTATAATTTATATACGTTTTGTAATTTTTTTTTTTTTAAAGTTGGAGCTTAAGGGACTCGAACTCCTCTGACCTCTTGGCTAAATAGTTTTCGGTGGTATGCTACAAACATTAGTTACTAAAAATATTATTTTTATTTATTTTAATATTATATTATAATTTATTTTACTTAAAAAATTAATTTATAGTTTTAGATTTTTGCTAATATTTAGTCAAAATTCATTATTTTAATATACATAAGTGCCTATTTTTCAAATAAATTTAGGCATATCAAAGTTCATATACGACCTGATATTACACATTTATATAGAAAAGCTTCTAATGACACTTTGGTAAAGGGTATGCAATAAGATTCGGCACAGTCGAATACAGCACTCTTACTTGTTTTTTCTATTTCAATTTGTGGCATTTTTTTCTCAGTGTAGTATTGCAAAGTATTAAAATAAGTGTTTCTTTAAAATTAATGTGTAAAAAGAAGATTGTGGTGTTGTACGTACGGTTTAGTTTAGTTGAACATAAATAAATACTACGTAGTAGTACATACATACATACATATTTAAGTTTGTATCCATGTACTTATAAAAATAAAGTACAAGTGATGACATTTAAACTACACTAAAATAACGTCAGGAGAATAACGGGACAACAAAGAGCGATTGACACTGAACGTTGTTTTAATGGTGTTACCAATGGCAATGTAAATGCTTTAATCCCAATTTATTTCATGTAAATCTCTTTTGTTTTAAAAAACCTGGTTCTTGTTTAAGCAATCAATATTTTTTAATTTACACAATTTATTCGGTTTCGAGCTCAATTTATTGCAATAATGTTGTTGATTAACATCACTGATCGAAAACCCGTCACAGCTGTGATCTATATGAACATGAATACAACGACAATCTCTTCATTGTTGACAGTTTTCACCACAGGGATGTCAACACCGTTTACGGTTTGATAGTTACAAAATAGAACAGAATCCCAATAATAGGGTTCCATTTTCACTCTACGAGTATGGAACTCGAAAACTAAGATCAAATTCATATTAATACACAAATAAATATATACATATGTAAGTATATTTTATACATTTATTTTCTTGACCTGAAAGTCTTTTTTTTTTAATAAATAGTTATTATTATTGATTTTGGAAAAAAACCAATGAAAACTATTTTCATTATTATTGTCCTGAAGAAGCTATCCGAAGGAGAGCGAAATATCGACAAAAATAATTAAATATTAAAAAAAAAGAAAAAAAAAACAAAAAAGTAACAGCGGCAACCCTAAAGAAAACAATTAAAGATAAAACACATAAAATGTGTCTCAGTTCTTGTTTAGACTTCATTTTTATGTTTTTTTCTTGTGGTACTTATCTATACTCTGTAATACAAGGTGCTCTATCTGCCCCTCCCAGACCATATTTTGAGGGGTTTCGAGTCCACTGACAAGTTGAATTGCATCAACCGAACGTCAGCAACATATGCCAGTAAACTAGAAGACTAAAAAGGTATACAGAAGACAGTTAACACAGAGGTCTTTGTAGTCCTAAAATAATACCCTCGAATAATCTCAAGGCACTAAGCAGTTACTGTCTCACATCCAGAATAGTACTGACATAAAACAATAACTGACTGCCTTACCGATCGTTCTAAAAATATGTTTACATGTAATTTTAATCCCTCATTCTAAGCCCCCCCTTCTGGATGGCAACTATGCCGATTAAGAATGAGAGTGTTTCCTGCAAATGTATGAGTTCGATTGAGCTAGTGCAAGTATGTATGCGATCGTTTGCTTCTTCTCAATACATTTACATACATACATGCATGGATTTTAGTTTTTAACGATCATCGTATGGCTTGGTTTGATTTTGTTTATTTTTGCTTGAAATTTTATTTTAAAACAGAATGTTATGGTTGGTACGAGACTACAAAAAAAAAACCAAAAAAAAAAAAAAACAAAAAAAAGCACACTTGCATGCATACATGCAAACACTCGTACACGGTTTGGTTTCGAAATAAAAGTTTGTAATACTATTTTTAAAACACAACAGCCAACGTTCGTAAACCGATGAGCATATACGGTTCATAAATGCTGAAACATAAGGAAAATCTATGTATCTACAGCAACTGCAAAGATATTGAAACAAACTAAATTGAAAAGAAAAATGTTTCAGAATGAAAACACTACTACAACTGAGCAGAAGAAGAGCAACAGGCAGCAAGACCGATCGATCGTAAGTTGGTTGGCTGGCTGGTTGTTGGTTGGTTGGGTTGTTGGGTAGACGACGACGATAGACTTTTTAGTGTGAGAGCAAAACGAAGAAAACACAATATTATTTTTTTTTTCATGTGCAGGGGGTTATTTTTGGGATACACTTTTTTTTTTGTTCTTCGTCTTTATTGCTGTAGTTAATTTTTTTTTTTTCGAAATATACATTCTTTTCACGCTGTTGCTGTTGTTTTTGTATTTTCGTTAGCACAAACAATTATAGCAACAACAACAACAACAACAACGATAAGTATAATAATATGAAGAGCAGTCAATAGTAGCTGGCAAAAGTAGTGGTAGATGGCAACGTTCATTTCGTTGCCAGTCACAGTCGATAGATATGTGAGCTAACGATCGTTACGTTACGTATCTCCTCTCTCTCTAGTTAAACAAAAAAAAAATGTTCTAAGCTTTTTCTTTAATATTTAAATTACAAACTCAAAATCGTTAAAAAAAATCGGCTCTTATTTTTGTTAATATTTTCACAAACTCTGGTCTGTTCAAAAACAAATTTTTTTAAGTAAATTAATTAATAAAAAAAACAAATAAATAAATAAAACCAAAGTGTTGTTTTCGAAACATGCCTGTATGACAAATACCTACAGCAATTTTTTTTAAGAAAAAAAAAATTCTAGTCTCAATATTTAAAATAATCTGTTTTCAAATCTCTCGTTTAACTATTTCTATTCTACCATTCAATAAAAAAAAAAAAACACACACACACACACAAAAGAAGAAACGTTAAAAAATAAAATACCTACAAAAAAATGTTTATATTTTAAAGAAAACCAAGGAAAGAAAATCTTAAAATTTCTTCAAATCTGTTGAAAAAAATGTAGCAGTTTTTTTATCGACTTGTGTTAATTTGTACTTAATAACGTTTTAAACGCTGGAAGGAAACCTGGAATTTATTTAGTGATTTACGCAAATAAGTAAGCAATTTTCAAATAAATAAACTTGTGTGTATGTCAAGCAGAAAGTAAAAAAAATATTTTTATTCAGATTAACTAGTAATAACAATAACAACAGAAAGAAAATAATAATTAATTTTTAGTTCTAATATATTGTTAATTTTGGCACATGTGTTTAGTGTAAAAACAACAACAACAACAACCGCGTTGAATAGTCACCGTCAGCGTTGCCAAATTTTCAAAATACAGCAGAATCTAACCAATAATCTTTTCTAATATCTAGACAGTTTTAATCAAAACGAATTAAACTAGATAGCTCCATACATTTTCTTAGTGTAAAATCTTCTTAATTATTATTTTTTCGCTATAATTGCCAATTGAGATGTATTATTTTAGATCTAAAAATCAACCTTAATGTTTTCTGTCTTTTTCAGCCGTCTATATGCCGCCGAAATTTCGTTAACGCTAATCAACTCATCAGTAGACTCGAAAATGAGAATCTTGCAGCAAGTAGTTGTGTTTCAAACATTATTTTTTTATATTTTTCTAGTCTACTGATGAGTTGATAAGCATCAACGAAATGTCGGCGTCATATAGACGGCTGAAAAGGACAGAAAACATTAAGGTCTATTTCTAGACCTAAAATAGTAAAATCTTCTTGTCAATTTCTGAATTCACCTTGATAGCTCTGCTTACTCATCCTCTTAGCAGAGAAGATGGCTTGTAAACAATTTTTGTCATAATAAGAAAAAGCGGGGAGCAAGAAATCATCACCTGAGCTGTTAAGTTTATTTTGTTTAAACCGCCTTGGTTTTAATTTAGGAGATTTTTTGCTTACGAAGCTCTCACCAACACATATTTACTAGCTAAAATCACAGCTGCTCGCAGGCTTTTGTCAAAAATTGGTTTACAAACCGCATGATGGGCTCATGTTCTAAGAAAAGTACAAGTGATTTTGCAGTTTTTGTAATTATTATTTTATTTTAATTTGGACCGGCACTCAGGTAAACCCCTATATATGCAGTGAATTGCGCCAGAACTAGGAAAATTGGTTATAGGGCGGAGAAAAGGGGAATAGTGCTTATGTACATATATATTTGATTTGAACTCTCCTACGCTGCAAGTGGGAGTAAATACGTCTGTAGGCGATTTATTCTACACACCGGTTATACGAGGGAATAAGGAGTTATTTTTGTAACGCTTTGTGCTATTCAATGGCCAGGCATGTACAAATGGATGAGCCATATATAATATTGCATAGAAATAAGCGGGTTTCGGCAACAAGATACCCGATTTCGTCAGAGCAGAAGCCAATATAGTAGCGATAAAACAGTGTGAATAACTCCACACTGCGTCGAGCTCCAGTGAGTCAATAGATAATGGATAACCTACTGTCGCCGCTGAACTTTTTTGACCTCTTATGTGCACGGTCGACTAACCTCAAAATAGGCTTTGCGGCACCGGCCTAAGCATGAGAGTTGTATTACGTTTATGGTCGGTTATAAGTGGTATACGAGTAGATATTAAGGACGTCGCATGAAGTGAAGTTTGTATGTCTTACACCGTGTCAAAAACTCCAAGGCAATTTAATGCTTTGCTTTGTGACATGAAAAATTTGTTCAGTCCCGCTGAGTTTTCATTCCAAGAATATTAAAAAATTCTGATTACTCAATATCTATTCCATCCACAAGTACAGATACAGGCAGCAATGGCGGCTGTGCTTCTATGCGTTAATGAACAGCCTTGGGTCTTATGAGATTATGCTTGCGCATAAAATAATATCCATTGCTCTCCAAGCGCAATAGCAATCTAAATGAGGACTAAAATTAACCCTATTTTAAAACCCTATTCGGAGATTATCCGTAGATCATTACTGAGTGTAATGTCCATCCTTTACCTTTCGGCACCAATCTATGATAGTGGTGATATGATAGACCTATAACTAAATGAGCACGAAAGGCAAAAGAATGGATAGGGTTGAAAGTTTTAGACAGAAGGCCGTTAACAAAAAGGCCGTTAAGAAAAAGAGAACATTAAGAGTTTTGTGGAAAACACTTATTTACGGTCTCTGGCTTTTCGAAGACCTCAATGCCTCATCTGTTTTCTTCAAATACATAGAAAAGGCAATAGAAACCCGACCAAAAAAGAAATTTATGCAAAATGAATTTTAATCCCACCAAAATACAAGCAATGGCAACGCTGATCACAGTCGTACATTTGCTTGCATACGGGGGGTACGAGTGTGTGCTTGGCTGAGTGTATGTATGCGTTTGTTGTGTCATGTATGCATGCCCAAATATTAACCTGGCGCTCATCTCTAGTGTTAGAATTGTCTTCAGTTCTTCTGGTTCTCCTTTTTTTGTATTTTTTAGAAAGTTAAAGTGAGTTTGTTCTTCATTCCTGAATTAAATCTTTCTGAATGTTACCCATAATTTAGAATGAAGCAAAATGAAAATGTCTCATTCATATCGGCGCTTTGTTTCTCAAAACTTACTAGTGCTGTATTACAAGTAAAACACTCACTTATAAAAACTGATTATTTTGTTTTGTTTTTTTTTATGAAAAAAAAAACAGTACAAATTATTGAGAAACAGGGTCCAGGTGGTTTTGCTGTAACAGGCATTACTTTTTTGTATAGATAGTGCAACTTATTTGCATAGATTGTCGAAACTACAGATGTGCAATTGTCGTGGAAATTTTAGAAAAATCACATGTGAGAGCGTGATCATGACTTAAAATTAAAATTTAATCCACGAGAGTTCATAATTAACATTTTAAGGCAGTCCACGAAGTTTCACGAAACTCCACCACCAAAAGTTTCAAACCATAAAGCTTCGTATAGACGATTGTCAAATCTTACAATATTGTAAGACCTAACAACGTGCTGGCAATCTACTGGAAATACAAAATTGTCAGCATTAAGAAAATTATCAGTTCAGACAATTGCAAGAAAATCTAACAATCTCATTGCGAGACAATTACCTGAGAATAAATTTAGCTACCAACGAAAATTGTCAGCTTACACGGTTGCAAGATTTTCTACGCAGCGAAAATTGTCAGACAATTGTCATTACCAAAATACATACACACACATGCCGCTCTTCATTCTTTATTGTTCTGGCTCAAAAACTATGTTTTCAATTTTTTTTTTTGTTCTCTTTTCTGCAACCTTTTGTCTCTCGTACTCACTTTTTTACTATTCTCTTGTTTTTTCTCCCTGTTGTAAGCGGACATTTTTCTTTAGTATTCCTTATTATTACTCTGACAATGAATTCATTGTAAGGTGTTGAGAATTTATGCATCTTACAATATTCCAATGCCTGACAATGTACTAGCAATGATAATGCCAAAGTGTTCAGACGATTGCCAGATAACTGACAATTAATTGTTAGGACGGTGGTCTGTCAATGGTTTTGCTTTCAATATTGTCAGGAAGAAATTGTAAGTTCTCACGATTGGCTAAACATATTCTATACATTTTCTGACAATATTGTAAGATCTTACAATCGTCTATACATAACTTAACTTTTCTCGCTGGCTGAATGAAATCGGAAGGCTAGGGCATGTGAATATATTCGCGGATATCGAAATGGCCATTAGAGCGATCTCAGCTTAGCGGATTAAATCACAAACAATTTGACATTGCAAAAACGATATTAACAGTTACTCAACTCATGGTGTCAGGGAATGAGAGAGTAACTTACTTCAAGAGCAAGAAAGTTAAGCGACATAAGCTTGGTATGCGCGAAAGATACAAACAAAACAGGATTGAAATAATCCCTAATAAAAGTTCTCATACAATTCGCAACGAGCACCAAAATGTCCCGAAAGACATGTTTTCATTAACTCTTGTGTAACTTCTTCAATACTATAATCTTTAATTTACCAACAAAATTCTTCTAAATTTAATTTTTTCGAAGAAATAGTTCAACATTGAAAACACGGCTTACCGAAATTATGTTTTAAGACTTACAGTCCAACCTAAATTAGCGTGTCAAGCGTAATTTTGCCGTCTTTTGTATGAAAGTGGGTGGTTTCAACAACAGAAATAGATGTATGTATATATTGTTTCAATACAAACGTTAGAATTTTTTTCGTTTTTCGTGTGTGTGTGATTGAATAAATTTTGCTCGTGAGCTCGCGTGATGCGTGAAATTTGTCGTGCATGAGGAAAATTATTCTGTATGCTGCAAAAATATTGCGTTTACACTAAATGTTGTTGCCACTCATAACCAAATTTTGCTCATAAATATCAGTTTATCATCTAAACTAAGCTTTAGATAAGTAAACACCTTCTGCAGTGGGGGCACCCTACTAATGTCCCATACGAATTATCATACATATTCATGCATGCGATACTTGCGATTAATGCATATTCTATATGTAGATAAATGTGAATGAATGTGTGTGCATGTGTGTATATATGGATGGTTTTCAAATTTCTACTGTACATCTTATAAATAATGCATTATTACCAGACTACAGATACGTAAAATTGTTTCTACTTGTTGTTACTCTTCTATCCAAGTAGCTGAGAAAAAGCAAAAAGTGTAACAGAACAAAATAAAAACAAAACAAAATAAAAAAATATTGTCACACAAAAAAATAATACACAGAAATGTATCCGCAGCCCCACAAACTCGCATACTAGATTTTAGCATTAAGTAACAACAACAACAACAACAACAACAACAACAACAACAACAAAAATAACTAAATGGTTAACAAAACACAGCCATGGATGCAATCGCTGTATAAGAGTACAGATATTGAAAAACTTGAACTATTTTAAGATGCTTTTATTTTTTCTCCTTTTACTCGACAAGACTTTTAACGGGAGAGAATTTACAAAACGTTGGACGTTTTTTGTTTTTTTTTGTGTTTTGGTGTTTGATACCACAGGAAGAAGATTTTATTTCATTTGTTGTTTTTTTTTATTTTCGAATAGAGTGTTGTATGGTTGTAAATAATCTAGGAGATTTAAATAGCGTAATGTTCATCATAGTTTTTGTATTTAAAAACATGTGCTTGATGTTCGTTGTACATATGTATGTATTTTCTTCGTAAATGGTAAAACATTAAATTTTTAAATTTCTTATGAATCATGCCATTTGACACAATTAATTGTATAGACGATGAAAGAAATATGTGCGTACGTAGTCAGTCATTCATGCATATTGTCTTTTTATTTTTAATGGAAAAATTTATAAAATTTTCATTTTGTTAAAATATAAAAGCAATAAACTTGGGGTAACGCTGATAAATTAACACAGGGTGGCACACATACATAACATTTTTTAGGTTAGGTTGAATGGAGGGGTACGTCTGCCCATGTCTAACGACATACACCTAAGCCAATATAGGCTTGTTGTGCGCTGCGTGGGTTTAACCGTGAACCAGTTTGACTCATAGGTCTATAGGAACTCCGTGTCATTCACAAAGTTCCTTAGTTTCCTCCAGCATACGCCCCGTAATTGGGTTATGTCTGGTAAGGTGTCTATCCCAAAATGTCGGGATAGTATTTGTGAAAAAGCGGGGCACTGACATAAATAGTGCTCCAATGTTTCGCTTTCCTCCCCACAAGCTCTACATTCATCTCCTCCCGCTATTCCTATGCGGCTAAGATGTGCCAGTAGTTGATTGGAGGTAAATGTTAGCCCATGTCGTGCAGTATACACTTAAGCCAGTGTAGGTTTGTTGTGCGCTGCGTGTACTTAACCACAAAAAATTGGATGCATAGGTCTCTATAGCAACGCCATTTTATTCACAAAGTTGCTTAATTTCCTGCAGCGTATGCTGCGTAATTTTTTTTTTTTTTTTTTGAGTCATAACTGCCATATTTTACTTAATTCGGGCTTGTTAAGTCTTAGAAGTCTCCCCGTTTTTTCCTCGCCTGTATCCCCCCATAGAATTCTTGCATTGATTGCCACAGTTTCGATATTCCAGAGAGTTAAATGGGTTGTATGTGTTCAATTCTTCAGCTTGCATTTTTTATTTAGAGCTTCTAACCTCTCTCTACCTCTTATTCAATTTTAGGCACTTTAAATGCCATGATTTCATCTCCTGCAAAATCGTATGATATTTTCAGTGTTGGCGGTGAATAATAAATAGCAGCGTAGCCCGATGGGGATCTGGCTCGAAGAGTCGATCAACCAGGAACGAATATCAGGAATCATGGCTTCGCAAGTGATTGGTTGTAAATACAGAATTTAGTTATATTAAATCATAAATTAGGATTGAATATGGCTAAAATAAAGTATTTAGCATTTGAATAATCCGTACTTAAAACAAATGCAACGTACTTCATTTAAGCACAGCCTTACTTACCGAACTTCTGATACCGCTTGGTATTGATTTAAGTGTAAGGAGATTGAACTGTTTTTTCAGTGTAACATTGTCTCTAAATTGCATGCTAGTATTTTCTGTTAAAGTACTAAGACGGTGAAGAGGTTGAGCGCTCGGCCAACATTCAAAAGGTTCTATGTTCGAATCAAGATTACGGCAATCCAGAAAAGTTTCATTTTCGTGGCCTCGCCGTAAAAATTGTGCAGTAGATAACAAAGTTTTGGATATTTCCTTTTTGCAATTCCAACCAACCAAATTGTTTTGATTTACCTAAAGATTTTTCTGTGTGTATCAGAGAGAGAGAGGATGCTTATGTCGGCTCTAGTTATATTTCTACGTAATCATTCCCGCGCACAAATCTCTGTACTTTATCTGGCATTAATTTGGTTTAAAAAATTAATGCCTCAACAGTTTAATTCAAATCATAGAAACTTAAGATTTATTTAAAAAAAAATAATAAAGCTCTAAATGTGAATTCAAAATTGATAAAACTTGCTTAGAAAATATTAGTATACATGCTTTTTTTTTTTTTTTTTGATAACAAAACGTTCACTAAAAAGTTATAATTCTTTTTAATAAGAAAAAAAAGCGTTATCACCGAAATGGTCAAAAGTTCACCGCTTTAATTTTGTGATAAACTACTTGTATTGTTTTTTCATAATTGTTTCACTGTTCCAAAAAAAAAAAAATGTTTTCAAATGCATGTGATTTTTAAGCTGTATTATAAACTACTGGTTTCTTTCAAGAAATATGAGAATTTAATATTTCGTTATTTTGACCCCTTTTTTCCCTTATATTTTATATATTTATTTGAGCTTAAGGTCTTTTTGTAATTTGAGTATTTATTTTTGTCGATATTTCGCTCTCCTTCGGATATTATTGTCCTGAAGAAGCTATCCGAAGGAGAGCGAAATATCGACAAAAATAAATACTCAAATTACAAAAGACCTTAAGCTCAAATAAATATATAAAATATAAAGAAATATGAGAATTTTCAATAAAAAATGCTTTCATTAATATAAATTTTATAGTCGAACTACATACATATATGCTTTACAATTGTTAATAATTTTATTGGGTTCGACTTTTTACTTCCTCAAAATTAAGAAAGAGTTTTTTTGTGATAAATTATTACTGCCACCTGAGCTCTTCATTACTGACTGTCTGTTTGCACGTTGGTGGAAGAATAAAAATATATTCCAATCAACAGAAAAACACAGTGATAAAGTGGAAAGTTGATCAACAAGATTAAATATAGACAGTCAGTAATGAAGAGTTCAGGTGGTAGAATGGTAATACGCTGCTGCTTAAAAAAACAGTATACAATTAGTCATGGCCTGGGTTCGAAGCAAATATGCAACGCAATAAGTCTTCAATTTTACTTTTCTAGTCCTCTTTAAAAATGTTGATCACCACAGTTTTATCACAAAAAGTCATTCTCAATTCTGAGAAGGTAAATCCGAACTATAGGTTAACATGGCTCTATAGCGAGTTGTCGTTTAACCAGCAGCGTCCTCAAAAAAAAAAAAAAAAAAAATTGCCCGAAGACTCCTCCAGCGTTAGCAGCGCGGTAGTTAGTCACCTTGAGCCGGTTTAATGGCTCCTCGTACATCACTCGTGGATTTTTAGTGCCCCAGAAACGATAGTTTTGCTTGCTCACGTACCCGCTGAGTTGGAACTGAGTCTCATCGCTCATTATGATTTTGGTCGAAGAATCTTACACTTCGTCATAGACTCGATTATTCCGCCTTCTTGGGGAGTGTATCGCTCCATGGCTTCTTGTTCACTTGTATTCTACAGCTGTCTAGTTTAGAAATGTAAAAACAGATTTGACAGTAGCCGCCATTTGCAAAAATCAGAGCAACTTCTAATAGGGTGATTACTTTTAGCCCACCTTGTACACATACACACAAAAGTTTCAGCTTGAGAGAAAACATGTTCGAAAATAATAAAATTTTATAGCAATTGGCCAGATTTAACATCTGCAGCCGAATTGTGACTTGTTTAATCGAATGAACTCTGTAACCTTCACATGATGTGTGCTTTTGGCTTATTTTGTTTTGGTTTTACATTCTTTTTACTCAACCACGGCATTCGTGGATTCCGCCACGAATATTTCTCCTATTCTTGAAATTTTACATAATTTTTTGCATTTGATAAATTCTATTAGCAATTATTGATAGTATTTCTTAAAAGGCGCTTCAGGCTACACAACTTCAATTACAAGTCTGGCCACCCTGCTGAAACGAGAACCGTATGATTAATATGACGTTGTCAACATACATACATACATACATAAATAGTTTTATACGCACATAAAAACACATGCATATTTTGGTTTAATTGTAAGCAGGGTTTTATAACTTTTTTTTTTTTATTCAAAATGATTTTAATATAAATTTTCTTTTAATTTAAAAAGTACGCTTACCTCGTTTTAAAACGTTTTCGCTTTAATGAATATTCATCAATCGAATTTAAATATGACCCAGGCCAACACAAATGAAATCAATAGCACTTACATATTTTGTTATGAGTGCGTGTGTGTGTGTATGTGTGTGTGTGTGGAGCCTTATGTACATTTTGCATTTCGAAAAAGAACCTCAAAGTAGAATTCTGAAATAACTAAAAAAAAGTATGAATTAGTTAATTTTCTTCTTTTATATGAAATGCTTTTAATATAGTTGTTTATATTTGTTACTTAAGAATGAAAACTAATTTAAACAAAAAATCACATTTCTTGAACAGTAAATCATATTAAGGGGATTCTCTTTTACCCCTGTTATAAATATAATTTGCATTTAATACTTTCAAATGAAAATGCTGAAAGTGTTTAAAATTTTTTTAACATCCTGGCTAAAAAGTGGGCAAGGAATTCAGTATTTAATTACGTTAATAAATTTGGCAACAATTAGCCTGATTACGGCGGGTACATCCAGGTAGAAAATGAGCCGTTTCTTAAACATATTATCACCATTGGCGAATACAATTATATTAAATAATCCACTACAATAAACGGTATTGGGTCAAGGCGAACTAATGCAAGGTGAGCTTGATAGCACAGGCGGTTATTTCTTACTACTTGCTTCAAATAGCTTTCAGATGTCAAATTTGTCTCTCTTTGTTTCCAAAAAAGTTGGTGTGTTAGTGTCAAATGTAGGATTACAAATAGAAAGTCGAAGCTTTAACGTATTTGCTGCAGCGTTGGCGCGACATTATTGTTACATTTAAGACCAACGTTATTAAACGTTCTCCCCTTCATTGTGAAAGCCCCTAATATTTATTCAAATTTCTGTTGTTGTATTCGTTATTTTTACTATTTATACTTAAAGGCAGTGTACAAATGTACCCTGTATTCAGAAAATGTTATGGGGTTTTTGTTTCTATTTTGTATTTTTTATAATTATTTCACAAAATAAATGTACAGTAAGAGGCTAAAAGGTTAACTTCTAAATATTAATAGATTCTTTTTTTGTTATTTATTATACACATATATTTGTTTTTATAAACGGTGTTTTTTTATTTTTTTATTATTATTCTAGTTGACAACGCATGTACTACGGCCATATTATCATCATTATCATCGTCATACCCATCATTATTGTTGTTGGCGTCGGCAGTCAACTGCATATCAACTGCTCAACAGTAAACGTTTAAAAATAACAAACCAAGTAGACGTACATACAGAATAAATCTTCTGATTGGGTGATACCTATTAACAACAGGATTTAAAATAATTATTTTATAAGCAGCAGTAAATGCTCTAAAAAGAAAAAGAAAAAAAAACCCACAATATCAAACAAGTTTTTGATGTGACTGTAAATTTCATCGCTGAGCTTTCTAAACAAAATCTGCGGTATTGTTGGGCCGGATTTGAAAGTCTTTTTTCAATGTCATCTCCCACATTAAAAATGGTAAGTAAATTGTATATAAAAACCTACAAATCTGTTGCATATCGTTTCCCAAATATTTATTTAAGTTACAGCCATAATTAAATTGAAGCGTTAAACGCTGCATGGACTAAATTTTCTAATTTTTTCCTCCATAATTGTTTTATTATTATTGTTTTCATTTAATTCTTTAATTTTGAAAAGCAAAGCGATTTTCTTTAAGAACATTTTCTTTGACGAAATTTTGAAAATGAGCTTGCACTTGCCTGTGTAAACAATCAAGCAAGTAGCAACAGTTTTTATTGCCACTGTCAAAGTATTGGTAGGTAATGTCTACACATAACTTGTAACAAGTGACTCGAATGTGTAAATGGAGTGTTGTAACATGGTGGACTGTAAAGCTTTGTCTAGACGGTTGTAAGATCTTACAATATTGTCAGAAAATGTATAGAATATTTTAACCAATCGTGAGAACTTACAATTTCTTCCTGACAATATTGTAAGCTAAAGGATTGGCAGGCCATCTACCTAACAATTAATTGTCAGTTAACTGCCAATCATCCGAACACTTTGGCGTCATCATTGCTAGTACATTGTCAGGCATTGGCATATTGTAAGATGCATAAATTCTCAACACCTTACAATGGCGTCATTGTCAGAGTAATAACAAGGAATACTAAAGTAAAATGTCTGCTTACGAGAGGGAGAAAAAACAAGAGAGTAGAAAAAAAAGGGAGTACGAGAGGTAAAAAGTTGCAGAAAAGAGAATAAAAAAATTAAAAACATGGTTATTGAGCGAGAAAAATAAAGAATAAATAATGGCATGTGTGTGTGTATATTTTAATAATGACAATTGGCTGACGATTTTTGATAAGTATAAAATCTTACATCCATGTAAGCTGAAAATTTTCGTTGGTAGCTAAATTTATTGTCAGGCAATTGTCTGGCAATGAAATTGTAAGATTTTCTTGCAATTGTCTGAACTGACAATTTTGTAGTTCTAGTAGATTGCCAGCACGTTGTTTGGTCTTACAATATTGTAAGATCTGACAACCGTCTAGACAAAGCTTAAGATTTAATTTACTTACTTTTAAATTTTGGTCTTAAGAAGATTTGTATCAATTTTTGTACGGAGAGTTTTAAAGACTCAGCAAAGACTATTGTTAGATTATGAAGCTTTTCGCCATATTGAACATACATACATATGTAAGTAAACTTCGGGGAATACCATAATTTAGCAAACAAAATTATGGCCAATTTTTCAACCTGATATTTAAATGTGAAATTAGTTAATTTTTATTTAAATATAAGATGTATTTAAATGCAGTGTCTCGTTTTTCAGTCGTAAATAAGTGTTCGCATTTAATTAAATCAAAAATATGGTAACACTTTTTCAGTTCCAAATTTTATTGAAATATTTCCACATAACAGCTGCTTTTAATGGGAGGAAAACAAATATTTTTTAACGAAAATAATTAAGTTATTACCGGTGATGAAAAGCTTTATTAACTAAAGCCGTTTAATGATTATATTATTATCCCCTAATTCATAAAAATTATAACAGGCTTATAAGACTGTTATTTGACATAAATCTGTCAAATAAGAGCTTTATAAACCTGTTATAATTTTTATGAATTAGACGGTTAGTATTTATTGTTATAATATTTCTTGTTATACTAAACGCTTAACTTGTGCGACAGTTTAACTTTTTCGCGATTCTATTGTGCCTACTTACATACATATGTACATACATACATTCCTTGTGTGTAGGTATAAAAATAAAATACAATCGTATCAACTTTTCCCATCTCTGTTTCACCCATTCAAATCCATAAAATCTGATAATGTAATTTTGTTTAATCGAATTACGACGTTGCCTGAACGTCTCGGAAAACTTTAACCTTTTTTATACGATTCCCTTGCCACTGTTGTCAACATCATTTTCCAGGAACATCATCAACGTCTTTCTTTGGATGATGTAAATAAATGCCCGCATACGGATGCGTGCATGGGTGTGTGCGTGAGTGTGTTGAAAAATCTTTAACACAAAGAGTTGAAGTATCTCTACAATCTCTTTGTTTGTTGTTGTTGTTGTTGCTGTTGTGCGCCGTTTATGTTAAATTTCATTATTTTTCTTTCTGCTAAAAATATAACTGTGCTGTGCTGTGCTGTGCTGTACAGCAATAAAATGATGGCCAAAAGGCATAATTTTTTCTTTTTTCAAATATGGATATGTATGTATGTGCATATACATATGCATACATGTATATTTACATTTATATATACCTATGTACAATATATCTTAGCAATTTTGTGCACTTTTACTGGCTGGCAGGCTGAGTCTATTACTTTAACCATCATCATCATCATCATCATCACAACATTTACGTACATATTTTAGTACTTGTTTTACGGCACAAAAAGAGTTGCCAGACATATGAATCTTGCAGTAACTGCAAATGTATTTATGTATGTATGTATTTCACTGGTGCAAAAGTTGGTACAATTGTACTTTTTTCAGCACTATTTGATAGTCAAAATGATAGTCAAAAGTACAATAGCACCCCAAGACACTTTTCCATTATATTGCACGGAATATGTGTTTATCGATTCTTGAAATTGGTCCCTATTAAGGATTCTAGTGCCACTTTAAAAGTCTTGGACAGAAACAAAATGCCAATTAACAATATGATTGCCATAACAACACACAACTGTGCAGTTATGATGGGTGCTCACAATGGAGTTCAGTCAAAATTATAAGCCCTTGTGCCAAATTTATTTACTAATGGGTGCATATGCCACCCCATAAACTTGGTCTCCTATACAGCTTAGAAATACAGTATCCCAGAAGGGATTAACAAATTCATCAAAGACATCATCAATTATCATTTTTGCAACAGTTCTAATAGATTTCACAAACTTTCGAGTATATTTTGGAACTGATATTCATCCATTTTTTAAACACTCAACTACACGTTGGCTATCACCTCAAGAAACAATCATTAGAATTTTGGAACAGTGGAAGCCACTTCAAAATTACCTTACACTCAATAGTTTTGAAGCCGTTTCCCAAAACGTAAGAATCAATTAAGTTTCCTAATCCGCTCTATAAAATGGTGTTTTTTTATTTCTAAAATATGTCCTGAAAGTTATGAACAACATAAGCTTGGAAATTCAATCTGAAAATGCAAGAATGCATATTTTTTTTAATCGTTGAAAAAAATTTTTTTTTTTAAAAATAGCTCGCAATTTTATTCGCAAATAAGAGCAGAACGACATACTAAAAATCAGTCGGAATGAAAACCACATTCTATTGGGAGAAATATATTGTGGGACAGAATTAAGCAATATTGAAAATAATGATGTCTTGGAATTTAAAAAAAATTGCAAAAAAAAAATTAACTCAAATTCTGTGAAGTATAAAAGGCATAAGTGGATTTTAATAATGAAAAAATGTTATTATGGTTTAGCAAGCTCTAACAAACATTCTTTAAAGAATTTTTCGAGTCTACCGATGAGTTGATTAGCATCAACGAAATGTCGGCGGCATATAGGCGGCTGAAAAAGACAGAAAACATTAAGGTTTATTTTTAGACCTAAAATAATTACAATTAACAATAAGAAATCATTTCTAATAGAAAGAAAATGCTTTACGGAGTCCATAAAAGCTGAAAAAAGTGGCAATGCCGAAAACTAACGACATGAGAAAAACCGCACCAACAGCAATAGATCGTTTTCTGTTGGAGTTTTTATAACGTTTATTTTTTATGCCTGTCTGGCAGCACTTTGGCACTAAAAAAACGTGCATACATACATATGTATGTACCTTAGCATATTTGAACACATATGTATGTATGTGCAGATTCGTATCTAAATATTATTTTTTTTTTTTTTTTGCATGTACATACGTTAATATTTGTGTAACATATTTAGAACACAAAAAAGCATAAAAGCATGTCTAGAACGTATTTGCTTAATAATAACAAAAACAAAGTACAGGGGTTTGAAAAACACTTTATCAGCAGCGGCAGCATCATCATCTGTACGAATAATATTAATAATAATGACCGATTGAACGTACATTCCGTTTATTATCAAATAACCAGTTAATATTGTATTGATAATCATGAGCTCTTAAATTTGTAAGTACGTGCAAACATATGTACATGCATGCATAAGTATGTACATTAATTCGATTCGATTTGTATGGAGGAATATTTGTCGTTATTGTGGCTTCGATTTTTCTGTAGCTTTTGGCTTGAGGAAAAAAAGCGCCACTATCACATATCAAAAAATTCATTTTCGACCCGTCTGATTTTCAATTTTGTTGTATTTTTGTGTAAAAGCCCCCCTAAAGAGGGGTGGTACAGGGTTGGTGCACCAGGGTGTGTTCAAAAAACTATTGGGGAAAAGTTATTACAGGTTGGTCATACATTTAACTCATCTACGGGCACCCTGATAAACTCGTATTTAGATCATACAAATAAGCACTCATTGTAGCCTTCTGATACACACTGGAACTCATTTTAAGACTAGCGGGCTTAAATCCTACAACTATGTACTCGCTGCAGTTCCCTGCTACTCAATGAATCTCATTTTAAGAAGAATGTACTTAGATTATGCAAATAGTCACTCATAACAGTTCTCTGATACACATAAGAAGTTGTTTTAAGGCAATCGTATTTAGTTTATGCAAATAGGCATTCATTGCAGTTCTCTGATACATACCGAAGCTTAGTAAAAGACGAGTATATTTATGTAATTCAAATAGGAATTGATATAATTGTATATCCATTCTTTTTGATATGCAATATAAGTAGGTCTTAATTATTGACTTAAGGTAAATAGCACCCCTACTAAGTACATCCAATTACTTATTATCACTTTGCTGACAGGTGTAATTAAAAAGGTTAATAAAAATAAATAAATAAAAACTCATTGCAGTTCTCTGATACACAGCGAAACTCGTTTTGAGGCGAGTGCACTTCGGTTAAGCAACCAGGTGCTCGTTGCACTGCTCTGATTCATGATATGCCACAAAATCATACCATATTACAGTTTTTTACCCATGATACAAGGTAAACTTTTCCCTACAATAAGAACAACATCAATAAAAATAACCTGCATTTTGATTTTGTACAACTTCTGAAAACTGTCAAAAAGAGGCCACTTCTACATTTACAGGAGAGAGATGAACAGTACTTACGCTGATTTGCTCTCTTTCATCTCCTTATTCTCTTGACAGTTTTAAGTGATCAGATGAGTAACAGTTCAGCTGATGAGGCTACCTTATTAGTTGCATTATGTTTCTTACTCAAAACTAACTGCTGCCAGGCCCACAATATCACTCGACTTCACGCACTCATTTATAACAAAATTCAAAACGTTGTTGTTGTTGTTGTTGTTTCAGAGTGTTTGTGTAAGCGAACTATGTCGATTGACATCACCGGCCCAGCAGCAACATAGTGCTGGGCTTGCACTGTGTTATTTTTCTTATAAAAAAAATTTATAATTTTTATAGTGGTGGTATTAGTAGATCAAGTTTAAGTGCTGCCAGATTGTCGGCTTTGCTGGCGTGGCTGCGGTTGTTCCGGCTGTGGATCGTTGGACAAACCGCCCAATCTGGAGCAAAAAAAAAATATACAAATACAAATAAACGCCAGCCTTTTAACAAACCCGAACCAAAATTCAAAATACATTGGAAGGCCAGAAAGTGAAATTAAAAACAAACAAAAAAACTTGCAAACATCTCTAAACAATTTTTTACATCGCTTAAAGTAACAGCCTTGGATTTTTATCTTCGCCTTGTTTGCTTTCTCATCAGGATGAAGCATTTTATTTGAAAATTTGATTGATATGTTTTTTTTTTATAAACTTTTTCTTAGGAAACGCGCACCCCCACCAGTGTCTACCATCATCATCGAGCTCCCCGCACTCCCGAAAGTTATTTCAATGTCCCCGAATCCATTGCATTATTAAATATCGTCAAATCGGAACGAATACAAAGTGCATTTCAATCGAATCGAAAAAATCATGCCAGCGTCTGGGAAATGGTCGCAGAAGTGCTCAACCGTTACAGTGCGCGCAAACGGTCGGCCAAACAGTGTTGCAATCGTTATGAGAATTTGAAAAAAATCTACACCCAACTGAAAAAGAATCCCGAACGACATGTGCGCCGCAATTGGCCCTACATGTTTCTGTTTAAAGAGATCGAAGAGCAAAGAGGAGAATGTTGGGGTTCGAACAGCAAACGCATGGCTTTAATAGCGAAAAATCAAAATGAATTGTCCTATTATCATCGCAGGCGACAGGCAGCTGAATTCGGGGCACTATTGGACAAACAGACACAGGCTGCTGTGGTGGCTCAACACAATCTGTTGCAAAGTTTGGCCGCTGTCCATTCCAATGACTCGAATAGTAATTGTAAGTTGGAACGCTTTCTGCCCAATCATTTTGTAGAGGCGCAGTTGGGTGGCGGCACCGATACCAGCACTACAAATGGCGGCAGTGCTGTTTTCGATGACACCTCGCCGCTGCCCTTGCAGACAGCGCGCAAAGAAGATTTAAATGATGTCAACGAGGGCCTAAACAATATTGCCTCAGTCGCTGCAGCGGCCACTGCTCATAATTTGCTGCAGGCCCATGTTAATGGTGTCAGTGCGTCAAGTGCCAACGAACTAAAAGAATCTCTGGCTCAGGAATATGAAAAAGACTGCAATGGTGCACTCAATCTACAGACCAGTGACAATAATGTCTCAATGAAGTAAGTGTTTTAGATTTCACAGAAATTGTATTACAATTTCAATAATACCAGTTTATTACATTCGCCCAGATCGGAACCCATGTCGGATGGTGAATTCAATCCAGACGATATACAGCTGATGCAAACAAACTACAATGGGTAAGTCGGTTACAAAAAGTGATTTTGGGGCATGAGGACCGTATTAGAAAAATTACAAAAAAAAAAAAAATTCTTCTCAAGCCTGAGCAAGTAAAATCCAACTGAAATATTCTTGCAAAGGAAAATCAGTTCATGAAACTTTTTCACTTACACATTTCTATTTTCTGTTAGTGTTTTCTTGAGCTACAGGTTTTTTTTTTTATTATTATTATATAAATTTTTTGGAACGAAGTTCCTTAACGCGGCTTGCTGGTAGTGGAAATTAGTAGAAATCGTCACGAAAGCGTGTGAGCTGTTTATATGTATTGGTGTACTGTCGAAAAGCAATTGTGTATGATTGGAGGTGTCTCCACTGACAGCAGCGGAGACACCTACCAATAAATATTAATTAGTTGGAAAACGTTCCAAAAATTTAAAGAATCATAAAATTTAAAAATTTAAAAAACAACACAAAATAAAACATACAGATTTCACCTTGTATTACATTCAAAGATGAAAAAAACGTAAGGAACTTCGTTCCTAACGGGGGTCCCCCGACCGCATTTCTTTTATGATTTCATTATGATTTTGGTCGAAAAATCGTCCACTTCGTCATAGAGACGATTATTTAGCGTTCTTGGGGAGTGTATCGCTCCATTCACAAATATAAAAACAGATTTGACATTGGCCACCTTTGGCAAAAATAAGAGCCATTTCTAATAGGGTGATTTCTTTTGGGCCATCTGTTATATACAGTAGGTTGTAATACAACTTGCTTACCTTTGTGTGGTGCGTAATGATACATATAAATAAAAAAAAAAGTAATAATTAGAGTGTTTGTTATAATTAAGAATTCAGACAGAAAATTTGCAACAACTTGAGTAGCTGAGTGGCATGAGTGTCGATCTAGAAACATGAGCCCCTGGGTTCAAGGACGGCTGCTGACCAGAAGTGTGGCGGCTTCGAAGCAGCTAGTTCTCCACCCTGCTAAAAATGTCATTGATATTTTCTTTGTCTTTTTTTAATTAATATCAATCACAAAAAGAACTTGATCCCAACAAACGTAATACAAAATAAATTTTTTATTCTGTGATTTATTTAATAGAATATATGTATGTAGGAGCTTTAAGTGTCCCACATTTTCCATTGGTTTTCTTAGTTTTATCATAAAGCAAATACTTTTGCTTAGTTTTAGCCCATAAAAACGGAAAGAAAATTACAAAAGTATCATTAGTTCTCATTAGTCATTAGCCAATGACGATTTTGCGATTTGTTGAAAAATCTTTGAGAATTTAATATTCAGTTATTTTGACCCACCCCTTTTTTTCTTTATATTTTATATATTTATTTGAGCTTAAGGTCTTTTGGAATTTGAGTAATTATTTTTGTCAATATTTCGCTCTCCTTCGGATAGCTTCTTCAGGACAGTATTAATTATTATTATTATTGTCCTGAAGAAGCTATCCGAAGGAGAGCGAAATATTGACAAAAATAATTACTCAAATTCCTTAAGCTCAAATAAATATATAAAAAGAAATGCGGTCGGGGGACCCCCGTTAGGAACGAAGTTCCTTACGTTTTTTTTTTTTCATCTTTGAATGTAATACAAGGTGAAATCTGTATGTTTTATTTTGTGTTGTTTTTGAAATTCTGAAATTTTGATTCTTTAAATTTTTGGAACCTTTTCCAACTAATTAATATTTATTGGTAGATGTCTCCGCTGCTGTCAGTGGAGACACCGCCAATCATACACAATTGCTTTTCGACAGTACACCAATACATATAAACAGCTCACACGCTTTCGTGACGATTTCTACTAATTTCCACAACCAGCAAGCCGCGTTAAGGAACTTCGTTCCAAAATATAAATCTTTGAGAATTTTAAAATGTGGCAGTGCATTAATATTTGGTTCTATTCAACCCTTTTCTATTTAATATTAGTATTTACTTGAGCTAAAGGTCCTTTGTTACATATTTCTTCCATTTTTCTTCGTATTAAGGTCTCAAAACTTCTACTCCAACAACATGGATCACAATATTTTACATCCCGATGTGATTGTTGACACAGATAATCTGTCCGATTGCAGCAGCGGTGGTGGCGGCGGTGGCTCCGTTAAATGTAAACGAAAATTGTCCACCTCCACCGATGGCGACAGCACGAACTATGAATTAATAGAATACTTAAAGAGGCGTGAGAAACGAGATGAAGAATTACTGAGACGGCTGGATGCTCGCGAAGAGAGACTGGTAAGTTTGCTGGAACGAACAGTGGTGGCCATAGAGGCTTTAGTGCAACACAAATGTTTGCATCAAACAATAGTGCAGCATAAAACAAGTTTGCCAGATGATGTGGCAAAGATGTGCAATGGAAGTGCTACACATTTTGAGGCTACAGTTGCCGATTCGGCCGAACCAGCAGCTGCAACATCTGTTGCTTCTTCAGATGCAACAAAAGAAACCAGTGAAAAAACAAAAAATTAAATACTTGATTTTATAAAAATTAAATTCGTTGCAATTGAAAATTTCTATCGAAAACTTGCGCACAAACACAATGAAACAAGTCACACTAATAATGCCAAAAAAGAATCAGTGCAAGATTTTGGTTTAGTTTAAGTCTTTGAGATCGCAAGATCACACAAGGCAATTTTAGTTGGGCAATTTTTAAACTTGTCGAAGTATTCGGTGAGGGGTGTGAGACGGGAAAAGTAATTGCTTGTGTTCGACGATTTTGTTTTGATTTTTTCGTTGGCTAATATTTTCCATATCTTTTTATTCTCTATTTCGGCACTATAGAAACTGAGGTCACAATATTAATGGTAAATAAATAAAGCAAAAAGTGCTCATGTGAAACTATTTAAATGTATGCGGGTGCATGCAGTATATTTAATAAAAATTTTGTATATTATTGTTGTTTTTCGTAACGTAAAATAAAAACAAACGTCAAATTGCCTGAAAATTAAAGCTAAAATTGTGCTGAGTGGACAAGAAAGCCAGTTCGAGAGAGAATTGCCCGAGAATTACACTACTAAAATTGCCCTTTGTGGTCTAGGACAAACTAGTAAATCACTGCATGATACAACTAACAAGGTAGCCTCGTCAGCTAAACCGTTAATCAACTGACTACTTTAGGTTGTCAAGAGATTGCAGAGATGAAAGGCAGCCAAAACGAGATAGCTAATCCGCGTAAGCTCAGCGCATCTCTCTTCTGCAAATGTAGAAGTGGCGTCTTTTTGACAGTTTGTAGAAGTTGTACAAAAACAAAATGCATGTTATTTTTATTGAAGTTGTTCTTATTGTAGCGAAAAGGCTACCTTGTTAGTTGTATCATGAATCACTGAATCAGTGAACCACATTTAAGCGAAGAAAATTTACCGTCTAATTCATAAAAATTATAACAGGTTTATAAAGCTCTTATTTGACAGATGTTCCATACAAATATGTCAAATAACAGTCTTATAAGCCTGTTATAATTTTTATGAATTAGACGGTTAGCGTTTAAACTTCAGTCATCAAACAGTGACATTTTTTTGCAACGTTGACAAATTTCTATTTCTAAAAACAATCAATAATAAATGATTCACTGATTTACTACAGTCAAGTTTAAACTGGAATTGGATCACAAAATAGTTTTGTCAAACTCCAACTGATTTTTTGGTCATAACTATCGGTTTTTCGAAAACGCACCTAAATTTTGTTGACTACAAATTTCCATATTTTGTTATTGTTTTGAATATATGTATGTATGTAAATGCAAGAATGAAAATGTGTGTATGGTTTAGAAACAGAAAATTTGTTATTGATTTTATGCAAAATGTCAAAATTTTATTTTTTTAATATTTAAAACCATCATTTCAAATTCGAAAATCCCCTGCAAAAGTTTCTTAAAACAATTTTCTATTCAACTATCAAATCTGTATGTCTTAATTTTTATTAAGAATAAATTTATATCCAGTTTATTTCCAGTTTATTTCAACTCAACAAACATAAAATAATTGATAACGAATTCAGTGTGAGTTGTCCCAATACAATAAATGTTCAAGGCTAACGAAACCAAAAAATTAAATTAAAAAAAAAAAAAAATACTCAAAATGTTTTGAAAAATATTACCAAAGATTTAAGTGTTTCTAAGAGATTTTTTATATATACATATATATATACAACTAAACGAGCAAACTCATTTTTATGTTAGAATTTTAGCTGTAATTTAACCACCAAAAAACGGAGAAAAACTCTAAAGCAATCAAACTGTGTGCCAAAAATTTACTTAATTATTTTAAGTTTCTTAATTTTACTCTTTTTTTTAATTTTAACTATAATTATAACTCCTTAAAATCTCTCGAATGTGTTGTTTTGTAATGTGAAATACATAATTTAAGTTTCAAATACTCCTTACATGTAAGTGCCTTGAAAACGCAATTATTTAGTTATTTATAATAATGAAGAAAAAAAAAAACAAAAACAAGAAAACTTAACAACGCAAGCCAATCAAATAAAGTTTTAATATCCTTCTTTTCTAAAAAAAAAAAAAAAAACAAAATGTATAACATTTCTTTTTTGAGAAAAATTTATCACAAGGCCCATGGTAAAATGAAGATTGTCGCTAGAGTCAAAGAATTAGCTGTAACTTCCACAGTTTTGGAGATATCAAAAAGGTTGTTGCAGCTTTGCATAGGGAGCTACAATTCCTTTGCAACGATGCCACAATCAATCGATTCTGAAGAGGTTGACATTTTTGAGAAAAATTTATCACAAGGCTTATAGCCCATGGTAAAATGAAGATTGTCGCTAGAGTCAAAGAATTAGCTGTAACTTTAAAAAAGGTTGTTGCAGTTTTGCATAGGGAACTACAATTCCTTTCCAACGATGCCACAGTCAATCACAAGGCCATAAAGTTGCTAATGGCGAATTGCAATTTTTAGCATATGGTAAAGAAATGGTGTTAATTCATGGTAAATTTCAACTAAATTAAATCAACATAATTTATTTGTCAAAAACAGTTTTGTGCACTACATCTAAGTTATACAAACTAAATAATATTACATTTAAGCTTTTCTTTTTCCTTTGTATCCAGCATTGATCAAGTTCTTTTTAGTTTTTGTGATTTTAGTTTTAATCAACAATTTCAAACGATTGCGAACTTCTTCGTAGTTTTGATTTATAGCAGCATCTTCTGATTTCCTATAGATGAAGAATTTGGCACCCTCTATAAATATTTATTTTCATTTAATTATTTTGGTTTTTGAACAAGAAATGCGAAAAACAATAAATTAAAAGAAATTGCTTATCTACCTTTTAAACGTGTATCATTTTTGGGTATGAAAAAAGTTTCCATTTGTAATTTTTTATTTTTCGTTGAGTTTTTAGTTTTCTTTTCGTTTTTAATGGATTTCTTGGAGCCGGCAATTTCTGGTTCCTGCAACAGTTCTTCCTCGTTTTCAGAGCCTGAGGAAGAATCATAGTTAAATGGATTGACCGTTAACGATTTATTGCTGTTTAATAAGATTTTTTCCTGGCCCAATTGCTTCAGCTGCTCGTCACGTTGTTCCAGTTGGTCGGCGCGACCAAACATGTTTAATAAACTAAAACCCTCTCCTCGACTGCGTAACGTCTGTTGCAGTGTATCGGATACAACATAAAAAACCTCTTTTGAAACTTCTGCTGGCTGAGAAGCATTATCATTAGTTTTGTTTTCCTTTTGCTTCGGCTTTTTTATTTGACGTTCTTCCATGCTGCGTTCAAATTTTTGATGGTCATCTTTCGATGGATCATAACGTAACATTTTCTTATTTTGTTTTAATTTGTCTGCACTTTTTACTGTGTCCAACTTTCTACCCACAACTTGTTCCAAAATATTCATTTGCCATTGGCGTTCAGTTTCTGGTTCATCGTCGTTGGCGCAAGATTTCTCATGTTCCTCATTATCTTCTTCTTCGTCCACAAATTTGGCATCGATACGGAAACGTGGATCCAAGCTTTGTTTCGCTTGCATTTGTGCCAACTTTTCACCCTTTTTACCCGTAACAGCACTATTAAAACCTTTATATTCATCCTCACTTTCACCATCAGATCCAAAAATATTCGTTTTTGATTTTTTCAAATTGTCATCTTCCGGTTCACTCCCAGAAGCATCGCTGAATTTTATTTTATTTCCTAATTTGGTGTTCTAAAAAGAGGTGGGAGCAATATGTAAAAAATATAACGATATGACATTTAAAATTTACTTCTACACACCTCTCCTTTTAGGGCGTGTTGTATAACTGTTTTGTTCTGTTCGTATTGAGTTTTCATTTTATTCAACGATTCCTTACGTTTTTGTTCGGCACTGCTTGATTTCTTGTCCATTTGCTTTTTCTTTTTATGTTTTGTTTCAATAACATGAATGGGTTCCACATCCAAATTTTGTATAACAATTTTGCCATTATGCATAGAACTAGCAGCACGCTTTTTGCTAATCATTAACTCGGGAGCCACATCATCATCATCCAGTTCAGCATCAACATCGAAAGTTTTACGTTTATTTTCTTGGGGCAATTTAAGAAAATCGGACTGCTGCTCATACGGTGTTTCAGTTTGTGGAATGGCTGCACCCACATTCGATTGTGCTTCCTCTCTTTCACGTTTCAAACGTTCCAAAAAAGATTCCTTGGCCAAGGAAACCCTAATTTTTTGTCCATGAATCTTCTGCCAATTCAAGTCATTTAGACCTTAAACAAGACAAAAACACAATATAAATTTCAATTGCAAACATCCACCTGTATATATACATATATTTTTTTGGCTTACAATATTGTGCCTCCTGGGCTCCTATATTAAGAGTAACAAAAGCTAATATTTTAATATCATCCGGATCAACAAGATTCTCTTTCGTTTTCAATTGAATATTGCTAACACGGCCATAATCTTGAAATAAACGCTCCAAATCTGCTTCAGTTGTATTTGTTGGCAAATCTGCCACAAAAAACCTTGACGATTCCATTTAATCAATGAATTAAAAACAATTCTAAAAATTAAAGCGTTCTTGATTTTTCAGATGAAAAATGCACGTGCATAACCAAGGCAGCTTGATACCAGGTAATCGCATAACTACAACAAACACAACAACAACAAACACCGCATGTATTTTGTTGGTAGAAAAACTGTTTATCTGTCATCCGTTTGTTCGCGTATGTGTGTTAGTGTTGTGTATTTTGACAGATAAACAGACCAAAAGCAGTAGTCAGCTGGGCTTGTAAGGCTACCTGATATTAAGCTGCCTTGTGCATAACTACAAAAAAACTATTTTGTTTGCAAAATTTAACAGCTGCGTTCAGTGTTGCCAGCCTGTGTTTAATTACTAACACAAGGACCTGAAAAAACGCTTAACACAGTTGGATAGATGTTTAGTACTTTTTAAAGATTTGAATTTTAAGAGGAAAAAATCTGCAATCTGGTACTTTTTCAATTGCAATTATCTAGAAAACGAAAAGGAACAGGAAAAAAGTAAAAACTAAATATTAACCCCGATAAAACATGCTGTAATGAATTTAATTTCCTAAATTTTGACATCAAGGGATAATACAAGTAGCATAAAAATTCAAAGAGAGCATATATGTCTACTAAAAATAATTGGAGAGATGTCATTGAAGTAATCATTAATTGAAAGATTTGCGAAATTGGATAAGAAGTGGGTGTGACATCATCAAAGTACTGGGTTTGCAAAGCACACCGAGTTATCGCTAGTACACTTATAAAAAAAAAGATATTCAGCTCTAGAAAATTATAATATATATTTATTTTATCAGTCTTTCAGTAGAATTACGTCTTTAGGACCAAAATAAGCCTCAGTGGCTTCGAAAGATAAATTAATAAAAAAAATAAATGACTTATTGACAAATAGGGAATTGACTTTTAATTTATTTGCAAAAAAAGACTAATTTTAGTTTGTAGGGGGAAACTTTTTAAATAAGGAGCCAGGCTTTGAAAGAAATGAGTTTTATAGGTTTGTAGAGAAGGTCGTGGACTTCCCAAAACTGAAGTGAAAGTCTGCCGGAGGCTTTTAGTTTATTAATAATTTGATGTAGAAGTTGCGGAAATTACTAAGAAAAATATGAAAATGTTGGTGAAACAGCGCTGCCAGAGGAAAGTTTTTGCACAGAACATAAAATACCATTATATTAAAGCCGACCCGTTTGTAGTCTTAAATAAAATGGTGCACAAATATATGAGTTTAATAAAATTTAAAGAAAATTGTTTCATTGAAATTAGCAGTCAAATCACATTCAATGTAGTTTTTCTTTATGTCTTTGATGTTTTCTTTGTCTAATTTATTTATTTATTTTATTTATTTATTTCAAATTATGCACAGTTTACAATCGAGCCTTATTATTACAGCCTTATTTGATTGTTTAGACTACAATATTTTAAATATAGAGTTATGTATGTATTTATATTACTAAAAATGAATACAAGAGATATAAAGAAGAGGGAAGGGGAAGAAAGAAAGGAAAGACAAGGTACAATGTTTAATAGACATAATAACATGGGTCAGTGATCGGTACTAGTTGTAAAATGACTTAATAATTTGTTCTTAAAAGTTGATATCGAGGGGGTAAACACCTTAAGATCCCTTGGAAGCCTGTTCCAAGTCCTTGCCACTCTGACTAAAAACGATCTTTCATACAAAGCACACGAAATTCGTGGTAGTACAACGCACACTTTAAAAAAAAAAAAAAAATAATAATTTAATTAATATCAATCACAAAGATAATATAGAAAGAACTTGAGCCTGATAAACTTAATACAGAAATAGTTTTTCATTATCACCAATTATACTAAAAAGCCGACCCACAGTAATTAGCATGAGTATTGAAAGGTTAAAGATATTATTGCCATTAGTATCGAGCCAAAAATACAACTATGTTAAAATAACAGCTCTGTCCAGAGAAAAAAACATTTCGTCAAGTTAAATTTCTTGCAACTCGTCAAAATTTACACCGTTCTTCGTTAAATTGCTTTTTATTTTATTTCGCTGAGAAAAAGTGACGAATTAGTTTTTCGATTGATACCAATTTTCACAAATTGTGTGATTTTATTAAAGCGAAAAGAAAACCAACAAAATTGTAAATTTCATAGAAGTTGACCAAATAAATTAGCAGCAACATAAAATAATTTAAATAAAAAAAAGTGAAAATAGATTAAAAACAAAATGGCAGAAGGTGGTAACCGCAGAATTTTAGTAAATGTTAAAACACCAAAAGATAAAAAAGTAATTGAAGTCGATGAAGATTCTGGAATTAAGGACGTAAGTTTATTGAAAGCATAAAAATATGTCATGAAATTATGGTTGATATAGAAAAATATGTTGAAACAACAGAAAGACACGTTGAATTTTTTGCATTAAAACTTCTGGGAGGGGTGAAGTAAAATGGTATTGTGCGGCGTGTGTGAAAATGATTGTTTTCAAAGGCGGTGGTAGTGATGGCAAAACACGGTGGCGGTAAACATGAATACTCTGTTATGCCTATAGGTACAGTGCAACTTGTAGTAGGCATTAGTCTGTGGTCACTGCCGCAAGCGAGTAAAAAAACATATGATGTGTTTTTTTCTACAACAACTAATAGGAAAAAAAGAGGCAATGAATGAGAATGAAAAATAAATCAATAAGAAATAATAATAAAAAAAAAAATCAATATCTAATCATCTTAAAGCGAGTGGTTCTAATGAAATATTTCGTTTAAATTTTGCAGTTTAAGGCCTTGGTGGCTGAAAAGTTTGAAGCCGAACCCGAACAATTAGTGTTAATTTTTGCCGGAAAAATCATGAAAGATACAGACACCCTACATACACACAATATTAAAGACGGTTTAACTGTTCATTTGGTTATCAAGGCAAAAACTCGTTCCAATGAGACAGCCCAGCGGCCACCAGCTGATGTCAGGCAAACTCCTTTCGGTCTAAATACCATGGGTGGTCTGTCAGGCTTAGAAGCTTTGGGTGCCGGATCTGGTACTTTCATGGACCTACAGGCCCGCATGCAAAATGAGCTACTTAACAATGGTGACATGCTGCGTACACTGCTGGATAATCCCTTGGTCCAGCAAATGATGAACAATCCCGATGTAATGCGTCAGTTAATTACCTCAAATCCTCAAATGCAGGATTTAATGCAGCGCAATCCGGAAATTTCTCATATGTTGAACAATCCTGAATTGTTACGTCAGACTATGGAGTTGGCACGTAATCCATCAATGCTGCAAGAACTAATGCGTTCCCATGATCGTGCATTATCCAATTTGGAATCTGTGCCAGGTGGTTACAATGCCTTGCAGCGTATTTATCGTGATATTCAAGAACCCATGATGAATGCTGCAACTGAATCCATGTCGCGAAATCCATTTGCTGGCCTCGTAGATAATGGAGGAGGTGAGTGTTTGGGTATTTTAAATTTATCAGTAATATCTAGTTCTAGTGAAGCACAGTGTAACTATTTTAATTTTCATTGTTTTAAATGAAAAGCAAACTCTTAACTCCTTTAACTCCATAAATTAAAATAGTATACTTATATTTTTCAGGCTCCAATCCTCAAATGGGCACCGAAAATCGTGAACCATTACCAAATCCTTGGGGAGGACGCGGCAATGCTACTGGTACTGGCACTGGCACTGGCTCAACAAACCCTGATTTACCACCTCGTGGAATCCTCAACACCCCCACTATGCAAAGTCTAATGCAACAAATGGCAGAAAATCCTTCGCTAATGCAAAATCTTTTAAATGCTCCCTACACGCGTTCGATGTTTGAGGCTATGAATCAGGATCCTGACATGGCTGCTCGCATGGTTAACACCAGTCCATTGCTGTCTAACAATCCACAATTGCAAGAGCAAGTGCGAAATATGATGCCACAATTTCTATCTCAATTGCAAAACCCCGAGGTATTGAATTTGCTAACTAATCCTGAAGGCATAAATGCCATAATGCAAATACAACAAGGCATGGAGCAATTAAGATCTGCCGCTCCCGGCTTGGTGGGCTCACTGGGAGTGCCCCCACCACCACCCGGCAATACCAACACCGATACAAACACCACAAATACTACAACTAATACATCGGCCGATAGCAATCCTACAGTAGCACCTGGAGGTGGTCCAAATGCTCAATTGTTTAATGATTTCATGACACGCATGTTAAACGGTATGTCCACAACGGCCGACAACACCCAACCACCAGAAGTACGCTATCAATCACAACTGGAGCAGCTGTCTGCCATGGGATTTGGCAATCGTGAAGCCAATTTACAAGGTAATTAATTTAAAAATCAATATAGTTCGGCTATAAAGGTAAAATTAATGCCTAAAAATCGCCGGCGTAAGTTTTAAAGCGTTACCATTATTGATACAATAACACAAAAATCAATTGGTTGTTCGTGACATAATATAACATATGTATGTATATTCCGATCAACAGAATAGCGCAGTGATAAAATTGAAATTTGATCGATAAGAATAAATATAGACAGGTGGTGGGATGGCTAAACGGTACTGCTTGAAAACAGTATACAATTAGTCATGGTGGACGTGACACAGCCATGACATGTTCGCAATGTTTACCTGCGTTTTCAACTTTATTTTTGTTGTCTTCTTTAAAAATGCTCATCACTTCAGTTTTATCACAAATAAATCTTTCTCAATTTTGTTGAAATTAATTAAGGCTGTGATATACTATCCTGAATCGTACGATTCACTGAAAATTACTAGCTAAATTTGATAGAATTCTGTACTACTTTAAAAAAAAAATCGCATCAAAACGGCGCCACACTATCATGCTTTTGTAAACTACTTCGAAAAGCCAACTCTGATCGCATAGAAACAGATAGTTTTTGACATTTTTTCAAAAGATTAGCAAATCGGACAGAATTGTCCAAAAGTCTTCCACACACATACACTTTTAGTCCAGACAATCACACTTTTTGGACACAGTAGGATAATGAATCACAGCCTTTAAGGTCATAATTATGTAATTCACTATACAACGCCTGAATTTATATGATCAGCACTCCGACACATCCGCGAGCCCATGTAGTTCCGCTCTGTCTAAGTAACTTGCTCTTTTGCTAGAGAGAGAGAGAGAGAGACATCGGCAGAGGAAGTGTTCGACACTCTCCTCCTCCTCTTCATCTCTGTAGCCTCTACAGAAGTCATTTTATGGAAGATTTAGTCTTGTCGCATGTACTCTGATGTGACAGTGACAAATAAGAGAAGGTACTGATTTATCAAATCATAAAAACAAATTTAATTTAAAACATAATTTCCTTACAACAAACCCTATTTCTCATATATACTATAGTATGGAACCCTTGATTCGCAGAGTCATACTTTTTTTCGCTTTTTGTACTTTTCGCAGTCTCGTACTTTTGTAAACCTAATTTATACAATTTAACTTTTTATTTTCTACAGAAATTTTATTGCGTTCCTTAGACTTCTTTCTATTGGAAACTAACTCTTTTTTATAATTTTCTTTTTTAATTTCAGCTCTTATTGCAACTTTTGGTGACATCAATGCGGCAGTTGAGCGATTGTTATCGTTAAATCAATTATCTTTAAGTTAACATACCTAAACCCCCTACGTCATGTGTGTGTGTTTTTTTTTTCTTTCTTTTACTTCTTATTTTATAAATATAAACTAACTATATAATCCAATATACATTTATTAAAAACAAAAAACAACAAAAAATTGTCAGCAAAGAAATAAAAGATCTGGATTGAGGTAAAAACTTTAAATGTTTGTTAAAAACAACAAAAAAAAATATATAAATAAAATAAATGTTCATTGTATACCTTGTGTACATGAACTTAATTTAGAAGTAAAAAAAAAAAAAAATAAATAAAATTTGGAGTTTTGGAACAAGTTGGAACTGTGCTTCGTGTGTTTGTGTTTGTGCTTCGTTGTTCTTTATGGATTTTAAAAACAATACAAACAGTTTTCTTTTTCATTTAAGGTAAATTCCCTCATTTGTTTCGAACAATATTTATGTCTGTGAAATTTATTTTTTCTTTATCCAAAAGAGAGTACGCCAAACAGCCTACAAAAAATAATTTGTTTGTACAAAAATTTTGTTCGGAACAAATGGGTAAATTCAGCCTTAGTTTTGGGTTTAGTTTTGTATGTGTGTGTGTTTTTTTGTTTATTTACTATTAATGCCGTTTTCTTTTCTGTAAAAAAGTGTGCACTTTTTCTTTTGGAATGGCCTAGCGCCATATAAATACAAAAAGGAAACGTTGTAAAAATTATGAATAAGCGCAAACAATTAATAAAAAATTGCTCGTCTACATTTTTTATGCAAAATAATATTGAAAATATTACACTCAGTGTAGAAAAGAAAACGGCATAAGTCTTAACCATGATAAGAAGGTTTTGATTTTTTTTTCTTAGCCATACAACTAGAACAACAACTACATACTACTTTATAATAAAAACAAAAGAAAAATTTTCTATGCTTTCTACTCCCCTCAAATTGCAAATAACCATTTCCAAATTATTTAGTATTTTATTCCAAATGAAACGTATCGCTACTTTAACTTTAAAGTAAAAAAAAAAAAAAAAAACAAAATCCTATCACCACCAATCCTATTGAGAGAAAAAGGCATTATTTTAATTCGAAATTAAAAAATCACGTCATTGAAAAGAAAACGGAAAACATCATACATATTTTTATTATTAAATTTTCTTATTTTTTAAGAACATGAAATAAAAATTGTAACATATAAAAATGTTAATATGCAATGATTACGAAAATAAAACAAAATAGAACAGCAAAATTTATGTTTGACATTTTTTCTCAATTTGTTTACATTTTACGTACAATTATTCTTTGAAAATAAATTTATCTAAAACAATTACCAAGCTGGATTGTAGAGTACAGAAACCACAATAATTTATTAAACCAAGCAATAAAAAAATAAATCAATAGAAACAGAACGAAACAATTAATGGTACCTATCTCACGTACGCTGCTTAAAATAAAGAAATAAATTAAATAAATAGTTTGTTCTTTATTTAAAAATTTGTTAAGCAATGTTTTCTTTTTTGAATATGAACAAATTTTTGTAAAAAAAAAAAACGCATCCTCTACTTTCTTATAGATCATTATTTTGGGCAAATATACACATATGAACAACTACAAATGCCTATACATTGCAACGAAACAGCAGGCAAAAAAATTAAATGTTGCAAGAGCATTTTTAGGTTATGCTTGCTCAACCATCAAATGTAACATTTAGCACAAACATATACATATTAATTGTTTGCGGAAAAACAATAAATAACAGAAAAAGAATTAAAAACATTAAATTTCTCGGGAGTACATTTGTAAAGTTATGTTTGCCCAGCGAGCAAATGTCACATTTAAAACAAACTTACATATATTTGTTCTTGCGAATTTTTTTTTTTTTTTAAGATTAATTAATTGTTCGCAGAGCAACATGAAGCAACAGAAAAATCGTAAAAATATCAAAATTCACATTATTTAAGGTTATGTTTGCTCAGCGAGCAAATGTCACAGGTAATTAATTGTTCGCAGAGCAACAAGAAATAACAGGAAAAGAAGTAAAAACATTAAATTTCACAGGAGCAAATTTTGTAAGTTCAAATAATTGAATTGAACCATTTTTAAATTATTTTTATTATTAAATTAAAACGGTGAGTTTTGCTTCGACAGGAAAAATTGTGTGTGAAAAATTTGATTTCAATTGTATGGGAGGTGGGCGATGGGCGTGGCTGATATTGATCAAATTTCTCTCGCATGTGTTTGATATTCTCGAAGGAGTATGTATACCAAACGGAGGCTTTTGTTTCGATAGGAAAAATTTTATGCGAAAAATTTGGTTTGGATTATATGGGAGGTGGGCAATGGGCGTGGCTGCTGTAGCTAAAAATTATTTATTTGCTTAATTTAGTCAATATAATACTAGGTACCAATTTTCAGTGATCTGCGGCAGCTCATAATTTTTGCACAAAATTGTATAAAGTCATCCATCCCACAGTGCGGGCACATTCACACAGGTATAATTTTTTTTATTATTTATTTGCTTCATTTATTTAGTATAATCCCAGATACCAATTTTCAATAATCCGCTACAACTCATTAAATTTCTTGCACAAATTTATATGAAACCATCCATTCCACAGTGCGGTCACATTCACACAGGCATACGTTTTATAAAATATGTCTACTTCCTCAAAGTTATTGGGTGTATTGTGTTCTTGCAACTTATACTTGCCTAGCATATTTATTATTATCATGCGAAACGCAATAGATATGAACACTTTTTCAATTTAGAAATACTCATTTAAACGTTCATTAAAGCATCAATTGTTTCAGCAAATTCACACAAACTCCTCTTCAGTACGAATATGAGCGTGTGCACATGCATAGATATACAAATGTATATTATATTTATGTGGCTTCAAAAAAGAAAAAGTAAATTCGTTAATAATTGGCATAAGAAAAAAATCGAATACGAAAGAGCAACCCAAGTTGAAAAAAGCAAAACATTTTCAAATAATGCACTTGCGGCACGAGAATTTGTTTTCATCTGTATTAATAATATTCTTTAGATACAGTTTGTTGTTATGTGGATTGCTGGCGGTAGATACTCGAAAGTAACTTGTATCGTGTGCCAATACCGAATGAAGAAAAACTCTCATTAGGCTATTAATATCAACCGAAAAAACACAAACTCATATTAAATAACTTTAACGAGTTTTGAGGTTCTTTTATGGAGCTAAAAAATAAACGGTCTGAAAGCCAATACACACATCACGAACAAAAGTTTATTTTAACGTCTTGCTGCTCTACTAGAATCTACAGAGAGTGTGGAATGTCGAATTTCTACAATAAAAGCAACTCGAGAGAAGCATCACTATGTGAACAAGATTGTTCGTACGATCAACCAAACAGCTAATGAAATGTATCGAATTGGTTTTTTTTCTTCGATGATTGTGCAGAGGCTCAAAGGAATGTGTTCTTTTTTATGGAAAATGAACAAACCGAAATTAGTTATTGGAAGGTATGTACATTTAATACCATGTTCATACATGCGCCTTTATTGAGATAATCGCAATAAAGTCCATTATTGATCTCAATATTCCATACAAAAAGTCAATAAAGTTATTGCTTAATAAACTCAAAATTGCTTTGAGTATTGAGAAAAAGATGAAACACAACACTGTAAAAGATGTGTTTAATAAGCAAAAATATACAATGCGAGATAAATGTCAACAAAAGCAAACAAAACAAAATAATAAAAAATAAAAATAAAAACATAAAAATTTTTAAACATTGCAGCATTTCCAAATTTTTATTTCTCTTTCTTTTTATTATTGCCGCTTTGCAGTCATAACATGAACGCACTACTTGTACAAGTTCCATATTTTTATTGTACAACACTAAAATCTTTTTAATAAAAGGCAGTTTTTCTTCCATTTTTCTTATTTGAAAATATTTTTCACTTTTTCTTTCTCACTACCAAAACAAAAAAACAACAACTTTTTTCCAGCTGTCAATTAGTAAATTGAGTTAGCGCAATATTTGTATGTATGAACGCAAAAAATATTATGTCAATAAACTGAATATTATCTCAATTAGAAATGCATGTATGAACAAGGTATACAGCTGCGCTAAATCTGAGTCACCGAGCTTAGACTTTTTACCAGTATTCACCCACTTGGGGACCAACTTATGAAAAATTTTGCGCTCTAAATGTTGAAATTTATAGCCTTTAGTGCTTCAGGACTTGAAACTAACTTCGGATAATTAATCAAGAGACCATGGATAGGGGGAGCTTTCACGAGTTTTTCCCTATTTTACGTCCTAAATATTGAAATTTTCCAAAAAATTTAATAAACGTGCCTATGATGAAATGGACGATTATTTCGTCCACTTGCTTTATTTGTGTACCTTAATTAGCAGTACCAGCCATAACAATCATTTCAAAAAGTCCGCTAATAGAGTTCACTTATGGTCAATTTTTATATTTAAATGTGAAATTAGTAAATTTTTATTTAAATTTAAGATGTATTTAAATGCAGTGTCAGCTTTGTAAGTTGTCGCATTTAATTACATCAAATGTATGGTAGCACCTTTTTATTTCCAAATTTTATGGACATTTTTCCATACAACAGCTGTTTTTTATTGGTCGAGAAAAATTATTTTTAATGAAAATAATTAATTTATGGCTGGCGATGAAAAACTTTCTTAAATAAAACCGTTTAATGACGATGTTATTAGTATTTCATGTTAAGACGTTGTGTTTCACAATATTAACAGTTTTTTTTTTTTTTTTTTTTTTTTTTTGGAGATGCTGCTTGAGGCAAAATCTCATACATGCGTCTGTGGCTGTGTGCTTTGTTTACTTTTGAAAGACATCAGCAACAAGAAACATTAAAAACCACATGGTTACCCCCGATTTTTGACTTGGGATTTAAATACAAAATTAGTAAATTTTCCTTAAAATTTAAGTTGGATTTAAAATAGCTTTCTGTTTTACAGTCTAAAATTATTTTTGGTAATTAATTGTAATAAAAGTACTTCAGCACAATGTAAGTGTCAAAAAATTATCGATAACTCAATAAAAAACAGCTGTTTAAACAAATTTGGAAGCAAGTGAAATTGTGAAAAGCTTAGAAAATAATAAATTGTTTTGTAAAAATTATTAAAATGAGTAGCAAAAGTGATAAAAGGACTCCCAATTTCACTGCCACAGAAGTTGATTACCTTCTGGAAATAATAAAAAATCAAATTATGAAACAAACAAAAAACATGTGCAATTTTCTTAATTTGCAGAACAAAACCAAACTGTCAAAATCATATGGCAGTACGAAAAACTTAAATCGATTTTAAATGGGCACGGCAGGCCGTTTAAGTTTGATTTAAATAGCAACTGTTTGACTCAATTTTGTATTTAAATCAAATTTAAATTGAAATGGCATTTAAATTCCAAGTCTTAATCTGCAAAACATAAATGACCTTTAAATGGCCAGAGTTGTTCATTTAAGTTGCAATCAAATAAGTGCTGAAGAAATAAATTTTGTGCTTAAATACAAATTAAAACTAAATTGGCATTTGATTATCAACTCAAAAATTGGCGATTATTATTTCATGTGAAATTTAAAGAATCTGTTAAAAAAAAGCGAAAATTTCAAAAAGACAAAAATCCTTTACACCCTGGCATTTGGGCCAAACAATTTTAACAATTAAATGTGACTGTCAGTCTGTTAATCAGCCGTATAATAATAAAAAAAACCAGCCAGACAAATATATTTTGTATCGAACTCGAGCAGGCTTGCAACAACAGTGAACGCAAAATACAATGTACATGTATGTGTGCGTTTGTTCGCCGTTGCCGCCGGTGTCCATTCACCAGCCCAACTCAAGCAACCACCAAAACAAGTAGTAGAACCGGAGCCAAACAATTTCGGTTACAAACAAATTCAGTCATGTTGGAAACGCGATCGTGAATAAGTCTTTTAAAAGTTTGAAAAAAGCGACGGGCGCGCACAAATTGGCGGAAAGTGTGTGTGTGTGTGTGTGTGTGCAAAAAAAAAAGGCAAATAACAGATTCAAAAAAGTGGTTTTGAAAATATAAAATTTTGTGGCCCAAACAAGAGTATAGAGCAGCGAGGAGTTGAACAATTTGTTAAACTACATACACATTCCACTCCTCTAAAGCGAAAATTCAAAGGCTCCTCATAAACCAAAAGCCAATTGGCTTGTACATAGTTGTGTGTATAGAAAAACAGAAAATAAATAAATAAAACAAAAATAATAACTGATAAATGTTATTAAAGAGTTAATAAAGTGGAAAATATGGAAAATTATTTTGGTACGTGTTTCAATTTGCGAAAATTTCATTATTGTTTGTGTGTAAACAATTTCTAGTTGTTGAGCAACCGAAACAGAAATTGCTGATCTTTTTTTCTGGTTTCTTTTTACATACCTACATATGTATGTATGTATGTAGCTACAATACATATTTCAGATAGATACACACCAATACATACCTACATACATATTAAAAAGCACTTTACATCTCATATGCCCACATCCAAATTTGGGTGTAAAATAAAATTCCTGAGGCATGCAATTTTTCGTTTAAACTTTTTGCTCGCTCATTCACTTGAACTCAGTTCAAGGAATTGCGCGTTTCTTTTTAAAATACGATAACTGAATGAAAAATTCAGTTTAAAACATATTGGATTACAGATCATAAACAATAAAACGAGAATTTCTGGCAAACTGAGGTAAGTTTTTGTTACAAAATAAAATGGGTAACACTTGTTTAGGGCAACCGAAAAATTAGGGCGTAATGAATGTCTAGCTAATTTACTCGATTTTTCAATTACAGATTTTTACACATTTTTTTTCATACAAATTTTTTACATAAACTAATTATTAATTATTATGGCTTGTGAGCCTGGGTACCTGTGAACATTCTTAATGATATTCTTTAAGCGCCATCAGGTATTTTAAATTGTTTGTTAAATTTGCATCCTTTTGATGATGTCCATGAAAAAAGTGTAATGATTTTCTAGAAGAATTGCTAGACAGAATTCTGTGAAAAGCAATGAATTTTTGTTTGCAAATGCCCACCACAAGGATTTAATTTATATGTACATATGTACATACCTGTAGCAATACATCCACACACACACACACAAACACACACCCAGTTCTTTGAATTGCACAGCAAGTGCCACAACAATTCTTTTAGGTGTTCGCTAAAATCTTGGCTGCCAACCAGCGTGACCGTTGTGAAATTTCAAAAAGTAGCATATAATAAAAGGGGATTTTTTTAAAAGAGCCCACGATTTACAGAACAATAATCCCAGGTAAAAGGCGATTTTAAATTTATGAAAAATCTCATACAAACAATGTGCTGTATACACATACATATTTACATATGTACATGTAACAGGTGGGCCAAAAGAAGTCATCCGATGTTGTTTGGCTTTCAGAATATCGATTGTGGCTCGTGTAGCGTGTGCCGTTGCACCGTCCTGTTAGAACCACATGTCCTCCAGTGAACAGCGCTCCATGCAGTCACTTTGAGCAGGTGTAACGGCTCGACGTGCCTCACTCGTGGAGGCACGTCGCTTCGGCGCCCCAGAAGCGAAAGTTTTGCTTGTTCATATACCCGCTGAGGTGGACATGAGCCTCATCGCTCATTATGATTTTAGTCGAAAAATCATCTACTTTGTCGCACGACACGATTATTCCGGGCACGTCTTGGGGAGTGTATCCCTCCATGACTTGTTCACTTGTATTCTACAGCTGTCTAGTTTACAAATGTAAAAACAGATTTTACATTGACCGACATTTGCACAAATAGGAGCAACTTCGAATAGGGTGATTTCTTTTGGCCCACCATGTATACATGCACTAATGGCTTTTTAAAAGAAACTATTGCCAAATGTCTAAGACACAATATTTTGGTTTTTAGAATTCCGTACTCATAGAGTGAAAACGGAAGCCTATTACTGAGTCTTCTACGTCCGTCCGTACGTCACAGGCCCCATTATTCCAAACGACAAGAGCTAGAGAGCTGAGATTTTCACAGAACATGGGGTTACCCAGACGCTACAACAAATACTAAAAATAACAAAAAGTTTAAAAACTAAAGGGGTCCCCCATGATACAACTGATAAGGTAACGTCTTCCCTACAATAAGAACAACTTCAGGAAAAATAACATGCACTTTGTTTTTGTACCACTTTTGCAAACTGTAAAAAAAGACACTATCGACACAAACTTTATAGCATTTACAGAAGAGAGATGTACAGAGTTTTCACTGACTTACTATCTCGCTTTGGCTGCCTGTCATCTTTGATGATTTTTCCATAATGAAACCGGTCAGGCAGTTACTGTGAATGGTGTTCGCTATCGTGAGATGATAAGAAACTTTTTATGGCCCGACATACTTAGATGTAGATATGTGGTTAAAACAGGACGGTGCGACTTGCCACACAGCTAACGAAACAATAGCTCTTTTGCGAGACAAATTCCCCACATTAACGGCATAGAACCTCAATTATGCCTCAGAGTCATCGACAATTTGCACCATATTATTTTGTTCTTTACATAATTGAACCTGATCAATCAATATTATCATAATAAAAAGAAATGACAAAATTTCCTAAATAAATTGTTTTATTCAAAATTAATATCGGCCCTTAAAATTTAACCAACTAAAGGGTGCTCCCGTACAAGAAACTGAAATTAGCCGTAACCCTTGAACACATTGTATGTAGATATCTGGCCTCTTCAGCAAAAAATACTAAAAACAATATAAAGTTTAAAACTAAAGGGTACCCCTGGTATAGGGCCTTTGGGCTACCCTTTGCTTATGACTTACACGGCAGTACGGAACCTTTGCTGTGCGAGTCCGTCTCGTACTTGGCTTAATTTATTTATTTACTGCGTGTTCCTCAATGTCGAAGTCGTGCAATTGTTCGCATTATAAGCGAAACAAAATTGTTTTGGGTTCCTCTATGATGTTCTTGTATTCGAACGATGACTCAATTGACGTATCGTCGAAAAGACGTAAGTGTTTTCATACAAAATCCGATTCCTCTATTTCGATCATGTCGTCAGCACTGCGAACACAGATGTCAAAATCAATCAATTGTTGCCGGCTGAGTCAATTCCAGCCTCCCGGCGCCAAACTCTGGTTAGAGCTGGATTCTTGATGGCGTTGTGGTACAGGGGCTGCTTAAATATTAAGTCGTTTATTACAGCACACGAAAAAATTGTTTACACCCAAAACACCAACAAGAATAGATAGCAACAAATTGTATTAAAACGAAATTTTAAAAAGCTGTTAGCGGGAATTTGTTCAATTTTCTATCACTTTCTTTTTTTTTTTGTTGTTGATGTTTTGGAGTTAAGCCTCTTTGATTTTCTATTATGTATTTCAACTCAAAGTGACAGGTGAATTTTGAGCAATTAATCAACAAACAAAAAACAATCATAATAAATAAATTCTCTGGAATGCTTTAAAGTTTTTCAGGAAACGTGACTCTTGAAAACTATTTTTTTTTTTCTTCAAAATTTGGACACAATTTGGTATGTGTGTATGTATGTATGTATGTACATACGTGTGCTTAAATTTATATTTTAATTTATTAATGAATGATCAGCATTCTTTCGTTAGTAGCCGCCATCAGTTTTAACAACAGAATTAATTAATTTGAATTAAGATTAGAATTATGTTTGTCCACAGAATTTCAAAGCTGGTATTAAAAGACATTTTTTGAAATCTGAAATAATCCAACAAAACTGGTTATTTCGTCTATTACAGCTGTGTGTGTTTTTTTAGAAGCAAATACTAAATAAGAGATACAACTCATTGACTTTTGTTACTAAAATTTTTTAATATTTTTTTTTTTTCAATTTCAATTTGATAAATTGATAATAAAAAAACTTGTAATGGCACACAAAGTTTTAATGAATAATTGTATATTTGCTTCATTAGAGTTAAAAAATTTAGACATTTATTAAAAACAAGCAAATATGTATGTAGGTATTTACTTTTCAATAATGTTGTGTCAGGGAAACTGTCATTTCGTTTAAGTAGTTGCATAATACTTACTATTTTATTGTGCTCACTTTATTATTCAAGCTTAGCTGGATTTTTTGTACGTGTCACACCGCCGCCGAAATGATCGGCTGCTCAATATTCAACTGAATTATAAACTTACTTCAATTATTTTACATCTTAAAGTAGACCTTATTTTTACGTTTAGTGTCTTTTTCAGCCGTCTATATGCCGCCCACATTTCGTTAATGCCACTCAACTCATCAGTAGAGTCGAAAAATTCTTAAAAGGGTGTTTGAAACCCAGCCACTTATTCCATAATTCCCATAAACAAAATGAGAGTCAGGAATGTTCAAACAAACCTTTAAAACAGAAAAAAATTTTTCGTCTTGCAATACTTTTAATTTTCTTAACAACCTTTACCCGGCATTTAGACGGGAAAGTACTTTCATTAAATTTTTGTATACGTATTATGAATAAAAATTTCAATGAAATCTGTAACTTTCATGAAAATTTCTTGTACAATTTCAAAGGAGCGTGAAAGTTAATTTTAAAAATGTCGTCAAAGCGAAGAGTTGCAAGTATTATAGTTTTGTTTATTATTCGAATAGAATTGCTAAGACTACTACAAACATAAATTTATGGGGTAACATTCGAAAATAATTTTTATTGCTAAACTTTTATTAACTAATTTAATAATTTTCACTATAAATATACTTCATTTGTCTTCTTTATTCACATTTGCTGTAAAAATGTTTTCTAATGTACAAAATAATTTAAAACTAACAATTATTATTCTACTGCAATCCTGAAAACTTGTATGTGCCGTGGAGTAAGCAACCGTGTTTACTACCTGTTCACTTTACTTTCAGTAAATGTCAAAAAATTACTTTCCGGAAAATTTTGCTGAAGCTGAGTTGAAAGTTAGAAAATTGTGAGTGTGTTGGTAAAAAAGTGCGAATGTATTGCAACTTTCAGGCATGTACTTTCCCGTCTAAATGACGGGTTATAGGTATTTACAATGAATTGCTATTGGTTACTACGATTTGTATTCTTGAAAGTATCAAGTACAACTCAAAAATAAGTTCATTTTTTAATTTACTTCTACTTTTTATGTCAATTGCATATAGAACTCTGACTTATTTTATTAATTGAGACAATAGCTAGATTAATTTTTATCTCTAAAGGTGTTAAAAAAAGAAAAAACAAAAATGTGTAACAGGCCAACCTAAATATTAATGAAACTAATTTTTTTTTGATGAAGTGAAATTTTGCTTGTGTAAAAAAAACTATGCTTTTAACTTTGTAAAGCTTTTGTTGTGTTTGATAGAAGTCAAAACATTTCGTTTCCAAAATCTACAAAGTTTGGCTGACTAAAATTTCTCCAGCAAGAATTTGCAAGCCAATTAAATGTCAATTTCTCTGTATTTCTTGTGGAAGAAGGTAAGAAAACAACAGCCAGTAACAATTTGCACAAATTATCACAAAATATCACGTAAACAAACACACCTGTTGATAACCTGCTGTTTAGAAGTCGGTTAAAATTTACCATTTATTATGGAAGCTTCACTTACCCCTACCCAATAAGAAAACTGGTAAGAAATACTTACACACAAATATCTACCTACCTACTGTGTATGTATGTAAATATTCTAAATCTGAAAGTTGCTGAACAATTTGAGATGCGAGAAGAAGAATATTCATGCTTAAAAGTAAACACTTCACAGGCAGGCATACGAGCATAAACGTACATGCATACATACTACATACATACATATGTATGTATGTATGAATATGTGTGTCCATACTCCCATACATAGCGTGTGATTATGTACCTATGTACATATGTACGTATGCATAGGTATATGTAAAAATGTTTATTATTATTTTTAATATTTGGTCTCGTCTGAGATTTCAATTTCATAAATAAAAGTACGTTATTGTAGGCATGTACATACATATGTACATATGTATGTAGATACCTACGTATCATTTAAACTGCCAAAGGAAGATCGTACCTTCTCACAGTTAAAAATTAAAAAATGCCAATAACAAAAACGACAAACGCATTGACCGCAGTTATGCATCATACATTCATACATATGTATGTATGTATGTATGTATATAGATAGTAGCAACAACGGTAAGGCAAGATGCTAACAAAAAACAAAACAAATCTTTGTGGGATAGGAATGGAAGTTGGATAATAATACGCACACATTCCCACACTCACACACATGATCACGTACTTGCAAACAAATATTGTTAAATGTAATTGAAATTCCAAACTGCTTTGCTGGTTTTTCAAGTTGCTCTTGAGTTGTTTGGTTGGTTTCGTCGCATGCTCGATTAACAAACAATTGCAGGAGGTTCGTTCGATGGCATCGAATTGATGCAACCCAACTTCAAACAAGCTACCAGCCAACCAAATGCCTTCAAACAATCAAGAATAGAGAATAAACGAAAAATAATTTAGTTTTTTTTCTTATTGTAACGTTTTTTTTTTTTTGTTCTTTCGTAAATATCAATTTTATTGGCAAAACAAACATGTAGGCATGTGGTACATATACATACATATGTATATTTTGTTTGCCATTCAATTTTCAAACATCAAAACAACCTAAAAAAAAAAACACATGTAGTCAATAGGCAGCTATCTAAATAAAAAAAAAAAAGTTCATTTTTGAATGAATTTTAAATAGCGCGCAATTTTACTTGTTCTTTTTCTGTTTTTTGAAAGAAATTTTATTCTATATCTGTTTTCCCTTTCAAAGTTTCCCCCGATTTTTAAAAACCGAGCAACATCTGTATCGATGTGCAAATGAAGTGTGTTTTATACATGTGTTTGTTGGTGTGTCAATGTTCGTGTTAACTGAATGAATGAATTAATGGCAATGTGTTTTGTGAGGTTTCTTGCTGCACATAAATTCCTTCCTTCCTTCCTTCCTTCCTCTTTCTTTCCTTTAATAACATTATATGTAGATACAACGGGTGGTTGAAAACCGCACCAACTTCAAAAGTTATAACGAAATTTTGTTGAAAAAAGGAAACACCTTGCAGGTTGTGCACCTTGTAGCGTATATGAGCATACGTAATTATATACATACATACATACATATGTATGTGTATACATACCCACAACAAATTTTTTATGCAGTTTTGGAATAGTTTTATTTGTTAATATTTAATATTTTAATATATGTATATTTTACATAAATTATAAAATATATACGTTATACATATTTATTTAAATGCAAAATAGTGTAAGTTTTTAATTTTGTTTGTTCAATATGCCAGCGACCTTTGGCGCCATATACATCTACTTTAAATTGCATTTTTTTTTTTCGTAAAAAAAAACTGTGAAACTTTTCGCTTGTCTGTAGGGATTGATTGTACCTGCGACCTCACGACTCACAGTGGGGGATTTTGCAGAAAAATTGGAAATAATTCTGCCGTTTCTAAACGGATGGCTCTTAAGTAATATCTATGTATGTCCCATAAGCGAACTAAAGTAATGCGAAATAATACATTAGCCTCCAATTTACTACGTTCATTAACACACACACACACACACACACAATTTCAACTAGAGTGTGTAGTATCAATTTGTCTGCCTGATAATTCTCCACACAAAAAAGTTTATATGTATGCATTTCAGATGTTAGATTTCACTTGAAATTAATCAAATAAGAAATTCACGAAGCACCATAAAAAAACTGTAGGTGAGACAGATGTATTAGACGTAAAATTACAACAACAGCCATCAACAACACTTAAAAACAGTTAATGAAAGCATTTCAATACCACTGAGCATGAATGCACAACATTCACACCATCAATTTATTATTTTTTTTTTGCCAAGTTTATGTTTATGCACAAAAGACGAATGCCAACTGAAAAAAAGCTTTCACACAGAAAAAGAAAAACAAAACACAATTGCATGTACACTTTTTTCTTTAATAAAATATTAAACTGCATAAGCACAACTATTCCAATATGTTTATACATTGTACATACACATCCGTACATATATTGTACATACATATGTATTGATGTAGAGAAAAGGTAAATGCCACTAATTGTTGCCATTATGGCACATTACGGTGTATCATGAACAGATAACAAAACAAAAACGACAAAATATGTTTGAAATAAGCGAAAAATGAAACAGCTATGAATGCAAGTATTCTTAGATTGAAAGTTTGCAACAGCAACAATAAAGTACAAGTTGAAATAACGGAAATTCTTGACTTTGACTTTAACTACTATGAGAAAGAGAGAGAGAGGGAAACAAGAGAAAATACTAAGAAAAAAAAAACAAACATTACAGTGCTTTATTACTTCCTTGGTTGGCAGTTAAAAGAAAAGTAAAAATCAAGCCACGGTTTTTGCCGGTCAAGATCAATTATCAAATACCAGACATACATACATACAAACGTACATACACTACACTGAAAGAATTTTGTTCACAAATGAACTGAATTCCGACATCAATGAAAAAATTTCTTAATTTTCAATGGACGTTGGGACCAGCCTGGACTGGAGACCCTTGAGTTATTCATGGACGCACACTTACCAGGATGCACTCTCTATGAAGGAGAGCGCAAGGAGATGAATGGTGAACTATTAATAGAGACTTAGAGATAACTAGAGACAGGATTATTGTATGGACGTTGAATAGTTTCTTTACATGCGACTTCATTTTTTTCTGGAAATTTTTTGTAACGTTAATAGGTACTCTTCATTTGACCAGAGTTGAATTTTTATAAAAGTAAATAGTGAAAATAGCAAAACCCGCTGTTGAATAAATTCATTAGCCGACTGTTTTATTAGGAAATCTGAGTGTACTTTAAATTTTGAATAGAAATTTAATTTCTTGAAATTAACACATTTTTCATATTCCCACATTTTTCAGTTTCAATTTGGTCACCATGTAACCAACAGCATAAATTGATGTTTAATGCTAACAACCTATTGTAACCCTAAATGTTGAAACATACATCAAATGCTGGTGGGCCAGCAAACGGTCAAGTTCGTAATAGTACAACAACAAATACTGCACGCAATATACACCTGAGGCCGCCACAGCCTTTAAATATTTCAACGCTCAGTGCTTCGAGTCTACAAACATCAGTGGCGGCAACGGCAAATGCATCAACGTTGACCGTTAACGGTGGCACACGTTTAACAACCCTTTTGAATATTGCTTCACCCTCATCGGTAGCAACAGCAGCAACAACAAATGTTAGCCATCACCAACAACAACAACAACAAACACAGCCACTGCCACTGCCACCACCACCAACAATACCCTTGCCGCTGCCACCGAACGGAAATGGTAATACAACAACAAACACCGCAACCACCACAACACCAGTAACGCCCATAATAAACCACCTGACACCAAACGGTCTAAATGGTATTGGCAACAATTTACATACCTACACAAATCAACATATCGCTTTGGCTCATGCAGCGGCAGTGGCCAATGCAAATGCCACCGGTAACGGTAATCTGCTCAATAGTACCGTTATAAGTCCAAATAACAACCACAATAATACAAATCATACAAATTATACAAATTATACGAGTCCCAATGGTGCCATAATCAATCAATCAAAACATGGTCCCGGACCTCGGGAGGCATTGACTAGTTTAGGTTTATTATGTTTGGGTAATTTTCAAATACACAGAAGCACATGTTTAACATTAACCAACTAACAGAGAATTTCTCTTGCAGTTTCCCTTTTATTGGCATTGTTGTCATTGATATTTTTACTCAAAATATCTCCCAATGCCCGAGAAGACGCCCTGACTCGCAGCTCCCCTGAGGACTTCATAATTGTTTATGATGTTACTTTGGCGCTATGCGCCCTATCACTGTCTTTGAATCTTTGCTGCCTGTTGGTGTGTGCAATTCAGTTCCTTTTTGCTGTTAAGTTGGTGCGTTCGCCCATGTTTGATGGACGGTAAGAAAAATTATCATTTTGGACAATCATTAAATAGGAAATATAAACTATAGAGCCAACTCACTGTTCATGGGTCAATTTGGATACGGGATAATCTTAATTTTTTTTTCTGGCAGTTGATAGAACTGTAGTTTTGCAATTGATCGACGGATCGCCCAAGGGCCGAATTCTTGCATTCGTAATCGAATAAACTCGATAGTGAAAATAATGTAAGGCAAACACAATACAAGACTCTCTATGTGCCCTTCATTGTTCGAAGGCAGCCGTAAAAGAATATGATATGGCTGTTTTGTGCAGTAAAATGAAGAATGTTGTACTGCTCTCATCTAAACAAATTTAAAGTAAGTACAGGAAGGCTTTTCATGCACATTGGGATACCGTAAGATCGCAAAGTAGAGTAAAGAAACAGACCTAATAACTGCTTTCGTGTAATGGTAAGAAAAACTAAAATAATTCTCTTTGAAAATCTCTCTCACTTGCACGAACTTTGAGTATGGAAACAGTTTTCGCGGAAATTGGTCTCCCGCGGGTTCCCAATGTTGAGTATGGGATCGCAGCTATTACACTTGTAAAACAGCTGATGTTAAGCATTTTACAGATTTTTTGGCGTTACTAGTTTTGCAGTGAAAATTTTGCAGCTACACTGAACAATACATAAAGTTTAACAGGGGCTTAAATTAGAAATAAATATGTAACAGAAAAACGACTTACCACTTGTGTTGAGTCAAGAGCATTTTAAGCACCTGGGCCTGGATTTCGCAACGATGACTTTTTTTTTTTTGGATCAGCGAACTCTAAAAGTATGATCACCAGCAGGTACAGTGTTCACTTTTCATTCAAGATCAATTCCCCAAGAGTCATTGAATTTAATTATGTTTAATGATGAGCTGAATTGTTAAATCTAGTTTAATTTTCCTTTCTTTTATGCTTTTAATGATTAAAATTCTAAAGCGTTTCTATTTACTTAAGAAAAAATACATATTTTTTAAGTATTTTGAAAAATTATTAAAGTGTCTAATAAATAAGGAAAACTCACCTCACATCTTCCAGTGAAAATACAGTTCTAGCGATGTTCATTAGAGGTGTCATAATAATTCAGTCTTACTGTTGTGGATACAGAACTAAAAAGTGTGGCGAGTCCCGCCCCTGTAGTTCATAAACAATGACTTGAGGTTTAAACAGATATTGATCAGAAAACTTGACTCGAAGCCGTATTGATAAGGAACAACCTCACGGTTAAAATGCCTGTGACTTATTGCTGTGAGAAAAAAAAAACAACAACAAAAAGATATCAAATTTAAGTGTTCGTCGGGTAGGATGCTGCCACGAAACTTACCTTTTCTTGCGAAATAAATAAACGCATCTGTCTGAAAGAATCCACACGTTCACCCACATGTAAATAACTGTCTCAAATGATTGATACAATCATTCCCTTGCACTGCACTACCAACAATTTGTACGATAAGCAGCATGTTGAATAAATGTTATTTCAAACGTTTTTAACTGGGACCAGTGTTCATTAATAAGCACACAGAAAGAAAAAGCTCTTACCACCTGAGCTCTTCATTACTGACTGTCTAAATTTAATCTCTTTGATCACCTTCCCTGCAAGAACAGTGTCGGTCATTTGATGTATCATATGACGGACATTGCTGATGGATTTATAAATCAGAGTTTCTAACATTTTCTTAAGGGAAAAATGAAAAAAACTGATGTAAACATTCGTGTAGGTGGGATTTCTTTTTGAACCAGCGTTACCACCTTGGCAAAGTGATCATTCGAAATCTTTTTTGCAAAAAATTATTAAATAAAAAAAAATTATTTTTGAAAAATTTCAAAGAGAAAAGAATATAGATAGATTTAGATCTAATATTAAAAAAAAAAAAACAGTAGTCAGTAGCAATTTCAACAATAGAAAACTAAATCATATAGAAAAAACTTCCGCAGCACCGTTTTTTTAAGGAAAAAATTACATATAAACCTATAAAAACATTAATGCATAAACGTAGTTCCAAATGAAATTATCAAACTAATACGGGAAAATCAAAACATTAAAAAAAAAATCATTGTAAAGGCAACGCTGAAAGCTATAAAATTGCTTTGCAAATGTTAGTATCCATCAGCTATTTCTTGCAGGGTTTCCATTTTAACACTGTGTTTTTCTCCAGTTTTATCACAAAAAATCTTTCTCAATCGAATAAAAATCGAACTTTGTAGAAAGCCTGACGAAATTATTAACAAAAGTATTATCGTTTTAAAAATTTTCAAAAAATTATGATTTTTCGTTTGTGTAACGCATTGCATTCAGACTATCATATTTGATCACAATTTTTGAATTTTCAGCAAATATTAATACACTGTATAATAGTCTAAACCATTATACAACTAATAAGGTAGCCTCATCAGCTGATCCGTTAATCATCTGACCACTTAAAACTGCCAAGAGAATATAGAGATCAAAGGCAGCCAAAACGAGATAGTAAAACAGCGTAAGCTCTGCTCATTTCTCTTCTGTAAATGTAGAAGTGGTGTCTTTTTTTCGACAGTATTCAGCAGTTGTATAAAAACAAAACGCTTGTTATTTTAATTGAAGTTGTTCTTACTGTAGGGAAAAGGTTACCTTATTAGTTATTATTATCATGGCAGTTTAGCCCTTGAGTGATTTTTTTTTATCAAGTTAAAGGAAACCCATTTAGATAAGTGATTAAATTAAGTTCTATGTTAAGAATCTAAATACCATATAGAAATCAATGAAAATTAAAAAATATGTATATGTATGATTTTGTGAAAAAAACTTATTTAAAGTAATTTGTTTTTTCAGGGACAATCGTTATTTAGAAAAATCCAGCACTAGTCGAACTTGTGCAGTTGGTGGCTTCTTCATCTCTATACCCATTTTTCTAACAGGTAAATTACATTTCTCTGGTTAATAGTTTATAAATGTTGATTAAGCACATTGATTGTTAAACTTTTCTTTTTAGGCATAATTTTATACACTTTCAACCACTTTCATTCCACACCCGCCATTATAACCAGTGTTCTAATTGGCATCGGTATTATATTTTGCGGCGCCGCCATGGTCCATAACGTGTTCGTTTGGCAGAAAGAGAAAACAATAAGCTATCGCAGTGCTCCGCTAAATCATGTGTCCATGGTTTCACAAATTGGTCCGCTTACACCACCCATACAGTTCCTCAATTCCCATACTCACACTCTACATCCACCTCATCTTAATTTCAATCAATCAAATATTTCAACGGTTTTGCATCCAACCTCGATCACACCTGTTTCACCCAATCATTCGCATGGTAGTTTCAATCCTTTGACAGCCTTAAGTTCATCATTTATGATACGTCCCTCGACGGCTACGCCCCCCACACCAAAACCCATAGCCAATGGTGGCTGCTTATCGCCACTGGGAGGAACATCAACCATCACAGCTCGCGAGGCCAGTGGCTCTGTGAGTCCCGGCATACCAGCAACTTTAGATATGAGCAACATAACTAGCACGTCGTTACATGAACTTTCCACTTTAGTTTAATGTCATCCAGAATTATTATAATGTATAAGTTTTCTTCTTTTTTTGTTATATATTTTCCATTATTTTAATTTAATTTTAAGTTTAGACTAAACAATAAATTTATTACAAATTGAAACGACAATAATTCATAAAACGAAAACAAAACAAAATACATATAATGTATTGTTTCTGTTATACAAGAGAACAAACAATTTTTGTAAAACATTTCGCTCGCGTGTAACAGCAACAATTTATTAGTTTTGCCTTAAACCAGTGCATGTGTTTTATTATTATTTAGGGTTATTCTCAAAAAAACGCGAAAAAGCGCTGACATGACAACTCGGTATTCTATTAAACGCTCCTGGTGAACATCGATATTTGTTTGTTATTAAATCCATGTGAATGACATCTTTCGATATTCTATAAAACGCGATGAACAAACAATTGCTTCATTTCTATTCGACACCATTTTCAGCGCGTTTAGAAAATGTTCAAGAAATAAAGAATCTAAGTATATTATAAATTAAATACAATTAAATACACCCGAACAATTTAAAGCACTGGTGGAATTTATGCTGCAACACCCTGATAAAGGAAGGGATGTTACAGATTTACGACCACAAGAACAGAATAATCTGTGGGATGAAATATGTAAAAAAAAGTATATTTTTAGGCCATGTTTCAGTATCCAACACAATCGTACGTTTCATTCACTGTAAATTGTTTCTGACAGAATTCTGTCCTACTTTAAAAAGTCGCATCAAAACCGCCATACTATTACACTTTTGCCAACAAAGTCGATAAGGCAGTGCCGATCTCATAGAAAAAGATGGTTTTTGAAATTTTTCAAAAGATATGCAAATCGGACAGACTTGCCAAAAAAAATCGGTCGCACACACGCCGCAATTGAACGAATTAGGTCTGGAGGACAAGTGGTTCCAACAGGCTGGAGCAACGGCATACACTGCGCGAGCCACAACCGATATTCAGAAAGCCACACAGCATCGAATGACTTCATTTAGTCCACCTGTTATATGCTATGCAATTTGCCGTAAGCTGAATGGCTTGCGTAAGCTTTTTAACAATTTTTTCGTTACCAATCACTCTTTGAGCTTCAAAATTGCTATATCAAAGTGGCGCACATTTTCATCAGAACCTTAAAAAATAAAAATATTATTCGTAGGAAAAAAATTCTTTTATTGATAAATTCTTTAGTTTTGAATTTTTATTACAAGTAAAGCAAATATTGACAGTTTTAATTGTAACGAAAACAATTGTGGCTATTGTGAAACAATAGAAATGTCCTCAAAAATATGTAGCACTTCAATGTTTGGCAGAACGTCCGCGCTTTTTAGTTTCAATGGGTGCTATTGATTAAAAAAAAAAAAGATATACAAATATTTAGTACAATGCGAATTGTTTAAAATTAAATTAAGTCATATATAGTCAGCGTCAATGCCAGACGAAATAATCGTGGATAGTATGCGAAAAAAGCGTCACTTCTTTTGGATATTCATAATCAGTATCGCCAATGAGTTCTCCCCCAACACGAGATTATCAACTGCTATTTACGGGCACGCCAGTAGTCGCATTTGCTTGGAGATTTTACCCGCTTACAACTACAACGAGATTTCGGACCGAAAACCTGCAATTGTCAACTAAAAACAAATATGTCTGCGAAGGTATGTATATCTCTAGTGAAGCCTTTACTCACAATTACACATTTTCTATGAACTTAGAAAATTTACGAAATTTTCATTCTACATACATACATATGTAGTATGTACATACAAAGAGCTTCTTTATTCATAAAAATTACAATACACAATCTCGCCATGCTCTGTAAATCGTTTCAAAAAAACAAGATTTTGTTTTTTGATGTTCTGTAAATCGAAATCGCACAACTTTACCCGTTCTTAAATCCAGTAAAAATATGTAGCTGCTCAGTAAAGTAAAAAATGGCCAATATTCTAATAAATCACTGCAGAAACGTAAAAGGGATTTTGAAATGAAGTACTTTGTTTTATTATTTTAAATAAAAATACTGCTCGTTCAAATAAATTTAAGCATAAACATTTTCATTTTAAAAACACTCTCAAGCTTTTAACATTTTTGCTCTTGGTAGAAAGTGAAATGATTTTGTATGAATCACAACGCTTTTGCTGTGAAAACGTTTGACCGAGGATTAAATCGATAGTGAACAATACACAATTGTTTTTGTGTAAATATGTTATAATTCAATTTAAGTTTAATGGAAAATTTTTCAAAATTCTGCAAAGCGATGACAGCCTTTAAATCTTGTGACCGACGAGTCGCAAGATTTTTAAATTTAAAAAAAAAAATAGGTCGGGACACCAGTTCTGGGTCATTTCCATATGAATGTGTTTTTTACGACAACACTTTCACTTTTAGTTTTTTTTTTTGATTTAGAAAAATTTTCTTCACGAAATTAATGGAAAATTTATGTATTATTAAAAACAAAAGTCACATCGAAGCATATAGACGATGAGTCGTGTAAACAGTGTGATTCATACAGGGCAAGACGGATCAACTATTATAGCAAGGCGAATCAAGTATAGGTGGTCGCAATTCAATTCGCTTCAACATTTTTTCTCGAGACGTCACAAGTTTTGTTGGCGTTTTCTATCGGCTTTGACAACTCAGAAGATAAAATCGTGGAAAAATGTTGAAGCGAATTGGTATGCGGGCACCTGTAATGGATTCGCCTTGCTATTATAGGTAGTGGCAATTCAATTCGCCTCAACATTTTCTCTCGAGTTGTCATACGTTTTGTTGGCGTTTGCTATCAGCTTTAACAACTCAGAAGATGAAAAATTCACCCAAGGCGAATCCAGGTGCCCGCATCCCAATATGCTTCAACATTTTTCCACGATTTTTATCTTCGGAGTTGTCAAAGCTGATGGCAGACGACAACAAAACGTATGACAACTCAAGGCGAATCAAGTATAGGTGGTCGCAATTCAATTCGCTTCAACATTTTCTCTCGAGACGTCTTAAGTTTTGTTCTCGTTTGCTATCAGCTTTGACAACTCAGAAGATAAAATCGTGGAAAAATGTAGAAGCGAATTAGGATGCGGGCACCTGTAATGGATTCGCCTTCAGAAGATAAAATCTTGGAAAAGTTTTGAAGCGAATTTAGATGCGGGTACCCAAGGCGAATCCATTACAGGTGCCCGCATACCAATTCGCTTTAGCATTTTTCCACGTATTTATCTTCTGAGTTGTCAAAGCCGATAGAAAACGACAACAAAACTTGTGACGTCTCGAGAGAAAATGTTGAAGCGAATTGAATTGCGACCACCTGTACTTGATTCGCCTTGTGACAACTCGAGAGAAAATGTTGAAAATGTAGTTGATCCGCCTTGTTACAGGGTGATTCAACTCGTAATGGAAACATACTATAGCTTCATTTCAAATTTTGCCAAATCGTGCTATTTGTAGAACACCAAATAGCCATTGGCTCGTTTTTGAAAAACGTGCGGTTTACAGAACAGACCGGAGTGTTTTTAGGCACTTATTTGACAAATTGTGGTAAAGAAATTTGTAAAATAGCAGCTTAATAAGAATTGCATAGTTTTTATGAATAACAGCAAAAGCAATTAATTTGGCTACGTTCATATACATACATACAATATTTATTTATGTATACTTACTTGTGTGCAATGGAATACCACTTTCTCACTTAATAAAATATGCAAAAGATATATAGAAATTAGAGATGTGCGCGTGAGTGTTTTAGGCTCACTTCACGTACGCTCACGAGCAAAATAATTTTCCTCACACGTTATCATGCACGTGAAATTTTTTCTGGGGCTCACATCACGCTCGCTCACGAACAAAATTTTTTCAATCACGTATTTTCACGCACGAACCTTTTTTATCACGCAATTTTACACACGAAAAACGAATAAATTCTCGCGACCAATCACGTTTGTATTAAAACAAAATATAAACGTAAAAAAACGTCGGAAACGATAACGACCTAATGCCCCGATTATGGTTTACAACTGAAACAACACAAGTGTTGTGTTGTTTCAGTTACAACACAGCATACAGCTTTTTTGTGATTATGGTTTACAACATCGAGGTGTTGTGTGTGTCACAGAGTTGTTGCTTTTTATTTGTAGAACGGAAATACGCAAAAATAGTTCGGAAAAAGATAGAAGCAAATTGTATGCCAGTATATAAAGTAAAATTTTATAGCGCATCTTTTGATGTGCTATTCACTATAATTGGAGAAGGGTCTTCCAAATTATGGTTAAATATATGGGCCACGCCCATTAAAAAAATCCTTACGTGATAGAGAAAAACTAAAAGCAGATTTGTGTTTAGAGCACCAAATTACATATACGGGTCTGTTCAAGAACCCGATTCGGATTGATTTAACAAAATTTTTTTAATCCGCATAATTCATAAATTGGTGTTCTCAATTCAGCATGTTTTTAGATATTCGAAGTTTCTGTTCGAAAAATAATTCTAAATATCAAATACATAAACAACAGGTTTTTATGTTTTGAACAAATTTTTTGGAACAAATTAAAGAAAAGGTTTTTTTACTAATAATTGTGTGCAAATTCAAATTTTTTTTTTATTATATTTAATAAAAAAAAACACTTCAAATTAAAAGAGAAAATTTAGTTTTTATTAAAAAAGTTATCACTTGCATGAATAAAAGCCGATTCTATTTACGTTCACTCACCCTATAATAATTGAAAACAAATAAAAACATGGGGATTCGGATTGCAGAACACCAAAAATTCTAAAGTAATCCACTTTAGGGTGAATTCGGATTCTAGAACAGACCCAATAGTCTACATATTTTTATTTAAAACACAGCCAAAAAGTGTTATTTTGCAGAACAGTGTAATTAATGGTTTATTTTTATATTTTTGCAAAACATTTCATTTTATCATTTTTTCGTAATTTAATGCGTAACGTCATGAAGACAACACTTAATTAGGTGTCGTAAATTTTCGACAATATCTTTTTATATGTTGTAAGCTTTTGACAACAGTTGTAAACCATAATCGCTTTTTAAAAATACAACATTAAGTGTACAACTGTTGTTGTATCGGGGCCAATGTTGAGCAATTTCTTTGAAAATATCAACCTGTACAATTTAGAAGAGTTTTTTGATAAATTAAGAAAGAAAAAAAATAGAATAGAATTTTGCTTTTTCAACAGAAGATGATTTCTGCCACACGGGACACATTCATATTTTTTTAGGATTGTCACGATTTGGTCGCATTACAAACTTCGATTTTTGTATAACTGTCAAACTGACAAACTGTTAGTTTAGTGCCTTCTATTGCCACAGTATTGTAAATACTATTACACACTTTAACCAGTACCGCCATTGCTAATAACGAAAATTTGCCATAAAAAGCTTAAACTATGCCAAGGAAAAATCTCGTTTGCACTCATTGCATTGTTCTGATCGCATATCATATATCGGGAATCGATTTTTGCTGACATTAAATACACATACATGCATATGTGTGCAGCTATATATGTAAATATACATATATTCTTAGTACTCACCGTCCTCTGGTATGGTACTTAAAGTTGTACTGGGTGAACTTTTATCTTTTGAACGTCGTGTTCTCAATTGCTTCTCACTGCCCACAGAACTGACCAGGCTGACGGCATCATCTTCTGTATCCTCCTAAAGTAAAAATAAATGAAGGAAAAACGTTTAATTAATATTTAAAAAAAAAATTAATCTCTCTTAAAATACCTTGTCCTTGATTGAACTGCGCGTAACTCGACGTCTGGCACCAGTAACACTGGAAACTGTACTCATTTTCGATGAAACCGATTCTGCGTCATCACTATCGGCCGTTGCAGGGGATGTACGCTTGGCGCGAGATTTTGAACGTTTGTTTTGAGGTGGCAAAACTGTTGAGGCTTTTGTTAGAAATTCTGATTTTTCCATTATGGCCAACTGATTGCGTGTCAGTCTACGCGAAGTGGCGTATGCAGAATCAGGCATCGAGGATGCATCGCTTTTAGACGAAATTGATTCTTTGTCTTCAGCCAGGGATGGTTCATTGGAGATTTTCTGACGTTTTAATTCACTTTTCGTGTTGGTTGTTTCAGTTGATGCGTGCACACTTTTAGCGCCATCTTCTTCTTCTTCGTCTTCTGGTACCGTAACAACACTTCTACTCCTGAGAGAGCGTGGCGTAGCACCAGACACATTTTTCTCAGTATGAGAGGTGACACTGGCATGCCTTTTGCGTTTGGGTGTTTGAGAGGTGTCCCCTTCTTGCACAGGTTGCACGCTTCTAGCCCTCAGAGCACGAGGTGTGCCTGCCGAAGCACTGGTTTCTGGCTGAGAATTGATACTGTCGCGCCTGGTGCGTTTAGGTGTTAGCACTGTTTCCTGCAGCAACTTGTGTGAACGTTTTTGCTGCATTAGCGGCGAGTCGACATCGCTGTCCACAGAATTGAGGCGTGACCTTAAACGAGTGTGCGCCGAAGGAGAATCTAGAAGGCTGGCATCTTCGTTTATAGCTTCCAAAAGCACCGAACGACGACGCATTACTTTGCCCTCTGCTGCACCAGGTGGGACCGATGAGCCCCGAGTTGTTGTTTTCTCTGAGCTTTTGGCCTCTTCGGCTGTGTGCGTTTTAAGCCGTGGTGTATCCATGTCATTGTCCACGATTTTTGATTTTGGTTGTAAAGAAGTGGCTCTATTGCTACGTTGCATGTTTGGTGTTACTTTTACAGTTTCTCCTGAATCTATGTTGGCCTGAGGAGGTACCGATGTACCGCGTGTGGCACGGCGAGGTGTCAAATCTGGTTCAGTTGAGCCGGGCTCGAATGCCTTAGGCATCAAAGATGTTGTACTTTTAATAGATTGACGTTTGCTTTGCAAGAGTTTGGGGTCATTGGCGGGTTGTATTTCCATTACGATTTCCAAATCTTCTTTCTTCTTATTTGCAACTGTTGACTCAGATTCTCCTTCAGTTTTCAGCTGTTCTTCTTCCTTCTTCTCAGCTGCTGATTCAGATGTGTCCCTAATTTTTTCTTTAGACTTTTCATTAGTGGCAACACTAATATATTCAGATTTTGGGGCTCGCTCTGCATCACATTGCTCAATTTCGCTTGAAGTCTCCGTATCAGCCTTTCCTTCATTTGTTTCTTTATTTTCGCTGTCATCCTGGGATTCTTGCATTCTTATTGCGACTTCCTTGTTATCTGGTTTCGCGTCTACAGTGTCAGACTTCTTTTCGAAGGGTATCTCTTTGACGGGAGACTCATCATTGGATTCTGGCATTTTTAGTTCCAATGAGTGTTCTTCTAACACTTCTTTAACAAGAGACTCATCGCTGGACTCTTGCATTTTTAATTCTAATGCTTCGGATTTTTCATTTATAGTTTCTGGTTGTTTTTCAATTTGGTCGACTGTTTTCTGCTTCATAGAAGACTCATCAATGGATGCTTGGATTAAAAATGATGTGCCAGGTTCTTCTAATGTCTCATTATTTTCTTTTTTCTGCCGTTTAGTTTCCGCTTTCTGTTCGATATTTTCTTTAACAGGAGTTTCTAGTGCTTCTTTTCCTTTCTTAGTTACAGCGCTTTGTTGTGTTTTATGTTCTTCTTTTGATGCTTCTTCCGTTTGTTTGGGTTCAATACTCTGCGATTCACCTTGTGTGTTTCTACCTTTTTGTTTTGTTGGCTTACTTTCTTCCTGGTGGCCTTTAACATGTGGCATGTCCATCACTTTTGAGCCTTCTGCCTCTTTTCCCTTATCTATTGAATCACTTTCTTTCTGTTCTTCTTGTAGCTTTTCGCTGGTGTCTTTAGCAGCAACATTTTGCTTTAGTTCATCCACTTCGCTTGCTGGTATAATTTTATTTGTGGAAATGCTTACCACTTTACTTATGCAAATGCCAACAGCTTGAGGGACATCCATTGGCTTTGAATCGTCTGTCTGTTTTCGTTCAACTTTTAAATCGCTCTCTTTATGTTCTTCTTGTGGTTGTTGTTCTACGCACTGATCTCTGTTGTCTATAGCATTATTTTTCTTTACTTCCTCTGCATCACATGCTGGCAGCGCTGAAGTTATGGACACGCTTACGACTTCACTTGCGCGAATATCAATTTCTGGTGCTTCTTCTTGTTTTTCAGCGGTAGTTGAGGCCAAGGTTGAGGATGTTACCATATTAGTAGTATTTTTATCACCTTCTTTCGTTTCTTGCTCTGCTCTCATGTCTGTCTTCTTCTTCTTCTTCTGTTCCATAACATCCGTGGAAATTTCATCTTCTACCACATTCACATCGTCACTGCTATCACTGTCGTCATAATGTTGTGGCTGTACATCGGAAGACGAATCCTCAATGAGTTGTATGGCTTCTGCGTGCTCGTTGGCACTAGAGATATCCGACTCCCCCATCAACACATCCTCTTCATCTTCATCATAATCATCCTCCATATATTCATTTAAAACTTCCGTTTCAGACTGTTCATAAGAATTCTCCATATTGACTTCATTATCAATTTCATACTCGTCTAGCACCTCAGCAGGCTCGTTATCGCTTTCATATGCTTCTTCTTCTTCTTCTTTTTCGTAATCGTACTCTTCGTCCTCTTCTTCATCCTCTTCTTTGTCATAGTCTTCATTAAAATCATCTTCCTGCTGCTGTTGGAACGTAGATGAGTCGTTGGAAGACGATGATGATGACGATAATACTATACAAACATCGTTTGAGTATTTTTCTTTAGGAGCCAGTAAGCTGGATTCTAAGTCACTAGAAGATTTATTTTTCACTTCCTTTTCTTTTTCAACTTCCAATTTGGAAGTAGTGTCTTCCACCACTGCAGATGACTTAGTTCGCTGTACTGTAGTGCTTTCCAAAACAGAAAAATCATAAGTACTCATGCCCAAAGTGGTTTCCAACATGTGACGTTTTTGTTCATCCGAATGTTTTCTTCCACCACTGCTGACGGTCAAGTCAGTATGTATGTTAATGTTTGAGCTGCTGTCCAAAGCGATCAAAGAATCCAAAACTGTAGTGCATTCGGATATTTTGATGGATTGTGTGCATTTAACAGGCTCGATGGCGCCCACTTTCGAGGATGACTCTTTGGGCACAAATTCATCAGTTCTATTTACTGTCAAAGTTGCATGTGAAGCGCAGCTAATGCCACCCAAATCACTGGCTGCATCTTTTGCCTTGGAAAAACTCAAGGAAGTGGGTTCGACAAGAGATTCCTTAGCTGTTACAAAACTCAAGTTACTGCTAGATTTTTTACCTGAAGCTGCTGCGGCCTCTGCTTTGAAGCGTTCTAAAGAGCTGCGAGGAGAAATACTCGATTTTATGTTCGTTTCTAAGGCGGTAAGGTATTGTGTAGAGTCTGTTGGTTTTATAAACTTTTCGGGGGTAAGAGATTTCTCTGAACGTTCGGCCGAAAACCGGGCCAAAGGTTTCCGGGGTTGTGGGCCACTTAAAATGCTTTGCCTACTTATATTGGAACAGTTCAATTTAGAATTGTTTGGCGATGATAGAGGGGAATAGAAATTTTCTAACGATTCATGGCTTGAACTTCCATTCGACTCGACCGAAACAGAGCGCGTGAAATGTTTGAAGGTTGGTGAATTCTGGGACGATTTTTGTTGCTCCTCTTTATTTGCCATAGTTTTTAGTGATGCTTCGTCGTTGAACGTTACTTCTTCTCGGCTATAAAGTTGTGTAGCATTTGCTTCTATCGAAGGCAATCTGAAACGTAAATTCTTTTCTTCTTCGTTTAAGGGTTCCCGCTGTGCGGACGAATCTGAGCTGGAAGTTTTCAAAATGCCCTGAATTTCTGTTTGTGAAGCTTTAGGTTCATCGATTTCTTTTGGTTTACTGGTGGCCACAGGCAGTAGCAATATATCGAAAGGCTCTCTTTTTGTGGCACTAAGTTCTTCGGATGGCCGCTGCTGCTGCTGTTGCTGCGCTGGACCAAAGTTGAATTCCGTAGCATTCGTAGTTTTATTCGTTCTCATGGCACCTGCCAAATCATCGACAATTTCTTGCCCTATTAAACGCCTTTTCTTTTTAGGATTCAGTTTGTACTCCATTTTTTGTCTTTCGAATTCATCCTGCTCATTTTCATGCACTCCACTTTCTATTAAAGTGCGTTTCTCGTTCACCTTGTACGCTTGGGGATAAGAGATATTATTTTTATTTAAAAAGTCCCTACAATTGGTGTCAACTTGAGGTCTTCTTAAGAAGGGGGCGTTATTTGAATTTAGCAAGTGTTTTGTTTGTTTCGTTTGCTCTTCCATTTCGCCCCAATAGTAAGTGGCGAAATGGGCACTTAAAGCGGAACTGTGATAAATGCCTCCCAGTAGACTATTGGCGTTTTGTTTGATGAGTTGGCAGCTCAAGGGTACCGGCGATTGGTTATCGATTTCTTTTCGCTTGATTTTATTCTTAATGCGAAAATAAACATCCGTCAAGCCTTGGGTAACAGGTGTCATGGTGGTATTAAAAGCTGACAATACCAGATTCGGGGTATCCATTTGACTGCTTTGCATAAGAGATGCTTTCATACCTTTTGCTCTGTTGGACATTTCTTCCATATAAGAAACAGCTTCTATGTATTTTGATTTTTGTAGCAAATATACAAAATGTAAGCTTTCGGCACCAGGTGTTTTCATGTTTTTCAAAATATTCTGCAATATTAAACCTTCGTGATCGCTTAAAGCCAAATCCCTGATGACACCGAACTGGCCATTGCGCAGACAACGTGTGTAGAAAGTTTCCAGCAGAGCGTCATCATTTTTTAGACGTGCAAAGTGAAACGCTTCCGCTATCATATCATTGGCCAATAAAGTGTTAAGTCTTAGCAATGGTGATATTAAGGAGGACTGCGACTCTAGTATTCTTAATGCCAAATTGGCAGCGTTTTGCTGTAGCAGCACTTCTATAAGCAACTCAACTTGCCACTGGGGATAACTTTGAGTTTTATTGAAGGGTGATATAAATTCATCCACGGCCGCCTAAAAATAATATAAAATAGCACGGTAAAGCAAAATGGAGAGAAAATTATATGCAAAAATTACTTAAGGTAAGGTTATGTAATTGTAAACAGTTAAAAATGCGAAGGAAGGAAAAGTACAAGGTTAAAACATTAAAATTCAAAGGAACATATTTAAAGGTTATATTTGGTCCAAGAGCAACTACAAGATTTACAGCAAACAATAATTGTTGATCTCACGAGCTGAAATTTGCTGTAAATCTAGCATTCGCTCATTGAAACCAAGGAAAAAAACGTAAAAACGCCAAACTTCACAAGAGTATATTTTAAGGTTATGTATGCTCTACGAGCAACTACAACAAGAAATTGTTGATCTGACGAAATCTTTGCAAGAGTTAAAATTCTATGTAAGTTCTCTCATTGAAAGCGATGGGTAAAAACGTAAAAATGCAAAATTTCACAAGGGAATATTTTAAGGTTATGTTTGCTCGTAGCGATTTGCAGCGAACATTAATTCTTGATATCACGAAATCTTTGCAAGGGCTGAAACTTGCTGGAAGTTTTGCATTCACTTATTGAAGAACGTAAAAACACAAAATTTTAAAAGAGTATATTTTAAGGTTATGTTTCATCAACGAGCTAATATGAAATTTACAGCAAACTTTGCAAGAGAAAATACAAATTTGCATTAAATTTTGCCTTTGATCATGAAAAGGGCGAAAAACGTACAAATATTAAGTAGTATATTTTAAGGTTAATTGATTTAGGTTAGGTTCATTTTACAAAAACTTCTCAGCAAGGTATGCAAATTTGCTTTAAATTTTGTATTTGCTTGTTAAAATCCAGCAAAAAACGCAAAAATATTAAATTTTACAAGAATATATTTTAAGGTTATAACGGCTCAACGAGCAAATAAAAACTTTACAGCAAACAATTGTTTGACCTTACAAAAATTTAGCAGCAACGAATGGAAATTTCCCTAAATTTTGTATTTCCTCATTAAGCAAACATAACCTTAAAATATAATAGGGTGAAAATTCAGGTTTTTTTCCTGCTTTTTTCTTTTCGTTGTTGTTTGTTGTCATGGTATATGCATTTTTGTTTTTCATATACATACATACATACACTATTTGTCCAAAATAAAAATTAACCAGAAAGTAGTGGTCACGTTTCCTTGGGTAAAAATGGGCAAAACTGTTTTTTTTTGTGATCTTTAGTGTGATTTATAGTGGCGTCATAAGGCCGATTATGACCTATGCTTCTATAGCATGATGGACGTCGATCAAAGCGAGTTCAGAGAACCTACTGTCTTGGGAGTTTGTGCGATTTTCAAAACAACACTAACAAAGGCGATACAGACAATATCACCCGTCAAGTCAATTTCGTATTTTGAAATTCGTACAAGATACGAAGCGACGCTCACAGCGAAACTGTTAAAGGTGATGGATGAGTGCAGCGATCAGGAACACTAAGAGCATCATCAAACGATTTTTACAGCCATAGACGGCTTCACACCGGAGAATGTGATGCCAGATGGCATACCAGATACTAGACACGCAGAAATATCTAGAAATGAAATGGCAAATTCAGTTGCTTTAAGAGAAAGAGATTTAAGCAACATAAGCTTGAAGTCGCAAAACCCTTCGACGTAGTTAAATCTGAGCCAAAGAATTGGTCACACAGAGTCCACTCAACTCTGTGGTATAATAATGCGGCCGTGTTACTCAATACAATAATCTTATGGGGAGATCCAGACGAGGAAAAAGCAAAGCCCGAAGTAAAAGTGCGGGCTGTTTCGTAAAAGACGAACAAGAATATCACTTCCTCACTTGCACGAACTTTGAGTGCGCGAACAGTTTTCGTGCAAATTGAGATCCCGGGGGCTCGCAATATTGAGTACGGGAACAAACTTATTATGTTACGTCTAGACACTATGCAAAAAAAAAAAATACATGCAACATTCTAAAAATATATATGCACGTAAGATATACATACATACATACATATATACTGTGACAGCAAACTTTGTTTTTTTTTTTGTCCATTTGTTCTCAAAATAACTTACCAAATAATGATCATGATCTAAATTCCAAAAAGCCTGCACAGTTTTAATTAGCGGAGCCGATAACTTAAATACACTGGGAAATTTTATAAAATTTGCAACCACATCTTTGTAGACCTCCTCCTCAATGGCCATATTCAAGTCCAAAAAGAAATACAACAAAATGGCACATTTGTTGTCATAATCCAAATCGGGTACCAACATCACACGCAACATGGCCTCCAGCGAATTGGGTGGATACAAGCCGTTGCCTTCATTCTCCAACCAATACTCGTGCAAAATATTACCCTTGCACACATGCTCAATGAGGGAATCAATGAAGAGCAGCTTACAACTACCCGATTTTTTTGATATAAATGATTCATGACGTTTGCCGTAAAATGCACGTTTAGTTTTATAAAATGTTTTTAGATCTTGATAAGGATATGGTGTTAAATCACTGCTGGCATTTATTTTATTATTGTGGGGCGAAGCTTCAGGCAAAAGGCCAATATTCAAGAGCCACAATAAAATATCCTGATAGTTGGAGGCCATGGACAGCGAACTTTGCTTGTTGGCTAAATCATTAAATACTACAAAAAAGAAGATGAAAAAAAACAGAATGCAATCAATATAAACTCATTTTGCTCGATGATAAAACAAATGAACTTTTAGCTGTTAATAAAGAAATTAATCATAAAACCTAAATGGTAGTCACAAAAGATAAGACTCCGAAAATAGCAGTAGATACTAGGCTTTAGCAAAATTAGAAATAACATATTTTACAAGAATATATTTTAAGATTATGATGGCTCGACGAGCCAATTCAATAAAATGTACAGTCATATAAGATAAAACTCCGAATATAGCAGTACATAATAAGCAAAAAGACCAACTAAACTGAAGGTAAACCATATACATAGTTTTAATAACGCTACTGTGATATGTAAATAATAAGGCACGAAATGTCACAGAGGTCAAAGTCTATCGGCGTCAAGTTGGAACGCAGCCGCTGCCGGTCTTATTTTGTTTTTGGGAAGACACCCATGTAAATTAAAATTAAAACGCGATGTATGCTTTTGTTATTATTAAATTAAAGTTTATGCTTGCATTTGTAGAAAAAAAATCTTACGTTCAATTCACATGTCTATGTTTTTTTATTATTAAAATTGTTCATCATCGCCGCTATGTTTTGTCTACTCCGCGGATAATTGTTAGTTGGCTTCGCCATCTATTGTTGTTTACATTATTCATTTTCATCTGAGCATTTTTGCACGTTGGGGGAAGTATTTCCCCCAACGATTTTTTCCTAACCCTACAAATGGACCCAGGCTTTACATACATACATACATATGTGGTAGAAATTGAGCTAAATTAATCTGCGTTGAAAAATAGTTCAAGAAAAAAGTGTGAAAATTGTTTTGTAAACCAAAAAAAAAAAAAAAAGTTACGCCCTTAATCATTAGTGTTTTAACTTTTTCTTGAAATTTCATGAAACTTCGCGAGCTGCCTTAAAATGGTAATCACGCACGAAATTTTACTTTTAAGTCATGCTCAAGCACTCACGCATGATTTTTATAAAATTTAATCACGATTTACGCGTGACACGACATTTTCACAAGAACGGCACATCTCTAGTATTTACTGCAGTGTTGTTTTTGTGTATTTTAGCCACAGTGTAGTAAATAAAAGTACTAGCGGTTTTTACGCTTCGTATTAACGTACTATTGTAGATCTTGGAGATATTTTAAATTTAATAAATCTAGATAAATCTCAAAAATTTTAAATTTACTAAATTAAAGCCTCTGCAATGACCAAAACAGTAGTAGATTTACTAAATGTAGTAATTGGATTTATTTCCTAGTATGAAACAGCTGACAGATTTGGCGCCACATTGTTTTTTGCTTACATAAAATAAAGTGAATTGTAAACAGTCCTTAAATTTGCAATGGAAAAGACAAAAAAAAAGTAGAAAATATTAAAAAACCTCGATAACCTCGTCCAAGATATGCTCAACAATATCGTTCCTGTAACTATCTACTGAGAGATTAGTTATGCATACATTTACTTTTTATTAATAAATAAATATACATATGTACCTTTGCACTTCATCATTTCATTGACTTCGATTGGATCAATGGCATTTTGAACCAAATAGTTATTAAATTTTTCTTTCACGGTTTCCTTAGGCATTTTTTCGATTTTATTTCTTTTAATATTTTACGAAAAACCAATTGAAAAATTCTTTTGTGTACTTTTTGCCACAGACATAGTATTCTGTGCTTTTGGCGGTAAAATATCTAAACAAAAGTCAGCTGTTTCAACTTTCTTACAATACCAAAGAAAAAAGGTCGCTCACACTTAGAAGTTTAAAATAGTAGCGGTTTTCACTCTTGATACTAATTTTACCACTCTGCTATATTCACTACGATTTTTACCACAAAGCTCGAGTGACTTTCTTACCTCAAAGTCTGCCAGTTCTTGTATATATTCTAAAACTTGCTGAATTTCTTTATCTGTCCACCTTTTGTTGTGAATTTTGTCACGTTTTCTCTTCACCAGTATATTTTTATTTGTTTTTTCCATATTTTTTTTATTTTCTCAACACAAAATTAAGTTTTGCTGGCAAAACGATTCACAACACAGAATATCTGTGATTCCCAATATTTTTTTTACAATGTTTACTAACGCTTTTTGTTTGATTTTTTAATCACAGCGTAGTAAATAAAAGTTCAGTACATTTTGTTGCTGCAGTGATGTAAACACTAGTACTTTAATCAAATCTGCTACTTTAACCAAATCTGCAACCGAGTTTACTATCAAGAGTGAGAACCGCTAGTATTATATTTAAAAGTATTTTAAATATAAAACGAAGTGTGAAAACCGCTACTATAGTACTTGGCTATGCATTATTGTATATAGATATACCAGAGCACTTTACCACCAACGATGAAGCCTGCTTTAAATTTTAATTAAAAAAAAAATCAATCTTAGATTTAATTACTTAAATGGCCAATAAATCAATTAGTGTTTGTGTTTCTTTAGTCAAATAAACATGACTTCAATTAAGAACAGATTTTTATATTTTCTAAATTGTTTACCTCTTTCCGGTATTTGCTTTTTGGCATACACCAAAATTTCTTTTAGAAGTTCTGCCAGCAATTTGAGTTGTCTTGTGATGAAGCTCAATTCTTTTTGTTCTCTACTATCCAAGGGATAACCACCAAACTCAAACAGACTTTTGCACAAATCATTGCAGCGACTTTTAATGCAAGTAGCTCTTCTCCAAATCCAATCGGTCAAAGTTGATAACGATAAGCCGGTAGTTGCAGAAAAATTACCCATAAAGCTGCCATCAATCCACGATTTGGCACAATCACGTAACAAACTGACACAGTTGTGCTCCAAAGCGGCCGACAACAATATTTCACATTTGGCATTCTAAGTGGTGAAAAAAGAAAATTCATAAATTATTAGAAACATTTTAATATTTTAGGTCCAAAAATAGCTCTTTTCGTTGATGCCGCTCAACGAATGTTTGCAACTTGGCTATATATTCTATTATTCCTATGAACACAATGAGAATCGCAAATGTTCAAACAGAAAAGTTGAATTGCTTAAGACAATAATAACAAACTAAAAAATATGTGAGGGCTTGCATCATCTGGTACGGACGGACCAAATTGAGCTACGCCGCATCATAATTTTCTTTCGCTAAAAAGTCTTTAAGTGGTCTAGAGATGTGCAACTAATTCTGAAAAGAGTTTGTGTTAGTATCGTTTATTTTAATAATTTTCCGTAGACGCGCCAAAAAAGACGTTGTAGCTTTTGTTTCAATTATGCCGCTTTTTTAAATTAAGTTGCCCTGATGGCACCAATACGGCAGCAGGAAGTCACATCTTTTGTCAAATATTGTAACTATAATAATTTTTACATTGAACTTGCAGACCAAATTCCAAAATGTTTTAATCTTAAAAATAAATGATTAAACATGATTAATCCCAGCAAAATTACATATACATATATAAAAACAGTAGATTTATTTCTGATAATGAAAAACAAATGGTCTAGTTTTAATATGAATTGTTAATAATACTTTCAGTTACTTGCTTTCTATTACAATTTATATGTATGTATATATTAATCATATGGGCTCGATTAAATAATGAAATAATGAAATAAATAAAGCGTTAAAGGTAGTGTCACACTTAAGCTTTTGTTTGCCCATTTTTGCCTAAAAAGAAGACCGCAACTTTTTTCTTTGCACTTATTTAGAGAAAATGCATACATTTTAATACCTAAATAGGCAGAAGAAAAAAAAAACGTAAAAACATTAAATTTCACAACAGCATATTTTATTGTTTTATTTGCTTAACGAGTACAAATAAAATTTGGAACAAATTTGAGTTTGCTTGTGTTTGCTCTTGCAAGGCTTTTGTAAGAGCAAATAATTGTTTGCTGTTAATTTTGTTTTTGTTTCTTAATCAATTAAAATATACTCTTTTTTCACTGACTTTTGTTTTCTTTTTTGTTTGTTGATGTGTCCATATGTATACAGATTGCATTTTTAGTTGTTTGTATATAAGTGCTTGGCAAAAATAAGAGACTAGCGGTGCCGTTATTTGACGGCTAATATTTGGCAGTCTGAACGTACCTTAAGACGTTTACACCGGTAGATGTAAAAAATTAAAATGTTGAAAAACGTTCGAAGCACGTTGGGTGCTGATGAGCATCGTCTTTTTTTTGTCTTCTTTAAAAATATTGATCTCAAAAATTGTATTGCAAAGCAATTTTTTTTTCTCAATTCTGAGGAAGTAAACAACGAACTCAGGCCTAATAAATAATAAACAATTGAAATGTATTTTATTTTTTATGAATAGCGATGTTAAAGTTAAAAAAGAATATGTTAAAAAAGGTGCTAAGAAAAGTAAAGGTGTTGCAAGACGTAAAATGTTTTCAGTATAAAAAGTTTGTTTGAACATTTCTGATTCTCATTTTGTCCATGAGAACTTTGGAATAAGTAGTTGGGCTTCAAACATTCTTTTTAGATTTTTCGAGTCTACTGATGAGTTGATTAGCATCAACGAAATGTCGGCGACATATAGACGGTTGAAAAAGACAGAAAACATTAAGGTCTATTTTTAGACCTAAAATAATAAATTTTTCAATATTATTGCCCTGGAAAATATTGGAATAAATACATATACCAAAAAAAAAACCTTCAGCTCAAGAAAATATAATTATTAAATAGAAAATATTTAGCTGCATTTTGTTAAAGGGTATATAAAATTCGTTAAAGGTTTTTTTTTCGAAAACATAATTCATCTCAATTCAAAGCTTACCCTTGAAAAAGTCGAATCCAAGTTTAGTTCTATAAATTGAGGCATCAAGCGGGTGCGTATAATTTCATTGAAATAGAAATTTGGTTCCAAAAAGATGGCAGCATTGCTGGATCTTAGGAGATTTATGACTCTGTTTTGAGCACCTTCCCAGTTGTAATGGCAGCAGCCCTCTGTATGCAATAATAAGCTCTCTTGGTGAAGAAAAAGCACATCGTTTTCATTAAATATAAAGTTTAAAAAATAAATAACATTCATTTAAAACTTACCAAAACTTAAAGAGTTGGGATAGAAATGTTCCTCAAAGCGTTGCATAGAATTAAAATGCGCAATACTATTGGGATTGATTAAAGTCTGCAGGCCACAATACTCCCCGCTTAATATATAACCAGCTAAATAATTCGGCTGTTTGCCGTACTCGATCAGAAACGGCATTTCTTCCTTGTACCACTGATTTAAATCAAAAATTAATAATTTATTTCTGCCCTCCAACACCGACAACCAAGATATGACACACAAACAATGGGCATCATCTTCGCCATGCAGGGACACCGAAGAAATGGATTGGCAAGCTAAAGCCGTGCTATTTGTAGCCTCCAAAGGCAATTGCAAACGCACCGCATACGCTTGAAATGTCTGAAAATGCAAAACTGAAATAGTTTTTTTTACAAAAATTTAAATGCAAATCTAACCTCAAAATATGTTAGGGAATCTTCCTCGTCCACAAGACGTTTCTCATACATCAAGCTGTGCAAGACAGCATGCAAGTTTTCACCATTTTCATGCAAAGTCCATATGAACAGGCAGGGTCTAGGATCGTCTGACGGCTCTAGAAAGTCCATTTTTACCAAGGATGACATAGTGATCTCTGGACTGGGCGGCAGGGCCACGTAAAATATTTGCAATTCCATCAAATCATATAAAGCGAGACGACCATCTTCTAGGCCAATGGCCAGACCCAATATTAAATCGATGGGTAGTAGACATTGGATGGCACAGGGACTTTCAATAACTGTAATTAAAAACATAAAATATTTATTAATTGTTGTCTGTATAGAATCATTAGCTCCATAAGCCATGCGCTCTCCTTTATAAATATTAATATGTGAATGCTATTAATTTATTATATTAAATTTTGAATGTTGATTCTTTTAAGAATTTTTCAAGTCTACTGATCAGTTGATTAGCACCAACGAAATGTCGTCGGCATATAGACAGCTGAGAAATACAGCAAATATTTTTTTGAAAAGGTTCATTTTTGGACCTGAATTAAAACTCAATTTTAAATAAAAAAAAATTAAATCCAAATAGAAAATTTCAATTTGAAATTGAGAAAATTCCAAAAGAAATTGAGAAAGTCTGTTTGAAACCAAAGAAATAAAATCAAAAATAAATCGAAGAAATTTCAAAAGAAATTGAGAAATTCAAATTAAAAACTCAAAAAAGAAAATCCAAATAGAAAATTTGAATTTGAAATTGAGATAATTCCAAAAGAAATTCAAACTGTTTGAAATCAAAGCAAAAAAGTTGAAAAATAAATTGAAGAAATTCCAAAAGAAATTGAGAAACTCAATTTTAAATAAAAAAAAAATCCAAACTAAATCGAAAACTTCAATTTGAAATTGAGGAAATTCCAAATAAAATCGTCAAATTTAATTTAAAGTTGAGAAAATTCCAAATTAAATATCGAAAAACAATTTTAAAAAATTCCAAATCAAATAAGAATTTCAATTTAGAATTGAGAAAAATCCAAATGAAATCAATAACTTTAATTTGAAATGGAAAAGCATTCCAAATTAAATCGAGAATTTTCATTGAGGGAATTCCAAACGAAATTGAGAAAACTCCAAATTAAATCGAGAATTTTTATTGACGAAATTTCAAATAAAATTGAGAAAATTCCAAGTCCATTCCAAATCCATAATTTTAATATGAAATGGAGGTAATTCCAAAACTAAATTGAGGAACTCAATTTGAAAACAGAGCAAAACAAGTTTAAAAATAAATTAAAGAAGTTTCATTGAATCCAAATGAAATCAATAATTTTAATTTAAAATTAAGATAATTTCAAATGAAATTGAAAAACTCAATTTGAAATTAAAAAAATTCAAATTAAATGAAGAATTTTTACTAAAAGTTTAGGAAATCGAACATTTTAATTTGAAATTGAGGTAACGTTATCAAATAAAATTGAGAGATTAAATTTGAAAATAAAAACTAAATCCAAATTAAATCAACTCAAGAAACAAAAGATTTCACACAGTGAAGGGAGTCTATACAATGTTCTAAATTATTGTTTACATAAAAACAATTCCAGGAAACCCAAATTAACAAAACAATTATTGAAACAAACAAAATTTCGAATTTCACTCATGTACATACATGCGCACATAACATATAAAATGAGCCCCCTACTAGCAATACACACAAATTGTTGTAGAAAATATGTATGTAAAAAACAGGTTATGTGTGCATCACCACAAATTAAATCACTGTTACTTGAGTTTTCGCCACAATACCTGATTATCTTCTGGCAACTCTTATTGTATACCGGTAATAAAATTTTATTTGTATCACTGGCAACACGGCCATTTTACATTTCAAGTTTTTAGTACCTACACCCAAATTATACAACATGGTTAAAAAATTTTTACAAAAAAGGGTTGCCAAGCAGCAAAAATAGTTACACTAAAAAAAATTTTTATGTTTTCGTTTTTTCAAGTGTATTTTACATTTTACATTTTTAAGTTTAAGTTTTTCTATTTTTAATAGTTTTTTGATTTTATTTATATTTTTCTCAGTTTATTTATTATCTATAATTTTATATTTTTTTTTGCATGTTTTCAATTTTCAAATAATTTATATATTTTATATATTTAAAAATCCATATCCAGAGGGCTTATTGAATATAATTTATTTATATAGGTGCATATATCACTGGCAACACAGCCATTTTATATATTGGCACCGGTGCTCATGAAAGGTAAAATATTTTTGAACACATTTTAGAACAAAATTTTTCATATAATATGTGTTCTAAAATGTATTTCAGTAACATTTTAATTTTTATAACAAAAAATCCTTTTCTGAGATTATAACCAAAAATAATCATGCACCAAAAAATATATACATACATATGTAGGTATATGGTTTTTCTTTAAGTGTATTTCACATTTTTAAGTTAGCATACTTTTCAATATTATATAGAACCGGTATTCATAAGCAATAAAATGTTGCTGAAATACGTTTAGAACAAAATTGTTGTAAAATGTAATTCAACAAAAATTTGTTCTAAAACGTATTTCGACAGTATTTATGAATTACCAATATAAGTATATGTTTTATACAATAAATAACGAAATCCTCAGAAATTTTTATATTTTCTAGCGCATGCGTATGATAAATTTTGCTCTATATCCATGAAATTGAAAATCTTTATCAATTGTTTTTTTTTTTCATTTTTTACTGTAAAGCAAAATTTATCGTGACACACGATATACAAAATATCAACTTTTTGGAGGATTTCGGCACTTGGTTTTTTAACAAGTTCTTAAATCTTAGCACAAAATAATCATACACCAACAATTCTTTTTCTTTGAGTGTATTTTACATTTTTAAGTTAATATAGTTTTTAAGAATTTGTTTCTTACACCAGAATTTATGTATTATATATGAAAAAAAACTAAAACAAACATTATTTTACATAGAACTAAATTTTGTCACGAGTAGATGTTAAGTAAAAGACTAACGCCGGTATTCACAAGAAATAAAATATTGTTGAAATACAGCTTAGGACAAATTTTTCATACGTAACTTGTTCTAAAATATATTTGAGCAACGTTTAATTTTTTTATGAATAACGTTGAAAATTAATTATTTGGTTTTTTTTCGACCACTGTTTTTGTATTTCATATATTTATTTTATTGAGCTAAAAGTATTTTTTTAAAGATATTTAATTATTATTTTCTCTCTTTCGGATAGCTTCTTCCTGAAGAAAGACAAAAATAATTAAATATTAAAGAAAAAGACTTTTAGCTCAAGAAAATAAATATATAAAAGTTGAAAATTAATTTTTGAATAAGATTTTCATATAAAATTTTTTCTAAAATATTAACATCGGTATTCATAAAACATAAAACGTTGCTCAAATACATTTTAGAACAAATTTTATATGAAAAATTTTTTGTAAAATGTGTTTCAACAATGTTTTATTTTTTATGAATACCGGCGTAAATATATTTTTGATTGAATTAATTTTATTTTTTATAACAGCATTAGTCTTAATACATTTTTTGTTTTTAGGCAATTTTAGCATTATACAAAATAATTATCATTTCAGCTTTCAATATAAATTTTTAATTGTTTTCTGTATTTTTCAGTCGTCTACATGCTGCTTATTTATATTTTGTTGAGGCCACTCAACATTTCAATAGACTTGAAAACACTTAAAGGAATGTTTGAAGCATTGCTACTTGTTCTATTATTCTCATTGAATTAATGGGAATTTTAAAAATGGGCAAACAAACCGTTAATAATCTATACGTTTTGCAGTAACTTTTCTTTTCTTAAATAATTTTATTTTATTTATTTAATTATTATTTATAATTTTGTCCTAAAATGTATTTCAACAACATTTTATATTTTTATTTTCTCCATTTAAATTTTTCAAAAATTTATTTTAACACGAAATAATCATACACCTGAAAAAAATTTCATTTTTTTTAGTGTACCTAATTTGTACTATAAAATTGGTTTTCTTTTTTTAACGTTTTGAATATAAAAAAAATTGTTTGCACACACTTTTTTTCCAGTGTAGTACTAAAAACTTTGTTTTACTACAATCAACATGCAACCGTGTGGCCTAAAAGAAAAATTTTATAAAAATTAAAAAAGTAGTATGCTTGTGTCAAGCAGAGGCGCTGTGTCTGTTTTATCATCTCCCATAAGCGGATAATTGTTTTTGTTATTTTTTCCTTTTGCTTTACTTTACTGCACACACGGCTAAACATTGCCGATTGTCATTAATTTGACAGTTTGTATTATTGATAAAAAGCAAAGTTCTACTTTAAATAAAATGTGTAATTATTAACTATAGCACAGAAAAGAATCATCAAACTATAATATTTTTTCATTGGTAACAATTTTTTCCTCTTCATTTTTGTCGCTTGTAATTGTGTGTGGATTTTTTCTTCTGCATGCTTGTGTGTTAGTGTATTTAAAACTTAAAATTTATGTCAGAAAGACAAACTGCTGGGTAAAAATATACAGTGGGTTAGGATAAGCAAAAATGCAAAGATGATAAAGTAAAAAAAATTAAAATGTTGAAAAAATAAATTTGCCAAGGCATTTGAATTGTGTTGAAAATCCATACAAACATGAGTGATAAAATTTACGAAAGTGTAATGAAAAGCCAAAGCAATTTAAAATTAAAAAAAAAAAAAATTTAATTTAAAAAAATAAATAAAAAATATTTAAGCCCATTTAACTAAATTTTATAAACTTATGAAGTTACTTTGCCCTTTAAGGCCCGTTATTACAACTTGCCGATAGCTAAAAGTAGTATTTTAGCGGCCACATTTAGCAATACGTTTTCACAATTTAAAACTTTGAATTCCTGAAAACAAGATTTTAATTGTTCAAAAATCACGCTCATGTTTAAAATTTCCAATTAATAAATATCATTGCGAAAAGCTATCGGTAAATTGTAATATTATAACTTGCTGCGTTATGAATTTGTGAATTACAGTATGAAAATAAAAACAATAATATTATAAATTAAAGATATTATTATTATTAAAAATTAGCCTTTGATAATATTTTTTATTAATCTCTTACTATTTTGGGTTTTTTTTTTTTAATTTTCCCAGCAAAATAATTTCACCTTTATTTTCGCTGTCCGAGCCCACTGTTCTACGCCACCAAAAATTAAACCAACTTAGCATTTTGTCTTTTCACTTGGAAAAATCAGATCTCTATAAAATGTGAACGTGAAAAATATTTATCTTATTTACATATAAAACTGCAATTTTTTGGTAAAAATTTTCGGAAATACTTTGAAATGAGTGGCAATTGAACAGTAGAAAAGATTTTGTTATAGGTACTTTCAATTTAAGTACTTACTACACACACAGTGTGGCTTCCTAAAATTTGTTCGTGACGTCACAAAGCACCATTGTAGCCTGTGCTATGTATAACTTACAAACATATGTACACATGTACGACGACGAACTGTATAGTATAGAGCCAGTAGCCAATTTTTTTTTTTTTTGCTCTTTTTTAATTGCAAACTAAATTCTACTTTGGAAATTTCTACTATGGCCATGTTTTTTTTAGATACAGGTGTGTTGATACAATTCTTTAAATGTAACATGTTTAAAATTTTGTGAATAAACAAAACTGATGTTATGCCTCTGAATGGAGGAGTCTACAGGGAAACTGTAAGAATATCAGGGATGAAAATATTTTAATATTGTACACTTTTTTGGCACTTTATTTTGAAAAATGTAAACAAAAGGATATAGAGACATACATAAGTATGTATGTAGTATATATGTATGTATATTATATACATATGTATGTATATGTGTATGTACAGTACAACAGGCAGCAGAAATGCACCCTGTTAGTTATGTGTATAAACCCGCTTTAAAGGTATTACAAATACCTATGTAGGTATGAATGAAATTAAAATATCTAAAATCTTGAAAAAAAGATAGGCATATACATATGTACATACATATGTACGCATGTAGTGCAAAACGGAATAGCTGTTGAAATTTTTTTTCTTATATGTATGTATGTACATACATATATATGCAGGTACAATAGCAGCTCAATCAAAACTGTCTGTAAATAATACCTTTTAACATAACTTTTTAGGTTATGTTTAAATCATATGTGTAGATGGCGGGTATTGCAGTATTTTGCAACTTACAGTACACACAACATATTGCTGTATGGCATCAGAAAGCAAATGCCGATTTTCGGATCAACTTTTTTTCCTTACGATTAATTAATCGATTAATCGTAGCTCCAAGTCGATTAGTATTTTTTAGCTTAAATAAAATAAATGCAAAATATAAAGGCCGGTACGGAGGTTTTAAGGAAATTTACGTTTGAAGAATAACAACTGGAATGCGGAGAGGTTTGTTACAAATAATGACAAATGAATCTCTCGAAAAACGTTTTTTATATAGGAATAAACTAAATGTTAAAAATTTCGCTGCCAAATAAATGCATGAGCATTAATTTACGTTTGAATTGAGGGAAAAAAGTCTCCACTAAAATATTCCGTTTATATTTCTTTTTGAACTTCGCAGCGCGCTGCAGAAATTTAAGATTTTTTACACGCAGTTCCTATAGAAACGTAAATTACCGCAAGACCTACAGATATACCGGCCTTAAAATGTAAATTGTATTCATAAGAATTTGGTGTAATAACTGCAATTTAATAAAACGAATCCCCCATAGTTAAAGTGTCATCGTTGTCGCAGTAAAAAACTTAGCACTTCTTTTCTCGCTACCCAAACTACTGAAGATGATTGATAGGCCTTATCAAGCGCTTAGTTCAACAATATGTCAAAATTTTGTCCAAGAGGAGTGTTCATACAAGCGCTAGTTTTTCGATGTTGACTTAATGTGACGACGACAATTGGTATAAGATGGCATACAAATTCTTTGGCATATTAGTTTTTTTTTGCAGCGGAATTTTCATTAATCTTTCGAAATTATTTTAAATAAAATTTTTGCACATTCTTGTAATAGTGTAATGCTAAATGCAATATTTTTTTGAATATTGTCAACATGACTCGGTGATATTGTCACTTTATAAATTGCACAATGTTTTCAATTTCAACGACTTTAGGCAGCCAAATAACTTGTATCAAATACTCGACTTATTTTTTCTTATAAAGAAATAAAAAAAAAATGATTATCCATTTATTTTGATTAATCATTAATCGGCGTCCAAAATCGATTTCAATATAAATTTGGCAATGAATAATCGATCGCAAAATAAACGATTTTTACAACTAAAATTCAATTATCGCTTACAATCGAAGTCGATTTACCATTCAGCACTACATATGTATGTATGTATAAATAATTGATATTTCAATAATTTTTTTTTTTTTTTTGGTTTTAATTGATATGTGATTGCAAAACATTGCAGTCAGCAATCAACACTGATGATGTTGATAAAAATTCGGACTATCTTTTCCAAAACAAATCTAAATACATACTTAAAATCCGAAATGTAGTAAGCGAAAAGAATTCAAAATCGACTTTTTGATTGATAATCAATAAAAAAAAAAATAATCGGTTTTAAATTTTTTTTTGCCGATTTCGACCTTTTTCGTTTTTGGGGGACGATATGTAATCTGAGGGAAATGTCACTAGCAGCACTATTGTGATTCAGTACTGCTAAAGTGATCAGTACTGTCGACATATAATACCCCAAATTTGTTTTAAAATTTAAGATGCTGTTGACATTGAATTATCAACTAGTGATCCAAAGAACTAGTGATTACATAGTTCTAGGAAGCCCTGTAAAGAATATGCATTTTTTTCTAAACAGACACAAAATTGTAAAGCATTTTCCTTGTCTGCGGAAGCCACTCTACCAATTCATCCGTTGAAGCGCTACGTGATACTCTCTATAGATATAGTCGGCAGCATTGTTGACATAATAAACTCTATTTAACACATGGTTGTCATTGAAACTACACTAGTGACTTATGAACTAGTGACTAGATGGTTCTAATGGGCCACACAATATCTTTTTTTATATTTTTTTAGTTAATATAAACAAACATCAAACAAAAAGATGCAGACCCTCCGCATAAACAGGTCACCAATATAGTCGACAACACTTAGTGACTTAGAGGCACTTGTTCCAGGGTTTTTTTTCAGAATATCTTTAAGGATATACAGATCACAAGCAATATACCACCGCCTAAGACGATTTATGATGTTTGTTTTTCTAAGAAAAAAAATATGCATTTATTTTACACAATTTTCAAAAAAAAAATTTTTTTTTACTGGCAGTTTCACGGTTTTGAGCCTTTTCGATTGTTTGCATAAATATATTTAAGACAAAAACAAAATCTTGAAAATTGTTTTTGTTTTAAATGTATTCATGCGAATAGCACAACGGGACGTTCTAGGATACAAGCGTAATATATATGTACATATATATTAATACGAATGCTCGAACAGATTATTGCTTATGGCTACAGATTTTATTAGGATTTTTTTTTTTTGTCAGTCTTTGTTTTCATGTTACATATTTATCTAGACTCAAATTTTCTATTTTTTGTTTTTTTAGAAAAATTTTTTTCCCAAAAATGAATCCGATTAATGATGAAATACCTGCAAAAGATTCGACGGATGTGGAAGAATCTAACGAAGCTTTAAGGGAAATAAAATTAGTTGAAGTATCAGAAGGAAACGAGAAAAAAATCAACGAGGACTTGAAAGAAGCTCCAATAGAAGGCAGGCATTCAGAAGATCAGAAAGAAACCCAGGACAAACTAAGCGAAAATGATCATCATAATCAAACGGAAAGTACAAAAAACGATCATAGTTTGGAAGCTGAAGCAGTAGCAAACAACCAGTTGGACTCAAGAATGGAAAGGGAAACTATAAATGAAAATGAAACTAAAAATGAAGGAACTGCAATTAATAAAGTAGTGAATGAAAATGCTTGTGGAAGTGATTCAGAAACTAAAATTTTTAATGAAAATGCAGAAGACGCAGAGTCAAAAGAATCCAAAACGGAAATTGTAAATGAAAAAGAAAATTCTTGCGAAAGTGCTTTAAAAGAATCAAAAAGTGAAATTGTAAATGAAAAAGAAAATTCTTGCGAAACTGATTCAAAAGAATCCAAAACTGAAATTATAAATGAAAAAGAAAATGATTCAAGAGAATCCAAAACTGAAATTGTAAGTGAAAACTCTTGTGCAAATGATTCAAAAGAATCAAAATTAGCAACTAAAACTGCAAAAGAACAAGAAAATATGAAAATAATTGCAGAAAGTTCGGCTAAAGAAACCGATTTAGAAGCAAACAAAAACTCTACTGCCAGCAGCAATGTGAGTGAAACAGAAAACATTGAAAAAAATCCAGAAAGTTTGGATATTGAATCGAGTAAAGCAGTGAAAGAAACTGATTTGGAAGGTCACAGTTTTAATGAAAATTCTTCAGTTACAGAAGAAGAGAATGAAAAAAATGAGAGTGAAAAAAAAGAAAATATGAAAAAGAATTTAGATGAAAGTTCAGCTTTAGAATCAAGTAAAACTTTAGAAACTGATTCAGAAGAAGCAAATGATTTTGAAGACGATGTGAATAAAGAAACATCCATTGTCTCAGAACCAGCGACCGAAGATGAGGGCGAAGAATTTGAGGATGTCGAAGATGTTGAAATTCCCGATGAACAGGAGTTCGATGAAATCATTGTACCCGACGAAGCTGAAGCTGAGGATTTAACCGATGGCAAAGACCAAGATGTAGAAATGTATAAGTCTCAAAATGGTGAGGCAGAAGGCGATGAAGAAGAGCACTCATCCAAGGAAAGCGACGCCGAAGATGACGAAAATGAATTAAATCCAAATGAAACGGAAGAAGAAACCGCAAAAAGCGATGAGGACGATGAGGGCGAAAGTGAGAAAAATGAATCTGCCAATATTGGGGAAAAAGATGAGGACGAAGGTGATACTGACTCCAAAGGCGGCTATGCTGAGGCTGAAGAGTTGGTGGAAATACCAAATGTCGAAACTTGTGTGGAAAAATCAAATGCGCAACCAAGCAATTTGGACGAAGATACCACTACGCAAGCCTCTTCTTATGACCCATTAAATTGCACAGATGATAACAATAAAGAGGCCGAGGGTGAGGCTGAGGATGGTGATGGTGATGATCAGTTAAATCTTAGTCAGAAAAATGTCGAAAATTCCAACGAGAGTCAAAGTTTAGAAAAAGATCAAAATGAAGAAGCTGCCAGCTCCCAGAATATAGAAAGTGATAATGAAAACTCGGTAGAATGTGAAAGCCAGAAAAAGGCTGAAAATGAGGAAAATAAAGAGGACGAAGACGACGACGACGACGAAGTGCAATTCGTGGAAACTCGTAATTCACCCATTTGCATAGAATCCGATGATGAGGATGATGTCGCTACCACACCTACCAACAACAACAACAACAATGAAAAAAATGATAACAATAAAAGAGTTATAACGACGGCCACCACAACTGTATCGGTTCCCCTAAATATAACCGTAACAAGAACAAGTGCTCGGAAATCGACAGCGAAACCGCCTCAACTCCAGTTCAGGGCCAGCAAGAGTACTGCTGCTGCAGCCAGCGTGCCTCAATTTCAGCAAAATAGAACGAAAAAAGGTTTTAGTTATGTACAAAAATCTTCTACGCAACAGACTAACAAACGCGCTTTTACTGGCACTTCCACCCAAAAAATAGTCGACTGTATAGAGCTTTTAGACAGTTCCGACGAAGAGTTTGCGTCAAAAAATAGGCGCACACAACAGCAACAAAGGACACCACAGAAACGTACTTTATTGGCAGCCAAGGGAAATTTTTATAAAAATAACAACAATAGTAAACAACAAATGACTCCGGCAGTGAATCGTCTGCCGCACAATTTCACACCTCAAATTAGACAACAGCCTAAAAAACCAGCCCCTCCCCCTCTACCACCGCCAACACCACAATCGAATTTTCTAAATGCCGTTCAACTACAACCAGCTTCAGTTACCGGGGCGAATCCTCCGGCATTTTCTGCTTTGTTATCGAACAAAAATGTCATTATACCCAATGCGTTTTACGGCAACCCGCCCAGCATAAGAGAAGCTTCTTCCAGTGAAGCAGAAATAGAGAAACGTACGACCAGATGGTTGGAAAATTTCCTCAATCAATTTTGTAAACCACAGTTTGAACCAACCCATTCCTGTTATGTGTTCTTACAAAGAGCCCTGAAATACAAAGACTTTGTGCGCATTAAATCCCTTCGTTCGAGCATGATGAACAGTCATGTTCAGAACGCCAACAATCAACTAAATATTGAATTAATGTCAGATTTAAAGACAATTTTCTTTAAAAACGTGAGGAAACCCACAAATTATGGTCAACGTTTTTGTGAATTAACATGCACGGCGGCGGCCGGTAAATCGGTAACTCTCATCACCCATCGCTTAAGCGGTAAAGTCACCCTTAAAACGTGTAACATGGAGTTTCCGAAAACAGCAAACTCGAATCCAACTTCAAACGCTTCGACGTCGTCATACGGCACCAGCACCACCACCACCACCTCTACCAATTCCACAACACGTAAACGTCAATTGGACGAAGATGAGGATGAATATACGCCAGATAAATCATTATATAAAACAAAAGTTGCTAGACCGCCCTCAGAAAATGGTGATGAAGATAGCGGCGATACGGGTGGTGAAGATCGGAAACGTTCGTTGCGCACTAAACGCACCAAACGTATTGACAACAGCTTCAGTTATAATGAAGATGATCTTTTGGCTGAATACGAAATCGAAGATGAGGACGATGAAAAATTGGCACAAGTGGAAATACAGCGTAAAATCGAACAAAAACGTTTGGAGGCACAAAAACAAAGGCAACAACAAGTGAAGTCATTTGAAAGTGCATTTATACAGGCGTTTGCCAAGAGCATAGATGGGCCCACAACTTCAACAAAAAGTAAAACTAATGGTAAGTGTTTCGTTGTCATGACAACTTTTTTTTCGAAAACCCTTTGGAATTGTTTAACGTGTAACATTTTCTCAGTAAGAACAATTTTCGTTTTCATTGTGGCGCATTGAAAACATATGAACGAATAAAACGTGACCACTACTTTTTGTTAAGTTTTATTTTGGGCAAACACATGCATACATACAACTAAAAATGCAGATACCTTCACAGGGATGTAATAACGAAAGGAAAAAAATGTGAAAACGTAAAAACGTAAAATTTCATCAAGGCACATTTTAAGGTTATGTTTGCAAGATTGCAAAGGAGAATTTGTATTTTCTCTCGCATAGTTTTTGCAAAATCAAAAAATTGTTCACTGTAAATTTGTTATTTATTTGTTGATTAAAGAGAACCTTAAAATATGCTGTCGTAAAATTTACTGTTCTTATTTTTTGTCTCGTTTTCAAAATGTAAATGTAGAATTTTGGGCGAATTGGAGTTTGCTAATTTACCAACAGATCAAATAATGGTTGGATGTAAATTTTGCATTTATAAACATAACCTCAAAATAGTTTCTTGTAAAATATAATGGTTTTACGTTTTCTGGAGCAAGTTTTCATTATAGGCTCATGCACAGTTTTTGTAAAATCAAATGGTTTTTTGCTGTAAATTTTGTATTTACTTGTTGAGCAAACATAACCTTAAAATGTGGTTTGGTGAAATTTAATGTTTGCCTTTCGTTGATATTTGTTGTTGCAGCCTTGAATGATTACACATTTTCAGTTGCTTGTAATCAGGTTTTGAACCAAATTAAAGTTCAACAAGAAAGTAGTGGTCACGTTTATTTTTTATCTTTATTGAAAACAATATAAATTTTCTACACTATCAATGGACAAATTTCGTGGCTGCAGTTTTGATTCCTGCTCAAAGCTCTTGCAAAATATTGATTTTTAATATGTCCTAGTGCAACATTTGTTTCCTCCTGCCAAAAGCTATAGAAAAATCGATGCCACACTGTCGATTGCTAAAACGATTCACCCCTTTAAAGTTTTTTTTTTTTTTTTTTTTGCTGTATTTTTTCCACAGCCTCAAATCAACGCATAAGATTGAAAAACACTCCAACATCCACCGTCACCACTATCAGAGAGTACACGGCCAATAATGATGCCGAAGATTTATTGCAAGCCACTTGGATAGAAAATCTTGAAAATGATAATACTCATATTATCTCCGATGATGATGAGCCCCAGGAGCATCGCATTTACAAACAGCAACAAGAAGAATTGCAACAAGCCATACGCAAGCAACAACAAAATTATCAGTATAAACTTCCCAGCAATTTAACAACCATTGACAAAATATCGAACACAACACATGCCAGCGGCAAGCATACTGGCAGAGCGACAAAAAGAACTGCAAGCAGCAGAATTCAGGAAGAGTTTATCACCGGCGATGACAATTATGAGGAAAATAATTACTATGCCAACAATTCAATGAATGATAATCAGCCTCTGTACTGGCCCAAAAACACCGACGCACAAATGACCGTCAACGGCAAAAGTAAAGATCGTTGTGTCATTTGTAGCCTAAATTGTCAACGTTTGGTGCATCATTATGTCAACGAGCATCGTGGCTGTGAGACCTACAATTCCAGACTTTCTAACACACAAATAAAGAAGCTCAAACAGGGCAATTGTACGGCTTCGGTGAGTTTGTACAAAAACGGCCAAAACCTGTACGAAGCATTCTGTATATTTTGTAATAAAGTTTCACGTTTCATGCTGCGCTATTGGTACCAACATTATACCATGCACACAGGCGAGTATGCCTATCGTTGCACTGGTTGTGGTATACGCAAGCCCACGCAATCGCTGCTAACACTGCATCACTCGCAAGGCTGTCCGGGCAATGAAGTAGGCATAGTGCAGGATTTCACCTACGATGCAAAGTCTTTGCAAATTGAGGCAAAAATCTGCTCAATTTGCAATTATGTGCAACTGCATCGTTCTAATCTAGTGAAGCATTTGCATACGCAGCATAATATTACACAAATTCTGCCCAAATACATTATAACGGTAGTGCTAATGAAAATACCCGCTAATCCAGAAGCCACCACATCATCAAGCCCACCCAATAAAAGCAGACGCTCGTTGAATACTCGTTCCTCGTCAGCTGCGGCTGCGGCCGCTGCCACCACTACATACAGCTCCTCTGACACTTTTGTCATTGAAGACGTTGACAATAATGATGAGAATTATGAAGAAATTTTACCCGAGGATTCGCAGTCACAGATACCACCACTACATTATTACAACTATATACCGCCTTATATGCAAGCAGCATTTAATTCTGGCAATCTTTCATTCGTAGATACTGTAGACGCTGGTGAAGATTTATCGTTTACGATATGCGACATGTTGGACGTTCATATGAATGCCAACGAAGAGAACAATTGAAATGAATAATAAGAAGTAACATTTAACAAAATAAATTCATGTATGTAGTTTTATACATTCGTTTCCTTTTTTAGCAATAAACATTATTTATAATACAAACAACTCCTTTACAATTTAAGACAACTTTAACAAAAACAAATTAAAACACCACAAAAAAATTATTATTCATAAAATTCGGTAGAAATTATTGCCAGTTAACAGCCGAGAATATTTGAAGTCTTCTTTAATTTTACCACTCAATAATTTATTAGTTTTATTAGTAATTTAGTAATATAAGCCATTAGTTTTATCTGCTACACATTATTAACCAGCCTTTGGTTTAGCATTATATTTTTGTATAACAGAATAAAAGAAGGAGAAATCTGTGTTTTTTTGTTTTTCGTTTTTATGTAACAAAAAAAAAAAGTAGTTGCTTAAAATTAGTAAAACCTAGTTGTAACTCTAAAGTTAATTTATAAAACAGTTATTGATCCAAAACTAAACTAAATTGTAAGAGAGAATTGAATTAGTTGCAACTACAAAATTAAAAAAAAAATGCTGGGCAATTAGTTTAAGTTCAATGAAATTTTTAAATAAAATAACTGTTTATATTCACAGAAAAAAGCACCCCGCTGTTGTTTATCACCGAGTAGATGTTGAAACACCACAAAAATGAATTGAGGTTTGCTTCGTAACAAAATATGTACATCGATAAGAAAATAATAAGAATGTTAAGATCCTGCAATCCTGTCGATTTGAAACCGCAAAGCGATTTAAGAAACATCAAATTGATGCTTAGCTGACATTTTAGTTATCAAAAATCTATTTCCATATAGAGAAAAACCTCATGTCAAAATGTTTACTCGCGCTAGTCTCCAAACTACATTTTATTTCCATTTTTTATTTTTATTTTTTTCGAAATCGAGTTCGTAAAATTGGCTTTTTAATTAATTTGGTCATTTATACAATGCTTTTCAAAATGCTGTATGTTTTGTAAGTGCTTGTCAGTGTAATGAGAATATAAATTTTTTTCGAAATCGAAAACAATTGACCTTTGAAAATAACTCGGTCATTTCTGCTTTCTGTAAGCGTTTCTCAGTCAAATGAAAAAATGAGTTTTCTTCAATTTTATCATCAAACTATATGATTTACAATTGTTAGTCATTTTATAGGGCTTGAGTTTCAGTTTACTTCCTCAGAATTGAGATTTGCAGAATTCAGAAATGCAATATCAACAGAAAAATCAAATAGTGAGAGAATATAAAATGTTTTCCAATCAACAGAATGGCGCAGTGATAAAATTGGAAGTTGAGATTAAATATATGTAGCTCTACTGCTTACAAAAACAGTATACAATTAGTCATGATCCGGGTTCAAAGCAGTTTAGCTGCTGATGAGCGAATAAAAATGTTGATCACTACAATTTCATCACAAAAAAAATCTTTCTCAATTCTGGAGAAGTAAAATCGAACTCAAGCCCGATAAAGTAATTCACTATTTTTTTGGAGGAGCATATTTTAAGGTTATGTTTTGTTGCAAAGTTTTTGGAAGATGCAAATTTTGTATTTGCTCTTAGAGCAAAAAAAAAAAAACATTAAAATAAATTCTTGTGAAATTAAATTTTAATTTTGACGTTTTTCCCACGTTTTTATTAAGCAAATTTGCTTTTGCCAAGATTTTGTAATATTCAATATTTGTTTACTGTAAATTTTGCATAAACTTTTTCGAGCAAATATAACCTTAAAAACGTTTTCCCCGCGTTTTGTCTTTTCGTTGTTGTGATGTGCAACCAAGAACAAAAAAGTCGAGGTCAAGTTTTTCTTCGGCAAACAACACTACCAACTTTGAGGCAAAAGAACAAATTTTTTTTTAAAAAATTATGAATGTATGAATAAATGAAGTAAAATTTTATCGAAAAAAGTTGTCTTAAAAATGCTTTTTACGCTATATATCGATTACAAACGAACCGATTCCAAAAGAATTATTTTTTTTTGGCTTCAAATGACTATGACCATGACAAAGAATAATATTAACTTTGGAAAAAAAAAATTTTTTTAAACTTAAAAAAATTTCGATTTGTTGGCCTTTAAAAGCAAGTTTCTTGAAAACACATACATACATATGTATCTGAACTATTCGTAATTTGAATTTGTTCGACTTCAATATTAAATACATGATATATTTTTTGTTTTCTTACGTTCGCTTACATTTAGGGTGGCGATATGTAGTGAAAGATGTTGGAAAAAATGAAAATTTGTAAAATTTTCTCATTTTGTTAGCCCACTATTTTACTCAAGCTGTTTATGCAAACTTTACTCCTGAGGTAAACAGAAACAATTTACATACATATAATATTTTATACACTTACCCTCCATTTGCAAACCAAAATGTATTCCGTCTTGCTGGCACTGGCGAAAATTTCGATGGATTTCTGTCAAAGGCAAACTAAAATCCACAATATGACACGGAACAAACATATCATCGTTCAGTTCATCTTGCATTGCCATTAATTTGTGCACATTCATATCCAATAAAACGACAGCACCCTCTTCGGTGCCCACAGCGAGGCAGCCATCAAAATTTTGCAACAGACTACGTCGACAGGCAGATGCTTCCATGAAGCGGGCACAAGTGAGATGTAAGCCCAGCTCGATGTTCTGCAATACTTTACTGGACTCTACTGAGTAAACGGCTACGTAACTGCAGCCGCCACCTGGGCCGCTAAAGCTTTCCAAAACAATAGCCAACAGCATAATTTCGGGATTGTTGGGAAATATCTCCTCTACACTTTTAATGCAACAACTTTCATAGCCTCTGGACTCACAAAACTCATAGTTTGCAATAGTTTGGCCATTGCGCAATGAAACAATTTGCAGCAATGAATATCTGGCCAGCCAGCCCCATTCTCCATGACGTAAGATACCACCTATTTTTTTGCCTTTGCAATATACAGAAATATTTATGTATAGCAAACCATCTGCTCTGAAGCAAAATATCTGAGGCAAGTGTTAATACTTACCAATTAACAACTCACTAGTATCGGGTGATTGAGAGGGGCTCGTTGTTAACGGCACACACGGTAAATCACTAATCTTGACTGTGTGCCGTCCATCAACTTCAATTTCTTGCCACTCCATATCGAAAGCTGCAAGAGACAATTGTAATGGAAATAAAAGTGCAATGCGTCCAAAAAATGGTTTGTGATAAATAAGTAATGTTTTATTTCACGTTCTTTTTATTTATAACTTCCAATAATTTTCACGTTTCGCGGCGCACTCATTTGTTTTTTTTTTTTTTGTTTTCTGATTATTATGGGGTATGTTCAAAGAAGGTCTTCTTTAAAATATATACGAAAATACACTGTAAATAATTTTGTGGAAAATGATTCAATTCAAGAGATTTTCTTTTAAGCGAACGAGTGTGCTAAGAAAAATTTCGAGGAATTTTCAAGTTACTTTTGATTAAGCAAATTTTTCTCTCAAAAAAAGTGTGCTTATTTTGACTGAAAAAGTGAAATATAATTTTTATTTTTCTACGTGTGCTGGCCTTAGCCAACACTCGAACACTGAACGTGCACTGGTAAAATAAACAACAAAACCACCGGCATATGATAGTATTGCCGTCACCCAATTTGCGTTACAAGTTCTAAAATATGTATAGGCTTTATTATTATTGTTTTTGATCAATTGAAGTAAAAATTTTAATCTTTTTCATGAAATAAACAAGGTAATTTTTTTCCTAAACTGTTTTAAATTTTCGATTTGTCACTGAAAATTGTTTTTCTGTGAGATTTATTTTACTACCCTGGCAACCCTCTATCTAACTTCATTTTCTGCGAACAATTTGCTGCACACATTTTTTTGGTGCAATAGAAGTTGGTGTTTTTTATGAAAAATTTATACAAGAAAATTTTTACATAAAATTTTACATTATTTAATAAACAAAATAGGGTGGTTATAAATGAAAAAGGCATTAATATTGCTGAAGAAGAAGAACATTTTTCAAATAAATAGAAACAACGTGTGGAAAAAGTATAAACTATAATACGGCAGCACGCGTCGTGAGTATTTTTGCAATATTTTGTGAAACTGTTGAAATTCTACCTTGCAACAGTTTGAAGGTAAAATATAATACAGTAAAGATTGTTGGGGATGGCTCAGCATGCAACGGTTTCTGCTTTGGCAGACGAATTGGCCAAAGCTATAGAATTAATCATGCATCCACAGACAACTCCGCAGGCCCGCATGGAGGCATACATGGCCTGCGAAAGATTCAAAGAAGAAAGTCCCCTTTGCGCCCAAGTGGGTTTGTTCCTTGCCAGCAGCCAGTGTACACAAAACGTTAAACATTTTGGTTTACAACTAATGGAATATACAATTAAATTTAAGTGGAATTGTATATCACAAGAAGAAAAACTTTTTATCAAGGAAAACGCCATGAAACTGTTGCTGATGGGCGTAGGACCAGCTGAAGATCGTTCGCTTTCCCATTTGAAAGATGCTGTATCACGCATCATAGTGGAAATGATTAAAAGAGAATGGCCGCAGCAATGGACTACCTTGCTGGTGGAGTTGTCGGATGCTTGCACAAAAGGTGAGGCGCAAACTGAATTAGTGTTGTTGGTATTTCTGCGGCTCGTAGAAGACGTGGCACTTTTACAAACCATCGAGTCCAATCAAAGGCGCAAGGATATGTACCAGGCTCTGACTAACAATATGAATGATATATTTGAGTTTTTTTTAAGACTTGTGGAATTGCATGTAACTTCATTTCGCGAGTCCACTGGCCAGGGAAATTTCCAAAAGGCTAATGCTCACAGTCGCGTGGTAGAGGTTGTGCTGCTTACCCTGACTGGATTTGTGGAATGGGTGTCTATAAATCATATCACCTGCAACAATGGCAAGCTGTTGCAAATTTTGTGCATTTTATTGAACGATCGCGCTTTCCAATGCAATGCTGCAGAGTGCCTCTCACAAATAACTAACCGCAAGGGCCAGGTAAAAGAACGCAAGCCATTGTTGCTGCTTTTTGGCGAAGAACCAATGCGCTATATATTTTCGTCATCGCAAATGATAGCCACTGACGGCAGTGTTACAAGCCTGGAGCAAAATCATCAGTTTTTGAAAAAGTTGGTACAGGTGCTCAACGGCATGGCTCAACAGCTGGTACTGTTGTGGGGCAAAGAGGAGGGGGCCATTCAAAGACCAACGCATTTGGAGTTATTTCTAGAGTGTCTGTTGTATCTTTTGCGGCATGCATCGCTCAATGTGGCCCACGGTGCAGCTTTAATTTGGAATGTGCTTTTAAAACATGATGCAATTTCAAAAGACCCTGCCTTAACAGCATACATTCCGAAAATAATTGACGCTGTGGCACCGCGCATAATTAAGACTCCTTATCCAGCGACCCGTTGTATTACTGGTGGAGGCTCGAATGCTGGCACAACAGCCTCATACATTTGCTTAGATTATGATTCTGAGGAAGAGTTTGCCGTATTTTTTTACCGCTGCCGCACAGACTTTTTGGAAATATTTCGGCAATCTACTTTAGTGCAGCCGCTAGTAACGTTTGCCTATTGCGAGCAGTGGCTGAATGTACGCTTGGCCAAAGCCCATTCCGAGCGAGATAATATGCAGTGCAGTGTTTTGGATCCCGGTTACTTGGAATGGGAGGCTTTGGTGTCGGTATTGGATGGTGTGCTCAGTCGCATTTTATTGGTAGCGGAGCGACCTTCTGTACAGTCGGGTTTGCGTTTATTGGAAGACTGCTTGAAACTGGAAACCGATAATCCCTTGACGCTTTCCATACTTTTGTCATGTATTTCGGCGCTTTTTGTATTTCTGAGCATGTCATCGTGCCAAATCACACCCAATAATTGTGTGGCCATGAGCGGAGTTTCTCTATTACCCCGGGTCCTAGAGAAAATATTTAATGCTTTGGTATTCCGCGATCCGAATGATCCTTTACCATCACCTCAACAGCCTCTGACACCCCGGATACAGGCCAGCAAAAATCTGCGCCGCCATGCAGCTGCGCTGATAGTTAAATTGGGTCATAAATATCCTCTTTTATTGTTGCCTGTTTTCGACCAAATCAACAATCATGTGAAGAACTTGTTTCAGCAGCCTCAACATCACATTAGTAAAATGGATAGAGTGACCTTGCAAGAGGCTTTGCTACTTATTTCCAATCACTTTTGTGATTATGAACGTCAATATACGTTTATAGGCGAAATTATGCGTGATAGTTTACCCCATTGGTCGGCATTTTCACAGGCCTTCAAGTCGGCCCTGGACTTTATGCATTTTGTGGGTCTGGATCAGACTCCCATTTATCCCATCGAAAATGATCCATGCGGCCCCAATCGGAGTACGCTTATCGATGCTTTATACATTGTTTTGGGTGTAATAAAACGCTGCACTTGGCCCGATGATCCTGATCGCGCTTCGCGGGGAGGTTTTGTTGTGGGCTTTACAGAATTGGGCAATCCTATTTGTCGTAATCCTGCTTCGCCGCATGTCATTCCGTTGTTGCCACACATCTTGTCACTGTTACGTGTTCTGAATGAACTTTTCAAACGGGAAGCCATTAATGGACTTTCGGAAGGCTATCGTAATATACACTCTATGCTGGAACATGAAAAGAAAGTGTTGATGGGAGTGTGTGCGGTACCTACAGATCCGCTAGATCCGTCGGTCAAGAAACCACCCACGCCATTTGATAGAATGCAACAATTTATGTCTTTGCTGTACGAAGGCTGTTACCACATGATGGGTTCGGCTGGCCCCTCTCTCGGACGAGATCTTTATCAATTGCAAGGTGTAGCAGATGCTTTAATAAATAGCGCTTTTACTTGTCTAGATGATTTACCCGATTATCGTTTGCGTCCCATTGTCAGAGTGTTCTTCAAACCGTTTGTTTATTCCTGCCCACCTGCGTTCTACGACGCTGTCTTATTGCCCATCTTTGCACATTTATCGCCAATCATGTTCAATCGCCTTACGGCTCGTTGGATTTACATAACCTCTCTGTACGAGTCGGGCCAACTGAATGAAGAAGAGCAATTGAATGACACTCAGGAAGTTCTGGAGGACATGTTAAATCGTTCATTAACACGTGAATACCTGGAAGTCTTAAAAGTTGCTTTAGTGGGAGGACAAATCGGACCCGATAACAGTGCTACCAACAATGCCACAGCCTCTTCCAATCTACCTTCTGATGTAACAATGGATGCTGAAGAACATTCCATGGATGGTGTTGCTCATACCAGAGCTGCTCAAGCTGCTTTACTCTCCGACATCATCAGCGACTTGGGTGCTAAGCTTTTGCGTAATCCCAACACATCCAACTACATTTTAATGACTTTACTCGGTGCTCTGGCCTGGAACGATGGCACTTGCAATCTGAAAGCAGTGAATGTGTGCGCTCCCGTAATGCGTTTTCTGGCTGGCGAACAATTAATGGATGCCAACAAAGCTGTAGCAGCTTTCACTTCAGTTCTACGTGGTCTTCAAGTACATGGTCAACACGAAGCCAATCAAGCTGGTCTTATCACCCTCGGTGTACAGTTCTACGAATTGCTGCGTCCCAAATTCCCCGCACTATCGGAAGTGCTACAAAGTATTCCCAACGTCTCATCGGCCGATGTACAAAAGTTCGATGAAAAGATTGCAATTGCTCCCGTCAAGGGCAACAAAGTGGATAAGGCTAAAAAGGATTTATTTAAGAAACTAACTGCTTCGCTCGTTGGACGCAGCATCAACCAGTTATTCAGACACGAAATAAAAATAGCAAATTTACCACCCATGCCATCGCATAAATTGAAAAATCCCGCAGCGGACTTAATAGATACGAAACAAAATGCTGGCATTGCCAGCCTGTTCCAGGCACAGAAATGACAGCCATTGTAAAATTAATTATGTGAGTATTTAAAAGGTATTTATTTTTCCGTTTTTATTTTCAAATGAAATGCTAAATATGCGGTCGCTTTGGCAAATGTTAGCCCAGAAAACAACGAGACTATTTTCTTGTTGAGTTTTTGTTTTCGCTAAGTACAAGTAACTAAAGCTTCATATAAATTCACATGGAAAAAAAATCAGAAAAAGCTCTCAAAACATCATATTTCAACAGGGCATATTTTAAGATTATGTTTGCTCCTAAAAGACAAAGCAAATTTGCTTAAATTTTATATTTACTCTTTGAAAATGCTTAAATAACGTAAAAATATGAATTTCCCTAAAAACATAATTTAAGGTTATGTTTGCTTAATGAGTAAATGCAAACATTACAGCGAGCATTCATTTGATGCTACAAAAATTTGGCAATAGAAAATAAAATTTGTTTTTTAAATATTGTATTTTCTCGTGGAGCACACATTTAATGTTTTTACGTTTTTTTTCGTTGTTGCTTTATTTCAACCATGTGAATTTACATATGTATATATTTTTTTCTTTTTATATGCATGTATTCGCTTTAATTTTGTGTTTATTTGTTGAAAACCAGGAGAAAAAAATACAAAAATATTAAATTCCTTGAAAACGCAATTTAAGGTTATGTTTGCTTAACGAGCAAATGCAAACTTTACAGCGAGCAGTCATTTGATCTTACAAAAATTTGGCAAGAGATAATAATTTTATTTTTTTTTAATATTGTATTTTCTCGTAGAGCACACATAACCCTAAAAATGCTCGTGAAATTTAGTGTTTTTATTTTTGTATTCGTTGTTCTTTGTGAATTGCAACTATGTGAATTTATATAATTTTTTTTCCTGTGTACATGCATGTATTTGCTTTAATTTTGTATTTGTTTGTTGAAAATGAGGAAAAAACGCAACATATTAAATTATAAACTTTACAGCGAGCATTTATTTGATTTCACAAAAACTTGAGAAGAGAAAAAAATTTATTTTTAATATTGTATTTTCTTGTGGGGCACGCATAATCTTAAAAAAGCTCTTGTGAAATTTCTTTTCGTTGTTCTGAATTTACGCCCCGATTATGGTTCACAACATTTGTTCATTTATGTATGTATTTTTTGAAAAGTGATTATGGTTTACAACTATTGTGGCAAATGTTGTCAAAATCTTACAACACATAATCAGATGTTGTCAAAAACTTACGACACCTACTGAAGTGTTGTCTTGTTGATGTTACCAGTTAAATTACGAAAAAATTATAAAATTTGTTAGTGTGCATACAAAATGTTTTGCAAAAATATAAAAAAAAACAATTAATTGTTAAAATTTATTAACAAAATATAAATAAAAATACATCTATACACATAATTATTACCCATTTATTTTTCGATTACAAAACAGTTTTATTTTGTATTTTGTAGTTGCAATGGATTTAAACCGCAATCTATAATTTTTTGGTCCTTTCATTATCATAACCAAATTAAACATCAATATTAACATAAATTTTTATGGCTTTGTTTGTACTTTTCTAGCAAAAACGTTTTTCATTCTTTTCATTTTTACCAATGCATTTATACGCGGTAGTTGCGGTGTTACATTAAATCCAACACTCCATGTATTTTTGTTGTAAAACTTGACAATGAAACGTCAAAATTTATTGTTTTTGGCTTGTGTATGTGTAATGAAAGCAACATACGCGTGCATCTTTCTGGAAGTGTGGCTTCACTTGGTAGTTTTTTGTGTGCAGGCATGTATTTTTGCGGAAAGATGATCTACAAATGAAAAACAACTCTGTGACATACACAACACCTAGATGTTGTGAACCATAATCACAAAAAGAGTTGTAAGTTGTGTTGTAAATCTTACAACACAACATTTAGATGTTGTGAACCATAATCGGGGGGTTATATAAATCTTTTTTGTTTACATGCATGTAGTATTTGACCAAAACAAAGGTTAACAAGAAATTAGCGCTCACGTTTTTTGTGCAAATATTTCTGCATATGGGATCGAACCTTTACGTATGACTCGTTTTTTTTTCAGATTTTACTAAAAGTTGTAAAGAAATTTAATTATTTCCTATTTGTTTTTTTTAGATTAAATAAATAAATTAACACTGCTATAAAAAATGCATTGTACTAAATCCATACACACTGTACAAATGTTGTTAAAATTAAACGTTTCGTAGTTGAAATACATTATACATATGTACGATTGGAATCGTTTTATGGTGGAACTATGGACTTGGAACTAACCTACGACAACCTTCAAAATTCCTGAGTTAAACTCTCAACAAGAAAAGTATCCTTAAAAGGTGGTACTTTCCGTTTCAAGCTTGTACTGATTGAATTAGTTTTGATAATGTTTGATGCTTTTTTTTTATTTAGTTATTTTATTAATTATAAGTAACGTTTCGATTATTTCTATTTTAAATTAAAAAAAAAAAAAAAAAAAAATTAAATATTTGTCATGAAAATTAATTTGGGCGGCAAACCAGTTCTAAAATAAGGCCCTTTAAGTTGTTCATTGAACCAGGCAACAGCGCTTAAGAGGTTGATTTTTTTCAGAAACAATCAGGTGTGTTAAAGAAATAGATAATAAAAACGTGGCGCTTAAAAAAAATGTAGAAAAGCACATTTTATTAAAATTCCATGAAATAATAAACCTTTCATCAGTTTTTGCTGCATGTTTTATGGCATATGTAGGGGAAATGGTAAAACGATTGACCACAAAATATTTTCAATCGAGTGTTTTCCTTGGCACGATATTTTTTTAATGTTCTTCACATACCTGAAAGTTTCTTTTCTTTTTGTAAACACAAGAAAATTCGATTTAATTTTGTTTGTCGCTTGCCACCCGCCTTCGTTGTTTAGAATCATATTTTAGTTGTTAATTTAAATTCTATTGTGTTATATTTGTATTCATGTTCTTCAGTTGTAAATGCATTAAACTTTATACCTTGTTTTTATTTCTTTTGATTTATTGGAAGTTTTGCTAAATGGAAAACATTTTCGAGACACAAATTTTTATGAATAGAATTATTAAAAAAGAAAACAAGAAAAAAAATACGCATAACAAAAAATGAATATTAATATTATGTATACATATTTATTATTAAGAATTTTTTTTAATGTAATAAATCATAACATATTTATGAACTAAGAAATCAAATTAAAACGAAAATAAATTTAAACGAAATTAATATGGAAGTATAGAAAATATGCATTCGTTTTTTTTGTGTTATTTTTTTTTTAGGGCGGCATTTTAATTTTTACTTTTGTGTAGGCCTGGCGACCACATACATACATACATATCTTGTGCAATTTCAAGTCTCTATCTGTTGTGATTCAAAAGTCACAACTAAAAAATAAATAAAAGTTTGCACAAAAAATGTTCCCGTGAGAGAGAAATATTTTTGTTCTTTTTGGACTAAACAGCCCGTTTAGGCAAGTTGAAGGTACCCCGATACCAGATATCCTTACAATCCCAGCTGACTGACTACTGCTGTTAACCTGAAGAACTGTCAAAATACACAACAGTAACACACAGACGCGAATAAATGGGTGACAGAAGTTCAAGATTTCTATCTACAAAATACATGAAGTGTTCGTTGTAGTTATGAGGCTACCTGATATCGAGGTACCTTGCGCAACTTGTTCAACAGTCAGCTGTTGCAAAAAGTAAACAATAATAAACAAAACAGTTCAACTGAACAACATAACAACAACTTTGATGTTTTTCAATTAGTATTTCGTATAAAAGTACCCGCAAAACACTTTAAAATCTAAATGCTTACAGAAAAATATTTCATTTTCCCAAAATGTACGTTTCAACTTTCATTGCAGCATCTAAATATACCAGATATTATTTATTGGGCTTGAAATGTGCTTTTTGGTGTTCCCGTGCTTTTGTGTATTATTGAGAGAAATTCATGGTAGCTCTCATTTTACCGAACTTTACCCAAAACTTAAGATTCTTGTATGGGGATTAATTTTAGTTTTTAAATTTTTGCTGTTGTCGCAGGAATTTTAACTTGGTAATATGACGGCCGTTCGATGAACAAACGCTACTGTGAATTCCGCTGATGCTGATTATTCACAATAGTTACATTTTCTCAATTGCGCCTCAACGAGCCAATAAACACGAAATTATTTTTTTAGTCCGCATAACTTTTGTGCTTTCCCAAACACACGGGACTAATTCATCTGGCCTCAAAATATGCTGGCAAAACCAACCAACCACAGGAGGTTGAAGCTGGTTGAAAAATTATGACAACCATAACCAATCACCTTTCACCGAAAATGCCATTAAGCTGCCATTTTATACCGGCATAATTAATCCCGTGTATATTGGCTCAATGAGCAATCAAAGTTACATACATATGTACATAATTGTTTGTAATATAATAAATTGATGTTGTACGTTTAGCGGAATTGGCTGGGAATATTTAGTACAAGGTGGGCGAAAAGAAATCACTCTACTGGAAGTTGCTCTTATTTTTGCAAATTGCGGCCAATGTCAAATCTGTTTTTAAATTTGTGAACTTTATATTTTTGATGAAATACCGTGTGAGCATGTAAAGAAAAATGTACTCAAAGCGCTCGCAGTTGTGAGGCGGACATTTATTTGATATTGCATACATTTACATTTATCAATGTAAGATACATTCTCTTTCATTTAATCAAAAATTATAAAGTAGTATACCTTCCCGGCGGGCACTCGGCTCACTGCTGGCCTATACATTCAGCCCAATTATGAATATTCTCAAGGAATTTTATTCCTAAGGAAAATATGTACGTTTCTCGAGAAAAAATTCCTCCAATCATAAATTACCCGAGAAACAAAAAAATAAAAGTTGGTAATATCGAAAACTTTTATAGGAAAAAACCAAAAAAAAAATTTGTTTTTAAAATACCTATTTTTTCCATTCGATGTGGCTAAAACAGGGAAGGTTAAAAAAAATTTTCCTAAGGAATTTATCAACATAATAAGAGGAATGGGAAAAGAGAAAAAACTCTCACGGAATTATCATTCATAATTGGGCTGATTTACTTCATTTATGAAAGTAGATTTTTTCTCTTTTCAAAGTCTTAAAAAATATTCAGTTTTCAAGTATGAAAAATAGAGGTTTTCTTCTTTATTCCAAAAATTTTAAAGCAGTTAACTGTACTTCTTTATCCTATTTGCTTCGACCTTTTTCCTTTTTAATTACAAGATTTCTTAAATTTCGAGCTTCAGGTCCTTTTTTGTTACTTTTATTTTCAATATTTCTTTTTCCTTTGGAAAATTTCTTCTGGAAATGTGTTTTAAATTAACTAGTACTTTGACACACAGAATATAGTTTTTATAAATCGGCCAGCTAAACAATAAATACACACAATAATAGCGTGCAAAGTTCAACTAATTACAATTAATGCCCGTTTTCACGATCTCTAATATTGCCATACGTTCGCCAAATTACATTTAAAGTTTGAAATATAGTTTGGTTTTGTAATGTAGTTATGCAAGCAAATGCAAAATGATCGGCATGAAAATGATAACATAGGGCACAGAATGGTAATACCGAAGGCAACTGTTTGGGCTTTACTGTGTTTCTGATAATTGCCCTCATTACAAAAGCTATTGCTTTGTATTAAATATGCTAAACAACAAAAAATTTGTATTTTTTATCAAAAGTGATTTGAGCGTTAGTTTTGTAATCGAGAGAAATAAATTTATAGAAAACTGGCAACCGTTCACCTGAATTTTGTAGTCTTTCTTAATAAACACCCATTTAACATTGTTTTTAAAGAGAATTGAATTTTACAATTTGGTGTTAAAAAATATATGCAGATCTGCAGATTCTGAAAATCATTTAAGCCCCGACTTTATGCTCATCTTTAGTAATTTTTCTAAAGTCATTTTGATTAAAATATGGCTTCACTAATAATATAAAATATTATTAATTTATTGAAGTAATGCTTATTTTGAGCTACAAAATCACATGATTTGCATGTTTCTCGTTCCAAAATAAAATAATTAAATAAAATTACTTTTGCTTTATATGAAAATATTTGCTTTAAAAAATTTGTGGTGAGTATTTTGTGAATAAAAAAAAAATGTAAATAATGCTGATAAAATTTTAATAAATCAAAAGAAAAATTATGTGTACTTATGAAAGAAAATCACAATAGGTAAAAGGCAATCATAAAAATATGTATGTACTTATATAAATAATGCTTATATTTCATTTTTAGGCTCTGCATAATATCCTAAAATGTTCAAAGGTTTCTAAAACTAGACTTAATTATAATTTAATACCAATAATAGTTTAAAACAATGATCTTACAATTAAATACTTTTTTTTTTTTTTTTAATTTAGTTTTACTCTTTTTCTAATTACATAAGTCGAACATTTTTTGTCGATATCGAATGTGCTATCGAATAAAAATAAAATGTAATGCCTCTTAAATCGACTCTAATAAACTTAATAAAAGATCTTACCAGATAACGCCACGATGAGGCAATGCGATAGATATTGAAGTAGACTTTTGTTTACAAGCAATAAAAGTCTAAAACTCACTTTAATAAGAGTCGAATTAATCACTCACTTTCACATATTTTTAAGATCTAGATAACTATCTCGTAAATGAGATCAATCGCACATACATACATACATACATATGTACATTTATTAAGCGCACTATGCACAAAAGAACACAACTTCTACAAAAAAGGGAATATTTTTTATACTAAATTGAATTTGAGCACTGGAATTTACATGATTTTGGCCCAATATAAAAACAACAGAAAAATTTATTTACACTTTTTCGTATGCAAAAAGAAAACGAATAATTAAAACTTAGTAGACATGTTTTTTTCCCCTTGCATACGCACATATGTATGTACATACATACGAAGAAAATTTTACTTCACATTTTCGAAAAAACCTTTAAAAATTTTAATATTTTGAAAAACAATTACGAGTTCTGTTAAGCTACCAAGTCTGCAACTACAAATTTCTAGTTAGTGAAGAAACAGCCATATTTGGAATCTGCATTATCCTATTATTACCCACATTCAGCGTTGCCAAATATGCAATTTTTTAAGTACAAAACTTTTGCTTAAAAACCGTCTAGCTTTTTAACATGTTGTTCAAATAAAACAGAGAAGACGACAATATTAAAAAATAAATAAACTTAACAAAATATGTTTAAAACAATAAAAGTAGATAAAACATTTGTTACTACACTTCGGTTTAGCTAAAAACAAGAATACGACTTAATTTTGTTTTGAGCAGATAAAAAGTGTTACGGAACACTTTTTTGTTAAAAATTTTACCCTTTCTTTTATAGTTATATAAACTAAAATATTATTTGAATACCGATATACATGCGAGAGAGTATGTATATACCTAACCATATTACGGTGCAATCTAGAGTGAGGTTAGGATGACAAGAAAACGTCGTAATGACTGTAAATAACTAAAAAACAATTAAGAAAACAAAGCTCATTTGCAGTTTTCTGTGCAAACACTATTAAAAATGGTGCACTTATTGTAGAAAAAAAAGGTATAAAATGAATTTGAAAGTTTTAATTCAAAAATTCCACATAAAATTTTCTTAAAACTCAGTTCAAACACAATTTATTATAACGTATCCTTTTTGTTTTTAGTTTTGTTTCGGATAAGCAGAAAATTTCGAAAAATTATTCTCTTTGAAAATTTACTAGTGTCACCATTTTCTTGAAGATTTTCCAAAAAAGTTAAATGACAATGCTGGTTTTCAGGCAATGAAAGGATAATGCAGTCGCTTAAAATAATAACACACTTAGCAGAACGGTAGTGATGATAACAATTATAGTGGGGCGTTTTTGTTTTCTTCTGGAAACCAAAGATGTTTAAATGTTTGGAAAAGGAAACACTTTTACAACTTTCAGTTTTTTTTTTGTGAGAATTATTTTTTATATTTGAGTTGTGTTTCTTTTGTGCGCTCTATCTCATAGTATCTGCTATTTTCGTCTCATTTGGGAAGTCAATTAAGTAATTACGCTGTAGTTGGTTGTTAACGAGCATATTCATAGAAAATTGACATGAGTTTTAATTCAAATTTTCCATATAAACTTTTATTAAAACTCATTTCAATACATTTTATTTTTTTATGAATATACCCCTAAATATCTAATTTGAAATTTTATAAAAAATAAAAAAGAAAAGAATAAAACATACATACATGCTAAAAAATAAATTCAGTTCTTAGTTCCCTAGTAGTAGTTCAGTAATTGTGCTGCTGCTGGCGTTGAGCAAATATGTTTAAGTCCTGCTGAGTAACATAACCTGAAATCACACCCGGTTTTGAAACATTACTGTCGCCTGGATTGGCATTTAAGGGGATTGGTTGAACATTGTTGCTAGAGTTCTCATTTAGCTGTTGTTGTTGTTGATGATGATTAGCAGACATTCTATTAAATTTACTCAGATTTTCAAGGGTGGTATATCCATCATTATTAAACTGTTGTAAATTGTCAGCAGGTCTTGGCTCTGTAGAAGGCGCAGCAAGAACTGTTGTTGCTGATACTGCATTTGTGAGTGATTTATTGGCGCACAAATTTTGCAAGTCCTGTTGCATTACATAGCCCCCAGTTGTTGGCACAAACTCTGTTTGACTTTTGGGTTTTTCAAGAGCCTGACTTAAATTTTGCACCGTTATATAATTATTAGTAGCGCAAACTCGGCCAGGTAATGGCTGGTTATTGACAGCACCAAGAGGTCTGCTAACGAATTGCCAGGGTTGTAACATTGATTGTTTTATGTAGCCATTATTACTTGGGAATATTTCTAAGGGGGGACGTTCCAAAACCAAGTTGTTGCTTTCGCAGTCTGCTGAGCTATCGACCACAGAATCCACAGAGCTGGCTGAAGAATGCAAGCTTTGTTGTAAGCTTTCGCTAACTTCATCTTCATGCGCTACATCTTTATCGCACATATTTGCCGTTTCAACGCTGGAACTCAGTTTGTGTTCATTACCAACATTATCAGTGGGGTTTGTACCGCCTAAATAGCCCGAATCACTCCCCAACGAAGACAACAAATGATGATGTTCATTGCGAAAATTAAAGTCGTGCATACGGGCTGCCTGCAGCCACTGATCTTCTGCAGCTCTTGTCTCTTTTATGACATGACCACCACTTACAAAATCGCCTGAAAAACCATTGACAGAGTCCTTGGTAAAATATGTTTCTAAGCCAGCCGGCAAAGTACAATTGATGTTTGCCATTTTGTTATACTTCTTACGAGCCATATATAAAGCAGCCATTACACCCAATGACATTGCCACTATTATTAACGCAATTGTTGTTATTTTACTCATGCGGCTGGATGAACAGGAAAATATGGCCGAAGTTTGCCAATCCGATTTATAAAACTCATAAAGAGATTCATAGTTCAAATACTTGTCCAGATTTTCCTGGGATCTATGATTTATGCTGGTAGCTGCAGTTACAGTTGTACTTATGCATTGCAAATCATCACTTTCATCATACGGAGCTGTAGTTTCAGGTACAAACAAACTTGTGTTGGTCTTATTAGCCAGCAGTACGGCGTTGACTGCACGAACTTTGACAGTTGTCTTATATTCAGCACCAATACAAGTTGGAAATTTGTTAAAAGCACAAGATGTGGCATCAGTTATAATGCTTATTCGACGTCTTAAGAGTTCTTCGTTATGGTATTGTGTAACTTGAACTTCATAGAAATCAATAGAGCCGCTTGGTTTAAGGGGTTTACTCCACTGTATGATGTTCGCTACATTATTATTGGGTCCTATGCCAGGTGGCGAAGGTACTATAAACAAATACGAAGGTTATTGATAAAAAAATAAATTTTTCCAACTAAAAACTACTTAAATAGAATACATAGCGAGGTAAGCGATATGCAGGAAAAAAATATATATGGGCCCTATATACATATGTAAAGAGTTTCTTGTATGGTGCAAGATGATTTTTAGAAATTATAAAAAGATGTACTCAAATCGATGCACAGAGGTCATGTTTAAAGTATTTTTTCACTGTGTAACTATGAAATACAGCATTATCATACTGTGTTATCTATAAACTATTAAATTGAAGCGTCTGCGTGTGAATCCAAAGTAACTGTACTTTCAAAACAGAAACCACTGCTTTTCAATTTTTGTCCGTCATTCTAAAATGGCTCAACAAACAAATTTTGATGGACTTTTCACTAAAAGATAGAAACTTTTACATAGGCTACTTCCTATCTGAGATTTTACAAGAATTGCCTATTTATGCGAAAGCACATTCGTACGAAAACACCTAATTTCGCTAAAATATATTACAAATATCACAACGGTGTGATAATATTATTTATAAAGGTCACAGGTGTAGCTGGTTTAAAAATATGTATATTTACACTAATACTTACTTCCAATAGCGGTGGTGAAATGAACATCATTACTAGTTTCTGATCTTTCGATCGTTTCCGCCATCACGTACACTTTATAAGCCGTAAAACTTTCGAGATTCTCCAAGTGATGTGTCAAAATCGAAGCATTTACTTCGATTTGATCGTTATTGAGCATTATAATATATTTACGTATTTTACCATTTGGATGAGTTGGCTCTAGCCATTTGATTGTTGCTGTTGTATTTGATATGTTCTCAACGCGCAATTGTCTGGGCGGTGAGGGTGCACCCTCAAGAGTGCGCACAATTTGCGCATCGCTAGGTTGACCTTTTTTTGTGCGCCAGAACATTAACATTGAAACTTTGTACCATGTGAATGGTTTAAGATTTTCTATGCTATATTTTTTATCATATTTTTTAGCTATTTTGGTGATGAATTTATTGTGCAAACACGTGGCATTTTCGATGACAACATTATTGGCCACTTCACAATATGTGATATTGAAACCATCCAATATGGACGGACATACACGTTCTACACTCCATTGCAATTTGATTGAATTTGCAGTTGCTGCTAACTCGGGTTCCATTTTAACTAAATCAGTATTAATAATATCCATTGAGCAGTCGGTCCAATGAAGACCAGTATTAAATTTGTAATAATTTGCCGAGACAGCCAAGTTGAGTATACGTTCTTCTGAGGCATTTTGAGCTTGTGTGGTAAAATTTAATTGATTGCTGGGTACTTGTTGAAAATGCATTGATTCCTGAGAAAAATTTTTTTTACAAAAATAGTATTTTCACCATGGAAATGATATCATTCAATAAATAAATAAAATAAAAAAATTGTACAACCACATTTAGAGATTTTATCGTTATATACTGTACCTAAAAACAAGTCTTGTATCTCATCGTTGTGGCAAAAAATTTAAATAACAAAATAGACAAAATAAATAAGTTGACGTAAATAAATAACTCACTTTGCATTCATTGGGTAAAGCACGTTTGGGGTAACACCAAAACACCGTAAAGCTTAAAAGCTGTGTTAAGTTCTTGGGTTTGGACCATGTTAAAGTGTAGGTGCCATTATTGCCATGATAAACGTTGTGTATGGCTTGTGGTGTGAAATCTTTTAAATTTCGTTGATTTTTCGGATGAATTATTAAAGTACTAGACTCCATAGATTCGCCCATATGATTTTTGCTACGGATTTCGAAATGATAATATAATTCTTTGCGCCAATAAAATTTTGCAAGATTTCTTTCCTGATGCCAAGGTTTTAAGTCTCTACAAATAAAAATATATATGATGTACATAAAAAAAACTCACCTTTATTCATAAGTTATAAATTTTTCGAAACAAAGTATTTCATACTCTTTATTTCGAGTTTTTACGTAAGCAAACAAAAAAAAAAAAACAATCCAAAACAGTGAGAACAATAAAATAAAACAAAAATTTTGTACGAATAATTGTTATTGTTACAAAAATTATTCAATGAGTCCGTTTATTTTCGTACGCTGCAATGAACACAACCGAAGCAAAGCACGAAGAAATTGCAAATCTTAAACGGACTTTAGCTTTCGCGCTTTACGCTTTTGAATCATTTGAGTTGTTTTTAATATATGTATCATTCCTCAAGTCTTCAAATTATTTTAATTAGTTCCAACACTGTTTGCCGTCTTATTAGCAACACTGGTTAAATAACACACACACTGTCTTATCGACATCACTAACTGCACATAATCACAAAAACACACGCACACAGAGAGCCTAAACAAATGCGCTAGCATTTCTAAATATGTAATTCAGGAGAATTTTGGATCACAGAACGTTTGTCAGTGGTTGGCGAATCTTAAATCCGCTACACGGTTTTATTTGCAAAAAAATTAAACCAAATAGCAATAAGCGTAGAAAAAAATGAAGCATTTGTAACTGACCGAAAATCATCATTCTTCACTGAAGGCACCGTTACTACCGACTCCTACCATTCAGTATTTAAAAAGTCAAATGCACAACACATTAAAATTGACAAAAGTTATAATGTATCGAAGAATGCACAAAGATTTAGATTTGCGAAAACAAAATTAATTGTTGAATAATTTATTGTGAAGCCATCCTACATCAGATTATTATAATCTTGGAAGCAAAAAGGAAATTCATCTTGGATATAAAGAAGGTAAGTAGATGTGTATTTTAATAAAAAAAAAAAATTAAAGTGTTCTAACTGTGTGCCTTTAAAGGCGCAAATGCCAATACGGGATAAGTTTTTTTTTAACTGTGGGTAATTCCGTAGTAAATACAGAATTTGTGCAGTAGAAGCGAGTACACATTTTTAGATCAATAGATTTTTTGAGCAGTATGGCTCAAAAATACTAGATTACCTTTTTAATCTACATTTAACTTAATGTTGCAATAATTTGCATAGATGTTCCTCACACCTTATAACTGAGGTGAAATTTTGTCGACGCAATTCCCTTAACAACTCGGAAACCGAAGTGCTTGAAAAGCAGCTTATACTAACTATCACAACTAATACCTAACTCTACGCAACAGAAAAAAAAAGTTTGTTTATTAGCCAAATTATTTAGAATATAATGCTTTTCACATTATTTATTTTATTGTTATTTATCCTGCAATAGACCTATTAAATTTATCAACATAATATGTATAATACTAGCTATATATGTATGTATGTACTTGTAAATAACATATTTTATACTTACGTTAAAGTTTTCCCATCTGGTTTAACAGAATTTATGACATACGTAAAATTGTCGCCATTATATTCGTGTGGCAGTAATTCTTCCCAATATACTGTTATACGAGTTTCCGTGGAATCCACATAAAAACTGCCGGGCTCAACGCGAGGAGGTCGCTGCGGACGGCGAGCTTCGGTACGAAATGTGTATTCAAATTGTTCACTCCAAACGGCTGCTGGATGCTTAACACGAACACGAATCATCAATTTATAATTCCAATATGCATACGGCAAATTGTTTAGACGTAAACGCATTTCATTGTGCTCCCGTACCGGACCGTCACGCGTTATTGTTGTTGAATTTTCTGGTTTTAGCATCACTTCCCACTGCAAACCTTTTAAACGATATTTTTCCCAATTTGGCATTTGCCATGACAGTTTGATGCTATCCACTGTCAAACTTTCAACACGCATGTTATCGCCTGGCTTCGCAGGTATCATTATTTCAAAATTGTTTATAACGAAATTTTGAAATAGATGTTGTTCGTGAAATTTCACCAGAGCATTACTAGCTTCAATTATAAAATGATATATTTCCTGGTAGCGATCATTCAGTGATGTATTACAAATGACCAGATTACGGTCGTCGTAATTACATTTTGGCTGATAAATATAATTTGGCAATTCATTGAAATATGAGACATTGTATGTTGTTAGAATGGGATTATGTGGCTTTGTGAAATTGCAAATCATATGACTAAAATCATAGCTCCTGCAAGAAAAATCTTTTACAGACCTTGGCAACGAGCCAACATAAACCTTTGTCTCCGTAATGGCATCAGGTCCGCATTTGCATCGATACTCTGTTTGTTGTTCGCTGGCATTGGTGACCATATATATAATACTTGTACTGTTTATTGTAACGATATTTTCCCACGGCAATTCTTCGTTTGTCCGTCCGATTACAAAATGCAAACAAGAAGAATTTTTCTTAGGAAATGTTTTTGGGTTCATAAAACAAGTAATATTGAAATCTGTTCCTATAGCAGCTTCAACTGTGTCTGGATGCGTACCCCCAGGGTGGTTATACATTCCGCTAGCACCAACCAAAAGTGATCTTGTACCAGTTAGCACACTTGTCAATACACACATGAATATAAATATTTCCCACTTATTACCAAAATTAGTCATTGTGGTAATTAAAAGTTATTTGTTTAGGTATTTATTTATGAAAATATTTCTATTTCGAGCCTCTTGGTCTTTTAAAGTCCTATTTGCATTGCCAGCAATGTGAATTTTCTTTATGTATAACTTGCGTTCAAATTTGTTTTTCCTGGAAATCCGTTTAATTTTTATGTGTTGTTTTTCTTGGAATTTGAATTTTTACTACTAAGTTTTTTCGTTAAAACATCACAATATTCTTGACATTTGTTATTTTATGTTGCACTGTTTTGAAACAAATTTCATTAGCTCGATTATTTTAATCAAATTTATACATTTTTTTACTTAAAATTGCACTTTAATGAAGCACTAAAATTTTCAAAATTCTTGGAAATTTGTATTTGGTATTCTCATTGTTGTTGTTTTGTCTGTGCCACTGCTTTGGTGTTTACAACATGCGAGTTCAGATGTCTATGACTTTGCCATACTGATTTTAAATGCTATTTATGCCGAAACAGTAATGCCAGATGTGTAAAATTACAAATAGCTGGGGACAATGCAGTTTTAAGTTGTGTGGTAGTTGTGAATTGGTATTTAGCAAAAAATTCACGCTGAATATTAAACTTTTAGTCATTTTCGAAGGAATAAGGAAAAATATTCGCTAGTTTTTAAGGTATATTTGGAAATGCAATAGCCACTTAAATATGAGACAGAATTAGCTGTCGCAGGTAAATAAATCTAATTTCCTGTTTTAATATGCAAAAAGTTAAAATTAAATAAGCATTAATTCAGATCCAAAATATTTCCAAATTGTAACATATTTCAATTGGCTCGTAAAGCAAATAAATAACTAAGTTCACATTTGAATATTAAATAAACATGTTAAATTTGAAAAACCCGATTAATATTGATCTTAAAATTATTTAAACATGAACACCGGTATTCATAAAAATAAAACATTGTTGAAACACATTTTACAACAAATTTTATATATAAAATTTTTTCTAAAATGTATTTGAGCAACGTTTTATTTTTTATGAATACCGGTGGAAAAGTTTACATTTATTTTGTACGACTTGAGATAAAATTTAAATAAAAGGTATATTTAAAATTAAGACACAAGTAGAAGAAAAGAAGTCAGTCACAATGAAATGTTGCGAAATCCAAAAGTCTAATCGCGAACTCCCTGATAAAAATTGATTAGCGTTTTCACGAGTTCACTGTTGCCTCTAGATTATCAGCTGCAATTATCACACTGCCTTATCGATATTTATAATTGCTTACACATATGCAGAGTACGAAAACTCATCATATTTTGACAGATTCAGGGCACAAGTTTTTGTGAATAAATATACAGTGTACAGGCTGAAGTAATTGTTCGGCTGCTAATTATTTAAATTTAAATAAACAGCTAAATATAAAGAACATATAAAATTAGTTGTGTTATTCCATATGTGAATAAACTTTATTTACGTAAATGCAAATATTTGCACATATGTTAATTGTGACACTGCCTTCTCTCTTTCGTTCTCTCAATGCAGGTTTTGTAATTTGAAGTATCTAAAACAGTACATATAAAATTCAGAAAATCATATAAAATTACGGGTGAAGTACATATTTTGAAGTTTTTGTAAGTATGTACAACACAATGCATGCATATTAAACCCATTATGAATTAATTTTTATTTTAGTAATTTATATACATATATAAAAAAATGTTAAGCATGGAGCAATCGGCCGTCAAATTAATAAACAAATATGTGGAAGAATATAACGATGTCTTTGTAGCAAATGGGGAGCTACTTTTTTGTAAATTTTGCAATACATCAGTATCTTTCGATAGACGGTTTCTTGTGGAACAGCATTTGAAGACGCAAAAGCATATTGACAAATATGTCCAACAAGGCTGTGAAATTAAAACCGAAGCAGCAAAAGATCTGTTAGAAAAATATGTTTTTGAAAATAGCCAAGTTTTTGAAACGGATGGTCAAGTACTTTTTTGTAAAGCTTGCAACACATTAGTAACTTTCGGTAAAAAATCTTTGGTAGATCAACACCTTAAAGCTCAAAAGCATATAGAAAATTGTAACGAACTAAATGCAACAAATTCACTTTCAAATAAAGAATTGTTAAGCAAATATGTATCGGAAAATCCTGACATTTATGAAACTGACGAAAACGAACTTTTCTGCAAAATATGCCAAATGTCAGTTCCTTTCGGTAAAAGGGTTCTGTTATATCAACATTTAAGAACTCGCAAGCACGTCGATCTATATAAGCAAACTATTAAAACGGATAGCGTAACGGACTTGTTGAACAAATATGTAACTGAAAATGAGAAAGAGCTTGAAACGGACGGTAAAGAACTTTTTTGTAAAATTTGCAAAAAATCTATTTCATTCGAGACGAAATATTATGTATTACGGCACCTAAAATCTCAAAAACACATTAAAATTATGCAGGAAAAAAATGATAAAACGGAAAATAAAGCAACGGCTGGCAAATGGTTGACGAAATACGTTTCAGAAAATAGTGAAGTTTTTGAAACTGATGGTGAAATCCTTTTTTGTAAAATATGCAAAACGTCGGTATCCGCTCGCAAAAAGTGTTCAGTAGATCAGCACATAAAAACTCAAAAACATATAGACAGCTTGGCTCAAAAGTTTGGAAATAGTGATCAAGATTCTAGTGCCAAAGAATTGTCTGAAGGCAAAAACAGTCCTTTTGGACAAACAACTGCTGAATTGTTAAACAAATATGTAACGGAAAATAAGGATGTCTTCGAAACGGATGGTGAGATTCTCTTCTGTAAAGTATGCAGAAAATCAGTTTCTTTCGATAAAAGGTTTTTAGTAGAACAGCACTTAAAAACTCAAAAACACAAATATAACTTTAATGAAAGCTCCGCTAAGGCAACACAAAATGTAACAACTGAAGAGGTTGCTGGAGAAAAAACATCTTTTAACCTGGAACTAAGTGAGGTTAGTTAATGTTTCTCGATATCAAAAACGTTGCGTTATTAGACAAATATATCCATATAAAGATAAGCTAAAATATAGTATATCAAAAAATTAAACAAGCTGTTCTGGCATTTTGCTGGTATCACCCAATGCATCAGTGGACTTAAAGAACAAATATTCAAAAATTTTACATAATTATTTGGTATTACTTTAATTGTGCACTCACTTAATTGTATATCGTAGTAGTGATTGATATTAATTAAACAAGACAAAGATAAGATCAAGAACTTTTAGCTAGAGGACAACTAGCTGTTTCGAAGTCGCTACTTTTCTCGTGAGCACCCGTCTCAGCCACCTAATGAATGAAAATAATAATGAAAAATAAAAATAAATATTGAAGTCTTTGATAAAATTAAAATTTATACAGAAAATGTTTTGCATTTTCAAAATTCAAAATTTTTATATTTATTTTCATCGCACAAAATTTCCTGGCTCAAAATTTCTCACCACAAAACTACTTAGTTGGCGAAACATCTAGTTCTCCCCTCGCTAAAGGTTTTTGCTGTTTTCTTTGTCCTGTTTAACTAATCGGTCCGATTTCGGTTGGCGTTTTAGTTTATTTTTTATAATAAAGTAAAATAGTGCTTTATTGCAAAGTAGGCTTGATATTTTAAAATTAAAAAAATTATTAAGAAATGAAACACAATAAGAAAATTTCTGTAGTAGGAAATTGTGCGCGTTCTGCCTTTATATCTTCTAATTGTTTTGTTGGTGCATTTTCCTTTTAAATACAACAAAACGAATTGCAATAATGTCAAGAAGTCTTTGTTTTAATTTATTTGAAAAATGCAAGTTTGGAAATAAAGTAGCTCTAAAAATTAGAACGATATTTTTTTTCGATCTGATGTGTATGGTCAACTAATCAAACAATTAGTCATTCTTAATTATAACTCAAATCAAACTGCACATACATATACATACATATGTATAGTATAATAAAATTTTACCCGCTTCAAAATGTTACAGAATAATTAAAGTCAGCAAACAATTAATATTTACATACTTGCAGGATTTGTGCAGAACTTGTATGAAACAATTTTCTAAAATGAAACGAAAAGGTGGAAAACAAAGAATCACAGAAGTGCCAACGAGCTGTGAAGATAATAACACCACCTTGATGAGACTGCTTGAAATTGTACAACCTCAAATTAAAGTTGAAATTAAGGAAAGTCTTCCAATATTTATGTGCTCAGAATGTATACAAAAGTTAGTAGGGGCATACGAGTTTATAGAAATGTATAAAAATGTAGATAAAAAGCTGCGCAAAATGTTGGAAGAATTTTATACGGACAACTGTAGCAATAATTTAGATGAGCAACAAGACTTCTTGGAAGAAATGGAACTTCGGGACGACATTGAAGGCACAAAATATGAAATTGAAATTGAACAAATTAATATTGATGACTTGGAGCAGCAAGGCAATGAAAAAAACAATAAGTTGTCAGAATTTGAAAATGAATTGTCCCAAGATGCAGTAGTAAATAATACTGAAAGTGAAGCAAATAATGAATTGTCAGAATTTGAAAATGAATTGTCCGAAGATGCAGCAGTAAATATTGAAAGTGATGATGAGTGGATGCCTAAAAAAAGTTGGTTTGTATTTTGTTTTTTTATTTTTTTGTTTTCTTCCTTCTAATGAAATCTTTTACGTTATAATCAATTGTTGCCTCATATTTATGAAAATATTTAGTTATAAAAATTATTTTATATGACACATATTACATTGAAATTGGCCTAATAAAGAGCATAAATATTTTCTGTAAATAACTCCAATAATATCTAACTTTACAAAATATTGCTGAAAATACAACTTTAATATTCTATCAATAAAATTAATGTAATGCATATTTGCTGCATAAAATATTTTTTTCAATTATTTTCTGTCCAGCTTTTTAACCGTCTGTCTGTTTTTCGTCCACTGATAAGTAGCAATGCAAAATATCAGCGACTTATAGACAACTGAAAAGCTAGACAGAAAACAAATACATATGTAGGTATTTTTTAGACCTAAAATAATGATATAATGAAAAAATGAAAATCGGGGCGAAATTCAGTCGCATTCGTGCGATCGAATTCCTTCGCTTATGCTGCATATTTGTTGTTTATTTTCTTTTACATTATTTTTACTCGAGTTTAATAAAAAAAATAAAAAAAAAAACGATGATAGTTCATTGTACAAAAGTTCAGAAAAAACCTTAATGACCAAGCAAAAATAAAACAAATTCTATTTTATACATTTCAGGCTCAATGCTGCCCCTAAGAAACAAAAGTCAAATGTTTCGAAAAGTTCCCCCGAAAGCATAAATATAATTGAGGAAAACTCTCAACATCAAGAATGCGATGATGGAAGTCTTCAATGTCCACAATGTGAATCCGTTTTTGATTCCGTAAAACGCTTGCGTGAGCATGTGCGACAGAATCATGCGGAAAGAAAAGCCAAAAGACCATACAATAAAAGAACAAATGAGCCTAGAAAAAGAGGTGCTCCAAGGGTGTTCCAACAATTTCCCACAAAGAAGGCAGGAACCTATCAGTGTGAATATTGTGAAAAACGTAAACAGATTTTAGATACATATGTACATCTTTTAGTCTTTAATAGATAACATTTTTTTTAATTTTTTAAGGATATTCAAATTACATATACTATAGGCAACATATGCGTCTGCATCCAGGTAAAAATAATAATAGGTAAAAGCTTTCATAAATTAAAAAATTAATTCTAAATTATTATTCAGTTGAACCACTATTGTGCATTGAGTGTGGTAAAAGTTTTACTCGCCTCGGCAGCTTCAACACACATATGCTACGTCATAAGGGAGAGAAAAATTTTCAATGCCCACAATGTCCCAAAAGTTTTGTCTGCTCCAGTGGTCTATACGGGCATATGATGGTACACACTAACAACAAACCATATGTGTGTGATATTTGCGGTGCCGCCTTTCATATGCCCTACCAGTTGAGACATCATAATCTTTATCACGCAGGCATTAAGAAGTTCAAGTGTGAATATTGCGACATGAAATTTGTTACCCGCGAAAAACAACGACGTCATATGCGCACTCATACAGGCGAAAAACCCTACCGATGCACATATTGCGAAAGAGCTTTTGCCCAAAGTAATGACTGCGTCAAACACTTACGGCAGCATTTGGGTGACAATGTTTACCAATGCGAATTGTGTCCACTAAGATTTCCATTAGTTAGAGACTTGCGCGTTCATTTTGCAACTCATAAAGATGATGATGAAGAGACACGTGCGCGAAACCTGCAAGCTCGGATGGAAGAAGAACGCGAACTAAAAATAAGATTGTGTGCTAAGGAGCCTGAATAATTTGTAAAAATGTTTCTAATCCGTTGGCATAATTTTCATTATTTTGTACATACATATGTAAGTAGATAAATAAAATGTTTTAACTATTATAACAATGGTTATATTTACATGTATATGCAGGTACGCATTCATGGTGCATCTGTCAAACTATCGAAATTTTTGGTGAACTGCATAAAAGTTATGACTACAAAATTTTAACTGCATTTTGTGAAATAACATTTTGAAATGTCACAAAAAATAGTGTTTTCTGATATTTTTTACCCGCAATACACATTTTTTTATTTATTTTTTTTTTTTTTTTTTTTTGTAAAAACTTAAGAGTTGCAAAACGAAAAGAAATATTTTACTGTGTTAAAGGGTTGTTTGAACATTTTTGTTTCTCATTTGGTTCATGGGAATTATGGAATAAGTAAAATTTTAAGAATTTTCCAAGTCTACTGATGAGCGGATTAGCACCAACGAAATGTCGTCGGCATATAGACAGCTGAAAAATTCAGAAAACATTTATACCGGTATTCATAAAAAATAAAACATTGTTGAAATACATTTTAGAACAAACTTTTCATATCAAATTTGTTCTAAAATGTATTTGAGCAACATTTTATTTCTTATGAATACCGGTGTTAAAAAAAAAAGATTTATATTTTTGGACCTGAATTAATACATTTTATTTTTTTGTAATCTATTGTTAGTTAACCCCTCTTGTGTTAGCCTGTTAATTTTTTTTTTTTTTTTTTTTTTTTTTTTTTTGAAAGTTATAACCAATGTAATTTAAAATCTCTAAAGAGCTCTATTTAGACTATTGGCACTTCTGAAGAAAAAAACTCAATTTCTTTGAATATTTTTCAAGAAAATTTGTTAGATATTAGCTGATATGCACTTTCTACTGGAAAAACTTTTAATAGCACTTTCGTACTCGAAAGTTTTTTTAGAAAATTTTTAGACACATATGTGGGTACTCAGATGTATTGCTATACGACAACGCAATCGAAGTTTAGTTCTGATACAGCTTTGCCCAAACATGTAAAATAGTTTACTAAATGCAAGCTGGTAAACTATAAAGGCCACATTCATAATAATTATTGTAAGTTTATTAAGCTCTTATTTGACGTATTTCTACGGAATATTTGTCAAATAAACGTGTAATAAGCCTTCAAAAGTTTTTATGAACTTATATACATATGTACATACATACATATATACTGAATAACTAAAAATATTTCTTAAATATTGTTTTCAAAGGACATCCAAAGGAATTGCTATATAAAAGACATTTGCTATCTCATATAGGTTGTAGAGAAAAAGTTTAAGGAAAATTTCAATGAAAAACTATATTTGAGAAAAAATATATTACAGCAAAATTTGCCAAATAATATAAAGAAAATAAAAAAAAAATTTGACAAATTATACACTTTTTTAATTTTAATATTAAAAGTTATGCCGGCCATAAACTACGAAGTTCAGTGCTCAAATTTGGCACTGATTGTAAAAATTACTCGAGAGTAATTTTTTGATATACATATAGTGAAACTTTTGCATGCCAAAAACTATCGAAAAATCGTTGCTATAATATCGATTGCTAAAACGATACACCGTAATGTATGCACTGTGTTTATTCGCACATACATACATAAAAACGATTTTTTTTCTCTCACTCAATTTATTTTAAAAAGTTTCCTTCCAATCGCAATACAGAGTGGCCCCCTGAAATTGACCTCCTTGATGATATCGGAATGAAGAAAAACATCGATAGTTTAGTAAAACTATCTATAGTCTTGCACCTCTAAAGGTAGATAACACAGTGCCTTTATATTGTGTACTGGGATGAGCATAGTAGGGAACCAGAAATGAAAATTTTGTAAATATACGGAAACCACTAACGCCATACTTTTTGATAAATCTTTTGGAATTGGTGAATTATTCCTTTGTGAGATTCTCATAAATCAAACGCGTCTATTTGTGCATAATCTAAATTGTACAGAAATGAATAAAACCACAGTAAAGGATTTTGTAAACAAAACTGTTGACGAAGATAATGAGGAGTTTCAAATTCATGGAATTAAATTGCTAACTGCAACACGCGACAAATTGGAACCCCACGACAAAAATACTTGTTTGAATCGAAATCCGACGCACGTAAGAAATTGTAAAGCGAGTGAAACGGATATAAAAACGCCAGCTAAGCGTCGCTTAAACGCAGAACTTTTAAATAAGTATGTATCAGAAAATGGTGAAGTCTTTCGATCTGATGGAAAGGAACTTTTCTGTAAAATATGTAAAAAAAATATTTCGTTTGACACAAAACATTCAGTATACCGTCACCTACAGTCTAAAAAACACAACGAAATTTTGATCCAACTAGGTATTGAAGTTAAAAGCAAAACACAGAAAGAAATGCTGTTGATGGAAGAATTGTTGAAGAAGTATGTATCGGAAAACACTGAAGCCTTTGAAACTGATGGAAAAATACTATTTTGTAAATTATGTAAAAAGTCAATATCCTTCGACAAAAGGTCTTCAGTGGAGCGGCATTTGAAAACTAAAAAGCACTTGTGTTGTTATGCTCAAAACATCAACAAGTCTTCTGAAAACGTCTATGATCAGTTGTCAGAAGCAAAGGAAGATTTGTTCATCTGGGGGAAAAATGAGGTTAGTGAATTTCAATTCCCATTGCTATTTCTATATTCACAACTTTGGTACATATTGTAATTGTAGATAAATAAATTACTTGCTAATGTTACTTACATACCCAACTTTTATGAATTTCTTGCACAAAACTTTTTTCACAATCATAATTGAAAACACTGTTCGACGAAAACTGGAACGTAGGTTTACCGTTATATTTTAAGTAGGCAAACCATAATAATATTAAATTCATAAAATGAAATACATGGTACAATAAACCACAAAGCAAATCTATCAAAATTAATTAAATGTTAATACCTTTTTTCATGTAGGATTTTTGCAGAACGTGTATGAAGCAATTTTCCAAAGCAGCGAAACAGAAAGATAAACAAAATATCACAGAAACACCAGCAGGCTATCAAAACAACACAAGCATAATGGAGATTCTTGAAATCATACAACCGCAAATAAAAGTGGAACTTAAGGCCAATCTTCCAACTCTAATGTGTGCTGATTGCATACAAAAGTTAATGGACTCATACGAGTTTATAGAAATGTATAAAAATGTAGATAAAACACTGCGAAAAATGTTGGAAGAATTCAATGTGGACAATTGCAGTAATAATCTAGAAGAGCAACGCGATATCTTGGAAGAAATAGAAGAACCCGATGACTTCGAAGCTGATAAGTATGAAATCAAAATTGAGCAGGTAAATATTGACGGATTGGAGGCAAATGAAGCGAAAAGTGATAACGAAGAGCCAAAATTTAAAGATGAATCTACCCAAGACATGTCAGTGTATGTAGAAAACAATGAAACTGTTGAATCAGATCCTTTCAACAGTTCCATCGACGATGACTGGATACCTGAAAATAGTTGGTAAGTAGATAACACAATTATTTTTATTAAATTCATCAAGTAATTAAAATAGAAAATAAAACTTTCCCAGTAATTATTATTTTTTAACTTTGCAGTTCTAATAATTCTTTCAAAACCCACAATTCAAATGTCGCCACAAAAAAAGTATTCAAAGGATTTGTCCAACCGGAAACAAATGATGACGGCAGTCTTACATGCCAGTTATGCAAATCAAATTTTGGTGGTGTTGTGCTTTGGCGGAATCATATGAGGCAATTTCATCTTGAAATAAAGCATAGAACAGCATCCAACAGAAGAACAGACAAACCCGAAAAAAAAGAACCTCAAAAACTACAAAGAACAACCATTCAACCCAACGAGGAAGGTCGCTACAAATGTGAATTTTGTGAAAGAAGTGAGCAGTTCTCAAATAAACATTTCACTTTTTTACTTATTAACAAAATGTTTTCATAACTTTACTATATTTAAAAGCTTATTCTAAGTACACATTCTATAGAAGACATGTTCGGGTACATACACGTAAGAAAAAAATTTAAGCCCTTCCGAGGACAAATAATTTTCAATTGTCGTTTACAGGGGAACCTCACTTGTGTATAGAGTGTGGCAAAAGTTTTAAACTTCCCAGTAGCTATAATATCCATATGTTGCGTCATAAAGGAGATAAAAAGTATAAATGCCCACATTGTCCTAAAAGTTTTGTGTGCGCAAGTGGCCTATATGTGCATGAAATGGTGCACAATAATAATAAGCCATTTGTATGTGATACCTGCGGTGCCGCCTTTCATACGGCCTACCGGCTAAAACAACATAATCTTCATCACACTGGCATCAAGAAGTTCCAATGTGAATATTGCGATATGCGATTTATTAGCCGCGAAACACAGCAACGTCATATGCGCACTCATACAGGAGAAAAACCATATCGTTGCAAATATTGCGAAAGAGCTTTTGCTCAAAGTAATGACTGCGTCAAACACTTACGCCAGCATTTGGGCGATAATGTTTACCAATGTGACTTGTGTCCGCTCAGATTTCCTTTAGTTAGAGACTTACGCGTCCACTTTGCTACTCATAAAGATGACGATGAAACAACTCGGTCTCGAAACTTACAGGCTCGCATGGAAGAAGAACGCGAACTGCAAATAAGATTGTCTACTAAAGAGCTTGTATAGTTTGCAAAAATTGTGCTTTAACAGCACATGAATAATTTTATACACACCATATGCAAGTATGTACTATGTAAGGGAATAAAGCCAATGGCGTTTTCTATTCTGACAAAATGTTATCTTTAAGCCACTACGCTGTAGATAGCAGATAATCAATCATAATCTTTTCCAACTTGTTGCCTGATCACGAATAGGGGTTAGAGTTCACTTAATTGGAATAAAAATGAAATGAATTTTTAACTAAATATTAATACATTGCCATAGAGCATTCAAGGTTTTATTGCACACAAATATGACCTTGAGATCCTAGTTTTCAAACGTATCTAATCATTGCGCTTCAAGAGACACACATCATTGGCAGGAACCTAAAATACTTGCACTTAACAGCAGGATACAAAGTACTTCACCATAATAAAAACAACAATCTTGCGGAAGCTGGAATCGCAATTTTTGTCTTGAATAATTTTTAAGTCCCACAACACGTTAAATCTACTGGTGACCTTTTTCAAACTATTACAATAAAAGGTAGCTCCAAAATGTTTACAAAGAATGTTGGGTCTACTATACTTTTGCATTCCAATACGCATGAAAATGGGTTCCTATACTTAAAATTTTTGTAAATGAGCGCTGTTTTGAGAGAAAAAAATCTGCAACTGAGCCACTTTTTCCACACCGCTCGAACTTTTCAATTCCATTTTCGTCAATCCGTATTCGACCTTTTATATCCATATTTTCCTGGTGTCATTAAGAGCTTTTCATCCTCAGAATCATCATTCAAAGAATTATTAACAAATTCAATAGTAAGAAATGAGCCGCCGAAAAAATTCAATGCACCGCCGCCGAAAATTTGTGCCTCGGTTTATTTCTGTGTTGGGTGAGCACCAGTGTCCCCAGGTCGATGTATTTCTTCAAAAAAAAAATTTAAAACCCCCTAAAATTCAATGTTTTTTTACAAAATCCCCCTAAAAAATGTTGGTGAACATCCTGCTTTAGTTTGCGAATCACTAATATTAATGCATTGACAATGCATAAAATTGTTAAACTTTCCCCAATTAAAAAGAAGTAAAAATAAAAGAGATTCTTCAATCTGCAAATGTATTACATGAAGTTTAAATTCAATATATATAGTGTAATGACCAAGTAGCCCACACTATTTCTAATGTCGTAATTTATCTTTGTAAAATACTTTCAATAAATAAATGAATAAAATAAATGTGTTTTTCAATGCATATATTATGATTACAGGCGTATGTATATTTATTATACAAATATGAACTTAATTATTTATTTGCTTTAAGAACCAATTGAAATGTATTAATTCAGGTCCAAAAATGAACATTTTCAAAAAATATATATTTATTGAAAAGGTTCATTTTTGGACCTGAATTAATACATTTCAATAGACAGCTGAAAAATACAGCAAATATAATTTTTGAAAAGGTTCATTTTTGGACCTGAAATAGACAGCTGAAAAATACAGCAAATATATTTTTTGAAAAGGTTTATTTTTGGACCTGAATTAATATATTTATTATAATTTTTAAATTGTTTCCCCCCAATTTTCCCCAGGAAGAATTTAACACCCCAAATTCACCCCTAAAAGAAAAAAACCCCTAAGTCTAGGAGGAACCCCCTAAGCTGACAACACTGGTGAGCACAATAGGAAACAAGATATGAAAGTTTTGTAAATATACAGAAAACACTAAAGCTACACTTTTTGATAAATGCTTTGGAATTGGTCAATTATTCCTTCCTGAGATTGTCATAAATCAAAACTCGATATAATATCAAACGCGTACATAATCAAAATTATAAAAAATGAAGAAAACCACAGTAAAGGATTTTAGAAACGAAACTGTTGTGGAAGATAATGAGGAATTACAAGCTGATGGAGGTGAATTGGTTAGTGCAGGACGCGACATATGGGAACCCCACTACAAAACTACTTGTATGGATCAAAATCCGATTTACGTAAGAAATTGTAAAGCGAGTGAATCGGACACAAAAACGCCAAACAAGCGTCTTTCAAACGCAGAATTATTAAATAAGTATGTATCAGAAAATGTTGAAGCCTTTGAAACTGATGGAAAGGAACTTTTCTGTAAAATATGTAAAAAAAATATTTCGTTTGACACAAAACATTCAGTATACCGTCACCTACAGTCTAAAAAACACAACGAAATTTTGATCCAACTAGGTATTGAAGTTAAAAGCAAAACACAGAAAGAAATGCTGTTGATGGAAGAATTGTTGAAGAAGTATGTATCGGAAAACACTGAAGCCTTTGAAACTGATGGAAAAATACTATTTTGTAAATTATGTAAAAAGTCAATATCTTTCGACAAAAGGTCTTCAGTGGAGCGGCATTTGAAAACTAAAAAGCACTTGTGTTGTTATGCTCAAAACATCAACAAGTCTTCTGAGAACGTCTATGATCAGTTGTCAGAAGCAAAGGAAGATTTGTTCATCTGGGGGAAAAATGAGGTTAGTGAATTTCAATTCCCACTGCTATTTCTATATTCACAACTTTGGTACATATTGTAATTGTAGATAAATAAATTACTTGCTAATGTTACTTACATATCCAACTTCTATGCATTTCTTGCACAAAACTTTTTTCACAATCACGTTCGACGAAAACTGCAACGTAGGTTTACCGTTATATTTTAAGTAGGCAAACCATAATAATATTAAATTCATAAAATGAAATACAATAAACCACAAAGCAAATCTATCAAAATTAATTAAATGTTAATACCTATTTTCATGTAGGATTTTTGCAGAACGTGTATGAAGCAATTTTCCAAAGCAGCGAAACAGAAAGATAAACAAAATATCACAGAAACACCAGCAGGCTATCAAAACAACACAAGCATAATGGAGATTCTTGAAATCATACAACCGCAAATAAAAGTGGAACTTAAGGCCAATCTTCCAACTCGAATGTGTGCTGATTGCATACAAAAGTTAATGGACTCATACGAGTTTATAGAAATGTATAAGAATGTAGACAAAAAACTGAGAAAAATGTTGGAGGAATTCAATGTGGACAATTGCAGTAATAATCAAGAAGAGCAACGCGATATCTTGGAAGGAATAGAAGAACAAGAGGACTTCGTACCGGCTAAGTATGAAATTGAGCAGATAAATATTGATGGTTTGGAGAAAGAAGAAGTGAGAAGTGATAACGAAAGGCCAGAATTTAAAGATGAATCTACCCTTGATATATCAGTTGATGTAGAAAACAATGAAACTGTTTTTTCAGATCTTTATAGTGATGCCAGTGATAATAATTGGATACCCGAAAATAGTTGGTACGTATCACAATGAATGAAATGTGAGTATTTTTTACTTCAAATCTGTTGTCGTAAGCCCACTGGGTCAATTTTATTTTTCAATTTAATTTAAATGTTCATCCCACTTCAAACTATTCTCAATTATTATTCCCAAGACTGTTAATTTTCAGTTTTACAGTATCACAGTTTTCAGAATCTCTTAAGTATCATATAGTTTATTTTTACACAAACTGAACATTGCATCATTTAAGTTCAAATTATTACCCCCTAATTCATAAAAATTATTACAGGCTTATAAGACTGTTATTTGACATATTTGTATGGAAAATCTGTCAAATAAGAGCTTTATAAACCTGTTATAATTTTTATGAATTAGACGGTTAAAATATAAGAGATCATCAGCGAATAAATTTTTTTTTATATTTCAAACATTTTGTTTTATCATATTAAAAAAAGTAATGGTGCGAGCATGGATCTCTGGAGATTATTATTTTTTTTTTCTCAACAGTCCTAATATTTCTTCCAAAACCCACAATTCAGATGATGCAACAAAAAAAGTGTTTAAAGGATTTTTTCAGCCGGAAAGAAATGGTAATGGAAGTCTTACGTGCCAGCTGTGCAAATCAACTTTAGATGGCGTTATACTTTGGCGGGAGCATATGCGGCAAAATCATCTTGAAGAGAAACCCAGAAGAGCATACAATAGAAGAACAAGGAAACCCAAGGAAAAAGAGCCCCAACAAGTTCGTAGAAAAATTCAACCAAACGAAGACGGTCTCTTCAAATGTGAATATTGTGAAAAAAGTAAAATATTTTCGAATAAGTCTTAACGCATTACTTAACAAAATTGTTTCCATTATTGTAGGTTATCCAAGGTACATATTCTATAGGAGACATTTGCGGGTACATACACGTAAGAAATAACTAGATACCTTTCCATGAGACAAATAATTATCAGATGTAATTTTCAGAGGAACCTCATTTGTGTATAGAGTGTGGTAAAAGTTTTCCACTGCTCAGTAGTTATACTTCACACATGTTACGTCATAAGGGAGAAAAAAATTTCAAGTGCCCACATTGTCCTAAAAGTTTTGTATGTTCAAGTGGTCTGTATAATCACGCTATAACACATACGAATAACAAACCTTATGTATGTGATATATGTGGTTCCGCCTTTCATATGTCCTATCAGTTGAAGAAACATAATAGAATTCATACAGGTGTCAAGAAATATCAGTGCGAATATTGCGATATGAGATTCATTACAGGAGAGAAACAGCGACGTCATATGCGCACACACACAGGAGAAAAACCTTATCGTTGCAAGTATTGCGAAAGAGCTTTTGCTCAAAGTAATGACTGCGTCAAACACTTACGCCAGCATTTGGGCGATAATGTTTATCAATGTGATTTGTGTCCATTAAGATTTCCGTTACTTAGAGAACTGCGTGTGCATTTTGCGTCCCATAAAGATGAAGATGAAGAAACACGCGCTCGCAATTTACAGGCTCGTAAAGAAGCAGAAAAAAATCTTCAAATTAAACTGGGCTGCAAAGGAATTGTTTAATTGTTTTTCTTTTTTACAAGCCAATGCCAACATGCATTTAAGCCAAATATCAGTTAACGTATTTTATCTGCGACAGTCCATTTCTATCTTGAAACTTATTTTTTCTCAAAGCCATCTAAATAATGTGCCAAGTCAAATATGTTTCACGTAATGAAATAACGTAACGACACATTTGGGTGTGAAGATAAATATGTTTTTCGTAAGCCAACATTTTTATCTGTAAAAGTAAATATGTACATAAATATACATACATACGTATGTGACTTGCAATAAAATAAAAGATTATTTAAAGATAATAAAAATAAAAATCTTCAAAACTTTCACATTGAAAATAAAAAAAATAAAAAATTGTAAATGATGACACCCTGAAATATTGAGAATCTCTGTAAGCATTTGGACATACTATATATGTAGTAGATTTTTTGAGTGTGGCTCAAGTAGACCACATGGAAAAGGAGGCCAGAAATATGGTACGTTTACTGGTATGAGAGCCATTTCTTAATTTTAATTGAGATTTTTTTTTTTTTAATTTTGACCCAGTGAAAATTCGGTGATATCTGAAAGAATTTTTCCATATATAGGCACATTTTTGGAGTGTAATTCAATCGGACCACATGGAGAAGGAAGCCAAGAATGTGGTCTATTTACTAATATTAGTGTCAATTCTCAATCGTATTTGAGAATTTTTTTAAATTTTTGACTAAGTGAAAAATCGGTGATGACTAAAAGAATTTGGGCATATACATATGTATGTATGGGCACTTTTTTGAAGTGTAACTGAATTAGAACACATGGAAATGAAAACCAAGAATGTAGTATATTTAGTGGTATAAGTGCCATTTCTGAATTGCGTTTGAGATTTTTTTTAAAAATTTTCAATTTTGATATAGTCCTTTACACAAGCAAGATACAACTGAAATAAATAATAGTAACAATATTAAATGCTTGTGCATTATATAAAACCTTTTCAATTTTAAGTCGGTACCTATAATAAATAAAAGCAACCGAGTAAGGTGTAATAAAGCACCCTCATTCGAAAAAGGAATTTTTACAATATCCGGTTACCTTAGACTTTCATGCAAGACGTTCGTTTTTGTGAGGCATATTTTAGAAATAGGCCCTATGACTTTTTTGAACTTGTATAGCGATGTGTATGTACATTTTTATTGCTTAACATAACACTACGAAATACAAATGCTCATAAACGATACTTACTCCGTTGAAGAAAATGTTTGTGGCAGTTGCCCAAAAATGGCTCAACATGGGGCTGTAGATGTAAGTAGGCCTCCTCACACACGTAGAATGCTGGCAGGCAAAAAATTTTTCGGGCAAATTATTGCAGTAGTTAAAAACTTGATTCCACAAATTTCACCTCCCTGTTCCTTGAACACAAAAATTGTTTCGTAACCATTCAAATATTTAATTTCTACACGAAAAACACTAAAAATTCGGACCGGAAAAATAATTTTGCACACAGCTTAGAATATATGTATTTACATACATATATAGTTTTTACACGAAACACACTCAAAATTCGGACCGCAAAGATATTTTTACAATTGTTTTGAAAGAAAAAAAACAATCGAAAGCCGCACCAGAAAAAAGTTTCTTCAATATTATTTTGAAAAAAAGAATAAAACACTTTTTTATAACTTTTTCCGTACCACAACCGAAAATTGCTCTAGAAAAAAATTTCCAGAATTGAACGTTTTCTTTTGGCGCGTAAAAAATATAAACAAAACAAGTGAATAAAACAAATGAACAAAACATGCTTTGCCATTAGCGATTAACCTGGTGATTAACGGTTCAGCTAATGAGAGGCTGCCTTATTAGCTGAACATGCTCTATACGTAACATTTGTACATTTCTTTGTTATGTAGATTTCATTTTCCATATCATTTTAATTCTGTAAGCTGAATAATTTCTGTGTGTGTCTCTCTCTCTGAATTGTATTTTGTGGTGTAAGCCTTGGTCAGATCAATAGAGAATTCAAAAAACTGTCTGTCTCCCTATTACCAAAGTGTGAAGCCTATCTAAATGCACCTTTATTAATAAAGTAGTGGCAACGCTGTATAAAAGTAAACAAACTTATTCTATTTACATGTTACAGGTAAATAAAAACTTAAATTTGCTTAAAAGTTCGTAAAAAAAGTCCTATTTGAATACACAACATAGAAGTATTTTTTGCCACTGTTGAAATAATTAATGTTATATTTTAGTGTTCTATTTTTAATCATAAACATAATTTTTGGTGCGCTGCTTTCCCAGCTCTAAGATTTTTGTCCCGTGATAATTTTAAAGGTAGTATGTACTAGTATGTGCCACATTTATGTTGTAATATTCTCATACCAATTGTATTTTTGTTAAAAAATAAAAACCTGTATTATATGTCCATGTATAATTGATGAATGTCATAGTATCTTACTAAATGGATAATAGTATGTGTCGTACTTGCATGAAATATAATGCAGAAGTAACTTTTACGCAAACAGATTTAGATAAAGAGGAATCAAGAGGTGTGAAAATGATCTCAATATATAACGTGCCCGAAGAAATCAAAGATCAAAACCTTTGTTTAAAAGAATTATTGAAAGCTTCAATACCGCAGCTTAAATTTGAGGACAATGATAAGTTGCCGAAGATCCTATGCAGCAGTTGTTCAGACAAAATTATACATTTTTACAATTTCCACTTGATGTGCTTAAGGAATGAAGAAAAGTTGTACAAAATCTTGGAATTAGGGGAAGAAAGCGAAACATTTTTAAACAGCACAGAAAATCACTTGGACGATGCCCCCACCAAAAGCGAAGTAATAAAATGTCTAAACCAAAATGGTTTAATAGACTACATTGAGGAAGAAAAGGAAATTGAAAACTTATATTGCTCCGAGGATGACAGTAATAAGTCGGATGTTCTTTCACCAAAAATAATTAACGATAGCAATTGGTAAGCAATAACACAGCTTCCAGATAAAATAATTTTTTTGTCTTTTTGCAGCAGCCTTGTTACTAAAAACAAAAAGAATAAAGATAAAAAGACAACAAGAAGCGTTAAGAAAAAGCTGAAACAAACTCCTTCAAAATGTTCAAGTAGATCCGCAAAACGTAATTCTAAAGAACTTTATTCCTGTGACAAATGTCAACGTAAACTGAAATCGGAGTTATCGCTTATGAAACATCAAGAACTGCACTTGAAAAGAGACATCGAGGAAAAGGAATTAAAATGCAGCGCTTGTGACCAGGGTGATAATATAAACTTATGCCCCTATTGCGGTTCTCCATTTTGTAATAGTTTGGCGGTATTAAATAAAATTAAACCAATTCATTCTGAAGGATTAAGAGTACCAAACCTAGTACTGAGTGGAGAACCGCAACAGAGTTAATATAGCTAATAAATTTTAAAATTATTGGTTGATTAGTTTTTCCAGAAATAGCCATACTCAAGGAGCATCAACGTACGCATACATGTATGTAAAGAAAATTATTAATTGGCGCTTACTGTATCACCATGAAATCGATTTACATATTTGTATTTACTGCAGGTGAAAAGACTTTCTTATGCTCAGAATGTGGAAAAGGGTTTGCTTCAGCAGGTAGCTTAAAACAACACTCTTTTCGCCATTTAGAAAAGAAACTTTTTCCCTGTCCGGACTGTCCTAAATCATTTCCCACCAAAGGCGATCTTATTGGCCATTTCGAGACACACAAAGCCAAGCCTCGAATACATGTTTGTGATATATGTGGCCGTGGCTTCTACAAACCCTTTCTGTTGAAACAACATCAGAGGTATCACAATGACGAAAGACCATTCCCATGTGAATTTTGTGAAAAACGGCAAGTAAACTCCTACACCTTGTTTAACTTAGTTCAAGCTAGAGTTTTCTCTTGCACATGAATAGGTTTGTTACTAGCGAAAAACAGCGCCGACACATGCGTACACATACCGGTGAAAAACCGTATCCTTGCAAGTATTGTGATAGGGCCTTTGCTCAAAGTGGTGATTGCATCAAACATTTAAGGCAACATATTGGCGATAACGTTTATCAGTGCGAATTATGCCCACTAAGGTTTCCATTGGTTAAACATTTGCGTGCTCATTTTGCCACTCATAAAGATGACGATGAGGAAACTCGATCCCGCAACCTAAAGGCTCGTAAAGAGGAAGAACGTAATATGCAAATAAAATTCGGTAACCAAGAATTGTAACTAATTTTTATGTGAATTAAAGATAACTTGCCTGTGTAATAAAATAATAGTTAAATCTGCTAAATTGGTAGATGTTCTCAATAATTGATGTAATTATAAAAGTTCTTAAGTGATTGATTTGATGTGTGTCCCCCCTCCAGAGCTATAATAAATATACTTAACATTTATAGTAGAAACCGTCATATTTTTGCAATAATTGTAAATGGACTCACATTACCCCCGTTCTGAACTGGAGTGTGTTATTATTTATTGCAGGAAACCTAAAGCTGCAATAGTTGCTACTGAATTCGTTTACAATTATATATGAGCATAAATGAGTTTGACGCCTTGGAATACCTCTTGATTCCGGCATCAAACAATTCGCAAAACAACGATAAATTGTTAAGTCTGGCAGTGGTAATCACAGACTTGTATTCTGTGGTGATAATCATAAATTGGAAGTCTGATAGCACACTGTATAAACAACTCTGGTAGTTAGTGACTATTACCACAAAAACTGTGCTATTACTTTAACACAAAGTTATGTCAAAATTTTGTTTGCAAACCATATGAACCAAATGTTGTTTGTAAACAAAATCAAATCCTTCGCAGCCACCTTTTATGTATGTATCACCATGGAACTTGTCTTCAATTTCTCTTTCAAGATGTCTGTGCTTTCAAATTAATGTTCAATTATGATTCAATAAAATTGCTTGCTTAACAGTTTTATTTTAGTTTGCAAATATTTTGCCGCCGTAATATTGAGTACTGCTTTTTTCTATCTCATATACATATGTACATAATTGGATATGTTTGTGAATAAAAGTAAAAGGCATAATGATGTACTGCGATTCATAGAGCTGTATAAAAGCCATGAAGTTCTATGGAATACGGATCTTCCATCATATAGACGAAATGATTTAAAACTGAGAGCGTATAACGCAATTGCTGCGGAGGCAAAACTATCTGTGGAAAAGGTAAAGAAAAAAATAAAGAGTATTCGGACAGCCTACAGTGCAGAAAAGGCTAAAGTGGAAGCAAGCAAAAAATCTGGATGCGATACCGGTTCTGTATATATTCCAAGTGTGTTTTGGTACAGTGAGATGAGCTTCCTCGACACACTTCTAAATAGTCGAAAAAGTGTTGATATTTCCACCAAGGTAAGTGAATAAATGAATTTTAAAATTTTTCATTTCTCAGTGCCGATTCACATAACAGACATCGAAAGACACTCGATGGCTAAATTGCGAAGGGTTAGAAATGAAACATTTTCACTCAATGCTACTAATTCGATGAATTAATAATTCCGTCAGCGATTATTACGAATGATATGTACATATATATTTATATACTACCTTTTATATTAAAAGGTATATACTGGCACGCTGACAGAAGCACCATTGGACTCTGAACCGAACAATCAATCTTCCTCATATTCGCATCCGTCATGCTCCAAGAAGCGAAGGCATTCGCCGGAGCCTAATTCTAAATTGGATGACCTTTTGGAAAAGTTGATTGCCATAAATAAGAATACGAGCGTATTTGAGGTTTTTGGAGAAAGTGTCGGCACGCAACTAAAAGAATTTCCCGAGATAGAGGCGTACCAAGCAATGGCGGATATACAATACCTGCTTTCAAATAGAAAAATTGACGTTTTGAGAAAGGAAATTTCTGAGGAATATAATGTAGTTGATGAACGGACAGCAACGCCTGTTTCACAAAGTTCAAATTCTGTCCCATCGGGTGATGTATTGTACTGTCCAATGTCTGATGCTGACATCTTCGAAGAAGACTGCAAATCTAACACATTTCGCCAATGTAATAAAATAAAAGCTCAACCAGCTAAAATGGAAGTTGTAGACGGGTAGTCAGTCACACACATATATATATAACTTCATACGATTTTTATCATAGATGGACCATGTTGGCCTAGATGACTTATAGGCCAGCCTAAAGTAGCGCATAAGTGTATTTTTGTTGTCTAAACCACCGACTTCCATACAAAGTGTGGGATTTAGACAGCAAAAATAGGTTGGACTGTTAGTATTACAAAAATTAAATACAAAATATATAAATTTTACAAAAGGCTTGTTGTTTTTTTACTAGCTAGGTATTTTAAAATTGTGGAAATTCCATGTCGCTTAAATTTTTCATTTTTGTCACTATCCATTGTCAGACGTTAGGTTCAGCCCACCGTGTAACTATACCTGAAGCTCACATCTACTATTTTTTCTTTTTTTTACAGGAGCAGTAATCTTCTGGTCCAAGGCAGCAGACCTAATATTTCTGTGCCTAATATATAGGCAGTATTCTGTGATATAGGCCTTAAACAAATGGGAAACAATATAGAGAACTCTGCCAACAAAACACATGAAATGTTTGTTATAGTGGTAATAGTGCGACTACCTGGTATAAAGCTACCTTGGTTGCCTTGGTCTAGAAAAACTTTTACGCAAATCAATAATTAACGAAAAGTCTGGCAGCACTCTATAAACAAGTATTTCTCTGTCAAGAAAAAATTTTTACTTTATTTTTCCCACAGAAAACTGCAATTTATTTTCGTTTTAAATTATATTAAATTGAGAAATTTAAATAAGAGATGTCTGCAAACTTTGAAAATATTTGCCGAACGTGCATGTTGGGCGAATGCAAGCAGTCAGAAGGATTTAATAATAAAGTGAAAATGAAAATGACACAAATGGTGTCAATTTTTACCATTGAGGACGAAGCCAAAGAAAACTTGAAATTACTAGAGCTAATTAAAACTACAGTGCCGCAGCTTAAAATTGATGAAAACGACCAGTTGCCAAAAAAAATTTGTTTTGAATGTTCGGAAAGAATTAAAGATATATATAATTTTCAACTCAAGTGTATTAACAGTGAAAGGAAGTTCTATAAAATTTTAGAACAAGATGACACCTCCGATGACTTTAGTAAAGAAGATCCTGAATATAATGAAGATGTTTTTAAGACTGAATTTGATGATTCTTTCATTGAAGAAACTTCAATGAAATCAGACGATGAATTGATAATGGAAGAAGAAATTAATAGAGCTGCTGAAGCAACCGAAGAATTCATAGAAAGCTGTAGTGATTTAAGTATCGATTTAGTTTGGGACGATGATAATACTGACACCGAATGGGATCCAAAACAGATGGGAAGGTAAGTAAACAATGTAGCATAAGTGTGAATAATGAGTACTTTAAGAGCTATTTATTTAACCCCGCTTAGATAAATGCACCGAGGGGTTAAGAATGAAATATTTTCAATTCTTAAGGCCAATTTTTTAAAATCAGGATTAATTATGTATTAAATTACGTTTCCACATGGTGTGGAATTTATGAGATTTGAGAGTTTAAGCGGCCGATGGCGGCTTAATTTCGGCCAAAAACCAGAAATGAATGAGCCAATTTACACGGGTTTAATTGTGCGGGCATTTTCGATGGGGGTCGTTTTTTGTTTGGCATAATTTTGTAAACAGCTGTAGAAAAATATAAACAAAAAAGTAATATCATGATTGTTCGAAAAGTTTGAATAAAAAAATTAGTCAAGTAAATTTGGCAAAAAAAAGAGACACAATGGGAGCTGAAATTCGCAAATTTTTTGGACAATTAAGTGATCAAAAAAATTTAAGAATTTAGCTTATGCGAATATGCTTACTATCTTTTTAAAGGAAGCAAAAAATTGTAAATTCGTTTGTATTAATATCATTTGTTTCAGCACAACAGTAACATTTATATGAAATTGAGCCCCACATTTTTTTTATACAAACGCATATTTTAAACACCATAATCACAAAATGTCTATGTACTCAAAATAAAGTTTGGATAATTAAGCCAAAGCAATATAAGGGAACTTACATTTTAGAAATTTAACTAATTGGCGAACTAGGTACCTACCTACATGTGAAGTTTTATCCAAAGTATTTATTAACAGTTTTATTCAAATTTAATTAGCCCCCGGTCTAAAAATAATTCAGACTATATTTATAATAATATTCAAAATCTTAAACATTCTGATCTCGGAAAAAGGTTAATTAAAATCTTCAGATTTCCAATTTATTTTTCTCACACTGAGAAAAAAAATAATGGAGAGAAAAATTATTTTCTACGGGCCCGTTTTCTGGGGCAAGTTAGTGTGAGGAGGGAGAATTTCATAATGAAAAAAAAAAAACAAAAATTGAAAATTGGACACCTCAAAAATGATTATTTGAAGTGTCGTACCAAGTGCATCTTTTCTTCCACTTGTCAAAAGTTATCGAGAAATTTATGGCAGAGTATTGATTGCTCAATCGACCCACCCACCGGAATTCACATAATTAAAAAAAAAAACAACAGCGCATAAAATTATGTACATTCTATATTAGTAAATGAAATGAAAACTTGCACTCTTTCTGTTAAGTGCATAAATATATTCGGCGAATTCGTATTAAAAGCAAAAACAAATGGTGTTATTTTTTAATATAAATTTAAAAACGAAAGTATTCGTACGTTTCACAAAAAGAAGCAGTTAATTTTTTCTTGAATAATTCAGATTAAATCACCTTGCCTTGAAATATCCCACTTCAATCAGAAATGAGTATTATTTGTAAATTTTTTTTTCTTAGAAAAAAGAAAATTTTTTTACTAAATCTATTTACTTGTACAGTTGTGTCTCTTTGGTGTAAGGCTTGCTTAAGCACATCACACATTTTTAGTACTTAATTTTAAGATTGCCAAAAATTCAAAAAATATTGCAGTCTGTCTGTAAAGTCGCATAACATTTTAATATGAAAGTTTTAGTAAACCTGTATAAGAATATATGTATGTAAATAATTGCAAAGTTTTTTTTAGTTTTGATGTGATGAACAGTAGATAAAAAGCTACAAACATATTTTACTTTATTTTTTTATTATTTAAAGTAAATTGAGAAAAAGTAAAAATTCTGCATATAAAAAGTCCGATACCGAACTGGTTGATGAAGATATATTCAACATTTTTTGTGAGGAAGAAAAAAAGGAAGGTGATTGTGTTAGAGATGATGACAAAAAGTTTAAAACAGCAACAACAAAAAGAGCTGTCATAACAAAAGAAATGATTGCCACAGGAGTTTATCCATGTCCTAGATGCAAGAGAAAATTAAAAACAAAATTATCCTTTCTCAAACACCAACGAATGCATGAACAAAAAGACATCGAGGAAACGTCTTATGAGTGTAATATATGCAGTAAAGGTAATAATTGCCGATAAATTGTTTGCTTAATTCAAGTAACTAATCAAAGAATATTATTGAAGTTTTCCGTTTTAGTTCTATGTTGAAAGAGCACCAGAGGTCTCATATTGGTAAGACACACTTACATATGTACACATAATTACACTTATGACGTGTATTTATTTATAACCACATTTTATTCAGGCGAACGACCATTTCTGTGCTCTGTATGTGGTAAAGGTTTTGCTACGTCTGGAAGCCTGAAACAGCATTCATTCCGTCATTTAGAGGAAAGGCAATTTCCTTGTCCCGACTGCCCGAGATCTTTTCCCACCAAAACCGATATGCTTTCCCATTATGATATTCACAAAGCCAAGCCAAGAAATCATATATGTGATGTCTGTGGCCGCGGCTTTTATAAGCCATATCTGTTGAAACAACACAAAATGTATCACAACAATGAGCGGCCATACGCCTGCGAATATTGCGATAAACGGTAAAACTAAATATATTTATTATTTGTATTTCAAGCCATTTTTAAATTCTCCTTATTGTCAGTTTTGTCACCAGTGAAAAAGTGAAACGTCACACACGCATTCATACCGGTGAAAAGCCTTACAAATGCAACTACTGTGAAAGATCTTATTGTCAATCAAGTGAATTAATGAAACATCTTCGCAACCATTTGGGTGATAATATCTATCAATGTGAATTGTGTCCAGCAAAATTACCAACTGTTAAGCTTTTGCGCAGTCATTTCGCAACGCATAAAAATGATGACGAAACGACAAGAGCTCATAATTTAGCCGCTCTTAATGCTTTGGAAATGAAGGGAATGTACATAAAATAAAATGTACATATACATATGTATGTATATTTCAATGTAGAAAATCGAATAACAACAGTTTATAAACTGTATGAAAAAACGTAATAGAAACAAATATTAATAAGTAAATAAAAATAAAAGTGGAAGAAAAAACTAAAATAAGTCTTTTGATTCAAGACTATTATGCTAGCCTTAGAGAAAATAGTTTTATGATCATGATCATGATCATATATTATTTATGTATGTATGTATGAATGTGTATTTTCATGACTTGGAGTAGGCCTCTAATTTTGAAAAATTTTTTGCAGAGATCAAAATTGGTATAGTACCGATTGCACTAGGCGGTTAAAACTATAAAGAATTTAGTTTTTACTTTTCGCTGACGTCAAAAAAATATTCACGCCCTAAAAGCGACGAAGTCTTAAAAGCAAGTTTATGTACAGGTTGTCCATAGGGGAGGGAGTGAAATGTTTAACCAAACCCCCAACAACTTTTTCTTCCCAAAATTTTTTGGAGCATACTCCAAAAAATTTGGTAGGGACGGACGCCTCAAAAGTGTTTTTTTTTATGTATCGTAGTGGATATAGGCAGACCTCTTTGTCATTTTTAAGGTTCTACGCACTTCTAGAGTGAAATCGGCACATTATTACTGAGACTTCGCCTTCCGCCCGTTCATTTCTCCGAAACGGTAAAAGATGGAAGACCGCTTGTTAGTCTTGCAAAAAAGCAAGTGCATAAACAACCAATTTATGTATTGCGAAATATGTAACAAAAATCTAGAATAATTTTTCAAGTTATCAAATTTTTTAATTCATTAGTAAAATTAGAAAAAATTAAATGAAATAAAAATTAATACTATACCGGTAGTAGCATGTGTTTTATCGACGGTTCTTTTTTTTTTCAAAGAAAATAATGCCCTTCAACCTTTTTTATTTTCTTTGCAAAACAATATTGAAAATATGGCACCGCATTAACTGAAAGTTTTTCTCACTTTGTTTGTTTAATTTTTAAACGTTGAGATTGAACCTTTTAAAAAACCAAATTATTTTACTTAATTTTTTGCTATTTTAAGTAAAACTAAAAACCCGAAACGTTCAAAAACAAACCAGTTTACTGATGTTAAAATACTCATTAAGGAAGAAGCAAATGAAACAACTAACTACGATCGGCAGCATAAAAAACCAGCAACCAAAAGAATAAAATATCTAAAAGAAAAGCAAAGCGATGGAAAACCTCAGTTTTATCCCTGTAATAAATGCAAACGAAAACTAAAATCCGAAATGTCGTTTAAAAAACATCAAGAAATGCACAACAATAAAGAACAAACTTACAGATGTTCAATATGTCCAGAAGGTTTGTTAATGCCTACCAAATTCCCAAATCTATTTAATTGTTGTTTTGTTTTCTTTAAAGTGTTTGGGGAAAGATCGTTGCTAAAAGACCATATGAGGACGCACAGTGGTAAGCTTTTAAACAACGAAAACAAAAAAATCAAAGAAAATCACTACACATTTATTTATTTTTAATTTTCAATACCATTCGCCATAAACATACATACATATGAACATGTATACGCAGGTGAAAAAGTATTTTTGTGTTCACAATGTGGCAAGGGATATACCACAGCTGGCGGCTTAAAAGAGCATACAAATCGTCATCGCAGTGAGAAAAACTTCTCTTGCCCCGATTGCCCTCGTTCGTTTACTACCAAAACTGATCTAGTATCGCATCAGATAATACACAAGGCTAAACCAAAAAATCATATTTGTGATACTTGCGGAAGAGGTTTTCATAAGCCTTTTCTATTGAAAAAACACAAAATGTATCATAATAACGACAGGCCATTTGCCTGTGAGTTTTGCGAAAAACGGTAGGTGCATATCCATATTCAGCTCAATTATATCACTCGTTTAATTTGTTGTTATTATCTTCTAGGTTTGTTACAAATGAAAAGCTGAAACGCCATACCCGCATTCATACCGGCGAAAAGCCTTACAGATGTAATTATTGCAAAAATGCCTACTGTCAGTCGAATGAATTAATAAAGCATTTGCGTTTGCATTTGGGTGAAAATGTCTATCAATGTGAACTATGTCCACTGCGTTTCAAAACGGTAAAAATATTGAGGCTTCATTTTTCCACACATAAAAGTGACGATGATGCAACAAGGAGTCAGAACTTAATGGAGTTAAGTGCATTGGAAATGAAGGGTGTGTTTTTTAAATAGAACACATGGCAATAGCACACAACATCCGGAGCAAAAAATGGCCATGACCGCATCTCCGAGTACTGCTATGTGTTGTAATTAAATTGTGTCTAGGCGACACACCAGCTACTTGTCCAGCAAACGCCAGATTCGCCCTTGCCGTACATGGATACGAATTTAAGATCATGGCACAGCTTATGATATAATTATATACATATGTATGTAAATCAATGCTAATATAAACTGTCCTAGTGAAAAGAATTTTAAATTTTATAAATTACAAAAGACCTTAACCTTAAGCTCAAATAAATATATAAAATATTTGTTTGTGTTCATTACATAGGCTATGATTTTGGAAACCAGGTAAAGGTTACATGAATAGATTCATCACAACGGGACCTTTCTAGGACCCAAGTGGGTCGGTTTCACTACCGGCGGCCCGCATAACATATTTATTTATTTATTTATTTTTTTATATTTATTATATTTATATTATATTTATTTTATGTACATGAATAGATTTGTACCCACATTTTGATAGCAATTTTTAACAGCATGTACATATTTTGTAATTGAAAAGCTTATCCAAATTGATTGATTTGAATCTTACGCCAGAAAATAATGCCCATATCTACCCATGGTCAAAGCCTTCACAAATGTTTAGTTTTCAACAGGCCTAAATGAAATTTTCTATAGTATTCCTCACGATTAGCATTTGTCGAGGAATGAAAAATATAATTTTAAGCAGGGACAACTTGAGTCTGATCAGAAATTTAAAAATAAAATTTGTGATCGTGGTGGCTATGCTGAAAAACGCGCCGAAGAAGTGAAATTGTGTACGATAACTAAAACCAAAAAAAGGTATAAAGAATAGTTTGTATTTTTCATACTTTGCAATTTGCTACGCGTATCTATCTCTCTCACTTGTATAAGGTAAATTATTTATGCGACACAAAAACAATAAATTCGCACTCTTCAAATTTAATTCCTGTCTTCTGAGCGAACCACTTTTTCTCGAATGGTCATCATTGATACAACATTTTTGCTGCTCTTTTCCCAAAAAATATAATTATGTAATGGAAAAGTTGAGTAAAAAAAAAACTTTTTTGTTGATTGCCTTTTAAACTGATATGTATGTATATCAAGATCATATGATCAAGATTTTTACTTAAATATCTTTAGGTAATGAGTGTCTATTTTTGATTGCCAAATTTTGTTGTTTGGCCCAATTAAACTGATTGTAAATTAATCAAACCAGTGGCAAATTCCCGTTATCCCATCCCATCTTATTTTTTTAGTTTCAAATTGGCTTTAGTTATATTTACAGTTAATCCAAAAGGTAGCAAGTGACAAAATATTCGAAATCGAATTTTTGATTGATTATGATGTAATTATGAAAAAGACGTATTTCTTCCAAATTTTACTCACATATGTATTTCCAAAATACAATTCAAAATGCCTAAACTACAATATCAACAAGTGCATAAACCAAAAACACGTAAACTAAACCATGGTCAGTTTAAACTCACGATTACTCAGCATTATGAACTCGTTTTCTTTCCATGAATTTAAAAAAAAATTTATTTTTCGAATTTGTGAAATTAGCTAAAATTCATTATAGGTAGATCTTATATTGAGAACACAAAGAAGGCCAGGTAAAAAGTTAGTTTGTCTTAATAGCTAGTTAGAAAGGCTGGAAAGATATATTTTTCGTTCTATTTGAAAAAAAAAAATTAGAGCTCTTGCGGTTTTTTGTTTTCGGAATAAACAGCTTCAAAAGGCCTTTATTACCATTGCTAAAAAACTGCTATTATTTTATTATATTATTTTATTGAACCAAAATCCGTATTGATTTGTAATGTTGATTCTGAAATTTGGCTACTAGAATTAAATAGTCTTATTTTTGCTTTTCCCCTAAAAAAAAAACGTGAAATGTGTACTTACGGTCTTTTGGATTTTAGATGACGATATACATACATATTTGCCTCCATACAAACACACAGCCAAAACCGGTCTCAAAAGTCCAGGGAAATATTTTTTTCAGTTAAAATTTTTTCAATTGATTATTCAAAACTGAACTTTAGAAAGAGCCAATTGACGGCATATAGACGCCTGAAAAAGACAGAAAAATTACATTAATAAGGTTTATTTTTAGACCTAAAATAATACATTTTAATTGATTATAACAAAATATTTCTAAATAATATTGCAAGAAATTTAATTGAGTTCAACTTTAATCTTTTTTACAACGCAAAAGTAAAACCGAAAATACCGATGATTCAAAAATTCTCAAAAGAGAAGAATTTGATGATGAAGTATTTGAGTCAGTTGCATATGACGATGAGGATGAGGATGTGAAAGACGACATTGATGATGAGGACTTTGAAGATTTTGATATGAACATAGAAAATAAACAGATATCTGTGGAAGATCTATATCCATGTGAAAGATGCAAAAGAAAATTGAAATCAGAGCGTGCTTTACAAAAGCATTTAGAAATGCATAAAAAACGTGATAATGAAGAACCGAAATTCACTTGTAAAATTTGTGATAGAGGTAAAATTTTGTGTATATTTTGCTCATATATGTATACTGTACATACATATGTATTTGAAATTTTTCTTCTAGGGTTTTCACAAGGATATATGCTCAAGGATCATCTGCGTACTCATAGTGGTAAAATGATTTTTTTCAAGTAACATATTTCAGTACAGCTCCTCCTCATTATTATTATTATTATTATGTTGAAATTAAACAGGTGACCGACCATTTTTATGCTCAGAGTGTGGTAAATCGTTTTCATCCTCCGGCAGCTTAAAACAACATTCATTTCGCCATTCGAATGAAAAACAATTTCCCTGTCCAGATTGCCCAAAGTCGTTCCCAACGAAAACTGATTTAGCTTCTCATTATGATGTACATAAAGCAAGGCCAAGAACGCATATCTGTGATATTTGTGGTCGTGGGTTTCCGAAACCGTTTCTTTTGAAGAAGCATAAAATGTATCATACAAACGATCGGCCTTTTTCTTGCGAATATTGTGGTAAACGGTAAGTGAAAATTTTTTATTATTTTTTTCTTTGTTCTTCACTTTCTTTTTTTATATTTAAAGTTTTATAACAAACGAGAAACTACAGCGTCATGTAAGAATCCATACCGGCGAAAAGCCATATAAATGCAATTATTGTGAAAAGGCCTATTGTCAATCGAATGAACTAACCAAACATTTGCGAATTCACTTGGGCTTTAACGTTTATCAATGCGAATTGTGTCCGCTAAGATTTCCAACGGTTAAAGTAGTGCGTGAACATTTCTCTACGCATAAAAACGATGATGAGGAAACTAAAGCTCGCAATTTGGCTGAGCTCAATGCCATGACATTAAAAGGAATTCATTGTAGATAAAATAAGTTAGTTTTGCTACATAAATATGATTTTATGTTACAATGATTTAGTCTTAGTTATTCTTAAATTAACCAATGATTTATAATTAAATTAAATGGATATTTAAATTTTTCAATCATGTATTTTCATACATACATACATATGTATATGTATAAGTATGTATGCTTGTATAAGATTCGTTTTTTCGATGGCTTTGGCATGAGAAAAAGAGTTCCACTAGGATATACTTATGTACGTATGTATCAAAAAATAATTTTCGAGGCGGCCGATTTTCCATTTTTTTTTTTTTTTTGTGTGTAGCCCCCTAAAACTAGTGCCACCTAGTTTGTGCGTTCGAAAAAAAATTTAAACAACGAGTGCTATTTTATATTATTTAGAATTTGCTTTGTAATGCCAGTATCACATTTCTGTTTTGACTCCCAAATACACATAAGTATGCATACCGAAAAGTGGAAATGATCTACTGCAGCTTCCAAGGAGGACGATAGAAAACATCACTCACTATTTAGGGATGAGTTGTTAGTCTGAAATTTTAAATTTATACATATGTATATTTTAAGGGTGCAAAGCTTCCCGCCCCAAAATGGCAACTACTTGGTTAAGCTGGTAGCTTTTGATATAGATGCAACGATGTGTACCTGCTAATGGCAAACAAGTCACTGTGTGAAAGGTAGTTAGAAAAACCTTTTCTTTTCCTTATCCATCAGACAGGAACATAAAAATTTAGCATTATATGTATATGTCGAGCTGACAGTAATTTTTATTATACATTCAATTTTTAAAATTTGTATATTAGCTGATAATTCGGTCTCATTCGGATAGTTTTTCAGGGAAATATTTAAAATTTTCCAATATTATAATAAAAAGAACCACCAGCTTAACAAATATAATATTATGCAATTTGTTTTTGGGTATTACTTGGTTTCAAGCAGTGATTTTCAAAACATACATATGTACCTGTACAAAAATTTAGTTTCATTTGTTTAAAAAAATCCAAAACTGATATTTTCCTAATCAGAAATGATTGGTTTTTCTTGAAAACAAAAACATAGTTTTAAACGAATTAAACTACGATCATTGCTAAATATGTACTTTGGAACTTTCATTATATCGACAACTTAATTTCAAATAAGACAAAATTGTAAACAGATTCAATACAGCAAACCATGATACAATTAACAAACCATGATACAATTAAATTAGTTGTATCATGCAGCAAACTATACACAAGAACATTATCGTGTAAATATCTTTTATCATAAAACAGTGTGGCATCATGGCATAAAGAATATCATGTGTGGCATTTCTCTTTTACCTGAATAAGGGTTGGCAATGTTTTGCAAACAAATTTTTGTTTTCATTGCAGTGCAAAATAATTTTATTGCATTTTATTTAAATTTGTTCGTATTAATCATATGAAATATCTTGTAAATATGAATGGCGAAACTATCGCTTTGTTAGAAAACTTTTGTAGAACATGCATGAATGGCGATAAAGAAACAAATAAGGAAAATGAAGAGGAGAACACTAAAGCTATATCTATCTTTAAACATATCGAGATAATGGAGTGCAAAAATATGACAATTATGGAATTACTTTTGCTAACAGCACCACAATTAAGTATTGAAAGTGGCGATATGCTGCCCAAAATATTATGTGAAAATTGCGTAGAAAGTCTTATAAGTGCCTATAAATTTCAAAGAATGTGCGTTAGAGTTGAACAGAATTTCAGAGAAATGCTAAAAGAGGCATTTCCTGTAGAGGCTCAAACCAGTAAGGATCCACTGAATGATATTTTAGCAGATGCTTCTGTAGAAAATGTTGCAGCTTCCCAGTCTAAAAATGATATATCGAATGTTTTAAAAATAGAAATGGATGAGCCTCTAATAGACCAAGATGAGTCGAACCCTTGTAATAAAACTCCTATTGACAATTCTGAAGATGTAAAATATAATGAAATATCGCTTGTATGGCAAGATGCAAGCGATAGTAATGAACCTAGTGACACTGATAGTGAATGGGAAAATGTGTCTCATAAAGCAAAAAGGTAAGTTCTTCTAATCCGTCTTAAAAACAGATGCTTAACTGCATATGATTTAGAAAAAGAGGTGCAAAGACTCTAGTAAGAAAAGGAAAAGAGGTAACACAAAATCCTTGTGAATATAAGGAAGATGAAAAAACTTCGAGAGGAATTGAAGACTCTGACACAATCCCAAACTCTTCAGATATAAAGCATGATGAACTCAAAAAGTTTTCTTGCGAAAAATGTGGGAAACTGTTAAAATCTCGTAAATCATTAATGCGGCATAAAAAAATACATTTAAGAAATGTAGATGAAAAAGATGCACTGGCATCAGCAACGATTGGAGAAGCGGCATCATCCAGCAGTATTAATGGCGATGAAACCAAAAAATTTGTATGCGACGAGTGTGGAAATCGTTTAGCAACGGAAAAAAGTCTGAAACGTCACAAGCGAATACACTTGAGACCTATAAAAGAAGGCCAGAGAATACCGCTGATAAAGACAAAACATGAATGCAAGTTCTGCAAAAAAGGTAGGCTAAATGCATTGCTAAAGCCTAATTACATTACTTACGTATGAAGAACTACAAATATTATTATCATATACCTTTTATATATTTAGTTTTCCATCAAGCAAGCTCTTTAAAAGACCATTTGCGAACACACACTGGTGAGCAGCCTTACCTTTGTGCAGAATGTGGCAAAGCTTTTAAAAGCTTAAGCAATATGAAGCAACATTTCCTGCGTCATGGTACTGACCGACCCTATGTCTGTCCAGATTGCCCTAAAAGATTCCCTTGTCTGAGTGATTTAGCTTCTCATAAAGCTGTGCACACTAAAACTAAATCACATGTTTGCGATATTTGTGGTGCCGCCTTTGTGAAGCCGTATCTTTTAAAGAAACACAAAATGTATCATACCGGCGAAAAGAATCATAAATGTGATTACTGCGAAATGAGGTAACAAAAATTATATATGCAAAATCAATTTATTTCCTTTTAAAAGCAATATTGTAATTGTTTTAGGTTTGTTCTAGCTGACCAATGCCGAAGGCATATGCGTACCCATACTGGTGAAAAACCATACAAATGTAAATACTGTGAAAGAGCGTTTGCACAGAGCAACGATTTAATAAAACATATGAGAGGGCATGTAGGAGATAATGTTTATAGATGTGATTTATGTCCACAAGGATACCGTCTTCTAATGGATTTGCGAGCGCATTTTAATACCCACAAAAATGACGATGAAGAGACGAAAGCGCGGAACTTACAAGCTCTTAAAGATGAAGAGTATAGACTTCAAATAAAATTTGGCGTTGTAAGTTCCACGTAATTGAAATACATACCTACATATCTAAATAATATTTTGTATGCGATTATTTTGTTAAAAGCTCCAAACTATATCCAATTTTATGAAAATAACTGTTTTGCAAACATAATATAACACAGTTAACCCGCCATACGATTATCATCCAAACATGTCCAATCAGGCACACGTTCCAACCTTATATAATTCTCTTTAGTGAGAGAACGGGTATTAACTATATCAGTTCCTCCACACAGAGAGGCTCCCAACCAATTGACAATATTGGGGCGGCCAATAGCTTTGTGAAATTTAAATGTTACATTACCATGTAGCTTTTCTTTATACTCCTTATCATTGGAAACTAAATGCTGCAGCTCTTCTTTAAGACGTGGCAATAAGCCCATTATCATTGAGCTGCCGCCAACAACAAAGATATTTTCCGTTAGAACGCGTCGTATATCGAGCGGACAGCAAAGTATTGATTTTATAATTAAATGCGGTAAACTGTCGCGATCATTATTTTCTTCGAATAATACTTCAAATGCTGTTTCTCGCACTTTTCCAGGAATGACAATAATATCATTATCAGCTATTGGATATTCCACATTTGGAGGTTCAGGTGGAGTTTGTTCACAAAAATATTCCTGTGCTCTTTTCAGTTTTGTAACAAAACAGGTGCGAACTTTGATATCCTCCAATATTGTCTCAGTAAGTATTTCCTCCTTCACTCCTTCTTGCACTAGTTGTCGCTTTATCTCTTCATGTAAACAGCGGCCACCGTATTTCTGATCCTGAAAGGCTTGCATTATTTGAACACCACTAAAGACGGGCATTACCGTTGTTTCATTGTATCCCATGTCTACGACAATACCATGAGGAAGTGCCAATGTTGAGAGTGCAATCATGTGTGAAGGCACATACAGAACTGAAGAAACTTCAAAGTGACGAAATAATGCTTTGGCTAAAGTTTCTCGTACAATTATTTCACCGAAAACATTTTCAACTATAACAATTTTTCTTTCTTTTGGGCTTACTAGAAGATATCTGCAATAAAAATGGCGTAAAAGTGAGATGTTTACGGATTCTTATTAGCAATACACATACTTGAAAAATATAGTTTGTAAAAACTCAATAATATGATCGTAAAATTCGATTCTATCTTCATAGTCGAAGATATTTTTTATTTTTCCATTCTCGCAAAGAATCACTTCAGATGGTATGATTTTACGTGGATAAGCTTCTGCGGCGAAACCCAGCCTATAAAAAAAATATACACAAGTCAATCACATGACGTCATGCGTGCAGTTCAATGAATCATACTTTGTATATGCAGTCCCAATGTCTAAAACTATTGGAGGTTTTTCTTGCATTACTGTTTCATATAAAGGCATTTTTAATTTCTCAGTTAATCCTTTCTACACTTCCAAAATTCGTTTATAAACAATGCAGTTTTTATGTTAAATTCTTTCAGATAATTAAGTGGCAAAATTTTCATGAAGAATTTTGTAACAACAGGGCATTTCAGAAGATATTTAAAAGCGGACATATTTCTTTGTCACCCGTCTATATAGACATGAAATTGTGTTAGTACACGCTGTCAAAGCACATCCACAAGTCGTGCTTTTATCTAGGAGGTGTACTCTTTGCTATAATTTTTCTTTCGTCCACGGGCTCATAAGTCCACCTTTTGCACTTTTTAATGGCTTCATTAAAGCAGAACCTGTTTGAATACAAAAATTAAATTTTTTAACGTCTATTTGTATAAAAACTATTTACTCTTTTCCGTAGCGTACTATTAAAATTTTTAACACAAAACGCATTTGTACTTTATTTTCCCTTGGTGGGTTTAAACTAGGTTGTTGCAAGCGAAAATCCCATACATTCTTTTAGTGTAAAGTCTTCTTGCTGTCAAATTATGAATTCGCCTTTATGGCTCTGTTCACACACTCCAAGGCGAATCAAGTATAGGTGGTCGCAATTCAATTCGCTTCAACATTTTCACGCGAGACATCATAAGTTTTGTTGTCGTTTGCTATCAGCTTTGATAACTCAGAAGATAAAATCGTGGAAAAATGTTACAGCGAATTGGTATGCGGGCACCTGTAATAGATTCGCCTTGACACACTCTTACAGCTTGTAAGCAATTTTTGAAATAACAAGATGAAAAAAACTGGAAGCAAAAAATAATCACCTGAACTGTCAAGTTTACCTTGCTTTATCTTTTATAGCTCCGCAACAAAAATTTAATGTTTCTGATACACCCAGTGAATCACAAAATGGTCAAATCAAATCGCGGAGAAGAAAGTTATTTGTATTTACATCCACACGCATCAGCTGTTTATAGACAGGCCTGGATTCTGTATTTATTTTAGAAAATTTACACACATATTTCACAAGCGAAAATGAGTTTTATTCAATTTGAAAGCGCTCGAGATAAAGAAAAAGCTCGACAAGATTTAAGAGAAGCTCGAGAAAACATGCTTGAGGATGCAAAAAGGCGTGCTGAACAAAGAGCAGAAAGAGATGCCAAAAAGCTTTTGAGAGGTGAAACCAATTGGATGCTTCCATCCGTCAAAGAAAAACTTATGAAAAAAAGCAAAAACCACAAAAAAACTAAAAAGAGCAAGGATAGGAAAAGAAACAAAAAATCCAAGAAAAAGTCGCATAAGAAACGAAAGCATTCTAGCTCTGAAGATGAAAGTGAAGATGGCTCCACGAGTGATGGCACCGACAACTCTGCTTCTAAAAAGTCCAAAAATAAGAAATTACATAGAAAAAGTAAGCGCTATTCTACTGAAGATGAAAGCGAATCCAGTGATACTAATTCCACAACTGACGATAACGACCGTTCTGATCCTAACGTCCGTAAAAACTCAAAAAAATTTCAAAAGTCGGACGAAAAATGCAATAGATCTAGCGAAAAAGTTTCTTATAAAAATCAGGACGCAACCAGTTTGCCAAAATCAGATGTACCATTAAAAAGGGATAGCTGGATGACAGATGCTGTTATGTTGAAAACCTACTCTAAAGAACGTGTGGAGAAAAATCCTAAAAATCAACAAATTGATGCATATGATCCCTTATTAAGTTCACGAGAACTCAATCCTTACTGGAAAATAACGGGTACTGGTTTGCCTGCATTTCAAAAACCCAAAGATGATGATGAGGTCAATCGCAGTAAAATGGGCAATTCACTTTTGAGTCAAAGATCTATGGGATCAAAAGGTTGGAAAAAGAGAGATGACAAAATGAAACCTGTAGAAAACAAATCTAGAACTTCTAGTGAAGTTGAAACTTCAAACAGTGAAGATGAATCTGAAAAGGCTGCTACTGAAAAATCTAGCACAAACGTCTCCGATTTTCTTACTGATCAGCAAATGAATGAACTAGGCGCAAAGATACTTAAAGCTGAAATCATGGGCAATATGGGACTGGCAAATCAACTACGTGAGAAATTGGAGAAGGCTCGCATACAAAGAAACATTTTCAAAGAACGCAAAAAATCTGAATATATCAGGGGTAATGAAGAGAGCTCGCAACAATTGAAAGGCAAAAAGTGTGATCAAGATGAACATGTACTGTTAACGCATACCGACCAAGTAGGTAACACTAGACCATTACCAGCATCAAATTCTGTAGATACAAAAGAAATGTACAGTGCGAAGAAGAAGCAAAAGCAAAGACGTGTCACCACCCACGATAACTTGGGGCAAAGAGTTCGGTATTTCGCTGACGATGATCGATATGACATAAAACAGATGTTTGAAAGAGAAAAATACACAACTGCATCTGAATCCAATTTACAATTTGCAAATATGGCGAGCAAACACAAAAATCCTGCTGATGACTTGGAAGATATTTTTGCCGAGAAAATATCTCAAGATGATTCAGTTCGTACAGAATCTAAGGAACGCCAAAGAGCAATACGTGAACATCTAAAAATAGAGAAGACGCTTGACAATTGTGATAGATGTTTCGATTCAACAAAAATGCAAAAAGAGCTGCTTATATGTGTTGGAGAGAAGGTATATTTATCATTACCTTGGTATCAGGGTATACAACAGGGACATTGCCTGATAGTGCCGACTCAACATGCATCGTGTTGTACTAAAATCGATGAGGATACTTGGGCAGAAATAAATGATTTTCGGAAATCCTTGACGCGCATGTTTGCGTCACAACGTAAAGATGTAATTTTCTTTGAAATCGCGAACAAATTACATAAACAACCTCATTTAGTAATACACTGTATTCCCATACGGGAGTCTGAAGGAGAAATGGCTCCATTTTACTTCAAAAAAGCAATTGAAGAATCGGAATATGAATGGTGCGTCAATAAGCAGCTGGTTTCGTTGCGCAATAAATCGCTGCGCAGCGCAATACCAAAGGGACTGCCTTATTTTTGGGTGAACTTCGGCATGAATTCTGGTTTTGCACATGTTATTGAGGACGAAGAAAGATTTCCTACTAATTATGCTCAAGAAATAATTGGCGGCATGCTAAACTTAGACCCAAACAAATGGCGCCGTCTGCAAAAGGAACCAAATGTAATAAGTAAAGTAAAAATGTTTGCTGAGTGGTGGAAAAAATACGATTGTACAAAGTAAGATGTTGTTTGATTTTTTACTTCGGTTTAGTTTCAAATTATTTGGTTTTTTCCATCACATTTTAATTAGCACCTTATTAAAGAATGAAATATATCTTAATAAATATATTTGTTGCTTATTATTGAAGCTAATTTATAATATTTTTGTATTTTATTCCTTTCAAGATGAGCACGGCAAAAAACAATAATGAAATCTGTATTTAGGTATTTTCCAGCCAATCAAAGTCTTCTATATAAAAATTCTCACATTTTAAGGATTTGAAATACAATATAATAAAAAGGTATACCTTTATGCGTAATAACGTCTTAAAATCTCAAACGTGTAGTTTTTATAATTTGAAAGTGCTAAAACCGTTAAAATGTTAATTGCACAATTCATATTCTAAGCACTTCCTAAAATATAACTCACTATATGTCAATTTTTCAACTGCAGCCAACTTAACTCAAAATGTCCTTTCTTCCGGTTCTTTTTAACACGCAAGGTATGGCAATTCACAAATGTGGAAAATTTCAAGAAAATTTTACTTCCAAAAGCTAAAATTTCTTTTAAACTGTATGAAAATGTTTAGTAAACTTGCTAATAACCAATGATTAAGTGTATAAGAATGTAGAAGTAATAATTTAGATGTGGTTTTCATAATTCCAACGTGTGAATATTGCTTTGCTCACAACAACTTGTGATTAAAACCTTTTTTTAACTTGCAGATGCCAGGTGTTACTGTAAAGGATATTGATCAACACTCCTGTGTCAAAGCCGTTGCTGTCTTCTTGAAGAAGTAAGTTTAATAAAATTCCTAGTGTTTCGGTTTCCATACACTTGACAATTTCCACTCGCCCGGTTTTATATATGAATATATTCTTTGTAGGACTGGCAAGCTGAAGGTCCCCGATCAAATGGACATCATTAAAACAGCTAAATACAAGGAATTGGCTCCTTATGACCCTGATTGGTTCTACATTCGATGCGCCTCAATTTTGCGTCACTTGTACCACCGCAGTCCCGCTGGTGTTGGTTCCATTACAAAAATATATGGTGGTCGTAAGCGCAATGGTGTCCACCCTTCTCACTTTTGCCGTGCTGCTGATGGAGCTGCACGTAAAGCTTTGCAAGCGTTAGAACATGCCCGCCTGATTGAAAAGCACCCCGATGGTGGCCGTAAATTGACTCCCATTGGCCAGCGTGATTTGGATCGCATTGCAAATCAAATCGTTAGCAACCAACGTACTGCTGCTAAGCAAAGTGGTCCTATTGTTATTTCCAAGTAAAATGTGTAGAATCTTTCGCCATTTATTTTGGTGAAAATAAAAGATTTTTTTTAATTATATCAGTTTTCTGTGTTTTGATAATTTCAACACTGAGTGAAGAGAAAAGAAAAATTTTCCTATTTCAGATTAGGAAATCGCTTGCCATGCTACACATTTTAAAACTAATACATCCATCCGGATCGGTCCTTATATGCAGGGTTAACTCCTAATGATGAAAAAATCGATAAATAATCAAGATTTTGGTTCAAGTTTGCATGTAAAATTTCAATCTGAGTATATGCCAAAAAATGGCTTCATATACTAAAATATTGCAGATAACAAAAACAAAAAAAATTTGGAAAAATTTTCTTCGATTAAATTTTTCACGTATAGGTATAATCATGATAATTATGAATTTCAGCCGATGGAAAAGAAATGGCTGCGTTTTCTTAACTACAACAGATATCAAAGAGATTGTTGCTGTTCTGTAACGAGGACCTTTCTTTTCCCACGATATCACATTAGGAAAAAAATCTTCAACAAAATTGTTTTACAAGCCTATAAAGCTCATTGTATTTTATAGCTTGAAGCTGGCTATAGTAGCAGAGACACCAAAAAGATTGCTGAATTTTTGGAAAGGGAATCACAATTACTTGCGAATAACACAACATTTAAGTTTGAGAGTTCACATTTTTTGACAAAATTTTTTCACAAGGCTATAGCTTATGGTTACTTCCAGTTTGAAGCTGGCTTCAAACAATTGGTATATTCTAAAGTAGCACAGATACCAAAAAGATTGATAAATTTTTGGAAAGAGCATCAGAATTCCTTTCGACGAGACCACAACATTTAAGTTTGAGAGAAGTTGACATTTTTTACAAAATTTTTTCACAAGGCTTTTTTCAAAAGGCTTATGGTAACTTCCAGTTTGAAGCTGGCTTCAAACAATTGGCTGTATATTCTAAAGTAGCAGAGATACCAAAAAGATTGATGCATTTTTGGAAAGAGCATCAGAATTCCTTTCGAACGAGAACACAACATTTTAGTTTGAAAAGTTGACATTTTTGGTAAATTTTTTTTTTCACAAGGCTATAGCTTATGGTAACTTCCATTTGAAGCTGGCTTCAAAAAATTGACTATATATTCTAAAGTAACAGAGATACCAAAAAGATTGACGCAATTTTGGAAATGTTATGGTCCCGTTCCTTTCGAAGGAGACCACAACATTTAAGTTTGAGAGAAGTTGACAGTTTTGACTTTTTTCACTAGGCTATATAGTCCAAACTTCCAGTTTGAAGCTGGCTAAAAACATTTTTGGAAAGCGGAACAAATACTCCTTCCGATGACGCCAAAACCGCAGTTATTGCAATATACTTATATATATATACATATATACATGCGTGTATAATTTATTCAAGCGCTTAGTTTATTGTATAGACTAAAAACTGTATATTATTGGTATGTAGTACATTGAAGCAACGACAAGTGCTACACTCGATCCAATGCTTCTACCATAACAATACTGTTTCCTCTTATCACTACCATTCCAATGTTGTTTCTTGTGCTGTCCTTACATTCTTCCACAGTCTCGTCAAGGACAACATTCATGAAAGGATCGAAACCACGCAAGATGCCAGCCACGGAACGACCACCATTAAGCTTAAGCAGCATACGTTTATCCATGTACCTCCATAAAGAAAAATAGAAAATACGTTTAGTATATAATGTTCAAATGAACTAAAAAAAAAAAGGAATACTTTTTCAATTCTGGTGGATGAGCTTTCGACATCTTTTTCCTTTTTTTTTATTAAGTTTTGAAAATATATTTTATACAAATTAACTTCGCGTGCTACAGTGTTGTAAATGAAAAGTACCCATTCAGCGGTGCTTAAATATATTAATCTACCATTTTCTTGAAAGTTGGCAACATATGCAATAGTTTTGTGCTAAAATACGACCCGGCATACGAGAATTATTGCGCTGGATATTTCTGGTTAGAAAACGAGTTTGTCAGTTTTTATACGTTGAACATTTGTTTGAATGCCTCTTTCTGCTTTCACTAGTCTACTAAAAAATCAAGGCTTTGGAAAGTAGACTTATCGGCATTTATAAATAGCCAGACTCAAAAATGAGAATATATAAAAATATAACGGTCACAATCACCACGAAGGTACGCCTCGGGTTGGGTATACCAGGTAACCGTACAAGAGTCGATGACTACTGTTTTCGGTGTTTGAAATGTCAATGATTTGTTTAAAAACTACATAACGATAAAAACACGAACAGTAGGAGACAGAGTATCGAGTAACTCTTGCAACAATATGATTGTTTCTGTTGTTCTTTGTTATGGTAGTGCGACTACCTGAACAATTATGCTTTGGATACGCCCTCGTTGTACTAAAAATTTCTTCATTAGCGTTACCAACCTTTAGTTCACTAGGCTTACAAGATGGTACACCGAAAAAAAAAACACTTGGAAACTGTAAAGGGTTTAAAAAACATTAACACAAAATTATTAAACATATTCCTTTCTGACCTTAGATTCCAGCGTTCGCATGAACATATTTTATAATTTGTATTAAATTTTTAGGTACGAATAATCACATTTTTAATTAATACTTTGCCATTTTCAAATTGTCAACTTAAAAATAACGTTTTCAAAAGAAAAACGATGAATTTTCGAATTTGGAACTTACTAAAATCGTATGCTTTTATAAATAAATGTCACTTTTCAGCTAAAAATGTCACACGTTTAAATTGAGATTTAAAGTTTTTGCAACTAAATTATTTTTCTAAATAATCATTCTATTTTAGGTAAATAAAGAAAACGGTAATAAGAAAAATTACAAAGCTCATAAATTTTAACGTTCAGAAAAAATTTGCGTCAGTTCTTCAACAGAGGGAACCACAATTCCTTTCCAACTGCTACTTTATTTACCACCTCAAGTTTTTCTTTGTAGTCATTAGGATTTTACCGGAATAATGTTGAAAGAGAACCTATAAACAATTTTGAATATCTGTGAAGCAGGAGGCACAAATCGAAATAACTACATATTCACTTTTCTTGTTAGCAGCTTTCTTTTATTCTTGGATAACTTTTTTTTTTAATTTACGACTCGGTTTTTTTTTAAGATTTATTTAAAAATTACGCTTTTAAGAGTGTTAACTGAAAAACTAAAAGGAAACATTCTTATTTTGAGAACACTTTATTCAAGTTGCGAAGTGTGTATGTTTCACTTTCAGACACTGCACGTATTTTGTTTAAAATTAAGGTTTTTAAAAATAAAAAATTTTTATATTTTTTCAAAAATTGATAACGAAAATTAGAGATATTTTGTATTTGAAAACTTACGAAAAAAATTTTAAAGTGAAAAACGAACATACCTCACTCTGAAAACACAAATTATGATTTTTGTTTTTAAAACTTTATAAGAACAAATCGTATATAATCGAAAATTTTCTATCTGAATATTTTTCATTTATACGACATTCTTAGGTTAGATTGATTGGAGGGGTTTGTCTGCTCATGTCCACATGTCTGCCCATGTGGATTTAAATTTTACAATAAAAATTTGCCACCGTCATTTTCAAAAACGTTCGAAATAAATGCTAATTTTTAAAACGAAATTAAATTAAAATTTTATTTGAAAAAGAACATTGTCGCAATGTACAATGGAGATTGTTTACAAAAATAAAGCTATTTGTATAAAAGTGTAAGAATCTGTAATGCCTCAAAATCAAGATCACAGTGCAAAAAAAAAAAAAAAATATTAGTCTATTTATATAAAATCTATGGAAGTCTAACAACTAGTTGATTGTTTGCTCTCTAGTTTTCGATTCGAATGTCAAAAGCTGTTTTTTCTTCCCTTTTGTTTTTGTATTCTAAAATTTCCTAAGAACTGGCGACTTTCTCAACTAAGCAAAAATTGTTTAATAAAAATTATTTAATTTATATCGAGCTTCGCGTTTTCCTGAATGAAATTTTGTCAGCTGTACATGTTAGGTAAAGAAAAGCCAAAATTATTTAAGCTGCCGAAATTTCTCTTCAGCAAACTTCTCTAATAAGAAGTATAAAATGTTTAACTTAAAGGTCTGTTCTGCAAATCATGTGATATTCTATAATTAAAATAAGGATTACATACACAGGACGGAAGTCTATATATAGCAAATCGAGTTTTAAATAATATTTTGAAGACCTTTTCTACGAGGGGAGTCAATGGAACAGCATACGTTTTTGATGTATTTTTTTTTTCTTTTTTTTGGAATCACACGATATCGAGCAAAGTGATATTCAGTACAGAACTGATAAACTATTAATCGTTTTCGAATCACAATTTACTTAGTTCGAAAGTTTCTTAAAAACTACTAACACAAATTATAATTTTCTGCTCACCGCTAGAGCAAAACTAATTTAGTTTTTAAATCTAAATGTTTTTGAACAAATGCATACAGATTTTCGAACGAATAGTGCCGTGATGTCTCGGGTTTCAACATTTCAAATTAACTGCCTGTATTCTAAATACCAATGAAGTTTTCATTTGCAATATACATATTGAAAACAACAAAATTTAAAAAATTATTGTTTTTCATACAAGCACGTTTACATTTAGCAAATAGGCAGCAAATGTTCGTAAAAATAAGAGTGACTGGGAGAGTTTTTATACATCAATTAACATATATATGTAATTAGCCTTTTTATTTATTATATATGAATACAAACATGTTTTTGAGTTTATAATTTGAGCTTAGTCACTCGATAAAGAAATTTTTTTTTAATTTTTTAAACTCAAATATATGTAACAACAAAATTCGAAGAACTAGCATCGCGAATATACGAATACAAACACTAATTGCAAGATAAATGACAAACTTGTCCGATTAAGCGCTTGAGCTTGCATTTTGTATGTAAATTAAGACCTAATTGTAATTTTGTATGTAAACATGTAAGTTCTTATGTAAGTAAGTTTGTATGTAAACATGTAAGTTCTAATTGTAATATTTTTTATAATTACATATATTTTTTATTACATCGATTTCATTTCTGTTTTGTATTACGTTTTCCACTACTAAATTTCTCTGACTGTATTTATGCAATGTTACCAAACGTCATGCTTGTACTAAAAAAAAATAACCAAAACAAGTTACTTGGTAGCCATAAACTAATTAATTTAACACCACTACTAAAAAAACAGGCCAATTACGGGAAAGTCAACAACTACAAAACAAGAAAAACCCAATTTTTGTGTAAAAAAGATTTGTAATTTAAGTTTACTTGCATATATTCTAGTAAAATTATGTTTTCCAAGAAAAAGAAGAAACCACTTATCTCGATGCCGAGTAATTTTGAGCATCGTGTACACACTGGTTTCGACAAACGTGAGCAGCGTTATGTGGGGCTTCCATTGCAATGGGCATCGATTGTTGGCAACAATCAAATATTGAAATCAACAAATCGACCACTTCCTTTGGTGGATCCATCCGAAATAACACCAACAGAAATTTTAGACTTAAAAACTATAGTGCGGCCACATCACAATAATAATAAAGCGGATCCGACTTCGTTGAATAGTAGCATAGCTATGCAGTCTGCAGGAGGCGTAAATGAAATTGGTAAAGGTCTTGCAGGTGTTGGTCAGCACAATCATGCAATGAACGCTGACACTAACAGTACTACATTGGGAACAGTGGCCGGCGGTGGCATTGTTTTGCCCAAAACATCTCATGTGGCAAGATCAAATTCGCTACGTAGCTCAAGCCCGCCACGGATTAGAAGAGATCTTAGAGGAAACGCTAATGTGCCACCAGCAGTTCCTGAAGAAACTATAAGCCCTAGTACTGTAAATACAATAACGGGACAATTAAAAAATTCTCCCGCCGCTGCATGTTATAAACCAACACAACAATTACAGCAAAACCCAATGACAGGTACAAACCAAGGGGTAGTTATAAATCATGGCATGTATGGAGTGCAGTCAACACAAAATGGCATATCTGGTATGCCATTAGTTGTGCGAACAGATTTCAGCACACCGTCCACAGCTAATGCCTTGCAATTTCGCCAGGCAGGAGCTACTACTCATTTGCACGGCCAACAAACATCCCCAGTGGGTTCGATTGCGAGCAACACCCGGTCAACTCATTCGCATTTATCGTCACATTCCCATGGTCACCACATAAACAATAATACAACAAACATAAGTAATTTACCCATGTATCCATCTCCGCAAGGGCAAAATCATGCACCGCCAGCTTTACCGCCACATGGACAGCACCATCATCACCAGCAGATGCAACATTTGACACAGCAGCAACAGCAGTCTGCCAAGCCATTGGGTAGTGGTGGTGTGCTCTTATCAACCGACCAGAATCAAAACCCGCATAATGCCCATTTACACGCAAAAACAGCTTCTCGTGCATCGAGTTCGAGTGGCGGAGCAAGTGGCGTCGGGGCAACCAGTGCAACTGGTGGCAGCACTGCCACGGCTGGTCAGTCCAAACAGGAACCCCGTCTAACACATGAACAAGTAGGTTTTCTTTTATTTTTATATACACTGTTGTACTAAGCATTTTTCATTTAAGTTTCGTTCTGCCTTGCAAATGGTTGTTTCGGCTGGTGATCCTCGTGAGAATCTGGATAATTTCATGAAGATTGGAGAAGGATCTACTGGTACAGTTTGCATCGCAACAGACAAATCGACTGGTAAAATATCTTAGATCAGCAACTCAATGCTACAGCAGAGCTGATGTAAATTTTATATATATATTTTTTTTAATTATAGGACGACAAGTTGCGGTGAAGAAAATGGATTTACGCAAACAGCAACGTCGTGAGCTACTCTTTAATGAAGTTGTTATAATGCGAGACTATCATCATCCGAATATCGTGGAAACATATTCAAGTTTTCTGGTCAACGATGAACTTTGGGTTGTTATGGAGTATTTAGAAGGTGGCGCTTTAACTGACATTGTTACACATTCCCGCATGGATGAGGAGCAAATTGCTACAGTGTGCAAACAGTGTTTAAAGGCTTTAGCATACTTACATTCACAGGTAGGAGAGAAAAATTTATATAGAATACAAGAAAAATGGTAATAGGTGCTTGTTGATCACTTTCAAATGAATTGTGTTTGTTCTATGGCTAGATCTCAATGGTGCCAAGATAATCAAAAATGAATTTGATCAAAGTCTATGCAAGTCAACAGCTGATTCATCGTTTTTTTTAGATTTCTAGGGAGTAGTTATTGAATAGGCCGATTTCGGGCAATTTGCACCTAAAAAAAGTTTAGAATATTTAAAGGCGCCTGCTTTTCTTCAAAATAACTTACAAGTTGCATAAGGAAGAAGAAAAGGATTAACTATTTATACACATACATACATATGTATATTCTATGATGTATTTTTTCTTTTTTGTTCTTTAAGGGTGTAATACATCGTGACATCAAATCCGATTCAATTTTACTGGCGGCTGATGGCCGTGTTAAACTTTCTGATTTCGGTTTTTGTGCCCAGGTCTCACAAGAGCTGCCAAAACGTAAATCATTAGTTGGCACACCGTATTGGATGTCACCCGAAGTTATTTCTCGTTTACCATATGGCCCAGAAGTTGATATATGGTCACTGGGCATAATGGTTATAGAAATGGTCGATGGAGAGCCGCCGTTCTTCAATGAGCCACCGTTACAGGCGATGCGTCGTATACGTGATATGCAACCACCAAATTTGAAAAATGCCCATAAAGTATCGCCAAGATTGCAATCTTTTCTGGATCGTATGCTCGTAAGGGATCCAGCACAAAGAGCAACTGCTGCTGAACTATTGGCTCATCCATTCTTAAGGCAGGCGGGACCACCGTCTCTGTTGGTACCACTTATGCGTAATTCTAGACAACATTGATGCGTAAATATTTCTATTAAAAATTCCTTCAATGGCAGTTTTTTTTTTATTTTGATAAGCTACTTAATTTTTTTTTTTTTTACAAACAACCCAGCAAGTATATTAGGTCTTTTCCCATCCCAAAAAAAAAAAAAACTGAATTCATCGCGAATATTATTTTTGTACCGAAAAAATTTTCTGCCTAGAACACGACATCGTGAGTGACTAGAACTCACTCTTCATAAATACATTCAAATCAATAAGAAAATGTAAAATTCTGTTGTTGGTTTGTATGTATTTATGGCCACGCGTGACTCGACGCGATATCGTGAGCCAGGCATGTTGTTTGAGAAAAAAATAGCATTCCAAACCTAAAAGAATTTGTACAGACAAAAAAAATATTGTTCCGAACAAATGCTTGAAGTCCGCTTTAGGCCATAATTTTGTAAAGCTAAGTTCTCACAATTGTTTTGAACAATATTATTTTTTTTATATGTACATATGTATATTGTTTGAAATCTATTTTTTCTTTTTCCAAAGGAGAGACGTCAAACAATAGACACTGACAATATTTTGTCTGTACAAAATTACTGTTGAAACAAATGCGCGAATTCAGCTTCTCAATTCAAAATGCAACGCCACAATTTAAACGAAAAACAATAGTAAATTTGAAAACAGTTTTTGTACTGTTATGTCATAAGTGTTTTCAAGTCTATTGGTGAGTTGGTCGGCAGCATATATGCAGACATGCTGGAAACTTTAACGACGACAGAAAACATCCCTAAAGTTTTGGGTTTTTTAAAAGTTTATTCTGTACTTAAATTTTGGCATTGCGCTGTGAATGACAAAATTATGGCCTTCTTACTTTGAAAATAATTTAGCATTTTATGTTTCGTCCTCATTTTGTTCTATTATAGATTTTTCGCGTTTTGTTTTTTTTTTTATTCACTTCTGTTTCATTTATTTTTATTACATACATACATACATTTTATCATATACATTTGTATTTTAAATGTTCTTTTATATTTATGATTTTTTATGGCATTTATTTTGTTTAGTTTTTAGTTTGTATAAGTGTGCGCGTGTGTGTGTATTTTTTATTCTTTAATAAGTGCCGTTGAAAATGATTTAAGTCAAATATTATAAAACCCAAACCCTAAAAAATATACATGTTTTTATAAGATAATTTACAAAAGATTCCAATAATATTAAAAGAAAGAAAAAATTAGAATAAAACAAGTATCCTTTAAATGAGTGCCTTTGAATTTTTAACAGACACTTTAATGAATTGTAGATATTTATGTGTTTACATAAAAATTTCTCACTTCCACAACAACGAATATATTATATGTATGCATAAATTATGATTTATTGAAAAAAAAAGGTAAAATCTTTACATTCCTCGAATATTAAAAAAAAACACGATTTTTTGTTTTTGCAAAAACAAATATTCCTAGAAAAACAATTAACAAACATTCCTAATGAGCCTTCAAACCTTTTAGAAAATTGGCTTTTAAAATTGTAAAAAAAAATAAACAAGTCAATTATTGAAATATACATATATTTTTATAATTAATGTACATCATGTTTTCTCTTATAAGAATTTAAATATTACTCCATATACAAAAATAAAGCTTAAAATTTTAACCCTAAGCACGTGCTTTGTTTTTATTAATACCATTCACAACCTGTTTTTTCTTTTAAAACAAACCGAAAGAAAGATGATAACTTACAGGCCTGATACAGAAACCAATTCCGATCAAAATTTGTTACAATTGCGAAAGTTTCCTTAGAAGAAGAAATTCCTATCGGTTTCCTCTGAATGAAATTAACTATTTTTGTAATCGATTTGAGCTCATTATCGACAGCTAAAGGTAAAATTTGGTTGGCCGAATTTCGCAACAATATTTTATAATAGGAAACTATAAACTTGAGGGTGGTTCTTGAAAAACCAAATCCGTTAATTTTTAGGAATCTAAAGTTTTTAAATAATGAATATTTATTGCGCAATTAGGTCCATAAAATTCTATCTTTTGCTCTCGGCAAGTTGTAATACGACCTTTAGACGTCTGACATTTTTATTTTGTTTACTTCTGTTCCCTTCATTAACATCGATTTGCACAATATTCCACCGGATTAAAGTAAATCGCATAAAGCTTTGACATTGATTTGCACAGTGTTCCAGCACAGTATTTTTAAGTCAAATGCATGAAATAGCATGTAGCCGAATTCCGGGGTTCGTAATCGGTTATACTCGATAGTAAAAACAATGTAAAGCAAAGACAAAATAAGCAACAAATACACAGCATTCGAACATGAACTCCTTCAATCATGTTTAATTGTCGTGCCGATTTGTATGGACAAAATATTGTCGATATTATGCAGCCGATTTTTCGATAGTTTTTGAGAAAAAAAAATTCACTGCTACATATCAAAAACATCAATTTCGAGGAGTCCGATTTCCATGTTCGAAAAAATATTGCGTATAAAAAATTATTGCGGCTTGGTCATATTTACATTTGACGGCTCTACGGGCACCCTGGGGAAAGTTATCGTGATGGAGGGAAAATTTAATTTGTCAGGCCTCTGAAAAATCAGTCACAGGGTGCCAGTATAATTTTATTTTATTTCAAATTCGATTGATTCAAAAATTAAAGGCCATATTCATAATAATTATTGTAAGTTTATTAAGCTCTTATTTGACGTATTTCTACGGAATATTTGTCAAATAAACGTGTAATAAATATTCAATAGTTTTTATGAATATGGGTGTTAATGTTCAACTGAGAAATAACCACTTTCAAAAAGATTTTTTCAATTTTAGAAAATTTTCGATTTGGAATTCGATTGCGAAAAAAATTAAATCTTCAATGTTCTGAAAAATATTTTCAAAACGAGTTTTGTAAATAAGTTACTCAAAATGCAATTTTTCAATTTTAGAAAAATTTCGATTTGGAATTTTGTAAAAAAGTTATTCAAAAAGCATTTTTTTTTAATTTTGGAAAAATTTCGATTTGGAATTCGATTGCGAAAAAAATTACATCTTCAATGTTCTGAAAAATATTTTCAAAAAGATTTTTGTAAATAAGTTACTCAAAAAGCAATTTTTCAATTTTAGAAAAATTTCGATTTGGAATTTTGTAAAAAAGTTATTCAAAAAGCATATTTTTTTCAATTTCGGAAAAATTTCGATTGCGAAAAAATATTAAATGTTCAATGTACTGAGAAATATTTTCATAAAGATTTCTGCAAATAACTTATTCAAAAAGCAGATTTTCGATTTTAGAAAAGTTTCGATTTCGAAAAAATTTATATGTACATTTTACCGATAAATAATTAAAAAAAAAAAAAAGAATTTGAAAATTGGCTGATAAAAAAATTAGCAAATTATTAAAAAAGTATTTGTTGCCGAATTCGATTTTGAAAAAAAACTGGAAATAAAAAATATAGCCTATAGCACAGACACTTTTAAAAAGTAAAAATTATTAGTTTGAGCAAAAAGCTACGCAGTTTTGTGTTTGTTAAAAAAAAGTGCGAGGCGATTTGGATGGAGATGTGTGTCGTATTGGACGTGAAACAGCCAAAGTCTTCAACTTTACTTTTCTTTAAAAATGTCGATGACTACAATTTTTGACCACAAAGAAATCTTTCTCAATTCTGAGGAAAGTAAAAATCGAACTCAACCCTGATAAAATTACTAATAATTTCAAATCATTTAGTTCGACTATAAAGTTAAAATAAATGCCTAATATTAATAATATTTTAGCTCGATTTTTGCTTTGCCACTTCAATGTTTTTTAAAAGATTTGTCAAACAACCTCGTATGCGATTGTCCTGGCCAGCGCCTCGTTTTGCCTCCACAACACAAATTTCATCCATTAGAAAGGGCAACACGTCCTCAATTAACGCATACGAGATGGTGGTGAATTTCATTAGAAGTTCAAATAGAAAAAATGTATAAAACGATAAATGCTTCTTGATTAAAATGCGTAAATGTTCACTTAGTAGATTTTTTAAGGCCACCGATTGCTGGAAACACGCACTGCTGATGAGACGTTTAAATAAGTCCAGCAGTAAAGTACGACTGGGCACAATTTCATCCACCATCATTATGTGCTCTAGGGTGGCTAAACTGCTGCCTTTCATAAATGTAAGCAAACGCTGCACTGACTTCTCGTCATGTGTTTGATGGGCATTCACAATTTCCTGATAAATGGTAATGACGAGACAAGCGTTGGCATCGGCTTGACGCCGTTGCGTGGACAAGAAAAGACATGTTAGCTTTTCAAAGACAAACAGCGACAGCTCATGGTTATCGCCGTGCAGGCAATTAACGAACGGTCTCGCCACCTGTTTGGCGTTGGTGGAAATTTTAAAATGTGGTGTCCATTTTTGTATAAGATCCGTTAGGGTTTTGTTTAAATAGGCATCCGATTTGAAGCTTAAGCGACCGATTCCCTGCACAACTACAGGCCATATTTTGTGTATCAGCTGGCATAGTTTGGCGTCGGGAGGTTTTCCCATTTGTATGGTTGTGGGTAAAATATAACGTGTTACGGCAATGTGAAAGAAGCAAGTTATTTTCGATTTGGCATAAACGATATGCGGACAGTTGTATATCACAATGGCTAGGAAGCTGTAAAAACGGAACACCATATCAGATTTTTCCAATTTAAAATCATTGTTAAGCCATTTTTCGAAATTGCGTATGTAAGAATTGAAATTTTGGGCCATAAGGTTACGCTGACTGCTGTCAGAGGTATCATCGTATTTCTTGCCAATCGCGGCAATGAAAACACACAAAGGCTCTTTGGCTTGCAGCAACTCTTCAGGCTCAAGGTTGGTCATGGTGGCGAATTCCGGCAATTTAGCCACACTTTTGCTAAGCTTGAGAACATATTCATTGGTAGCGGTCAATACTACCAAACTTTTGAGCCAGATTTGTATTATAGTGGTATGATCCACCAGACCATGGCGCTCAGACTCCAGTACTTTGAGCAAAAATTGGGCTATGGCTTGACGATTGGCAGGCTGGTGTTCCGTAAAGTAATTAAACAGTTTTTGGAAACTTTGTACATCGACGGCAGAAAAAGAATGTGTACAAAAATCGGCCGCCAAGATGGGCAGCCAGTGGCTAAAATTATTCACAAATTGCTGTTTAACAAACGGCAATATGGAGCTATTTAAAGCCTTCAAAAGCTCTCCACTGACATCAAAGTACTGTTCATTTGTTTGTATTTTATAAAATATTAAATGCAAAGCCTCCAGGGTTCTTTCTTGTTCCACTGGTGTACAGTTATTGAGAAAATTCGGCAGCCATGCGCCAATTAACAGGTGCTCTCCTCTTTGAAAGTTATCAGCCCGATCAAAGATATCCAATAAGGAATCAGCAATTATCTTGGAGACGGTTAAGTCGTTGCGCACGGCAGTTAATTGTTGCATAAGTTTGCTTATGTAATCGGTTAAATCGAATTTGTATTCAGCATAGAGAATCCACAAGGCCATATGACCTTTTGCCACGGCCACTTGCTTTTGCAACGTTACCTTTTCAAAGGCAATTGTTAACAGTTTGTCGCGCAATTTCGACGATAGATCACTGAAGTCGCCGCAAAGTGCTAAAACCAAAAACAATTCAATTACGTGATGAATACCCGTCTCATTCAAAGCTAAAAATTTTTGAGCGCTGAATTTTGTATAAATGCGTCCCAGCAGTTTTTGGGCCTGATGATTGGCATGGTTAACAAGTAGATTTTCCAAACATTTTCCCATTAGAAGAACGAAAAGCGTATAACTGCTCATATTGGCATCCGGGGATTTCTCTAATAAGCTGCGATATTTGTCGACGTATGCCCGACCGCTGCCACATGCCACCGCCAAATTACTGGGCGCTGCCCCCGCCACATAAAACGAAGAATTCAACTTTTTGTGAAAATACTCCCACAACAGCATGGGGATGTTTGCCTTCGGTTGCCACCATTGCAACAATGTGGGCGTTAGCAAGGCAATGAAAACACGTAATTGTTCTTCGCTTGGATTGGCGTTCAGAAACTGTTGCGTTACACGTTCGCAAAATTCAAAATTTTCTACATTCTCCCCCAATGCTCTGGCATAATTTGGCCCTTCATAATGACCATTGGAGCGAAATCCATGTAGACGCACCAAAGCGTTTAGCATCCAATTCGAAAACTCGTAAAAACTCAAAGGTGTCAAAGAAAACTCATCTAATATGAAAAGAAAATTTTATAAAAAATAAAAATAATGAATCCTTTTTTAGTTTAATAGTATTTTATTTTTTTGGAGCTTAAGGTCTCTCCTTTATAATTTATTAGTTTTATTTGCTGATATTTCGCACTCCCCCGGGTAGCTTCTTCAAGGCAATAATATAATATTTAAAAAATAAGTTCAATTTAATTAGATAGGATAGATAAATTTGATATGTCAAATGAGCAGAATTTCCACAAAGCATGGAGTTTAATGTTCTCAGTATCAATCGAGATAAGACTACAGCAATGTGTTTAGGGTGTAATCCTGATAATTTTAATGTATCAATAAATGGATCTAGATTAAATATTGTAGAAGATATGAAATGCCTTGGGGTCATATTGGGTAGAGATGTGCGGTTGTCGTACAAAGGAGTGATCGTGATTAAACTTTAGAAAAATCACGGCTGAGTGCGTGAGCGTGATTTAAAACTATCGTTCACGAAGTTTCACAAAATTTCGCGAGAAACTTAAAACACTAACTTTTTGGATTTACCAAACAACTTTTACACAGTATTGAAAATTAAATTGCATCACAGATAAAAGTAAAAATTAGTACCAGCTACATATAACGTTTTGAAATGTGAAAAATTATTTTAAAGCATTCTCTAAAAAATTGTTGATTGTTATATGTATACATATGTATTTATATTTACGAATTCATTTATGTATGTACATACATATGTATATGAATTTATGAGTTCTGTAGTGTTCGTAAAAAGTTTTATGCATACATAGTTGGTATTTTTTTTTACACAAATGAAATAAAATACATAAATACTTTTTTTTTATAAATTGAGCTGTCAGAACTCTGACGTTTTCTATTGTGCTAAAATATTACTTTTTTCCCGTTCCCATACTTTTGTGCATTTTTGTCTCTTATTGAGAGAAATTATAGTTTACTCTCATTTGACCGAAGTTTGCCCTTTTAATATCGAATAAAAATAAAACTGCAAACCGCAAAATGAAAAAACAAAAATTATTATTTACTTACCCATTTTGTTTTTTATTTTCTCCATGCATTTATTAAACAATGTCCAGAATTGAAATAATTTTTCCTCTTCGTTGTCTGCCTTTAGAGACCACTTTTGTAAGGCGTTTAGTAAAAGTAACCACAACTCTTTAACGCAAGTGCAAGGAAATGCTGAGGAAAATAGTAATTCCGCAGAGCGTTTTTTAGCATAAACAAAGATGGAACAGGTCAACAAGTCATCTAAAATTCTTTCGAATTGGCTTGTAACACTGTTACTTGTAGGTTTTGATGAATTTTCCAAATTCTGGCCGAGACTATAGTCATATTTGCGTAAAATACATAAATCTAATAATTTCCATTCAAGGATCCCATGTAATAAATGGTATGCTGGAATTTTACATTCGTTACCTTTGCAACTATTTGCAAAGTATATGAGTTTCCAAACATCAGTTTGTACACAATTATTCATAAGTGATCGAAAACGTGCAAGATGTGGCTTCAGAAATATCCACTCTTCACCTGAACCAGTTTGAAGGACAACATGCAACAGCAATGTTATCTGGCGGCGTCTAACATAATAGGATATCTCATCTAGAGCTGCTATTGTTGGGCCCTGAACACTGGCCAACAGGTACTGTAAATTCATGCTGCAAAATGTTTTGTTTGAATGCCAATTCAAAGCTGTGTTTGAAAAATATTTACCAAGCTTCACCAAAAACATAGGTAGCTACTGCATTCTCATTTAATTGTTGTCTCTGGAATTCATATGAGCTCAATGTTACCTCTTCAATTGCTTTATTTTTATTTTGATGAAAAAATGCATTCTTAATAAAACTATCCACTGAAAAGTGGGCATTTAACGAGTCCTCTCCTTGACACTGAAATTCTGGTATGTCGTTGATCACTGCTTCGCTAGGAACTTGAGTGGGCTCAATAGTCAATGTGGAAAGAATATCATCCTCATCTGGTTCAAACAAATCAAAATCCATGTTGAGTTTGATTTAAAAATCCATTAAAACACAAATGGTTTTTAAACATAAACAAAATGTTTGAAACAGCTGACATTACAGTTTGGCGCCTTTAAGGGGTACGTTTAATGAATAGCACTATCATCTTGTTCGGAAGGCCGCTAGAGGAACGGTATTCATACACTCATGTTTTTGTACATAGTGAGCACGTATATGCGGGGTGACTTTAAAAATGTTTTTTTATATTATATTTTTGCAATTTTTCACAAATTTCTCCGTTTTTGCACGCCTTTGTAGATTTTTGACCAATAAATATTTTTTGTATATTATTTTGTTAGTTTTTGCAGTATTTTTTTTTGAGGGTTTTATAAAAAGGATTTATTCAAATTAGTATTTTTGAAAATTCCTATTTCTTATGGAGTTTTTTTTGCCAGTGTATTGTTTTTCTTGCAAATAACTCAGCACTGAACATACCCGCCAAGAATGAATTTCCCGCTTAAAAACTCAATGTGGATCATTTTTGGATGTGAACAAAGAGAAGAAATTTTCTTTTTGTTGTTTTGAATATACAATAAACATTTAAAACCTCCTGTTAAAAAATTATTTTAAGAAGAAACAAAAACATGTAATAACAATTTATTCATAATGTACTTGTAATAATAAGTTTCTAAATGAAAAAGTAAAAAAAAACGACGGTTTCGGATTGGAACACAAGCGGACTAGTACCAATAAAACTGACCACATAAATTTTTTTTTACAAAAATATGTTTATACAAGATTTGCGGCAAGATTTCTACAACCAATTGATTGGCAAGAGGATTTTAATAATTGTTAATTATGATATTGATGCCATTTGTGCCAGCAAGATATTGCAATCTTTATTTAAATATGACCACATGCTGTACTCAGTGGTGCCCATAATGGGATTAGCTGGTTTGCAAAGGGCCTACAATGAGCATCAAGGCGATGTTAAGTTTGTTTTGTTGCTTAACTGCGGCGGCTGCGTGGATATCATCGAGTTATTGCAACCAGAAGAAGATGTAATTTTTTTCATTTGTGATTCCCATCGACCACTCGATGTGTGCAATATATACAGTGATCGTCAGGTATGTATGTAACTGAGTGTGCAGAAAATTTAAAGAATGAGTTGTAGAGACTTTCTTATTTGATTTTAAATTGGGTAGGTGTGCATATTGGGCGACCCTGCCACTGAGGAAAATATACCTTCATTTGGGGCAATATTTTGCGAATCAGATTCTGAGGACGATGAAGACGACGAAGAAGTTGAAGGCAGTGACGCTGGCGAATCAGATGCCGAAAATGAAGATGACAATGCCAGAACTGAACGCCCTAAGAAACTAACGCGAATGGAAAAACACGAACAGCGCATCATGAAACAACGCCAGCGACGTACGTGGGAAAATGAACGCGATCGCATTATGTTCGAGTATACACAATACAGTTTTTATGGCCGCTCATCTGCTCTAGCTATATTCGAGCTAGCTTGGAAATTATCGAAAGATAATATGGATCTGTTATGGTGGGCCATCGTTGGCTTTACCGAACAATTAGTTTTAGGCAAAATAGAAAGTAGCGCCTATACCTTGGAAATCGATAACATACAATCACATGTCTCACGTTTGACAAACAAAACAAACGACCAAAGTAATTTAAGCGCCTCAAAAATACATTTTGAAAATGATTTGCATTTGGTGTTGTATCGTCATTGGAGTGTTTTAGAGTCAATGCGTTATTCCATGTATGTGGCTTGTAAATTAAAACTATGGACCTTGAGGGGTGAAAAGAAACTTCACGAGTTGCTGGTGGAAATGGGCCTTCCTTTGATACATGCGCGACAAACCTATACCTCAATGGATTTGGTATTAAGACAAGAATTCTTTTCCATGGTGGAACGTTGCGCTGAGAAGTATAATATACCCGATGTAATTTATGGTTCTTTTACTTTGCAATACGGTTATCGTAATCGTTATTCGGCTGCTGATTATGTGTATTCCATGCTGGCCATTTTAGAGTCTATAAAAAAGGATAAAACACCAGAGGATTGCTTTCTAGAAGCGCTGGATGCTTTGGGGCGTAATCATAAGAATATTTTAAATGCTGGCTTAGATGGAGCTAAACTTTTATACCAGTCCATTTTCAAACAAGTACAAAGTAGTTTAGAAGCCCATCAAATCCATTCAACAGGATCATTTTTTTACTACATCCTCAATGAGGAAAACACCTACTTTTCCTATCCTTATGGTTTAAGCCTGCTGGCAAAGTTCATTTTAAATGGTCATGTGGCTGTTTCACGCAGTCGCCAGGCGCCCGATCTTCCCCTGATCGCTAGCTGCCCCATCGATGCTGAACGCGGTCTAAACCTTTTAGTAGGCATACCACCAGTAAGAGAAGACTCGCCTAAAAACTTTTTTGGCAAAGCATTCGAACAAGCAGCTCAAAAATGTAATGCAACTATTTTACAGGATCACTTTGAAACTTCTCTCATACAAATAAGACAAAATGACTTGACACGATTTTTAGATGCGCTGACAGTTCTTTTAACATAATTCCCTTTATGGGGTTTAATTTTTCAATTAAAAGAAATATTTAGTAGTGGATTTACAAGTGAACATGGAATCTGGATTAAACATATCATTTGTTCCTCTCTCTCTCTTTTTTTTAACAGTTTTCTTTAAGATAAAGTGACTATATTGTTTAATTTATTTAATCTGTGTAATTTATGAAAATACTTAAGGGACCTTTTCTTGAAGATAAACAAAAAAAAAAAAAAACTCGGCTTGCTTTTCTGTCATGGCACAAGTTTCCTCATAGAAGTCACAACTTGTTCTTTTTTTAGTGTTTTAGGTTTAGAAAAATAGATTTAAAAAAATTATTTGTTAAACAAAAATACCTTAAAAAATTAAGATTTTATTTGTTATTATATATAGAAAAAACTTCGATTTATCATATAAAACAAAATACATATTTACCATTATCTTTCATCACTAACTTTCGTTGTTTTTGGAGATATTTCAGCACTAGCTTATTTTTATTGAAAAATTTGGAATCAAGCGGTTAAAGCCAAGTCAAGAGTCCACAAACATAGTCCTGCTTTGTACAAAAAGAAACAATTTCATTTGTCTTGTCGTAGGGATAACAGAGCTTTGGAAACAGGAATTGTATTCCGAGCTGCATTTATATTTGCAAATTGCAATACAATACAGGGATTTAAAATTATTTTGAAATCACATATACCACAGATATTAAAAATAGAATTTTGATATTTCAAAGTTGATTTTAGTTAACAAAATTGTCAGATAACATTTTTTTATAATCTACTGCACCACACCTACTGCGAAATCCATTGCCGTAAGCCCAACATTTTCCATACCATTATTTTCCAGTGTTTTACTTTTGAAATTTGTTGCACTCATAATACGTGCTGAGCCCAAACATTCTTTGTCGCTATAAAATACTGCATATTGACCAGGAGTGACAGCTCTTAATGGTTCATCTAATATTATTAGAAGTTCGTTTGAATTATTTACAGATTTTCTGGAAATTTTGCATTTAACCAGAGGCTTTGTGTGCTGAAAACGAAAGCGACATTGCAGTACATTGTTTGGATCTGCGAAAGGATCTTGGCACAACCAATTAGCGCTATTCGCAGTTATTTCATCACTTAATAAGGTCGGATGGTCATGACCAGCAGCAACATAAATTGTACTAGTGCTGACATTTTTTCGAGCCACAAAATACGGCTTAAGAAATGAGGCTAAACGGCAACGTTGCCCCACGGTCCACTGGTGTATGCCTTCATGTTGACCCACTATCTCATTTGTATCAATGTCCACAAAGTTGCCCGGTTTTGAGGTTATGTACTAATAAAATTTTCATATAAGATGTATGCATTCAACAGCAGAAAATCATGTATAATGTACCTCCTTTATAAATCGTTTGAAATCTCTGTTACCCACAAAACATATGCCCATGCTTTCTTTTTTCTTCGCTAAGCGTTCCAATCCAATCTGTTTTGCCGTAAGTTTTACTTCACTTTTCAATAGATCCCCTAAGGGAAACATGGTCTTGTTCAGGGCCGTTCTTTCAACGCCTGAAAGGAAAAAGGTCTGATCTTTAAATCGGTCTCTGGGTATTAGCAATCGCACATCTTCGTTTGCCTGATAGTTCTCCAAAAAACCACCAAAATTTGTTTTGGCATAATGACCCGTGGCCATGGCATCGTATCCTAAAGTTTTTAGAGCATAATTTGAGAACAAATCAAATTTTATGTGCTTGTTGCAAAGTATATCAGGATTTGGGGTCAAACCATTTTCATAATCTTCCAGAAAATGCCTAAGAACACCAAAACAAATCACATCTCAAACTCAAATTTAAAACCAAAATGTCAACCCTCGTTTTACTTACGTAAACACAGAGTTCCAATAGTCTTTAACGTAATTAATTTGTCTGAATTCTATATTCAATTTATTGCAGGTATACTCAGCATCCAACAAATCCTGCTCGCCCGAACAACGACCCATTTCATCGAATTCATCCCAATTCTTCATAAATACACCCAGAACATTGAAACCTGTTAAAGGTGAATGTGTTTTTGTTGTAAAAATGTGCGAACAATTTTGGAGATAATGGCCTCAAACCTCTTTGCTTTAGCAGGAAAGCTGTTACAGCGCTATCTATGCCCCCGGATATGCCCACTACAATGTTGCGGAACATTTTTTCTAGGATACTTTTTGTGGGACGTGCGTTTCATCAAAATTTTGTTGGTGGTTTGTAAACAAAAATCTACTGGCCCAATCAGCTGTGTAAATGGTTCAGTGTTGCAAATATTTTTTTTTTAACTTAAAAGAAAAAACGTGAAAAATGTTTGTGGTGCGTGCTCTATATCAGAGATGTTCGTGACTGGCTTCACTCTCTTTCACAAGAGTAGTTGAAGTAGTTGTGATTAATGAGAGTAAAACGCAAACTGCTGTCTCCTTCACTGATCCTCAAAAAACATACATATATAAATTTTTGATATTATGGAAAGGAAGAGATATCCACAAATATGCTACAACTTCAAGAACTTTTTATTGAATTTTTAAATAAAACCTTACACTTTCTGTTTTTTATCATTTTAGATCACTTTTTCAGTTTCGCAAATGAACAAAAGAGCGCTGATATTTTTTTGCTTCTTGTCTCAACCAAGGACAAGAGCATGATACGGCCGCAGTGACCAGAGGGAGCCGGCTATGTATTGTTGTTGTTGTGGTACGCATGAGACTTTATATTAGAGGAGGTTCCAACCCTTCCCTCTGGGTGCGCCGGCATAAAACTGAAACTGAAAAAAAAGACAGAACGGACTACTACAAAGCGATGACCATTCGTCTCCTTAATGTGGAGGAACTGATGTTGGGTTCCTCATTTTGCCCTCCCGACCATGTTGCAAAAACTGGTCCAATTTGATTTTTTTTTCTGCAACCCCAAAATCCAGGTACCTAAACAAAAGGATACATCCCAGCAAACTTTTTTGTCTCATTTTATATAAAAATAACAGAATTCTGGTTGGAGTTTTTTTATTCCGCAACAAGCAGCTGATTAACTTCTATACGTTTCAGCGCAAAGACACCTTCTAGGAACCAAGTGGGCCGGTCTCATGACCGGGAGCCCGCGAAACATAGCTTCTAACCGTTGAACTGTCAAAGGTTGCTTTCTAAACACAAGCAAATGGGAGATAGGAAAACACGTACTTTTCCTATCCTAATGGTTTAAGCTTGCTGGCAAAGTTTATTTTAAATGGTCATGTGGCTGTTTCACGCAGTCGCCAAGCGCTCAATCTTCCTCTAACAGCTAGCTGTCCCATCGATGCTGAACGCGGTCTAAACCTTTTAGTGGGCATACCATCAGTAACCCGTCATTTAGACGGGAAAGCAAAAATGCCTGAAAGTTGCAATACACTCACACTTTTTTACTAACACACTCACAATTTTCTAACTTTCAACTCAGCTTTCAGCAAAATTTTCTTGAAAGTAATTTTTTGACATTTACTGAAAGTAAAGCGACAAGGTGGTAAACACGGTTGCCTACTCCACGGCACATACAAATTTTCAGGATTGCAGTAGAATATTAATTGTGAATTTTAAATTATTTTGTACATTTGAAAATATTTAAAAAAATTTTTACAGCAAATATGAATGAAGAACACAAATGAAGTATATTTATAGTGATAATTATTAAATTAACTAATAAAAGTTTAGCCATAAAAATTATTTTTGAATGCTACCCCATAAATTTATGTTTGGAGTAGTCTTGGCAATTCTATTTCAGTAGTAAACAAAACTATAATACTTGCAACTCTCCGCTTTGACGACATTTTTAAAATGAACTTTCACATTCGTTTGAAATGGAGCAAGAAATTTTCATGAAATTCACAGATTTCATTGAAATTTTTATTCATAATACGTATACAAAAATTTAATGAAAGCACTTTCCCGTCTAAATGCCGGGTAAGAGAAGATTCGCCTAAAAACTTTTTTTGGCGAAAAATTCGAACAGGCAGCTCAAAAAAACACACACACACAAATACGCAAACAAATGGGGGTAGAGTAGAGTGTGATACAACTAATAAGGCAGCATTTTCCCTACAATAAGAACAACTTCAATAAAAATAACATGCATTTTGTTTTTGTTAAGCTTCTGAAAACTGTCAAACAGACGACACTTCTACATTTACAGAAGAGAGATGAACAGAGCTTATGCTGATTTGCTATATCGTTTTAGCTGACTTTCATCTCTTTCATGACAGTTTTAAGTAGTCAGATGATTAACGGTTCAGCTGATGAGGCTACCTTATTAGTTATAACATGGAGTAGAGCATTTCTACCGAAAATTCAGGAGTGATGCACGAGGAGCCATTACACCCACCAAAGTGGCTGCATGGTGCGCTGTGCAAGCTGGAGGAGTCATCGTACCGTTTTTTTTTTTTTTTTTTTTTTTTTGAGAACGCTGCTGATCAAACTACAACGCTCTATGGGGCCATGTTAACCGAGTTCTTTCTGCCGCAATTGAACGAATTAGGCCTGGAGGACATGCAGCTCCAACGGCACATATTCTGAAAGCCAAACATCGCATGACTTCTTTTGTCCCACCTGTTAAAAGAGCCAATTAATACAGTGGAGCATCAAATTAAGAAAACTAAAGAAAGAGTCTAATGACTAAAGCAACCAAGAGCCAAGTGAAAATCGTGGACACACAAACATCGTGAACACACACAAGGTACGACTTTGAAACTCGGGTTGTGTTTATAAATACAATAATAATTGTTGCATTAATGTCGTACTGGCCTTGATATTAAACCTTTTCAAATAGAATCCAATCAAGGTAAGCATTAAAATGGAAATCCTGTTTTCTTATCTCCGACTTCCTGAAATGAAATTTATGCCTGCTAAAAGAACTGCAGCATTAGAAAACAATTGTACATTGCGCATTGGTTAAACATTCCACACAAGCACACACACACACACAGAGTACAGAAGACTTAAAAGATTCAAGTTCCACATACCCGGAATACGAACAAACAGATTAATGAAAGTTATGTAGCAAATGAATGCAACTGAGAGAGGGACTCAGCTTCAGTTTAACTGGAACTTTGAATCATAAAACTTGTTAAAGACGGCAACAAAATAAATGTGAAATAAAATAATATATAAAAATTAAAAAAAAAAAAAAAAAAAAATAAAGTAAATTAAAACATTTCAATAACTTGAAACGCAAGCAATTCGTGCGAAATATTAAAAGAAATTGAAAAAAAAGAGAATAGAAAAAATTAGGCAACAGTGATTATAAAAAATGAAATTGTCTTACGTTTTGTAACAGGGAAATTAAAGATATAGAGGATATAAGCTCAAACAAATTAATTGTTTTTTTCTTACCTTTTTTTACACATGCACACGAGTGTATGTTAACACATCAAATCCGTGAATTTATATGCAAAACAGCTTCATTTTAATATTTCATTAGAACAAGAAATCCAGTACAATTTAGCATTTCTTAAAACCCCAAACGAATTGTTTTTATGGTCCAACATTTCTTATTTTATTATTATTTCATTTTATTTGGCATATTCACACATTCACTCACACTCTACATGAAAGGACTGGTAACGCATGTTGGCTCCACCGCTTCATTACATTACGTATGTATACATATGTATGTACGTCTCTGTTTGCAAATACGCTTCTGAACGTTCAACTTCTTTACAGTCGTTTACTCAAAGGAATTCTTTTCGGTGAATTTAAAGAATTCGAAAGTGTGAAGAAAAAAAAAGAAGAAGAAATTAATTGTTTAAGGGAAAAGAGCACCTGTGCAGGTGATACATCGTACATGTAAGAAATGTGTGTGTGTGTGTGTGTGTGTGTGTGGGAGTAGGTGTTCGCGTAAATCTTGTTGACCTATTTTGGATAATTAACATTTCATACTCTCAGGCATGCATACAGACATACATACATACCATTTGTACAATTACACTATGCAATCATTTCGCACTTTTCTTCAAAACATGCAGCAGGTTTCTGCAGACTATTGCTGCTGCGGATTATACAACAAAAAACTTCTTAAATTTTGACTCTTTGCGTGGAATTCGTGGAGAAGTGTACAGATTTTATGATCTCATCGACTGATCTGAAAATATTTATGTATGCTACTAAAAGAAGACTTCTTTTGTATTTAAACCGATTTTCGCAAACGTTTTATGCCTACTGGCAAAAAGAATCCCTAAAATAGGGAAGATTAAAATGCGCCTTCCTGTGGAATAAAAAAAAACTATAATTGATGTACGAGCCCTAACCACTATTAATTTGTATACTGGCTATTTCTTTTAGAATACGTTATTAAAATAGGAATATTTTCCTAATTATACTGACCACACCAGAAAATGAATATTTCTTCTTAAAGATAATTTATTTGCATTTAAATTTACATTGAAAAAGTAAGATATTGTTACGTTTTTCCCCTTTATTTATCCCAGAATTGTCAAGGCTTTGTTTTCTAAATCATTCCTAATTAGGGTTATAGGATATTGGAACCGTTTGCCGTTGGAATTACGCATTTTTTACGCAAACCCATAAAGTTTTCAAGTTAAAATTAAACATGCATTTTTCAAAGGTTAGATAAAAAAATCCACTATTTGACATTACTACTTATTTATATTTTGCTTCTGTCCCTCTACATTTATATTATATAAGTTGTTGGATTATTATTTTTTTATGTGTGTGAAGATAAAGTTAACTTTAACTAGCGGAGACATACACCGCTTTACAAATTTTATGGTTAACAGAGCTCTGTTAACTGCTTAACAGACACTGTCAAATAGATGGATTGTTTTCTTGGAGGGATATCCACCAATCTGAGGAATATCCTGGGAAGATATGAAGTGGAAACTGTTCTCTGGAATATGTATTTTGTAGTTTTGACTATAAAGTATATTGAAAACTATTCCCAAGGACAAAACACACTATTTGAATAATGTTATTTTCTTGGAAAGACAAGCGGTCGTACTGGAAAATTGGGAGATGGTACACATATCCCACCATATACAAAAGGTGCTCCAAGGAGTCCACTAAAGTCCACAGTTAGTGGCATTTTTATGAAATAATTTTGGAAAATAATAATTTGAGCAAAATAATTTCTTTTCGAAATTTCTTGAGAGGAGAAGTGGATTTTTTGGAAAAATATGGAATGGTACAAACATGCCACCATATGGAAAAGGTGCTCCAAGAGGTCCACTAAGGTGCACAGTTAGTGGCACGTGTACGTGTGATATTTCTTTTAAGCCAGTGTTACCACCTCGCCAAAGTGGTCACTCGAAATCTTTTTTTCAAAATGTATTTTTTAACAATAGTACTTTGTACTGTTGATCTTGGGAGTTTTTGAGATCAATCGTTATTTGCCCATATGTCTTTCTCGCTTTGCGTTTTTCAATGATTAAAATTCGAAATTCTTCACAAATAGGTTTAGCGCGTGCCATTTTCCAGAAATAATAAAAATCGAAATAAAAGAAAGTAAAAGAGTTGTCTTTTATGCTTCCTTGAATTATTTTCCCGTTTTTGCAACGGTATATTATCAATTTTTGTTTACATTTTGATCCATTTTGTCATCTTGAGTCTACTTTATACACTGTACGAATTAATAGCGCTCAAATTCATGTCAGTGAATCATACTAATTTTTTTAGTTTATGTATTTTATTAATATTTTCGTACAAAGTTAAATTGTCTTTCTAAATAAATTTTTCCTTTAAATTAAAACAAAGCAACCATTCAGAAAAGTACAAGCCTGTAAGAATAGTTAATGTAGTGTAAGTATTTGCTGGTGCTTAATGTTACACAGTGAGAAAAATATTTGGTGTGCGAATTAATAGTTTAGCTTCCACATTTCCATCACCCAGTACCCAGTTGGTTTCAAATGTTTTTCTTTATTACAAAGAATTTTTATGAATTGCAAAATTTCTTTTTCATTTCGTTCATAAATAAATATGTAGTCGTTGTAGTAGTAATGAAAATATCATATATCAAAACACTTAAAACACAACTTTTTGTTGCTTCATTTATAAAAGTCATCATTAACACCAACACATTTCTGTTGCAACAAGATTTCACTTTATCACAGGAACATAAAAAGCAATATTTAGTGTGTAATTCAGTCTAGTACACATACATACATACATAAGAAATGAAAATAAATTTTGCAAAGCAAAAATTATCTTTTGATGATTAACGTTTTTCTTTCTTTTTAGTTTTGTCTTTTGCTCATTTCAAGTGGGAAAAATTATGCTTTTAAAATTAATGGCTGCTGTAAATGAAATTTGTTGAAATGAAGCAACATTTTTTTTTGTCCTTGACGATTATTATACCTACAGCAGCGATGAGAAAAATAGCACTAACAAAGGCTAACAATGCTAAATATCGAAATTAAAAGAGTTATATCTTTTAAACAAAATCGAGCATTGAAAAAAAAGAAGTAAAAATGAATAAATAAAATCAATAAATATTCGGCTGTACCGATACTTATATGTATACCACTTTACTAAGGTTTACCAATTGTTGGCACACTCGTTATTTATTTATTTATGCATTCCATTTGTAATATAACAAGCCGTTTAGGCTAAATAAATATATATTACATCGTTTATTAATACTCGAGTAAATTATGGTATAAGCTCATATGTAAAAACTAACTAAAATAATTTTTTTTTTAAATTAAAATACAATAAATTCACACAGTCTTATAATTCATTCATTAATAACACTTTGTGTCCAAATGTTTATAACTTCTACATTATCTACACTATACCTCTACACCGCCCCTAGGCATAAGAAAAATAATCATCAAACAAGTGGTCCAGTGAGGGACAGGAGAAAAAATATAAAAAAGTAGTGGTGTCGAGTTGGGGTTTTTTTTATTTATTTTTTCTAATTAATTTCTATTATTTGAACTTTTTCTTATATAATTATTTCTGTATTAAGTTTATCAGGCTCAAGTTCTTTCTATATTCTCCTTGTGATTGATATTAATTAAATTAAACAAAGAAAACATCATAGACATTTAGCAGGGTGGACAACTAGTTGTTTCGAAGCCGCCACACTTTCTCGTCAGCACCCGTCTTAGAACTCAGGGGCTCATGTTTCTAAAGCGACAACCATGCCACTCAGCCACCTAAGTAAATATGCAATGATAAATATAGACAAATAAAAATGAATGGTGTGTTTGATATAATTAAAAATTTAGACAGAAAATATACAACAACTTGGGTGGCTGAGTGGCATGGTTGTCGCTTTAGAAACATGTGAGCCCCTGAGTTCAAAGACGGGTGCTGACGAGAAAGTGTGGCGACTTCGAAACAACTAGTTGTCCACCCTGCTAAATGTCTATGATGTTTTCTTTGTTTAATTTAATTAATATCAATCACAAAGACAATATAGAAAGAACTTGAGCCTGATAAACTTAATACAGAAATAATTATTTTTTTTTCTATCTAACCTGGGAAAAGTACTTGTTTAATTTTAGCTTAAAAACATTATTGGTAATCGATATTCAATGAAGCAAATAGCAATAGCGTTTGTTGTCTCTGTCAATGTATTGGCACAACTTGCGACAGGTTACTACGTAACGAGAACTTGGTTGCCAGGAAAAATTACTGACCAGTATTTAGTGTACCGCACCTCGTATGCATAAATTTTCTACTGAAGGAAGCCTGAAAGTCCTTCAACTGCATTCTTTTGCATTTTGATGTTTATAATCCAATAGCATTTTGAACTTGTCATTCATTGACATGCATACACATGCAAATTTGCTTCACTTTGTTGTAATTTTATTTTGCAGAAAATCATTTCCAATATTTGTCAAGAGCTACAGAATTTTTTTAATAATTAACAAACGGACATGTGGGTGCTAAAATTCAATTAAAAATTTCATCATAATAAACAAGCACAATTTAGCTGCTCAATGCAGAAAAAAAATATTTGTTAACAGCACACAATTGTTGGGACACAAAAGCCAGTCAGTCCATAATGCAGTTATTGGCAATTAGTGAATATTGAAATTGGAAAATTAACAGCAGCTGGGAGAAAACAAAAAACAAAAAAAAACAAATTCAATTTGAATATTTTAAATTGAGCAAAAGTGGTTGGTTGTTGTTCTGTACGCTCTGCGCGCAAGAGCGCCATCATTCGAGTATTGGCAAAACAATTGACGTTTGTCAATAATTGAAAGCGCTGAATTTTGAATTCTTTTTTGTTTTCGATTTCCCCGAATCCCCCCTCTTTCCCGTTACAACGATTGCCATTGCGGATTGAAAAATTTGTTTTTAAGTGAGAAAAGTTTTTGTGGTGAAAAATTTTAACATCAACGAACTCAATTGTATACCGTCAAGTTGGAAGGAAAAAAACTTTTTTCAGCAGTTAATAATTTCTTTACTGGTTCAACATTTGCCAGAGAAATTCGACAGCTAATGGTGAGTACACTGTAATATTATTATCTATTCTGCAAGAACAGTGTCGGTCATTTGATGCATCATATGACCGACATTGCTGATGGGTTCATACGTGTGATATTTCCTTTAAGCCAGTGTTACCACCTCGGCAAAGTGGTCACTCGAAATCTTTTTTTCAAAATGCCCAAAAAATTACATACAATGCTATTAATTTCCTTTTATTAAATAAAATAATTAATTAGTTGTTTGTCGAAAAATTTCAAAACACTGCATTTTTTTTTGAACTAAAATAAAATAAACTATAAAGTTAATTAATTTCTATTATTCGAACTTTTTCTTATATAATTATTTCTGTATTAAGTTTATCAGGCTCAAGTTCTTTCTATATTATCCTTGTGACCTTGTGAGCCATGCCGGCTGAGAAACTCTCACCCGGTAAATATGCAATGATAAATATAGACAAATAAAAATGAATGGTGTGTTTGATATAATTAAAAATTTAGACAGAAAATATACAACAACTTGGGTGGCTGAGTGGCATGGTTGTCGCTTTAGAAACATGAGCCCCTGAGTTCAAAGACGGGTGCTGAGGAGAAAGTGTGGCGGCTTCGAAGCAACTAGTTGTCCACCCTGCTAAATGTCTTTGATGTCTTCTTTGTCTAATTTAATCTATCTATCTATTTAGAGATACATTTAGATCTAAAATTAAACGAAAAACAGTAGTCAGTAGTAGTTTTAATAATAGAAAACTAAATCATACAGAAAAAATTTCCACAGCGCCGTTTTTTTTTTCAAAGATAAAAAGGACAAATAAACATATAAAAACCTTACCCACAATTTTTGACTTGGATTTTAAATGCCATTTGAATTTAAATTTGATTTAAATACTAAATTGAGTCAAACAGTTGCTATTTAAATCAAACTTAAACGACCTGCCGTGCCCATTTAAAATTTTTTCGTGCTGCCATATGATTTTGACAGTTTGGATTTGTTCTTTTGTTTTTTTTTTGTTTCACAATTTGATTTTTTATTATTTCCAGAAGGTAATCAACTTCTGTGGCAGTGACTTTTGCTACTCATTTTAATAATTTTTACAAAACAATTTATGGTTTTCTAAACTTTTCACAATTTCACTTGCTTCCAAATTTGTTTAATCAGCTGTTTTTTATTGAGTTATCGATGATTTTTTGACACTTACATTGTGCTGCCATACTTTTATTACAATTAATTACCAAAAATAATTTTAGACTGTAAAACAGAAAGCTATTTTAAATCCAACTTAAATTTTAAGGAAAATTTCAAAAATCGGGAGTTAATGTATAAATATGAACTTAATTATTTACGTATTTGCTTTGAGAGCCAATTGAAATCTATGAATTCAGGTCGGTCTAAAAATAGACCTTACAAATGTTTTCTGTCTTTTTCAGCCGTCTGTCTATATGATTCTCATTTCGTTTATGGGATTTATGGAATAAGTAGTTAAGTTTCAAACATTCTTTTAAGAATTTTGCGAGTCTACTAACTACCATCAACGCCTGAAACAGAAAACATTTGTAAGGTCTATATTTGGAGCTGAATTAATTAATGCATAAAGGTAGTTCCAAATGAAATTACCAAACTAATACGGGAAAATCAAAATATTAAAAAAATCATTAGAATGGCAACGCTGAAAGCTATAAAATTACTTAGCATGTGTTACTAATTAAGTTGTTAGTGGGAGTGTGTGTGTGTGTTGGTTTCCATCAGATGTTTCTTGCAGGGTAGTGTATTATTTTCTTAGAAATAAATTGCTCGTGCGAGGGCTGCTGTTTACGTTTCGGGATGAGAGACCAACAACAAATATTAATTATCGAAAATCACTTCATTGTTTTTCAAGCATTATTTAATTTTATAGTCGAACTATATGACTTGCAATTGTCAATAATTTGATCGATTTTTATTTCTAATTTGATCGATTTTTATTTCTAATTCGATTTTTATTTCTTCCAAATTGAGAAAGATTTTTTTTTTGTGATAAAGTTGAAGTGATCAACATTTTTAAAGAAGGCAAGAAAAGTAAACTTGAAGACTTACTGGCTGTTTCGAACTCAGGCCATGACGCGTTTTTTTTTTAACTCCAAATTTGTTATTACCCAATCAAATTTAGACCTGATCTTCCTTCTTTTCTCTTTCTAGACTCGAACTACATCTGTAAGTGTCGATGACACTTCCGACGTCTTCACAAGCCTTGACCAGACAAATGAGGACGATGCACAAACCGATATTTCAAATGTCATGGAAACAACAAAACCGACTAATGACCAGAGTACAGCGTTAGCACCGTCTCTATCGGTGGATACAATATTAAGAAAAGTTCCGGCACGAAGGCGCTCACCGAGACAACGTAAAAAGGACATGTTACGCAATAGCGAAGATATCAATGCTAAATTGAAGCAACACAATGATAAAACCTACAATACAGTAGATATTTCTAGACAACGAAATCGTCGACCAAGAAATCAACGAAAATTTAAACAAATTTCAGATCTTGATACAGATGCTTCATGTGATTTAACCACCACTTGTTCATCAGCAGTACAACGTGAACAGTCCGCAACAGAAAATATTTACAGCGCGTCGCCAGTTAAAGGCTTCAAAGACGAAGTCATTGCTGATGCTGCTGAGGAGGAAAAAGACAACGATAGGCAGGGGGAGCAGGATGGAAGCTGTAGTGATGAAGATCATATTGAGGATGAGGAATACGATGAAGAGGATTATGATTATGATGAGGAAGAAGAAGAAGATGACAACGATGAGGAGGACGATGATTATTTCGAAGAATCCTTGTCGAGGCATCCTAATCGCAATAAATCTTTTAGGCAAGGCGACAATTCGCTTTTAATTGCTACGCGTGACAAACGTATTAAGGGAAAATCAAAACTACGTCAATTTTCTGCACAACGAACCTTTTCAAATGATTCCAATGAAGCTGATGAAGAAGGTGGTCGCATCATATCGAAAGCACAAATGAGAGGTAAATTTAAATTACATAAAAAAAAGATTTTATATAAAATTGCCAATAGCGGGACATTTGTTTTTTTTTCCAGTTTAACTAAACGTAGTTTAACTGATATCGCAAAAAACCCATCCCTAGAATTATATAAATTTTACAACATTTTGTTGTTGTTGTTTACTTTGATTCCAGAATTTCGTGAAGCATTTCGTTTATTTGATAAAGATGGTGATGGCTGTATAACTAAAGAAGAACTGGGAACGGTAATGCGATCTTTGGGCCAATTTGCACGTGTCGAAGAGCTGCAAGAAATGCTACAAGAGATCGATGTTGATGGTGAGCACAAAACTATTTCGATATTTCTGATAATTTAAAATAATTTGTAAACAAATATTAAATATAAATACGCACAAAAATCGTTCAATTGATGTCAGACAGTGTTTATAGCAAAAAAAAAAAAAAAAAAACAAACAAAAAATTAAAATAATTTTATTAAGACAAGCCTTAACTTGCAGGTGATGGCAATGTAAGTTTTGAAGAGTTTGTGGATATTCTTTCGAATATGGCATACGAAGATAAATCGGGCCTGTCATCTGCTGATCAAGAGGAACGTGAACTGAGGGATGCCTTTCGTGTGTTTGACAAACACAATCGAGGCTTTATAACCGCTTCGGATCTGAGAGCGGTGTTACAGTGTTTGGGGGAAGATCTTGATGAGGAAGAAAGTAAGTGGAAATTTTAATTGATTACAGCTTAACTTGGGGGTTACACGATCAAGTTTTGCCTTTCAAGTTTTCATACATTCACACTTTTTTACTAATGCACTCACAATTTTGAAAATTGATGCAAAACTTGATGACAATTTTTGCTCTCCATAGAGAGCATCAAGTTACAGCTGACAACAATTTTTTTTCGTTCTGTCTGCAAATATTTTTTTGGTTTTTTTTTTTTTGAAAGTTGCTATTAAAATTTGTTAGATTTTATAAATGAGCTTAAGGTCACTCAATTCTCAATAAATATATTTTTTATTTATTGATAAATTTTTTCGATATTTCGATACTCCTTTGTGTATCTTCTTCAGGAAAATGTGTTTTCTATTATTTTATAAATTTTCAAATTTCAAAACAATGATTACAATTGACAAACTAAATGAAAAATAAAAAGGGTTTTACATTCATAAATAGGCTTTACATACATACTTATTATCTACACAATTATATATATATATATATATCTATACTAATATTAATAATTATTTTATACATAATAACGTTTTTAACATAACATTTTTTTGGTTTTTTTAGTTTTTTATAAAAAAGAATGAAAAATCATTAATGTAAAAAAATAAGATATTATGTTCTGAGTCCTGTTCTGGTTTTTGTAATTAGATGTCTATAATTTCTAGCTAGTCCATCTGTATCCTTCTTAAAATTTATCCTCTTTTCCAATGGAACTTTAATAATTTCTAACATTTCTAACATGTATCTACGTTTGTAATTATTCTCTGTGCCCAAAACTGAAGTGTTTTCGAAATCTGGATAATGATTAAGATCACGACAATGTGTGGATAATGCTGTCTTTTGCGAAGAATTATAGTTCCTATATTTTTGGTCAGATTTGTGTCCTGCTAACCTGGTCTTAAGCTTGTTGCCTGTAGTCCCTATATAAACTTTATTACACTGTTCATCAGCATTACCACTGCACGGAATACTATAAACTAAATTGGACTTTTCCAACTTATTCAATACGTCCTTAGTCCTACTAAAGAGTTTGCCTACCGTATTATGTACTCTATGTGCTATCTTATACTTAGTACTGTCATATATACTTGAGCCCTCTAATCTTTCCGACATCCTAGGTATATAAGTTAGTGATTTATACTTCACTGCTTCATAGGTACTATTGTCGTTGTTTGATCTTCTTATATTATGTTGTTTTATTAATTTACAAATGAGTTCATTAGGAAAACTATTATCCTTTAATATACCTCTAATTATATTTTTATTCTTTCTATGAAACTGATAATCACTTATGCTTAAAATTCTATCTATCAAATTTCTTGCCGTATTAATTATCATCCTTTTTGGATGTTTAGAAAAATAATTTAAAATTCTACCTGAAGAAGTTGGTTTTTGGTACCAATCTACCACCAATCTATTATTCCGTATTATTATTAATATGTCACAATAAAAAACAGCAATATTGAAAAATTTTCTTCGTTTTGCAGCAAATTGACAAAAAAAAATACTGCATGTGTTAAAAGTAAAAAAAAAAAAAAAAAATAAAACGTTCCAAAAATTTTAAGAAGCATATAAAATTTAAAAATTTCAAAAACAACACAATTCGAAGATGAAGAAAAAAAAAACGTAAGGAACTTCGTTCCTAACGGGGGTCCCCCGACCGCATTTCTTTATTTTTACATTGATTTCCATTAAATTTATTAATTTTTATATTAATTATTCAAGCTATTGATCTTTGGTTTTTTATAAAAAATAATATTAAACAACTATTTATTTATTATCAATATTTCGCCAACAATTTGTTGGCATCTTCAGGAAAAAATAATATAAAAATTAAAAAATAATATAAAAATATAAAGATCAAATAATATAAAGATAAATTTATTAAATTTAAAAAAAGAGATATTTGTATATTATGATTATGTATGTATATTTAAATAGTTAAAAAAAAATATTGATTTAGAATCTGAATTATTTTCTGGGTTTAATGTAGAATATAGAAGAGGAGGTTTTGCTTTAATTTTTTTTTAGCAGAATATGCAAGAAGCTATTTTTAATTTTCTTCTTGACGGCATCTTGAAAACGAATTGTTATGAAATTGCGTGCAGCCTACGTCACAGCTATCAATTTTATTGAATTTTGACAAGCAGTATGTGAAAAAAACTTGATAGCAAAACTTGGTCGTGTAACTGCAGTGCAACACACATACATACATACGTACAGATCAATGACTGCCGTTAGAAAAGCTGGCAACATTTTTGTTTATAATAAAAATAATGAAAAAGAAAAAACATACTCACGGAATTATTATTTATGAATGGGCTGAATATATTCCATTTTCTATTTTTTGTTTTTTTTTTGTTTTCATTAATTTAGTCGAGGACATGATTAAGGAAGTTGATGTTGACGGCGATGGCCGCATAGATTTTTATGAATTTGTACATGCTTTGGGTGAACCAGAAGATTCGCAGGAAAACGACGAGGAAGAAGAAAACACAACATCACCATTGCCAACACCAAAATCAAATATTTCCCTTACTTATGAGTAAATAAAAAAAACGTTTTAATAAAATTCTTCTACATAATAACTTCTTTTTTTTTTTTAAATTAATTATGCAAGCGTTAGATCTTTGTTTTTTATAAAAAATAATTTGAAACAATTATATAAACAACATGTGCTTAAATACAATTTAAAGCTAAATGCCATTTGATTATCAAGTCAAAAATCATCCATAACTCTTGTTAATACTTATCAGAATCCTTTAATTTAGGAAATGATTTATTGTTGTTTTGAAATGACTGATTATTAACTTTAATTTATATGTCATTGAAATATTAAAACAAAAAAATAAAAAAACATATCAATTATTTTTACATGCACTATTTCTTATTGAGTAAATATAATAAAAATTATGGATTAAAATGGAAACTACTTGACTTTAAACAAACTTTAAATAAAATATGCCTTCAGTTTTTGACTTTGTTTTTAAGTATGAAACAAGTTAATTTTTAATTAAATTTAAGTTGTAGGTACTTAAATACAGATCAGTCTTTAATAATTGTACTGATTTAATAACGCTAAAAGTATGGCAACATCATTCAATACCAGTATGCCATAAAACGGCACAAAACTTGTATGTGTGTATGGCTGTGTGCTTTGTTTACTTTTTTGCACAAACACATACCTCGTTTACACACGTATAGGAAATACTTGGGTGTTTGCAAATGAGAGCGACAATCTTGCATTATAAACTTATAGTGATTTTATAGTGATTTAATAATAGTGCAAGTGCAACGCCACTAGTTACAAAAAAAGGTATACAATGTTGCCATAACTGGTATTTTGTATACGTGTTTTATTATAACATAGAACTTAAATATTATTCTCGTTTCAATTAGAAGTCAAAAATTGGACACTAGTCTCTTCATTGATACTATTAAATAATAAACTTAAACATATTGACTAGTCATACTTAGTAATAAGATTTTATTAAAGTAATAAGTAAATGTTTATAAACTTTTAAATAAACTAAATTTAAATTAATCCAATTTAATAAATTTAACTCTGTTTTTAAATAAAAAAATAATTACATCTATAAATATTCATAATTATTATAAAAAAAAAACAAACTGCAAATAGGAAAATATAAGAAAGAGGGAGGACAATAATGCATGAGGACATGTTTTGATGTTTATACATGTGTATGTTATGGTCAGGGCGAATTCATTACCAGTGAACTTGGTAGCACCGGTGATTATGGCCCCGATTATGGTTCACAACATTTGTTCATTTATGTATGTATTTTTTGAAAAGTGATTATGGTTTACAACTATTGTGGCAAGTGTTGTCAAAATCTTACAACACATAATCAGATGTTGTCAAAAACTTACGACACCTACTGAAGTGTTGTCTTGTTGATGTTACCAGTTAAATTACGAAAAAATTATAAAATTTGTAAGTGTGCATACAAAATGTTTTGCAAAAATATAAAAAAAACAATTAATTGTTAAAAATTATTAACAAAATATAAATAAAAATACATCTATACACATAATTATTACCCATTTTTCGATTACAAAACAGTTTTATTTTGTAGTTGCAATGGATTTAATTTTTTGGTCCTTTCATTATCATAACCAAATTAAACATCAACATTAACATAAATTTTTATGGCTTTGTTTGTACTTTTCTAGCAAAAAATTTTTTCATTCTTTTCATTTTTACTAATGCATTTCTACGCGGTAGTTGCGGTGTTACATGAAATCCAACACTCCATGTCTTTTTGTTGTAAAACTTGACAATGAAACATCAAAATTTATTGTTTTTCGCTTGTGTATGTGTAATGAAAGCAACGTACGCGTGCATCTTTCTGGAAGTGTGCCTTTACTTGGTAGTTTTTTGTGTGCAGGCATGTATTTTTGCGGAAAGATGCTCTACAAATGAAAAACAACTCTGTGACATACACAACACCTAGATGTTGTGAACCATAATCACAAAAAGAGTTGTAAGTTGTGTTGTAAATCTTACAACACAACATTTAGATGTTGTGAACCATAATCGGGGGGTATATTTTGCTTCTTGGATATTTATGTATGTTCAAAGTAATTTTTGTTTTATTGAAATAAAATCAACTATCTAAGCAAATGAAGATGACGCAAAAAGAAAATTAGTTTTCTTTTGGCCTGAAGAACAGCTCATGGCGAAATCACATTTTGACAACCAATCCAGGCGAATCCATTACAGATAGCGAGTTGTCATAAGTTTTGTTGTCATTTGCTATAAGTTCTGACAACTCATGAGCAAAAAAAGTGGAAAAATGTTCAAGCGAATTGGAATGCGGCCAAATGCAGTGGATTACACTTGCAAACACTGGTGTTTTTGCATCAAGGCGGATCATTTGCAGGTGATCGCCCTTCAATTCGCTTCAACATTTTCCCGCATGTTGTCATCAGTTTTATTGTCGTTTGCTACGAGTTTTGGCAACTCAAAAGCGAAAAATCGTGAAAAAATTTGGAAACGAATTGGAATGCGACCACCTGTAATGGATTCGCCTTGAGCCCATCTGAACTAGAACCCAGACTGCTCCCTCTTTATTTAGCAACTTTGCAATTAATAAATATCTTTGAAAATTAAAACTCATAGAATAAACAATAGAATTTTAAATTTTTATTTGTATTTATCTATAAGTATCACATAAAAAAAAATAAAAGAAATACGAAATTTTAAAATACTTCAATAAATATTTCAACTCTATTAATCGCAAATCTATAAACAATGAATTTTTTTTATTAAAAGAAAAACAAAAGTAAATGCTAGTGTGAGTACTAGTGGTTGCTTCACAAACATGGCAACTAACAAGAAAACTGTAAGAGTAGTGGCAACGTTGTCTTATTTGCATTCAGACACTGCATTGCATTCCCATTTCCTTTCATCTCCACTGCATTGATAGAAGAAAACAGCAATTGTTTGAAAGAGTCAAATGTACATAATGTAAAAAAAATTGACACTTGTAAACAAAACAAAACTCCAACTTTTTTTGCTTGTGTTTAAAAACTGCTGAGTCAGCAACATTATTTATATTTCAAGCCTAGAATGCGAATTTTAAAAGGTCGGTTTATTTGAACCGGTTATTGAAACCCGGTTTCGGGAACTGTCGAATAGTTGGCAATTCTAGTTGCATTTACACTCACCACTTTATGAGGAAAAAAAACGTTTATATTGATCCTACGTATACGTTATAAAATGTTAACACGTAAATAACGTATACGTACAGCGGTACTATACACATCGAATGTGCATATTAAATGCAATAAACACACACACACATACACAAGCTTACACAACCACATGACTACAAGTGCCGCTGGCTTCAAATGTCGTCTTATACGAGTATCCAGTCACTTAAAAATTCTGCATTCAAACAATAAATAGGAAAATGAAAAATTGAAACAGAAACAGCAGTGGTGCTATAAATTACTATACAATATTTCCCCAATAAACGTTTAATAATCACAAATTATTTTTTATAAAGAAGCCAGCCAATAGATCACATGATTATTGTTGTTATTCTTTCTGCAATTTTAATTACCAAAATATATTTGACAATCAATGAATTGAAGATGTTTATAATATTTCATAAACAAATATACTACATATAATCTTATCGGCAACAATTTCTATACAAAATTTTTCTAAGGCAAATTTAGTTGTCGCCGACATTTGAGTTTATTTTGTATTTAATAACATTTGCTATAGAAACTTCACCTTGAAACATTTCTGAAGTATTATTGACGACAACTTCTTATTGGCGATTAAGAAAATTCTCTTAACGACACTTTTTTAGGGTTTCGTATTCATAGAGTGAAAACGGATTCCCATACTAAGACAACGAGGTCCGTCTATCAGCGACATACACTACATTGTTGAGTTAGAGATGAACCCAATCGAATTGAACGACGAGGATTTCTATCAACACATCCGTGGAAAATACAATTTAAGCGATGGAAAAACCAACACAACAATCAACACATACACTAGAAAGCTGAAATTTTCACAGAACATGTGGTTGCCTGGTCGCAAGAACAACAACATATACTAAAAACGATGAAAAGTAAGAAACTAAAGGAATCCCCATACAAGAAAATGTGAAAATTACTGGAGACTTGAAATTTGCACAGGACGACTTGTGGTTTATGAAAAAAATAGCAAAAAGTTAACATTTAATTAGTGTCCAAACACGGGGCCACCCTTTAGTTTGAAAATTATACCTTTTGAACCGTAAGAGATAGAAACTAGAAATTTTCAAAGTATATGTAGTTGGCTGGCCGCCAAAAAAAAGCAAATACCAAAAACAATAAAAAGTTAAAAGCTAAAGGTTACCCCATACAAGCGTTGTCTACCACTTGCTGTGCGGGTCAGTCTCGTATTTTACTCAATTTGTGTGTGATTTTATGAAAACAAAAACGCTGCTATTTATACAGTTTCTAGAAGAAATCACGAATATTGCAATATTTTTCCACTTAACTCTGTCACAAAAAGTTAAGGCCAAACAAAAAATGAAATAATAAACAAAATCTTGGCAAAATTACTATAAAACAGTTTAAAGCTCCTACAATGACAAAAGCAACAACAATAAATGAATATAAAGTTTTTAATTTGAGACACAACACAATCAACTAAATGGCAAATGGAAGATTTAATCCTTGAAATATTTTACCAACTAAAGAATAACAATTGGCAGAAAACGAAACAAGTTTCAGTATTTTTATTTCTATTTTCTAATTCTCTAAAACTTAAAAGACAGAACTTTGAAACAGAAGGAACATTAAACCACATTTTATTTATTAAGTGAATGGCTGAGGACAACAGGCATCTGGGGAACAAACAATTAAACGAAAGGCTTAATGACTGGCAGACAATTAAATCAAACTGTTGTTCATTATACAGACAACAGAAAGTGGCATTAGTTTATCTTTCCAGAATTTATATTTGAAAAAAAAAATTATTTTATAAGCTGTAGATGGGAGGTAAACTAAACCAAGTCATATTTATGTTAAGAATCTCGAATATTCACAATGTGTTGGTTTTGCTTCCAACTCAGCAATTTTAAGTTATTCTGTATTATAAACGATTTAAGGTGAAAAATAATATATAGCAGAAAATCTAATCTCAACCTCAAAAGACCTGTTAAAAAATTCATTTAAAGAAATTTATTTGAAGATCAACTACTAGTTAGTCGATCAGGTTTAATGTTCGTGCGATTTCGATAATAACAGCATTTGATAGCAAATTACAGCCGATAGGCAATTTCACTACAAAAATTCTTATAAAAATCGAAATGTTTTATAAACTATAGTAAAATTTTCAAAAGAAATCTTAACATGCCTTTAATTTTGTAAAGTTGTTATTGAATAAAAAAATAAGTAGAACCGCTTTTTAAATAAATTTTCATTTATTTTTAATTTTACGCACAAAATTTTCTGAGTGTAGAGGTAATTATTTTCCAAACGTAAAATTCCTTAAGACTTCCGTGCCAGTCTTACAATCATTGTTTGCTGCCATTATTTTCTACAATTTTACTAGAATAAAGACATACCAGCTCTGTTGTAGAAATCCTTGACATGCTACAAAATGCAAAAACACTTGCTCAAAAGCACTAACAATGTGTAAGTAAAAGACGAAGTTTGTATATAATTTCTGTGTCTTCTGAATATCTCAAATCCTTCTTTATTTTTTTGTTTTTTTATTCAGATATCATTGTCAAACAATTGTCGTCTTCTCAAAATAAGTGCATGCATGCAATTATGAGAGAGACGGAGACAGAGACAGAGAGAGAGAGAGAGAGAGAGAGAGAGAGTGACAAGAAAAGCCTTTGTCTGTGGATTAAGTATTTTGATAGCGATAGAAATATGTAAATGAGTTGTCAATTGTTCATAACTATGTATGTATGCAGCTATTACCCTTTAAATACATGTTCACGTGTGTGTATGTATTTGTATACCTGCATACAATGCAAGTATGTTTTGATGTTTTAAAAACAATAACAATTCTCCATATGAAAATTAGAAGACATTTTTTCTTATTCTAATGTTGCCATCTTGGGAGAATATTGAATACATGGAAGCTAGAGTAAACAAGCCAACAGAGGGAAATTTTATGTTTAATGCATTACAGATTTCTGTGACAAAAAGTAAAATTTAGTTATACAAAAGAAAAAAAAAATTCCAACGCGTAGCACGTGAAAAATTCAGGAACTTTGATTTGTTTCCTGCGTTATATACATATGTATATTGAAATTTTCTTTATTAAGACAAGAAACTGGTTTTAAAAAATAATCTACCTTATTGTGTTTGGTATAGTTTAAAAATGACAGCTTTCATTGTTTCTGGAAATTTTGTGCACTTTTGACAATCCAATACACACCAACAACGCTCAAAATTTACTGGAGCAAATCACGGCATCATTTTTCAGCCTCATCAACCACAATAAAGGTGAATTATTATACGAAAACAATTTTAACATAAAAAATGCAACAACAATAAAAAAATAAATAAAATAGCAACTGTGTTTTTCAGCTGATTGAGTAAAAATGTATATCGTGGTCTCGCAATTTTTTCAATACCGGCCTTTTTTTGCTTGCAGCGTATCAAGCGACAGCAAAAAAAGTTAGAAACGCAGAAAGCAATGTTGATCAAGTAAATGGAAAAACTAACCCCCGATTTTTGACTTGGGATTTAAATACAAAATTAGTAAATTTTATTTAAAATTTAAATTGGATTTAAAATGGCTTTCTGTTTTACAGTCTAAAATAATTTTTGGTAATTAATTGTAATAAAAGTACGGTAGCACAATGTAAGTGTCAAAGTGTATTTTTTTTTATCGATATCGATAAAAAAAACAGCTGTTTAAACAAATTTGGAAGCAAGTGAAATTGTGAAAAGTTTAGAAAACAATAAATTGTTTTGTAAAAATTATTAAAATGAGTAGCAAAAGTGATAAAAGGACTCCCAATTTCACTGCCGCAGAAGTTGATTACCTTCTGGAAATAATAAAAAATCAAATTGTGAAACAAACAAAAAACATGTGCAATTTTTTTAATTTGCAGAACAAAACCAAACTGTCAATATCATATGGCAGTAGGAAAAACTTAAATCGATTTTAAATGGGCACGGCAGGCCGTTTAAGTTTGATTTAAATAGCAACTGTTTGACTCAATTTTGTATTTAAATCAAATTTAAATTCAAATGGCATTTAAAATCCAAGTCGAAAATTGGGGATAAAATTGGTTAAACTTTGGCAAGTTCAGAAACGTCTGATCTGTCAAACCATGCAGGTTGGGTTGCCCATATGTTTTACTTTTACATTAAAGAGAGCTTGACATCGGCAGAGGAAGTGCTCAACACTCTGCTCCTTCTCCTCCTCCTCATCTTTGCAACTTCTGCTGAAGTCCTGATATGGAAGAATTAATCTTTTTACCTGTGTACCCATAGTGGCAGTGTCCTGTCAGCACGGTCTATAGGGTGTTCAGTCTTTGTCAGGGAAAATCATACAGAGCTGAGATTTTATTGAAATTATAACTGGTCCATGTGACACCCGATATTCGACAGATGATCTTATTCGACCAAGTGACTTGTGCAGTTGTTAGCAACTGCTGTGTTATCAGCTGTTTGCTACTACGAAGCGAAACATCAACGAACTTGCCTGCGCGTCGTTTCGTGGTAGTCGGGCTGCAGCTCTAGCCAGTGCATTCGTAACTACGTTCCCAGACTACACAATGGTGTAGTCTTAGTATCCAGAAAAGCGCCAGTATCGAAATCGAGCATAAGAATGACTCATTTCATTCCGAGAATATTGATGGATTTTAGTCTTCTAAGAGGAAACGTTTTCGAAATTGAAATAGCTGTCGATGGAAATTCACTTGCAATTCTTTACGTTGAAAGTGACTTCCCGAATGGCAGCAATCGAAAAATGAGCTAGCGTGAAATAATATCCTATAACTTCATAGTTCTTTTAGTTAAATTTTAGTTAAAAAATTAACTTATTATTTGCCATTAAAAACAATAGAAAGTTATTTAGTTCAAAAAGAGCTTTTTGTTTATTTAACTTCTAGATTTTTAGCGCTCTGAATGCCGTCAACATTCTTTCTTTCAATTATTTCTATTTAATTTAGATAAACAAAAAATAATTTTAAAGAATAGAAGCATGTATATTATTGAAATATTAACATATGTTAATTGTTTGTGGGTTCTGTATTTGCTTTCCTGACACGGGGTTTTTTTTTTTACTTTGTCTTTGTAGACAGCTGTCATATTATTTGAGATCTATTTAGAGCAGACAACGCACATGTGCGAATGCTCTCACAATAATGTAGAGAACATGAGGAGATGATTTGTATTTTTAACGTTCATGCACGCAGAGCGCCCTTTTGATCTGAGATGATTCTTATGACCAGATTAAGCAGCCACTTATTACTAAGCAATACTCTGGACAAAATGTCAATACACACTTTTTCATCTTGGGCATTTATTGGCTTCGTTTTCAAGTGATTCTCAGTGAGTGACAGCTGTAACTTATTAGAGATGAGCGATATCGCGATTTTTTAATTGTTAATTCAGTTCAGGTCATTGGAGCGAGAGGAAACTTAGATATTTGCAGTATGTTTGAATATATATTTTTTTAATTTGACCCAATACTCAGGGCACGACCGCTACAATTGCAGGGCATTGTACCCGAAACTAGGAGGAAAGCTTTTGGGAAGGAGTAAAGAGAGGTTTGATTTGAATCTTCTTACAATGTAGGAAGAAGGCAATTCATCTGCCAGCATTTGCTCCGCAAGCAAACCATACGGCTGAAGAATGAGTAGTCTCTGTAATGCATGTGTGCGATTTACCTGCCCCAAGCCTTCGTGAATGAATGAGTCCTGAGGACGAACTGCCGCATTCTATATCGAATAAGCTGTCGAGCAAACATAATAATAATTATTATTGTATTATTGATTCCGCACGTAACAAAAAATTGAACGGAAAGAAATATCGATCGATATGAAAATTATTCCTGCTGCATACGCTTTCCGCGAAGTAAATTTAACGTCTCTGTTTTAATAATTTTAAGGTTTGTTGGTAGAAAAAAAAAATTTCAAAAACGAATTGTGTGTGTAATTTTGGACGTGGGTGTTAATTAATTCGTGGGATGACCACTATATATATATATTTTTTTTTTTGATGTATTATGCCTATCTAAGTACAAAAATCATAAAAATTGCCACTTCTATGGATCAGGTTTTTTTTTGGAATTTTTTTTTTTTTTTCTAAAATATGAGATGTTCGTAAAGGTTGATCCAGACCTCTAGTCATAGTTTAAAAACGGCGTGTCCAATTTTATCATGTAATAGAGCAGGATATGATTACATATCCTGCAAAAATTTTAGCTTTCTAGCTCTCATGTTTCAAAAGTTACAGCCAATTTTCACAGTTTATTGTTTGGGGACCCCCTTTATACCTTGTTCATACATGCATTTCTAATTGAGATAATATTCAGTTGATTGACATAATATGTTTTGCGTTCATACATACAAATATTGCGCTAGCTCAATTTACTAATTGACAGCTGGAAAAAAGTTGTTGTTTTTGTTTTGGTAGTGAGAAGGAAAAAGTGAAAAATATTTTCAAATAAGAAAAATGGAAGAAAAACTGTCGTTTATTAAAAAGATAAAAATATGGAACTTGTACAAGTAGTGCGTTCATGTTATGACTCCAAAGCGGCAAAAATAATAATAACGGAAAGAGAAATAAAAATTTGGAAATGCTGGAATGTTTTTATTTTTATTTTTTATTAGCGCAGTTCATTATTTAGTGCAAATGTCTTGCACTAAGTGCGAATGCAAGAAATCGTTGCTTTTTCTTTGCAACCCAACAACAAAATATACAAGGTTGCACTCGCAATATTTTTTCATTTACGCACCGCTAATTATGTGTTGCTTTTTTCGCATGAGTATTGCGTTTGCAACACTGACACTTGAACAGCTGACATTTTAAAACAAAGCAAACAAAAACTTGTAGAGAAGGAGCCAAAAGCAATTACCAAAAAAATACAACGTGAAAAATTAAAAATTGTGTACTAATTTATCAGCTGTTATTTGGAGTGCAATAAAATTTGCAAAGTTGTTAAAACGGGTGCTCAATATCAGTTGCAATATAATCGCAAATGCAAATAGTCGCAACCAAAAACGCACCAAACGCTGAGTACCGCTATTATTTTGTTTTGTTTGGTTTTGTTGACATTTATCTTGTCATTCATCTCGCATTGTATACTTTTGCTTATTAAACACATCTTTTACAGTGTTGTGTTTCATCTTTTTCTCAATATTCAAAGCAATTTTGAGTTTATTATTTAAGCAATAGTTATTTAAGCAATGACTTTTTGTATGGAATATTGAGCTCAATAATGGACTTTATTGCAATTATCTCAATAAAGGCGCATGTATGAACATGGTATTCGTTTCTAACGTTTTGTTGTTTTTCATGTTTGTTGTATTGCAACTACCTGTATTGTGACAATTTCAGCTCTCTAGCTCTTACCGTTTGGGAGAATGGGGCCTGTGACGGACGGACGTAGAAGTCTCAGTCACATGTGCCCCAGCCCAGTGAGTCTGCAGCATTAATTGTCTTGCCTTCTTTATAATATAATAATTTCACACTGAAGTCTCTTTGTGGTTTGCTGGTAAGTTGAAATGGCGAATTTACTTGTTGTGATTTGCCAATTCCTTGACTTCTTCAAATCATAAACATCAAAAGAAATCACCACCTGCCGCGCCAGCAATTATTTTCACTTATTTTATTTTAATAAATAGAATAGAAAGCCCCCAATAAAAGACCCTTTATTTGCAAACGCAACAGTAGTTCTCTATTCTCAAGATGTATGGCGTGGTTTCAAAACAGACAAAACAAACCCTTTTTGTTGTAATTTGTGAAAGTATAAAATCGTGCGAATTCTTTGCTTAGACATCAGTTGAACTTCAGCGTTTAAAGCTTGAGGGGTGGAAAGAAATTGAAAAAAAAAAAAAAAAAACAAAAACAGAAATGGGCAAATTTCTAAACATATTGTTGTTGGCATTGGCCATCGCCAGACTTGGGCAGTCAATGGGGGCAGCAACAGGAGCCCGTAATCCCACTCTTAAAATTGTATTTGTCAAGGACATGATTTCTTATTTGAGATACTATATTCCTGAAGCGAAATTAAGTCCTTTTAACTATAACAAAAACGAGGGATTCACTTTGGGCAGCAAATGGGATAGTAAGTTAAATTTATTTTTCTTTAATTAATTTCTATTATTCGAACTTTTTCTTAAATGTATAATTATTTCTGTATTAAGTTTATCAGGCTCAAGTTCTTTCTATATTATCTTTGTGATTGATATTAATTAAAGTAAATATGCAATGATAAATATAGAAAAATAAAAATAGAACTGAATGGTGTGTTTGATAGAATTAAAATTTAGACAGAAAATATACAACAGCTTGGGTGGCTGAGTGGCATGGTTGTCGCTTTAGAAACATGAGCCCCTGCTAAATGTCTTTGATGTCTTCTTTCTCTAATTTAATTAATATCAATCACAAGGAGAATATAGAAAGAACTTGAGCCTGATAAACTTAATATAGAAATATTTATTTTTCTAAATATATAATATTTATTTGATCTTTTTAATTATTTGAAAATCTAATTTTATACAGCTTCAGATCGTTTTTATATAAAAATTTTATTAACAATATTATTCAATATTTCGATAACAATTTGTTATCATCTTCAGGATAATATTTGTAATTACAATATTTATATAAAAACGATCTGAAGCTGTATTAAATAGTTTTTCAAATATTTATTTTTTTTTCTTTGCAATTTGAAAATGTACCTTTAGAAAATTTAGAAATTATTGCCTCTTAAAGTGATGTGTTTACAGAACAGAAAAAATAAAATTGGGCCAAAAGCGAGACCGACTACCATTTTACCGCACTGCAAGAGGTGGACGAAGGAAACCCCTTTTATGGGGAACCCTTTAGTTTTTTTATTCACCCCTATCGTGTGTAAAATGTGACTGACATTTTTATTCCCATAAAACTGTCATTTGCCAAGTAGGGAAATTTGCTATCATGAATATTATGGGAACGTTTGTTTTGCTATCAATGTGTAGTGAGTGTACAATAGGGAAGAAGAAAATATAAATACAAAGGAAATTTATTGAAAATTTGTGGATAAGTGATGTAAAAAGTAGTTAAATTTATGTTTTACCAGCTGACTCGGCAAACGTTGTTCTGCATTCAAATTTAACTTTTTGTTTTTGCAAAACGTGCAATAATACACACATTAAATTTCTTATGTGCACCCTCCACACATTTCACGACATAATAGTCGCGGGCACTTTAGGAGTGAAGACAAAAAAAATTAAATTAAATTCTAGCGCTTAGAAAATTATTATTTTTTTTACATATGTATATCGTAGTGGAACTTTTTTCTCTTCGCAAATGGACAATTTTTTGCCCATACAATCGGTAGCCGACCGACCTAATGTATTACAGTAGACCCGCGAAAATGTGAACTAATTTTTACCGAGGGTGTTCACGTTTTAGATTGGATTTTTTTTTTTACATGAAAATACGTTGAAAGTCAGTACGCAGAACCGTTTAATAGGCTTAATCATATATAACAAATTTTATTTAATAAATTTACTGCAATACTTCATTTCCGTTGATGTAAAGCTATGAAAAAGTGGAAAATTTTTTCCGACCTAGCAATCAAATAAATCTACACTGTACTATATCTATATTGTAATTTTTTGACAACCAGGGTACTGACGCACCTTTCCTTAAATATTCAATAATATCACACTTTTCTTGAAGAGTTAAAACTTTGGGTTTCTTGGCAGACATGAAACAGAGTTTAAATTCACTTGTTTCCATGTACACTTTATTTATACTCAGAAATTAAGTATTATATGTGTGCATATGTGTATAAGTGGGTGTGTATACATTTCTAAAATATGTTTTTTTCACTAAGCTGTAAAGAAATTAAAATACCGCTATTGCCAAAATTTATAAAAAACTACAGAACTGTCTTAAGAAAATAAAAAAATCATTAGAAATAAAGTTCACATTTTAGAGCCATCATCACTTGTTCACGTTTTAGAGAGTAGTCAATGTTAAAATAAAAATGTTCACGTTTTTGGATGCTCACGTTTTCGCGAGTCTACTGTATATGGAAAACACACAAAAAAAATTCACTTTTTTTCTTATTGTTGGTTTACTTCTTCGACCCGTTTTTTTTTTTCTTTTTTCCTTTTTGGTACAGCCCCCATAACATTTGTTTTTCTTTTGCGTTTTCAGATATACTTTACGACTTGGATTACGAATTTGATAACTTTAGAAACGACGACTTCCTTGAAGAGAAAATTTATACTTATCCCGGAAATGGAACTGTTGAGATCAAACATGTTCAACTTGTTTATAAAAATACTATAATATGGCCTCAAACCGTGCTGTTGGCGGGAGGTGGAATCGGACAAGAGTTTATTTCGTTCGTTGTGCAAGTTCCCCGCATAAAGGAATCCACGCTGTCGTGTAAAGTTGTAGTCAGTGGTGAAGTTCATGATATTGTCAATTAACAAGGAATTGATGAAAATAAAGAAAATACATTTTTTTATACAACAAATAAAATATTCAAAAATTAGTCTTATTATTTATTTGCTTTAAGCGTAAATTTTTTGGGATAGTTTGCGCAAATATAAATATATCAGTTGATCTCTAACGGTTGCAGCAGAGAAATTAGAAAAATATGAACAAATTTCTGAGTACATTGTAGCTGACTTTGGCCTTCACAGGACTCGACCTGGCAGCGGAGGTGGAGCCATACCACGAAAACGCAATTTCGATATTCTATTTGTTAAGGACTTAGTTAAATACGTCCGAAGCAATAAATTTGTTTACACGAGAAAAAAAGAAAAAAAACTTAAGAAGATCTAGAAAATTTGTAATCTTTTGTATCCGTTCTTAGACAAACTTTTCGATTTGGATTACGACTTGGTTGATTTCCAAGATGAGTCGTTCAGGGCCACTTACACTTATCCCGGCGATGTCACCGTTGACATCCAACACATTCAACTCTCTTGTAAAGAAAGCACCACCAATCCGGGAAATGCATTTCTGAAGGAGGGCGGTATCGGTCAAAGTTTTGTTTCGTTGGTGGTGGAAGTTCCCGACAGCGAGGAGTCCACTCTGACGTGTCATGTCAGTGTTACTGGTGACATTTATGATGTCATCAACTAATGTGTGGAAAATATTCTATATAATATTGCTCTTAAATATTTATTTTAAATAAATTAAAAGACATTTTTTTTATTCAAATTATGTGTTTTTTAAAATAATTGCAAATGCCTTCAAATAGAAAATTTTCGTTTTAATGGAGATTTTTTTTTTTTAAATAAAATTTTATAGAAATATTACGGAATTTTCAATAGTGCAATAATGTGTCATTTTTAAATCACTTGTTTGTTCAAAGTCGCAAATCTTAATTTTTCCTCTGCTGAATTGCGCGTTTTGTTCACCGCAAATGTATGTAAAGTCTGGTAGCACTCTTTTTTTTTTGTTGTGCTGTGCTCTCTGAGACCGCCATTTGTATGGCGAACAAAAGCAAAACGACAGCTTCCAACTAAATGCAAAACATATTCTTCAATTTGCATTTTTTTTGCTGAAATTTATGGAAATAATTTGTTTCTTTAAGCAAATAATCAAAAACACCCCAACTTTTTTTTTCATACGATAACCCTCCTTGTTTTATTGTTCGGTACTCAGAGTGGAGTGGGGGGCAATTTCGTAGGCATTAAACCACAAAGAAATATCCTCAAAGCGATAATTAGAGTGGGTAAATTTTCAACTCGACCAAGCGTAATCTACGATTAATTCTAACAAGAATTGCCCAATAAAACATGGTTCCAAAATTAAAATCGAGTTTACGATTTTTAACGAAAAAAGTCCGGTAAAATGCGAGCAATCAAGAATTTCTCTCAATAATGGACAAAAATGCACAAAAGTACGTGAACACTAAAAAATCAAATATTTATCCCAAACAAATAACGTACGGATTATTTTTCACGCTGTAATGAAAATTGAAACATAAATTTTGGAAAACTGCTTAAATGACGCGAGGGTAATCCAATCAGTGCTTGATAATTTTAAGTTTTTGGTATCGATCAAACAATTCATCTTAGAATATTGATAAATGTTTGCATGTTTCATTCGCACACTGCTTTTAAATTTAATCTTGATGGATGATGGGTACGTTAAATTCTAAACTTGATTTAGGTGTAATGTTTGTTTGATAGGTCTCTCTCGTTTACGGCGCATATTGATTACACTCTCCCTAAAGCATAGAAGATTATTGGTTTTCTTAAGAGGACATGCACAGAGTTCTCTGATAGAAGATCCTTGGTTTTGTTAAGAGAACATGCACTGAGTTCTCTGATTTGTACACTCTTAAGCAGCAAATTTAGTTATACGAGTTTCGTTAGGTCTAAATTGGAATATAATTTGGCATCCAGTATCTCGCATTGAAAGGATACAACGCATTTTCATAAAATTTGCTACAAGATCACTTATGTGTATCATGTCTAATGTCCCCTTGGAGTTACGTAGAATAGATCAGTCTTCAATTCCGTTATATGACATAATCAATGGTTCTATTGATTGTCTGGATTTACTGTTTACCATTTTACCGTTCACTGCTCCAGCTAGAATTCTTAGATCTAGTAATTTATATAATAAACCATTTCATCGATCAAACGATCGATAACACATACGTTTTCTTTTTTAAATCGAGGAAACTACATACATATAAGTTACAGAATGATTCTAAATCGTATATTGATTTCAGCATTGAGAAACCGGACTACGAAAATTTGCTGTTTGTCTTAAATACATAAATAACTGTGATTTTATAAAATAAATTTTATTCCTGCATTCGTGATCGAATATACTCGTTGGTAAAAAGAATTGTTCAAGAAAAAACAAAATAAGCAACAAATGCACAGCATGCGATTGCGAATGCCATTGAACTGGCAAAGGTTTGCTTACAAACTGCATAAATACACGATACAAACTCATATGTACACATTAGCGTTCGCTTACCAACAAAACATATGAAGAGTTAGTTGGTGTTGTAGTTGTTGTAGTTGTACGGGCTGTTTCACACCAGAAGAACAAGAGTATTTCTCCTCTCATTTGCAGGATGGGGACATTTTACGTGCAACTTGGGATCCCAATGTTGAGTACGGGATCGCAGCTAATATTACGTTTCTCAGCACATGTCCATTTGTTGAACTTCTGTAAAATTGAAAATTCCGTAATATTTCTATAGAATTTTATTAAAAAAAAAAAATCTCATTTAAAACGAAAATTTTCCATTTGAAGGCATTTGCAATTATTTTAAAAAACACATAATTTGAATTAAAAAAAATGTCTTTTAATTTATTTAAAATAAATATTTAAGAGCAATATTATATAGACTATTTTCCACACATTAGTTGATGACATCATAAATGTCACCAGTAACACTGACATGACACGTCAGAGTGGACTCCTCGCTGTCGGGAACTTCCACCACCAACGAAACAAAACTTTGACCGATACCGCCCTCCTTCAGAAATACATTTCCCGGATTAGTGGTGCTTTCTTTATAAGAGAGTTGAATGTGTTGAATGTCAACGGTGACATCGCCGGGATAAGTGTAAGTGGCCCTTTTACCAAAGGACTCATCTTTGAAATCAACCAAGTCGTAATCCAAATCGAAAAGTTTGTCTAAGAACGGATACAAAAAAATTATGAAATTTTTGGCTTCGTCGTACAATTTTCTAGAGCTTCTTAAGTTTTTTTTTCTTTTTTTCTCGTGTAAACAAATTTAAAGAAGAGAAAAACATTTCACTTACTGTCCCATTTTTTGCCGTAAGTGAATCCTTCTTTTTGGTCATAATTGAAAGCTCTCAGCTGGGCATCAGGATTGCTTCGGACGTATTTAACTAAGTCCTTAACAAATAGAATTTCGAAATTGGGTTTTTGTGGTACGGCTGCCTCCGCTACCAGGTCGAGTCTTGTGAAGGCCAAAGTCAGCAACAATGTACTCAGAAATTTGTTCATATTTTTCTAATTTCTCTGCTTCAACCGTTGGAGATCAACTGATGTTGAAGCCAAGAAATTGCTCGGCTTTATATTTGTGCAAACTATCCCAAGAAATAGTTGTGCTTTGCTTGAATTGATATTTGCCATATAAAAAACAGGTAAATAAATATTATCTTTATGTTTATATGGTGTAGAATGATTGTTGGGAATTGTGTGTATTGTCGGGCGTCTAGCACAAGCTGTAGCAGAGCTGGCAAGTAAAGGGTATTTCATTAAGCACTTGCCTTTTTCACATGCTAAAAAAAAAAACGATGGTGTTTATATGCAGTTGCACAGTTCGAAGAGAGATACTGCTATTTTAGGCCCCTGGTTTTACCTTTTTTTTAGTATTCGCCAAACAACAACACATCATGTCACAACAGTGATCAAATTGAAACTTGATCAATCGGATTATAAAAGGTGGACCCTTTAGTGGGTCATCCGATGTTGTTTGGCTTTCAGAATATCGATTTTGGCTTTTGCAGTGTGTGACGTGGCTCCGTTCTGTTGGAACCATATGTTCGCCAGACCTAATTCGTTCAATGGCAGCAGAAAAAGCTCGGTTAACATTGCCCTATAGCGCGTTGTCTTTTGACCAGCAGCGTCCTCAAAGAAAAAAAAAAAAAAAAAAGTGACTCGATGACTCCTCCAGCGTGAACAGCGTACCATGCAGTCACTTTGAATGGCAAGCAAAAATATCGCCCCAGAAGCGATAGTTTTGCTTGTTCACGTACCGGCTGAGGTGCAAATCAGAATCATCGCTCATTATGATTTTGGACGAAAAATCGTCTACACTTCGTCATAGGCACGATTAGTCCGCGTTTTTTGGGGAATGTATTGCTACATGGCTTGTTCACTTGTATTCTACAGCTGTCTAGTTCTCAAACGATGATTGGGCATTGGCCGCCAAATGCGAACAGAAGGGCAACTTCCAATAGGTAGGCCCACCTTGTATTAATTTGCAGTTGTTTGAGTTCACATACTTGTCACATTATTTGATAGCTAATAAGTTATTTACATATGTATACATATGAGTTTAAGATGAACTGTCTTGGTGCTGCTGTTTTATTGCTTTTTGTTTTATTGGAAGACCCCTTATTGTTTTATTGGAAGACCCTGCTTAAAATAAACACGCAACACACAAGCAGATAACCCAATTAAAAAAAAAACTCGTGTACTTGACGATTCATTTCTTAAGAATTCTTTTTGTTTATTTAAGTTTTATAAGCCAGTTGGTTGAACCAAACTGTTTTATGGGTGTTTGCATACAAATATTAAAACTAGAAAATTACTTCATGTTAAGGTTAACAACACTTGTTGTTATTTGCTGTTGAGCAAATTTTTTGGGTGACATGTTTCGGCAGGTACTGGGAGTGTACCTGGGCCGAATCTTTAATACCCTACACAAATGTGATGCTCATAACGAAAACCTTAAAAATATACTCCAAAAGCTGTTGAATTGAAAATTTCCCTTGATGGGAAATTTTATTATCCCTCTGAAGAGGGATATTTTAATACAAAAAAAAAAATAATAATAATAATAAATAAAAAAACACTTGATATGGCTGAGCTTTTCATATTGATTAGGTACTTCATTATCTTGCAAAAGCTTTCGTATAGAAAAGTTCTCTTTTAGGGATATTTTCATTCTAAATAGATTTTTTCCTAAACTTCTATTAAGATTTTATGTATTTATTTTCTTGAGCTACAGCTCTTTTATTAACATTATTTAATTGTTTTTGTCGATATTTCGCTCTGCTTCGAATAGCTTCTTCAGGACAATAATAATGAAAAAAAAAGATAATTTAATATCTTACACAAGTTAAAACAAGAAAAAAAAAAAAACTGAAAAACATGCTGCAGATTTCCCTTGAAAAGAATTTTTCATTCAGCATGAGCTTAAAAGTACAAAAACAAAATTAATAATTATACACATATACATACATATATGTATCTTTAAAATACATTTTAATTGTCCTGTAACCTTTTGGGAGTTTCTTTTTTTGAATGATGTACATCATTTATGGTCTGCTTCCTTATTGATGGATTTTTTATTTAATTTTCTGCTCCATTACAAGACTTCAATAGATATAATTTTTTTTATTATACTTAATGTGTATGATTTTTTAAAGTTTAATGATGCGAAAAAATAAGCATCATGGTCTAGATGAAGGAAAAAAAAGAAGAATTTCTGCCAACACATTCTAAAGAATCTGCACAAATAAATACAAATCTCCTGCCAGGAATATCAAACACACAAAATGAAAAACTTTCATTAGTTAACTACCTACCAGTTACCAGAAGAGCAAAAAAAAACTTTAGTGCTTTCTATTTTAAAATTAAATTCCATTAAGTTTGTTTTAGCAAAAGACTTTTCTATTTTCCATTATATAGAAAACTTGGTCCGAGTGCATTTTAAATGTGGTTTCTCCTGCAGTTTAAAATTCATTTAAGTTTTGCTGTCATTTCTAATTGATTTTTTAATTAAAAATTCCCAAAAAGAAGCACATTCCAACTCCACCCAGACATCTTTTAAAATTTAAAAGCTAAAAAATATGCTACAAAATAAAGTTATTCAACAGGGGAGAACAAAAACTTATAATAATGATTGTAGCATTTAAAACAAAGAGGCTGTATCGAATATAATGGTCGGTTGGTTGGTTGGTTGGTTGGCTGGTTTGTTTAGATGTCTTTCAATTAGAGATGGTAAATGGAAAAATTCTTTCAGATTCTTCAGTACTCTTTCCAGTGCCAGGGTACTAAAATCCGTTTAACAACAGCCACCAGCAAACATTTGCCCAATTCACAAGCCCGTTTGTTATTGTGTCCGATAAAAAAAAAAAATCCAATTGAATAAGAGCGTTGCTTTTGGTTAGTAGCGGCTGTTTTGTTGCTTCCGTTTGCCATAAAAATAGCGGTTGTAGAGAGCACAACTGTTTATTTCCCCCTCCCAAAAGAAAAAAAAACGGAGTGCCCGCCAGACTACACATTTGCGTACAACAAAACGCGGGATCTTCAAAACAGGAGGGAAAATAAGATTTGCGAAACAAAAAAAAAAACAAAAAAAAAAAAAAAACGGAGTGCTACCAGACTACACATTTGCGTACAACAAAACGCGGGGTCGAAAATGAGATTTGCGAAAATTGTTGAGTTGCTGGAATTGTTCTTGGGCGACTGAACCCCGTATTGGATTAAATTTATTTTTTAGGTTTCAATGATTTCTGTGGCAACTGTTTTCGCTTTTACTGCAACATTTCTTTCATGCATTTCGTTGTTTTTGCACAGAGACATAAATTCAATTAATTTTATGTGAATGCATTTTCAATTTACTTAAATTTCATTTAGTTAATAATGCAACTTGTGCTTTAAAACATTTTATTCTGTTTTACTTTATTTGTTTGCTTGCTTGCTTGCTTGCATGTTTTGCCAACCCAAAATTTTGTAAAATGTATAGTAGAAAAGAACTTAATAAAAACTCACATTGAAATAATTTTTCATCTTGTGTATAAGAAGAAGAAGAAGAAGACAAAAACGAAAATGACTTTCAAACTTTTACAATTTATGCAAATAAAATTCAAAAGTCAGCAAGAAATATAAAACTCAAGGATAATAAATACACAAGTTAAGTTTGCATCAGATGCAAAATGTATGAATTAGAAACAGCACTTTTATAATTTTGAAGAGTTAAACTTTTTATTTGTTTTTCAACGAACAGATACAGAGAAGGAAACATTTTTCGAAACGAATTAAAAATGTGTTTAACTTGATCTGATAATTTATATTATTTTTTTTTAATTTATAGTTGAAGGCCAGCACAAAACGATCAAATGATCAACTAAACAATGAATTTCAGCTTAAATAAATAAATAAATTCAGGCAAGTACGAGACTGACTTTGGCCAGACGCACTGAAAGGGAGTCCATTGTGTAGAGCGCTCTTTAGATTTTAGCTTTTTGTTTTACAGCTAATTTTTAAGCTAGAGGCAATATTTAGAGAAGAAGACTACAAAACGATCTGCGTTTGCAGTTTTGCCAAATTTTCGCTTAAAAGATGGTAATTTGACAAATACGACATACCGTAGACTGCATAGAAAAATCGCTCGAAGTGAACAACTTAGAAACAAGTTGTATTTTCTAAAATACTTCTTGTGTACAAAATTTGAAAACGGAAATTTTTAGAGAAGAAGACTACGAAACGAGCTGCATTTCCAGATTTCGTTTGAAGGGGGGAAATTTCATCCATGTATTGATCACTATTTAAGTTTTAACTTTTTAGTTTTTGTTGCAGAGGCCAAGTCTCTATCTCTTACGGCTGAAAATTTATCTAATCTAATTTACCAACTAAAGGGTGCCCCCACCACCGCATTGAGCACTATTTAAATTTTAGATTTTTGTTCACTTTTGGTATTTTTTGTTGAAGCGGCCATGCAGTATGCAGTTATACCCCGAGTCAATTTTAAGTCTCTCTATCCTCAACAGTTTGTAAGTTATAGCCAATTTTCACAGTATCTTGTATGGGAGCACCATTTAGTTTTCAACTTTTTGTTTTTCTCAATATACATATGTATGTATGTATGTTGTTCTACCAGCCGGTTAATTACATATCCTGTGAAAATTTTCAGTTCTGTAGCTCTTACCTCTACGGAGAACGAATGCTGTGACGGAAGAACGGACGGACGGCGAAAAGTCAGTTTTAGGGTTCCACTTTCACTCTATGTGTACGGAACCCTACAAACTAACGATGAAATAAAATTCACTGTTCACAAAGTGCTCAATACGCACTTGTACACAATACAAAGTGAGTTTGTAAATTGGACAACTGTTACCTGTTAAAAACGCTTTACAGATTCTTTTAATTAGAAATTAATTCTCTCTGCAGTTACGCCATGTTCTTTAATTTAACTTGCAGTTTACTAGATGACCTTTGCATTAACAACAATAGGTTAATAAACTTAACTCGGTCAAATTTGATTCAGCTTCTATGAAATAAAACAAACAAAAAATAAAGAGAATTTTATTTCACCACGTATTGATCATACGGCATTTGTATTAAGAGTATTTGTAACAGCAAACACAAGAGAATTCGAAGAATAACGGAAAACTAAGAGACAATGCCTACAACAAGAAGCCTGCATGCACTCTTTTCTTTCAAACAAAATGTGCTCCCCCACAGTGGAGAGCACTGAGCCACCACCAGCCAATTTACCACCATCATTATTTAGTTGGTGAAAAACTCTCGGTCGAGTAAGTTGTGCTTTAAGCACAGATACGAATAAGCAAAAAATAAGTAAATGTATTAAAAAAATAATAATACAAAAATAATTTCTTAAAAGGTTATTGTTGTTGTTGCTGTTGTTGGTTGGGACAGTGAAATTACTCAATTTATGTATTAATAAAAATAAATCAAGGCAAACAAATTTTCATTTGAAGCATTTTAAATTTAATAAATAATAATTAAAAACAACTCACCCGAATTAAATTTTATGTAAAAAAATGTTAAGAAATCTGCAAAAAAAAAAAAAAAAAAAACAAAAAATGTTAATTAATAAAAAATAAAAAAAGTGAATACATGAAAAAGGAAATAGCAAAAAATGTGTCTCATATACACAGCCGAATGGCCGAAAAATAAAATACATGAAAAACGCGAAAAAAATAAGAAATATCTATAGAAGAAGAAAAAAATAAATAAATTGTATGTAAATACATACATATGTACGTACACACATAAGAAAGTATGTATAACCAAAATTTGATCTTGTTAAGGAACTAAAGACCGGTGAGAGGGGGAGTTGGGGTGGGAAGGGGGGCTTAACTTGCTCGGACAGCAAGCAGCTGTATGAAAAGAGTTTTCAAGAGAATTTTTTTCTGGGCACAAATGCAGCATACGTACATACATACATATGTACGAGTGTGTCTACGTATGTTTGTTTATATGCACAGGCATTTGACACACACACACATACGAGGTTTGTTCAAAAGAAAAGGTGAGTTTGGAATTCGATTATCGAATTTTGTTTTGTTATGTTGATATACGAGTACATATGTATGTATGTACATGTGTTAGTCATATGTTGGCATTATTAGCCAATTTGAATTACTAGCTTGTTCTCGACAACTGCGAAGATTCGCCACGTTTGAGTGTGTTCTTCGATTTTTGACTTTTGAAAAAATGTATCATATGCAATTAATTTTGTGTTAAACATGGAATAAATTGCTCCTAGGCCCTAAAAATGTTGACTTTGGTATTTGGCAAGTCCATTTTGTTTCAAAAAAGTGTTTACACTAAAAAAAAAAAACAATTCAACCCATTTCTACTTAAATAAATCTCAAGCTGTGTCAGAAATTCGGTAAGTATGGATTTTCTTAAATAAAGTACGCTGTGGTTAATTTAAGTACGGATTATTCAAGCACTAAATACTTCATTTTAGCCATATTCAATCCTAATTTCGGATTAAATAAAACTAAAATTTGTACTTAAAATCAAGCACGCTGTACTTGATTTAAGGAAATACGCACTTACCATACTTTTGATAATAATTGGGATTGATTTAAGGTACGGAAGGATTGAATTTGTCTTGAGTATGACGATTGTGCACTTGATCCGATGTTACTTCTTACAAAAGTTACTTACAAGCCATAATCGCAATGTGAAAAATACAACATTTAATTAGCAACTGGTGTAAACCATAATCGGGGCCTAATTATAAAAAATATCAAAATTCACCGATTCTTTTGAACAAACCTCGTATCTAGAAATGTAAACACGTTTATTTTTCTTTTTTTAATTCAAATTTTAAAGTTCTTGTTTAAAACAAAAAAATAAATAGCAGATGACTCACAAACATCATTACGATAATAATCATAAATACCAAAATCTCCCTTTGAACGTCATACACTCTTTCGCTTGATTTAAGTAGGTGTTTGTGCAATCTCTTTTATTGTTTTTTTTTTTTTTTTTTTTAGTTCAAGATGAATGTGTGCATGTGCTGTGGTATGTGTACCTTTGGTATGACTCCCTTTAAACGTCATATACTCTTTCTCTTGATTGAAAAAAGGTGTTTGTGCAATCTCTTTTATTAGTATATTTTTTCCCCTTTTAAGATGAATGTGTGTATGTGCATTGGTATGTGTACCTGAGTGCAAGAAAGTAAAATATTTGAGTGCACGAAGCGCAAAAAAGGTGATGGCAGAAGGATCATGAATGTCAAATAAAAACAAAAAATTTACTTATCACTGCAATATTTTTAAGGTAATAGGTATTTGTATACTGTGTAATTGTTTTTTGTGGGTAGGCATGTACCTATGAATGTACATATGTATAAGGTTTTTGGCACTTGTAAAGCTTCTTTATTACATGTGTTACAACATTCATTAATACATTTTGCTTAATTGTTATTAATAACTCTGAATAATAATAAAGCAAATTGTAGATAAATATGAGGTAAATAAATTGACTTGTTGATTTATACTTTGTAGAAGATTGATTACGAAGGGCGATGTGCGAGTGAGTGTTTTAGGCTCACGTCACGCCCACTCACAAGAACAAATTTTTGAATCCCGCATTTTCACTCACGAACCGTTTTTTAATAGCATGATTTCACTTACGAGAACCGAAAAAAAAAACTTACGATCAATCACGTTTGTATTGAAACAAAATATAAAAGTAAGCAAATTTTACTTACATATATTTTATGTGGCGGGAAACGATTACAGTCTAACTGCCTGTTCCTCAATGCCGAAGTCGTGCGCTCGTGTTCGCATTCCAAACGAAGGAAAATTGTTTTGGGTTTGGGTCTATGACGTGCTTTTATGCGAACGATGACTCGATCGACAAGTCGAAAAGACGTAAGTGTTTTCATACAAAATCCATTTCCTCTATATCGATCATGTCGTCAGCACTGCGAACACAAACGTCAAAATCAATCACTTGTTGTTTTGCTAACGAGTGGGTGTTTTTATGGCAAAAATTTTATACATATTTATTTGCTAAAAAACTGGTAAATAAAACCAGAAAATCCAAATATTTTTCGTTTTTATTTTATTTAGTAAATCTATTAAACAATTATCATATGTATGCATGCAGTTTTCCTAAACAGTTCACAGTTCACTTGTTTGCTGAGTGGAAGAAAATCCTGAGTTTGCCAGAGGAATAACCGTGTTCAATGCGTCAAAGTACATATTAAATGAATGTCTATAAAAAAATACTTTTAAATTTTAAAATACCACAAAAACTATTTCCGCACTTTCAAAATGTTTGCTTTTATATTTTGCACTTATTTATGTATGCATTTGCGTTGGCTTGTCAGTTTTAAGAAGGGTTGTATTTGCACAAGAAACTGTTCTTGTAGTAGTTTTTGTCATCACTTTGATGAAAAATCAACCAAAACTTTAAATTGCCGATCTGGTATGTCTGTAAATTAAATGAACCAAGTTTCATGACGTAAGCCCAAGCGAACGCAAGCTGTCGAAATAGAGGAATCCCAATTGATTCGAAATCGAGCAACTACATTTCGATCGCTTATATTTTCTTGCGACACTGAGGAAATCTTTTAATTCATATGCATAATACAAGCCACATATGTATATGTATATGTAAATTACAAAAACTAATTAAATATTCGTTATTTAACGGAAGAAAAAAAATCGAATAAATCAAACATTTTATTGTCGTAGCAAATGAGGTTTTTTTTCTTTTTGGTTTTTCTCAATGACAATATTTTTATCCCCCAACTCGAAATATTCACTGCTAATCGGTGGCTGTGTGCTTTAAAATGTGTATTTTCAGAAATAAATTTGTATTTTAGCCATGAATCATAATTCACAGAAATTTCTTTATTTTTGTTGACTAAACAGAATATATGTACATATTTATATATGTACATAACTGTGTGTATGTCCATTAGGGTGGGTGGGATTTGTAGAACGAAAATTGGTCCAATATTGTGCCATCGATATTCCCCCTCTCCACCACAGCAATCAGTGTCAGGGCCGCCATAGAGGAGTTTTCAGTGTATGACCAACCTCCAATGATGCTTTCTTTCTCAAATACACCGAACCCTACTCAGGGGGATTCCCATAAAGAAAGCAAAAATTTAAATTTGGTAGCCGGAAAAATATTTTTTTTTATATGTCGTAGGCAATTTGATTTTCTTCATGCCCAAAAGCCATCGAAAAATCGTTGACACAATATCGATTGCTAAATCGACCCACCCTAATGTGTATGCATAGTTTGTTTGTTTCTCTGCTTTTTTATTTAATTGATCCACTTAAATTTCCCTTAATTCGAAAATGTGCAGCAAGAAATCGTTTTATTGAAAATAACTGCTGAACTCTAAACAAAAAAAAAAAAAAAAACAAGTAGCAGAGCTGGGCCGAATCTTAAAATGGTGGACTTGAAACCGCCATGGAATGTACCCCAGCCAATAAGTATGTATTCGCTTTTCTTGTCTTCTTTGAAATTTCATCACAAAAAAAAACCCTTCTTAATTCTGAGACAGTAAAAATCGAACTCAAGCCCCTTTAAAATAATTAACAATTGTAAATCATAAAATTCGACTACAAACTTAAATTAATGCTTAAAATATTTTTTGTAATAAAATAACGACTTTATTAACACGTTTTGCTGTTGTAGAATTTAATAAAATTCTAACTAGACACTTGATGCAGACAGCCAAGCTCCAACGTGTTCGTTTGCACCAGAGTTGAGATACTAAAACCAGTAATTTTGCTGCAACCAGAAAACATCCATTACATTTTTTTTTATTAACACATTAAAAGAATGAGAAATGATAGCATGTGAGCTGAAACAGTAGTGCCCCTGTTTGAATTTACAAAATAATAAGTAGCATATTGACATTAATCCCCAGGGAGCAAGTGATTTTTTTCCCACTCTCAATTTTTTTTTCTAAACTATTTTGCGCTGTGACTAAAATTAGAGCACTTGAAGCACTCACTCACTTAAAAGAAAAAGTAAGAACAAGTTTATAGAAAATCGCACACTAAATTATAAACAGCTGCAACTGAAAATTCACAAAAAAGAAAAAAAAATGTGTTAAGGCCATATGACACTTGATTCTGCCTGGTCCTCCCCTACATGCCAATGAAGTTTTCTTTGGCATATTTCTATTGAAAACAACAAGAATTGTTAATTTTATCAGAGAAAAAAAGAAATCTTTCTCAATTCTGAGGAAATAGAATCGCATTCAAGACCGATAAAGTAACTAACGAGTTCATGGGATGCTGATGAAGGTTGTAGCTACCCAGAAACAGTCTAGCTATAAAATTTTACTTTTCTTTACTTAAATATTATTGATAAAAAAGTGGCCAACCAAAGGTTGAACTTGAGCCAGTTAAAAGTAATTTAATACAAAATGAATTCTAAGAAATATTTGAGTTGTGATGCTTTATGATTTAGTGCGCCTTATGTATTTGTTTGTCCAAGTTTAATGGCTATAAAAAAAATAAACGAAACTATTTAATGATGAGTAGCAGCAGCAGCAGCAAGTACGTGTAAATAATTGTTAAGTTTAAATACACTTAGAGAGAAGGAGTTTCAAATAAGGCAGACGGTACACACAGAAAAAACTAGATTAAAAATCAAAACTTATATGTTTGCACTTACCACCAGGCCCTCGATGTCATTTAACATTGATCGCTCTCTTATACACATGCAGAACAATAATAAATTTTTACCCCCTAATTCATAAAAATTATTTCAGGCTAATAAGGCTCTTATTTGACATATGTATTTGTATGGAAAATTTGTCAAATAAGAGTTTAATAAACCTAAAATATTTGTTATGAATAAGACCCTTAAAATTTATTGTTGCTTTCTATGTTTTTGCTCAAGCGAACGATGTCATGGGCCATCGTGGGCCTGGCACTTAAAATCAACTGTCTACTTAAAATATAAAAGGGGAAAAATAGGAATAGAATTAAATGAGAAAAAAAAAACAAAACAAAAATATTCACTCTCCTGTAAGATTTTTAGTACTGGAATAGATTAAAATTAAAATAGAATAATATTAAAATATTTTTTCAGAAATAACTATGTTTATGTGAGCACTGCATTATTATATTCCTTTCAATTTACTTTTTATGTACAGTATAAAAGAGATTCAACTGTATTCGAATTATTTTTTCGTACTTTCTTATTGTAAAATATTTTGTAAGCTACTGCGTGGTTTTTGTAAGACACAGAGATCAGTTGTGCAGTAGCAATTATAAGAATAAAACCCATAATAAATGAACTCAACAGAACTCTGAATGTTAAAGAAGAGTAAAGTGTAGTTTTTATTGACTTTCAACCCTACCAAGAAGACCCTCTCATCAAGACTATATTCGCGCCCCACAGCAACATTAGATTTGGTCCTTCGAGCCGGATAAAATAATCCCCAGAAAAATTTATCATCGCGAATATTGGTCTCGTGTATCTAATTACACGGTCATACACACACCAAGTGTTCTTCAAAAATTGGACAGGACCCTTTAATTAATCCCCGTGAGTTCCATTCTTATAAAGGTGCTAGTAAAGGTAAGAAAGGGAACGTTTAATTTGTCATATCATCAAGAAAACGTGTGGCCAGGACTAATTACATTCAGCTGAACATACATACAGTGAAAAAAGGTATACATTTGATACATAATTTTATATTCATGTAAATAGTCCCTAACTAAAGATAAAAAAAGCAACAACAACGATACCTTAGAGTTATTTTCTGTGTACATACATATAAACATATGTGTATACATATGTGTTCATTTATTGCAAAGAAAACAGTTAAAAAATTCAGCATATTAAAAATTCCCTGCGCTAATAGCAACGTAATCCACAACGTTGAGAACAAATTACATGCAAAATTTTGTATAACAGTTACAACGTAATAACTACAACAATAAGAAAATTTATGAAGAGACAAATTGAACCCAACAAAGAGTGATAAGAAAAAAAGACAATTGATTCCCCTTGCACAGTATTTTAAAAAATTAAAAGAGCGACATTGATTTAATATTTCTCTTATAAGGAATGAAATTTTGAGATTTATTTGTACATGCATATAAACTAATTGATCTTTTATCACTTTGCGCTTAAAAATGAAATTATCAAGCAGATGTACATATGTATGCTTATAACATTCAATTACAGTATACACCAAAAGTAAAACCAGAATACAATATATGAGCATTTATCTGATTTTCTTCTTTACTTATTTGAATCAAGTTTAAATAATTTTTGCGATTTTATATGCATACGTTGTCGAATGCAAAAGCATAAAAAATACTAATCCCCCTATAATCTAAACTCTAACCATATTTTCCCACATCGACGTTTCTTGTCGCTAGCCCCGATTAGCTTATAATCAAAAAGCGCCGATAAAACGTAGTTAACAATCTGTAATATCGTTTCTATACTACAAAGTATAGCCATATTTAAACCCCCAAATATTAATTAAATCCATATGGCGAAACCATCAGCAAAAATGTCCATTCTTGATGAATTTATTAAGACTTCTGACAAAGTGGTTGAATTTGATGTATTTTTCCGAGCTATACCCATAGCCAATCATACTGTTTATACATTAGAGGTCCATAAAGATGAAATATTGTCGCTTTGGGCTACATTTCGTTCTACTTACGATAAAATCCTTTTCGAATATGATTCCCTGGAAGAAACTGTAACTTTAGAATCTCTTAAGGAGAGGTTTTTTAAAACTTATTCTGCCCACGTAGGAGTCTTATCCAAAGTAAAAGAAATTTTGGATTCCCTTACCGAAAGGGCTTCGTCAACGACCCAAAGTCTACCACCAGTTAGTATACATGCCCCTAATATTAGCCTTCCGCCGTGCGATACCGACATTTTTTATGGTGACTATGTTGCATGGCCAACTTTTCGTGACATGTTTACAGCGCTATACGGGAGCAACCCACGATTAACCAACATTGAAAAGCTGTGTCATCTCTTGAAAAAGACTCAAGGAGAGGCCCATGAGATTTTAAAAACATGTCCCTTGAATAATGATGGTTTTCAAATGGCTTGGCAGAACTTAGTGGACAGATATGAAAATAAGAGAGTGCTAATTAATGCGCAGCTTAAAGTTTTGTTCAATTTGAATCGAGTCACTAAAGAGTCTGGGCCAAACATAAAACGAGTTCAAAGAACCATAAACGATTGTGTCACGAATCTTTCACTCTTAAATATTAACACGAGTAATTGGGATGTAATTTTTGTTTTTGTCTGCTCCATTGCCCTTCCTGATTTAACGCTAAACTTGTGGGAACAATCCCTTCGCAATAGTTCATCCCTGCCATCATGGAAACAAATGGATGAGTTTCTGACCGCAAGATATCAGACATTAGAGTCTGTCACTGATATCAGATCATCCATGAGACACAGTACATTACCTGCACCCAACGACCATGGTTCTAGTAAATCATCTCCCTCGATAAAACCCCGAAAATTTCATAGCTATCAAACTAACGTAGCTGTCAACCCCCCAAAAAAATGTTGCCTTTGTGAATCATCACACCCATTAAGACTTTGCCCTTTATTTTTAAAAATGACCGTCGATGATAGACTTAATGTTGTTAAAAAAGAAAAACGGTGCTCTAACTGTTTAGCGACCTCACATTTTCTGAAACAATGTAAGAGTCCATACGTGTGCACCTTGTGCAGGAAAAAACATAATTCCCTTCTTCATCGATCAGATCCCCCCACTAGTTCAACTCAAATGCAACGTGCTGCCACACAAGGAGTTTCTGTACATCAAGATCATCGTGAAAATTTATATGGATCATCGTCCACAAATAATTCCACTTTAGGATCTCTCCCAAGCTCGTCTAACGCTAATGCAGGAACAACTCAAACATTTTCTACTAGTTTACAGTCCACTAAAACCAATCCAATATTACTTGGCACTGCGCTCGTTGACATTTGTGTGTCGAATACAAGATGCACTGTTCGTGCCCTCATTGACTCAGCTTCTGAAGCTACCTTTGTCTCTAAAAGATTACAAAAGCGTCTCTCACTGCAAACACAAGCGGTTCACACTACCGTAGCAGGCTTAAGCGGTTCTTTAACAGCAATAGCCACACGATTATGTGCAATCACTGTTAGTTCCCCCATTGAGAAACAATTTGAAACGAGTACTAATGCCTATGTTGTTGATAGGCTAACAGGCGAGTTGCCATATCATGAACATTCGGCAATCTTAACTTCTAAGTTCCCCGGTATCTATTTAGCGGATACGTTTTCTACCAAGACCTCATGTGTCGATCTTTTATTAGGCGCTGACGTTTACCCCAAAATAATTCGTGATGGAATTCGTTATGACCCTAGTCAATGCGTGGTCGCCCAAAGGACCATATTTGGCTGGATTTTAACGGGAAAACTTGAATCACGCCCCCTTCGTTCGATTACAACCCTCATGCAAACTCTCGACATCAGCAACCAGTTAACCCGTTTCTGGGAACTAGAGGATGTACCAAATGTACCAACTCTTTCCAAAATCGATAGATATTGTGAAGATCTTTATAAAAATACAACATATAGGGACCCAAGTGGACGCTTTGTTGTATCACTGCCCTTCAAGTCTGACTATCCCAAACACATATCCCTTGGCGAATCCAGAAGTAGAGCTTTGTCACACTTTTATAAAACTGAAACGAGATTACTGAAAAATTTGACTTACAAGGATGACTACGATCACGTGCTCCAGGAATATGAAACCTTAGGTCATATGGAAAAAGTTATCATCAGCGCGTCCAGCCCGTCAGAAACTTACTACTATTTTCCCCACCATGCAGTTCTGAAGCCCGAAAGTACTACCACAAAACTTCGGGTTGTATTTAATGCCTCGAGCCCAAGTTCAAACGGCACAAGCTTAAACGATGTGCTATACCCCGGACCTATCTTACAACAAGATTTAACTGTTTTAATAGCACGATGGCGCCTGTTTCGATTCGTATTCAATGCCGACATTGAAAAAATGTACCGGCAGATTTTGGTACACCCCCGGCATACACCGTTCCAGCGAATTGTTTTTCGAAAATCCCCCGATCAAGAACCCCAAGATTATGAGTTAAAAACCGTAACATTTGGAGTCAACTGTGCCCCCTATCTAGCTATAAAAACATTACTAGAACTGGCCAATCAATGCGAACATGAGTACCCCGATGTGTCAAACATTCTGCGAAATAATATGTATGTAGATGATGTTTTGACCGGCTCACATGAGTTTTCAATTGCTCAGAGCACCCGCAATAATCTCATTCAAGTTTTACGTTCCGCTGGATTTACCCTAAGAAAGTGGGTTTCGAATGAACCGAGTCTTTTAGACGGCTTGGGCCCCGACTATATACTAAATTCTGAGTTTTTAAAATTATCCGATAATGCAACTACTAAAACCCTAGGCCTGCGATGGAATGCACGCGAAGACTGCTTCTATTTTAAACCTAATCGGGCACCACACCAGTGTGAATTTACAAAGAGAACAGTGTTGTCCGAAATTGCTCGACTTTTCGACCCAGCAGGATGGCTGGCACCTAAAATCGTCGTTGCAAAAATGCTAATGCAACAGATCTGGATAGACAAAACTGACTGGGACAATATTATAAACGAAACAACCCTTAAAAAATGGCTATCATTTTTGGAAGATTATCAATATATAGAAAAAATCAAAATACCGCGATTCGTCAACTATAGCCCTGCATCTTCAGTGCAGCTACATGCCTTTTGCGATGCCTCTGAGAAGGCATACTGCGCTACTCTATATATACGAACTGAAACCCAAGTTGGAGATGTTTCCGCTCACTTGCTGATCGCCAAAACGAAAGTAGCACCCCTTAAATTTTTATCCCTTCCCCGCAAAGAACTCTGTGGAGCACAATTGTTAGCCAAAACCGTTAGTACATATCGCTCTCAAGTTCCTCACAACAGATGTGACCTTTACCTCTGGACAGATTCGATGATTGTTCTGTCGTGGTTAAAAAAGCATCCCTCTCACTGGACCACATTTGTTGCCAATCGGGTTTCTTATATTGTCGAAAAGGTTGGCGATAAAAACTGGGGTCATGTTTCATCTAAATACAATCCGGCCGATTTGGGATCCAGGGGACTATCTGCACAAGAACTTGTTTCCAACTCATTATGGTGGAATGGGCCACCATGGTTGTGCCACCCATCCCGTGACTGGCCTGCTCCAGTCTCTGTCACCGATACGTACGAGGAAGTTCGGCCAGTTAAGACACATCTTTCTTATGTGCCTGACTCAGACATTCTCTCTCGCTTCTCCGACTTGGCTAGAGCCATGCGTGTCCTTTCATATGTCTATCGTTTCTACGAGGCTACTCATCCATTACTGAAGAAATCATATAAGCGCCAGTCTTTAGATATAGAGCAGTCAGAAACCACCTTTATTAAATATCGGCTCATCGCTATTTGCCAAAGTTTGTATATACCCGAGTATTCCCTGCTAGTTCGAGGTTTAACTGTGTCCAAAAAAAGCAATATCTCAACATTTAACCCCTTTGTTACCTCAAACGAACTTTTAAGAATTAATGGAAGACTAGTGAATTCCCCTATTTTATCGTACAATGAACGATTTCCTATATTACTCCCCTACCACGGTCGCTTCACACGATTGTATCTCGAACTTCTTCACAAGTATTCACTTCATGGTGAAAACGCACTTCTTTTAAGACTTATGCGAATGGAATTTTGGGTCCCCAGGCTGAAGAACCTAATCAGGACAGTAATTTTCAACTGCAAACAGTGCGTGCTACATAAACGTAAACGTAGCCAGCAGATTATGGCTGCGCTCCCACCAGAGCGTGCCACACTTTCACGTGCATTCACAAGCACTGGTTTGGACTTTGCAGGCCCTTTTAATATTAAGTCTTACGCTGGCCGCGGATGTCGAATCACTAAAGGATACGTTTTGGTCTTCGTCTGTTTTTCAACAAAGGCCATACACTTGGAAGTCACGAGTGAAATTTCTACTCAGGCGTTCTTAGCAGCCTTTGCACGATTTTTTTCCCGACGAGGCACCCCTCATGAAATTTTTTCCGACAATGGTACCGCTTTTGTTGGAGCGTCAAGGGTTCTCAAGCAAAATGAAGCAATATACATCCAGGATACTCGAAAAACCCTTTTATCCCAAAATGCTTTCCAGAAACTGCAATGGCATTTTATACCCGCAGGTGCCCCCCATATGGGTGGCCTGTGGGAGGCAGGCGTCAAGAGCTTCAAGTCTCACTTGAAGAAAATTACTAATGCACAGCGCTTTACATTCGAAGAGTTTAGCACGATGCTGGCAAGAATAGAAGCCTGTTTGAACTCTCGGCCATTAAGCTCGATGAGTGAAAACCCCGAAGACTTATGCGCGCTCACGCCTGGCCATTTCCTGATTGGAGCCCCCCTTTTATCACCCCCTGAACCCGACGAGTGCCATCAGCGATTAAGTTATCTTAATCGTTGGCAGAAACTAAAAGTTCTCCATCATCATTTCGCATGTAGGTGGAAAGAAGAATATTTAAAAGAGATGCATAAACGCATTAAATGGAAATTCCCCCAAAAAAATTTTGCAATTGGTGATCTTGTAGTAGTGAAACAAGATAACCTTGCACCTCATGAATGGCGTATAGGGCGCATAGAAAAGTTATTCCGAGGCGAAGACAACAACGTCAGAGTAGTTTCTATTCGTACTCCCTCTGGCCTTATTTCACGGCCAATTGTGAAACTAGTCTTACTACCCTCTTCTAATTCCAACTAAACTAAGAGATCTTCGTCATTAAATCGTTTTTTGTCTTTACAGCTATGCCACCTATAACCCTTCGAAACAGAAGTATTTCACCTCTTCAAAAGGAAAGGCGACGTCGTCGCCACAAAGTTCGTTTTTATGCTCGTCCTGATTGTCGCTTATGTAAAAGAAACCACCCTTTACGAACCTGCCAGAAGTTCTTAGCCCTAAAAATCTACCAACGAATTGATACCGTTAAAAAATTTGGGTACTGTGAAAATTGCTTAGCACATAGTCATGTATTGCCCAAGTGCAACAGCAAGTCTTGTTGTCGGCAATGCGGCGTCAGACACCACACCTTACTTCATAAACCCAAAAGAGCTAACACGACTCCACGCCTAGAGCAAGTAGTCAACCAAATTTCATCGGGTGCACGCACCACAATTTTGATTCCTACTGCTATTATTACGGTTAAATTGGGAATAGAATGGCGTAATATACGAGCACTTTTAGACCCAAGCAGCGAAACTACTAAAGTCGCGGCATTCATACCTAAACGGTACAATCTACCTGTTGAGAAATCTGACTCAGAAAATTTCTGCAAAATCATGTTTAAGCCTCATTTCGGCGATGGTCCCATTTTAACAATCACAGCCCAAGTATCGAATGATTTGCCAAGGAAGCTCCGCTCAAAGGATTTAGATGAAAATGTACCTGACCAACACAAAAACTTACGTCTAGCCGACCCTCAATTTTACACTACGTGCGACATAAACATCATACTAGCCGCTGATATATACCCTCGACTCGTTAAATCGACTATTCATCCGGAAACTTTAACTGCTCCCATGGCTCAAGATACCGTTATAGGGTGGACCTTAATGGGAAAATTGGGCATATAAGGCATTTTACTAATAATTTGTAATATTTTCACTAACGAATGTTGGTTTATATCGTATAACTACCTAACTGAATTATTGTATACTGAATTAGTGTTTTCTTTTACTTAAACTCCCGGTGCACGCATCCGGTGCTTTTGCGTAAACGCAAGGGGGCCGCGATGTTTATGTGAGCACTGAATTATTATATTCCTTTCAATTTACTTTTTATGTACAGTATAAAAGAGATTCAACTGTATTCGAATTATTTTTTCGTACTTTCTTATTGTAAAATATTTTGTAAGCTACTGCGTGGTTTTTGTAAGACACAGAGATCAGTTGTGCAGTAGCAATTATAAGAATAAAACCCATAATAAATGAACTCAACAGAACTCTGAATGTTAAAGAAGAGTAAAGTGTAGTTTTTATTGACTTTCAACCCTACCAAGAAGACCCTCTCATCAAGACTATATTCGCGCCCCACAGCAACAAACTATTTGCAATGCATAAACATGTATTAATTGATGTACAATATTATTTTTTGCATAATACACCCATTTACATATTTTCTTCAAATAAACTAAACCATTTGCACTTTTCAATAAAACTCTCTTGCAATTTCTTGGCGGAATTATTCTCAAGAAACGTTATCTCATTCTCCATTTTATTTACTTTCACAACGTACAACTACTTTTTCCACAGGGAAGAGTTTCTCGTTTCCAAAGTTTGTTTAGAATAAGAGAAAAGAGAAAAAATTTCCGGAGAGACTTTATTCAGAATAGGACAGTTGGAAGTAGAGAAAAGAAACTCCCAGAGAATTATTATTTAGAACCTTGTTTTCTACGTTTTTAAGCTGCTTTTTTTCTGTATGGATGATGGAATATCGTTTCTCTCATATATGTATCATCTTTGGTTAAATCCTATACCTACATACCTATCAAAATCAGAATAACTTGAAGTTTTTAGTTTTTTGCTTGATAGGTAGGTATGTACATACATATATACATACATACATACATATGTAGGCACCTATATTTTCTTTTTTCGCTTGTCTACTTTTAGTCCCATTTAATGCTTATTTTTATTGAATTTTTTATGTTTTTTTAAGTGTCCTTTAACATAAGTTTATAAAAAACATTTGTCACTTTTTTGTTTGTTTACCAAAAGCTTGTCAGTTTCTCAAGTAAACATTATTATCGTTAGCCACGAAACACTAACAGAATAGAGAAACAAATAAATTCCAATACCTAGACAAAAACAAAAAAAAAAAAAGAACAACAACTTAATCACAGTTATAAATGGTCACACATTTAAGCCGTTAAAACTTACATATATCTCGCACCCTTTCTTTTCGCTTGGAAAACAACATTCAGGCATGTTATAAATTGATTAAAAAAATGTAGTATAAACGTCAGTAGTTTCATAAATATTAATATTTGGTTTATTTTGATATACATTCATACATATATACATACATATGTATGTATGCACGTTTTTTTTTTGCATCGAACATCTTTAGGTATTCCACTCCCATAAATGGCAACATTTTTTTTTTTTGTAGTTTTGATGGGGCTCACGTACTTGAAAGTTCGTTTGTGTGACGTGCACATAAAGAGTAGTGCTGCCAGATTGAGATTAACGAAAACTTCAGACATTTAGATTTAAAGACGGGTTTAAACAAATTTTTTTGGAATAATTGTTACATTTTGTTTAAACAATTTTGCTATAGGAATTCAACAAATAGAACAACCATGATTGAAAAACTAAAATCAATTTTCTTGAAACGGAAAAAACTATCGGAAAGCAAAAAAAATTATTGTTTTTTAGGAAAAAGTTTAACGACAAAACCAAAATCATTTCGGAACAATGTCGTCAAAAACAAAATTTTGCAATTTGTTTTTAATGCATTTACGTGAACGCTTAAACTGATTCGAAATCGTAAAACTTTTAGTTGATTTGGGTTTCATTACAATGTATTTTATTAGATTTTTTTCTTTCATTTTGCAAACATGCATATACTTTGTTTTTAAAAATGCAAACTTTTTCGCTGGTTTTGTTAAGGTTTTTCATATACAGTGAAGGACTAAAGTCTAGATGCAAGCTCATATTCTAAAAAAGATGTTAATATAAAAAAAAAACGACATAGACTTTTCTCAAAATGAATTTTACTCACAGAAACAGGAAACTTTAATTTAATTCACTCGTATTTTGAAGATTAGTTTTTAGAAAACAACAAAAATATGCGATGACAAAAAGTGCACATACAATTCAGCCTTTTAAAAATGTTTTTAATAATAATTATACACCACACATTTTTTATATTGTTAGTATTTGGTTGGACCACCACCAGTATCTATTAACTGTTGCAAGCGTCGTGGCATTGATGAGACCAAATTGGTAATCTCTGCCGGAGTTACTTTGCTCAATGCTTTTTTTTTTGCAAGTAAAACCAAACATGGAATAAAAGTGTGTATTGATTTCATCAGTTTTAAGTTCGATGCCGATAACATTGGATTCTATGACATTCCCGATAGCCTGTTTTTGTAACTCCAGCATAAAAATCCGACAAATTGCATTTCAGCTTAAAACTGGATAATTCTGACAAAACAAGTTCGTCTGGCAACACTAGTTCTTGACATATGTATGTGCCGTATATGTGTGTACATGTATGTATGTGCATTTGTAACTTACACATTTTATCTCTGTTACACAAAACTAAACACAGTCTTCTAAATTCGAATATTTATTTTCATTTAACCCACATTCGGTTGTGCTCTTTAAGAAGTCGTATGAGTAGTCGTATTAAAGTGTCTTGTTTATTTTCATTTCAAATTGTTGTGTCATTATGCCCGTAAATGGCAAACTTCTTTGATGAGTAGTAGGTTATTATTGTTGTTGTGCATGTTATTGCAATTCTCAGAGTACAAATATAACTGCACACGTTGTAAGAAGAAGAAGAAGAAGAAGAAGAAAAACTATAAATTTTTCTTTGAAATGATTATACATACATATTTTATTCTTTTATTGTTCATCTCTTTGGGTTTCATGTTGTTGGTGGCGCTGAACAAATTTTTTGTTGTATGAAAATACCGTTTAATTTCATTTTCTAACAGTGACAGTTTTTTTTTTTTGTTTTTTTTGCTGCAAAACACCAAGTGCCAGGAATGTGTTCTTTTTGTATTCCCGTAACAAATAAAAAGCTTTATAATTTATAAATATTTTAGAAAACTCAGCAAGTAAATTAAAATTTCTACTCAACCTGGTGAATTTAAATGGAATGATAGATGAGAGGAAAAAAAATTCAAACGTTTTTAAATTAAATAATCATCGGTGTCTATTGATGGTGGTAAACAATTTAATTGATGTCGACTTTTTTTTTCAAATTTGCATATTTAACAGTTGATATTTTCAGATGCATAAATAAATTATAAAATTTATAACACAAGAGGGTTGGTAATCAAACGAGAAAAAATGCAGTTTGACGTAACTATACGCAAACAAAATACGGCAATGAAAAACAACATGACAAAGTGTTAATTACAAGTCATGGCAAAAATAATGACTTAATGGAAAATAAACTCTCTGCTTATAAGCTCTCTGATTATATTGTAGATCATTTTTGGGCACCAATTGGGCGCAGATTGCGAAGTTTTTTGGGTATTTTCTTATTCTCTTCGTGTTTATTTTACGACCAGAAAACAAACATTTTCCTGCCAAAATGTTCTTTAAGGTCTCCCGAACCATTCCACATATTTGTTTTATTAAACTGCTTTTTGACTTAAAAAAACATACATATGTATGTACATATGTAAATATAAAAAATCGATCAACAAATAAATCAAACAGTTACCAAATATACAAAAAAAAAAAAATAAGAAAATTTTTTTTTATTGTAATTGTATTTTATATCATTAAAACGCATTTAATAAAAATTGTTCTATCTACCTACCTAAAATTAAAAAAAAAAAATGTGCTGTATACCATGTATATGTACGTGTTTTTGTAACTTTTACTACTGACCACAAAAAGAGAATAGTGTATTCCTCTACACCCATATTCATAAAAACTATTGAAGGTTTATTACACGCTTATTTGATAAATATTCCGTAGAAATACGCCAAATAAGAGCTTAAGAAACTTACAATAATTATTATGAATATGGCCTCTAGTTTATAGCATAAACAACACCAACGGCAGCCCTGAATAAAACAATCAAAAATAAGAAATTACAAAATGTTCGCAGTAATCGACTAGATTTCAGCAAAGCAGGAGTATTGCGAATACTTTTATTGCTAATAATTTTATTGCGAATAATTTTATTTATTATTATTTTTTTTTTGTTGTATTTATTTATTATCTGTAATACAAGGCCCCAACAAAATCATTACCAAAATATATAAAATATACCTTATTTTCTACAATTTGAACATGTTTTTCTCAATGTGTATGTGTGCATACTCAAATAAGATGTCCTCAAACAAGTTCAGTATGACAAAACTTCAAAAATTGGAAAATTCCTTTCTTTCTTTCGGCTATTTTTATTTCAATGCCGTTCTCTTGAGAAAATGGCACAAGTTTGTTTTCATAGGAAGGTATGTCTTCACAGGAACAAATATTTGCCAATTTTTGCCCCGAAAAACGTGACCACTACTTTCTGGTTTAGCTGCATTTTGGGTAAACACCTGCATATATACAACTAAAAATGCATACATATTCACATAGATACAACAACAACAAAAGGAACAAAACAATAAATTTAACAAGAGCATATTTTAAGGTTATGTTTGCTCAACAAGCAAATACAAAATTTAGAGCTAATTTGTATTAGTTCTGACAAATTTTCTATAACATCAAATAATTGTTCGCTGTAAATTTTGTGGTGTAAATTTACTGGTGCAGCCAATCATAACCTTAAAATATGCACTTGTAAAATTTAATAGTTTTACACCCCAAACCCGCTTTTTTTTCTCAGCACAAAAACACAAATCTTGCAAAAACAAACTCTGACAAAGTAAAATTGAACTAGGGCTTGATAAAGTAATTAAAAATTGTCCATTTGATATTTGTTAAAACAGATGCTCTTCTAAAATTTAATTTAAAAAAATTCGGATTTTTTCCTCTGCTTTTTTTCTATTCATTGTTATTTGTGGTCAAGTTCATGTGTATTTGTGTTTGTTTGTTTGAATGCATGTATTTACTTGCGCCCAAGGTAAGAGCCTACTACTGCTGTAGTGGTCACAACTTTTTTTTTTTGCAAATATTTATTTCATCTGAACTCATTCATTGATTCAATGAACCCCAGAGTTGGTTGAAAATTGAGTTTTTTCCATTAAATTAATGTCGGAAGTCATTGGATTTATGAGCAAAACTTGTATAGTGTAAAACCGAAAGTGTTCAGCTGATCTGGGCTGAGTGGGGTGTTATTCAGCAACATTTTTTTCTTTTTTTTTATAAGACAAAGACTTAATATTCGTCGAACGGTGGTGGCAGCTTATGAATGCAACCGTTGTCATTCTCTGGCATCTGTGTATGTATGTATGTGTGTGTATGTTTATAAAAATATATTTATGTATAATCTTAAGAAATTCCAAGTGGCGTCACAATTTCTGTTGATGTTCTTTTGTCTGAAAGCCAAACCCACAATTCGGTCGTCTCTATTGTTAAAGACCAGTCGCTGATTTCCATAAATTGTTTATTTTTCAAGTTTTTTCTTGTATTTTCCATTTTCTCAAGCGTACCCACAACCAGCGAGTGAGTGGCTTTCAAAGCATTTGTGGCATGTATGCACATACATGCCATGTCAATGTTTTGTTAACATGGAAAACTTTAGAACCAATTGATTGGTCTGAAATTCACTCACCCTGCTGGTCTGATTGAATCTTTACGAAAAGTGCTGATATTTTATTTTCACATATAACAAACTTTTCGCGGATTTTCGCGCGTGATGATTTTTTTTAAAGTGATGTGTGTTTTCGCAGATTTTCGCCTTATTGCATCCTGCGGTGTTTTTGACTTGGTTTGATTTTTTTAAAAGTGTTGAGTGTTTAGTTTCGCACTTTGTTACGCTGCTGTACTTTTTGCTACTGTTCAAATTTCCATATTTAATTTTGTAAATCTTTCGCATATGTTGGCGTTTCAGCAGCCCTTGTGCTTCTTAAAACTTTTAGCTTTTAAAAGACTGCTGATAGTTTATTTTCTCATTTTGTACGTTTTTCGCACTTTTGGTAGAGTACAAAAGTTTTAAAAAAAAACTCTTGATTATATTTTTGCATTAGGCGAATTTTATTTTTTACAACTATTGTTCCTTTTTCTACAAAAAAAATGTAATTTATTCTGCATTTTGCGAATTTTCGCGGGTTTTTACCATGATGTGGTTTTAAAACTGTTTAACTTTCTTTAAAAAAATATTTAGTCTCTTATAGACTTGAGCAAACTTCTACTGAATGATCATGGTTTCAGTTTTTAAAAAAATATTTTGAATGCCTCGATGCATGAATGTTGGTAGAGTATCTTACTCAGAATCTGGGAGGTTGCAGCTTCGATTCTTGCTGAAGGCTCTGAGTGTTCCTAGAGACAAGTAAAAAGCTTCACAGTTTTGTGTTTGTTAAAAAAAAAAAATAGTAAAAAAGAATATTTTTTGCATTTTAGAAATTTTTTCGCGTATTTTCGCTCTTTTGTTTCCTATTTTAGTTTTTCTTTGGTGATTTTTAAAAATTTTCAAGAATTATTTTTTGAATACTTTTCGCGAATTATCGCATTTTGTTGTGCTGTTTGAAGGTGTTTAACTACTTTTGCGAATAGCGATTTTTCGTTTCACAACCGTTTTTTACAGTTTCATGATCTAGCAAGCCAAAAAAATATTACGAAGTTTAAAATACACTATCAGTGAAATAAAATTCACTGTTCGCAAGGTGAACTTTGATCTTTAAATCCCTTTTTATCGTTTTGTAAAATTTTCACAGTATCAATTATTTGCCGATGTGAACTCAATACAACTTTTAGAAAACATGAAAACTTAATGGGTATATTTTTACAAAGATTCACCTGATGCAGCCATACAGCCTTGCAAATATGTATGCCAAATTAAACTCAAAGCTCAGAAAGAAAAACAGTTTGACATCCCTGAATGGCAGCTGTTGCAGTCTGCTGCTGTAAATTTTTTTTACACTTTACAAAAACAACAAAATTTATTAATGAATAATTTTATATTAATTTTTAGTGCAGAAAATATTTTTGTTTAAATTAACTGAAAAAAAAAAAAAAACAATAGATGAAATCAATCTATAAATAAAAATGTTGTATTCGATACAAAAATTTCAACAAAATACTCCAGCAGAGAAACAAATTATCATTTTAAATGAAATACAAAGAAAAAAGAAGAGAAAAAAACACAATATAAGTGAATACATATGACTAATAATTAAGCAAAGAGTTTAAATTTCATGATTTCAAAGAAGATTGTTTAACTTTATATGATGTAAGCAAAAAAAAAAAACCAATTATTAAAAAAATATACATATGTATATGAAATAAATCTGGTGAAATAAAAAAAAAAAAACTTAAGTAATAAAGCCTTAAAATATTTAATAGAAAATTAAAAATATCAATATTAAATATTGATATTGAGAAAATTTTTAATATGGAATTATTCTGACGAGTTCAGTGGCATCAACACAATATCGGCAGTATATAGACGCCTGAAAAATAGACAGAAGACAACTCAATGATGGAATTTCTCAAGTATCGCTGCGTCTACATAATCTAATGTAATAATTAAGATAACTCTCATTTTAAATAAAATTTCGAACATGAGCAATGAATTACAAGTTGCCACAATATGTGATCTATATAATCCAAAATATAAAAGAAACAAAACAGAGTTTTTTCTTTCTGAATTTTGCCATTTTAAACTTCTTTTTTCTTAATATTGTCTCCTTCGTACAATCACTATACATATGCAAACCTTCAAATTATTGCCAAAGATTACTGGATATAAAAAATATAAAAGAGTGGCATCTCCTCCTTTTGAAGCCAGCCATTTTGCTTGCTGGCATTTGATTTCTTAATCTTTATTGTTTTTGCAATTTTACAAGTATCGGTGTTTCTCATTACCTGTGCCGAGAGAAAGAAATTTGGAGAAGAGCTCCATTATAAGTTCTAGCCTCTTTTTCAATTTATATTTTTTTCTCAAGAAAAATTTTTTTCATACTATGAGGAATGAGGAGAGAGAAAAAATTTTCACGGAATTATTTATTCATAATGAGGCGGAATAAAAAGAGGTCTTTTGGTGCTAAATTAATAATATTTTAGGCCTCATTAACTCCTACATACGAGGTTTGCCCAAAAGAGAAAGGTGATTTTTGAATTTTCGCGAGCTGCATTACGTACGATTATCGTAATTTTTTATGGTATTAATTCGGTATCATTTCTATCTTTAGGGCCATTTCGTTATAAATTTTAATTCATGCAAAAACATCGAAGCCAACAACAAACAATAACCAAATTGTATTTTTTTCTTGTGTTCTTAATTTCAAATTGAAATTTAATTGTTTTTTTTTTGTAAAATTTTCTATTTTTAGCAAAATTTTTTTAGTTTTTTTAATTGGTAGCTGAAGAAAATTACACGAACACCCAATTAATTTCTTTTTCTGCCAAATTAAGAAATTTTCGTTTGGAAAAATGCCAGTGTTCCATACAAAAACAATTGAAAGCATTTTAGATCCTGTAGCACAACAGGTAAGTTTTAAAATTTTAATTATTTTCAATATTTCATACACAACTTATGCAAATTGTGTGGGAATTTTATTATTTATTTACACCGTCATTCATGATATGAATGTACATTGTATATAAAACGTAGTTCAAATACATTTTAGAAAAAAAAAAAATTTTCATATAGCTAAACAATCTAAATTAGCGTGACAAGCGTCGTTGTGTTGCCTATACCAACCATTTCGAAACACGAAGGGTGGTTTAGGCAGCGCAAATGCTCCTGATGCCACCAAATTTTGTTTTCTGTACTTCTGAATCGGGTTAAGTTCAAGTGCTCCAACTTTTACACACCTGAACATGCGAAACAAAACTATAATAAGAAGAGGATCCATATTTACACCAACAACAACATTTAGTAGTAATTTATTTTTTTCTATATCTCAGTAGTTTCCCGATTTCATCCATTTTGAATACCGTGCAACAAGAGATAATTAAAAACCGAGTAATTAAAAACTAAGTTCAATAGATTTCCTATTGGCTTCGAAAACGGCGTTTAGTAAAGAATATAAAAACGTCAAGATACACAAGTAAAATGAGAATGATAAGGGACTTAGAAAAAACAAGTATATATGTATCTACACATGTAACACAGCCAATGATTAGTCAGGCGACTAAGTCAAACGCAGGAATGTCCATTTCATTAGAGCAAACACATCCATCTTCAATTTTGTTATGTATCTATAACTTGTGTCATGTATTTATCATATTCCAATCTAAATTTACTAAATACCAAAACAAACAATAAATGAAAACGAATATACTTTGAGCTGCAGATTTTTTTTATCAGTGGACATTACAGCCCTTCCATTTATACCGCTTAGTTATGCGCCATTTTAAGTCTGATGTTTATATTGGGGAACACTTTTTGGGAAGACACAAATTTCTCGCGATTTGTGAAATTTTTTAGTATTTGCTATGGCTGACGTTAACAACATTTGCCCATTAGTAAGTACATTTACAACATTCCTTTAAATGAAAAAAGATTAATTGTATCGTGCAAACTATAGATTTATGAGTGCACATACATTTATGTGTCGGCTTTTTACACAGCCTGCCACTGTACATTTGCGTTCTCACAGTTCTTTTTCACTTATGAAACTAATTGCATTGTCTTTTTTTACATATACATACATTTACGTCTAATTTGTGACAATTAAAAAGTGTGATTTAATTGTGACAGACAACAGTAATTTAGTTAAAATTTGCTCTGTGTTTGTTTTATGTGACTAAAAACCATTTAATTGAAATAGATTTTCTTTTCTATAAAATAAAGCCAAAAACTAACGGAATTACAAAGTTTGTTAAGCAGCCAGAAGAAAAAGAAAACGATATGGCAACATTGATACATGTTCTCTTTTACACTGCAGTTACAAGTTTTGCTATCAAGTTTTTTTCACATACTGCTTGTCAAAATTCAATAAAATTGATAGCTGCGACGTCGACTGCACGCAATTTCATAACAATTCGTTTTCAAGATGCCGTCAAGAAGAAAATTAAAAATAGCTGCTTCATTAAAAGTGCTATCAGAAATAAAGAAAATAAAAGAAGAAGAAAAAAACCAGAGGGCAGAAGGGAAATACTGACGATATGACGCCACATTCATATTCCACAGAACTTCGTGGCTTCTGTATGGCTCTATAAATTGCAGCACATCATTATATTTGTTGGTTTTGCACGTAAACATTTTTATTTCTATTTTTAAGCTTGAATCTTTTTAATTTTTATCACTTTTAATTGCAACTTTCAAACAAAACAAAAAAATATTTGCAGACAGAACGAAAAAAAAATTGTTGTCAGCTGTTTTGTTGATTGTAACTTGATGCTCTCTATGGAAAGCAAAAATTGTCATCAAGTTTGCATCAATTTTCAAAATTGTCAGTGCATTAAAACTTGAAAGGCAAAACTTGATCGTGTAACCCCCAAGCTTAAAAAAAAATAACGGAAAAAAAAGTTTGTTAAACAACAAGAAAAAAAAACACGATGTGGCAATACCTGCTCTTTTAAGAGCAAAGAGTGCTATTCACAGGAAATGATAGCCTCATGATTTTTTTAACGGCTCGAAATTGTTTTTTAACTTTTTTTATTAGAAGATGTTATTTTTTTTTTAATATTATACACTTTTTAATAGTTCAAAATTTTTTCAGACTTGTTTTTTTTAAGAATTTTAAATTTTTTCAATTACCTTCACTTTTGTACAAAAAACAAAAAACTATAGGATGTTTGTATATTTAAAAGTGTAAACAAACATCAATTCCTTTCACTATGATTTTAGCAGGCATTAAACTTTATACTCCCACGTGCATTTACACACTTTTTGTTATTTAAACAGATTTAAAACTTATTCTTTCCAAGCAAATGGAAATGAATGAACTAAGAAAATAAATGCTAGAAACGAAAATAGTGTGGGTTTTAACGACATTGATCTTGCAAAAAGAGCCTAACACCTGTTCTCTTAATGGAATAAAAATTATTCATGCAAAATTTAAAGCTTTTATTAACTTATTTGTTTTTTGTAGCTAAAAGTAGTGATGACAATTATTATTATGTTGACAAAATGCTCCACATTTAGGCATATTGAATAAGTGGACGGGATGGGTTCCGCAAAAATATAGTACTACTGGCGTTTAAGAGAATGGATGCAAAGAAATAAAGGGTCCGCCATCTAACGTTTTTTTTTTCAACTAGTGCTTATTACGCGAATGGTAACACTTAGCTCATGTCTGATTTGACAGATAATTAGTTTTATCCTTCCGCTGAACGAATATGGTTGCGAATACGCTTCGCTAAGTGGGCCTACAATCGACTTGCAGAAGATGCCGATTTTGCCAAAAAAAAAAATTATCTTTTCAGATGAAGCTCATTTTGATCTTGGCGGGTATATAAACAAGCAAAATTGTCGCATTTGGGGCACAGAAAACCAGCACGCCTACATTGAAAAGCCGACTCACCCAAAACGAGTCATTGTTTCGTGCGGATTTTGGTCCAGAGGCATAATTGGGCCATTCTTCTTCGAAAATTAGCAAGAAGTGGCCGTTACAGTCAATGGCCATCGTTATCGAGCCATGTTGAACGAATTGTTGTTCACAAAAATTGAAGAGGAGGATATTGACAACATTTGGTTTCAACGGGACGGCGCTACGTGCCACACAGCCGAACCTACACTCGATGTTTTGCGCCGTTTTCAGAAGAAAAAAAGTTATTTGGCGGACCCTTTACAAGTTACGTGTGAGTGGAGAGGGGGGGGGGGGGGAGGAGGGCATATGATTATGTGCGGGAAACCTCAAGAAATCACAAAAAGCGCTGCCATTTCAATTCCTAAGTAGGTTAGGTTGATTGAAGGGGTTTTATTTGCCCATGTTTTGCGACATACACTTCAGCCAGTAGTGGATTTAAACATAAAAAGTTTGACTCATAGGTCTACACGAACTCCGTGTCATTCACAAAGTTCCTTCATTTCCTCCAGCATATGCCCCGTAATTGGATTATGCCTGGTAAGTTGTCTCTCCCTAGATATCGGGACCGTACTTGTGAGAAGAGCCTGGCTCTCCTCCCCACATGATCTACATTCATCTCCTCCCACTATTCGTATGTGAGCCTGATAAACTTAACACAAAATAATTGTATAAGAATCAAGTGACGACATTTTTAAAAAAGGAGCAAAATATTACAAAAAGTATCAAAAATAGGCCACTTTATAAAATAACCATTGAAAGCGGCAAGAGGGTCAAAAAAATGTAAAATTGATAGTCTAGTGGCCTTGACGGTCACACTGATTCCCTTACAAAAGACAAGTGCTGCCAGACTACACATTTGTGCTGATAAAAAAAAACGCGCGATCTTCAGAACTTCCAGGAGATTCAAAAAGTTTACTTTTCTCAGCACATGAGTGAAGAGAAAGAGAACAGAGAGTTGGAAAAAATTGGAGAACACCTAAATTCAAAATTAATTAGTAATAATTATCATCAGAAAATATATGAGTACTTAAAAATGTGAAGGGCTTCTTAAACAAGCAAATATCACAATGTTATTCGGCGGTCAAGTCTAAAATTTTCTGTTTTATTTTTTGCTCCTCAAGCAGTGAATGAGTCACCACACATTTTCTTAACATTTGCAGGTATATTTATACACACTGTAAACACATACATGAATGATAGTATTTTTGTTTGATACGGCCAACACCCACAATAATTTTTTATTTTTTAAATCTTTTAATTTATTCATATTTCGCTTGTTTTTTCCCCCTGAATTACATGCGTACGTACGTACAGATGTACATACATAAGTTTGTATTGTTATTATTTATTTGTAAACTTAATTTTATGATTTTGAACTGCTGCCAAAACTTATTTTGTACAATTTCTGTAAAAGATTTATGACAGAAATATTTGGAACTACAGGTATTTTGATTGTAGCACAAAAAAATGTCAATATTTTGATACAAAAATCAACCTTGAAACGTTTAAGGGTTTTTAATATTCCCACGGCATTGCAAGAGGCGTTAGCGCCGTCACATTAAGTCATTATCAAACGAATTTTGCTTGTATACTCATCTGGTCAGTGTTAGAGTTTCATACTCATAGATGGAGTGGAAAGGGAACGCTATACTGCAATATCGCTGTCCATCCGTCCGTCCGTTCATCACAGAGTGCAACACTAAAAGAACTGAGGTTGTCACAGGACATATGGTTACACGGTTGCCGTAGCAACAAGTACTAAAAATAACTAAAGGGTGCTTCCATACAAGCGACTGTGAAAATCAGCTGCAATTTTCGAACCATATGGTATTGAGATTGATGAAAATTTGCGCAGGATATGTATTTAAATGGGCTATACAACATCATGAGTTATCAAAAACGAAGAAAAACTAAAAACTAAAGGGTGCCCCCACACAAGAAACTGTAAAAATTAGCTATAACTTATGGGTCCAATGCATGGGGCTACCGTTTAATTTGCAAATTAGCTATAACTTTCGAATCGTAAGATATAACATCATTATATCGAGTTGCCCGGCCTTCACAACAACAAAAACCAAAAATTTTAAGAGTGCTCAATGCATGGGGCCACCCTTTAGTTTCAGAAATAGCTGTAACTTTTAAAACGTGAGAGATAAAAACTTGAAATTCGTCCAGCATATCTTATTGTCTGGCTGCTACAACAAAATGTTGAAAATTAAATAATGTCCAACATATGGGAGCACCCTTTGGTTTGAAAATTAGCTGTAACTTTTGAACCGTAAGAGATAGAAGCACGGCACAAAAAACCAGAAAGTGCTCAATACACGGGGCCACCCTTTAATTTACAAATTAACTGTAACTTTTGAGCCCTAAGAGATAATAACTTGAATTTTTTTTACAATACATCTTGTTAACTGCCCTCAACAAAACAAAAACCAAAAAGTTACAAAGTGCTCAATACATGGAGACATCCTTTGGTTTGAAAACTTGCTGTACTTTTGAGCCGTGAGAGATAAAGACTTGAAATTTGCACAGTACATATTTCTAGTTGCTTGGCTTCTTCAACAAAACAAACACAAAAAAGGCAAAAGTTAAAACTTAAGTAGTGCTCAATATGTGGGAGCACCCTTTAGTTTAAATATTAACTGTAATTTTCGAACCGTAAGAGAAAGACAAGCAAAAATTTCACTGATTATGTATGGGCCTGTTCGTAAATGCATAACAACTCTGCATTTTATGCGCACAACGTTCGAAAATGCAAACGTTGGCAACACTGCAGCAGTAATCTGGGGCCAAATCATCGCATTCGATATCGAATGAACTATCGAACAAAAATAATGTAAAACAAAAACAAAATAAACAACAACAAACACACAGCATAAGTGACGGAATTCGTTCGATATCGAATGCGATGATTTGGCCCCTGTTCGTAAATGCAACATTGACGTAGACTAGGCGCAAATAAAACAAAAAACTAATCATAAAAATGGCTGATGCAATGAATGAGTGAGTATAAAAATTGTTTGCTTTTTAATACTATGTATTTCTTATTTAACATTTCACAGATGGAATTAATTATTAATTTTTCCATTTTTACAATTTATTAGAAGAAAAAAGAAATGAAATTCTCCGTTCGTAAATGCAACAATAACATCAGCAACAGCTGATCAGCAGTGGCATCGCAAAATAATCATATTGTGCAGAGTTGTGATGCATTTATGAACAGGCCCTATTTGATTGGCCGCTACAACAACAAATACTAAAACAAAAAAAGTTAAAATCTAAAGGGTGTCCCAAACAAGGGGCACCCTGCGGCTGCTAACTGAAATTTGTTGAACCACTTGTACGATGGTACGAAATCCTTGCTGTACGAGCCAGTCTCGTACTTGCCTGAATTTATTTAGACTTAAGGAGTATAGAGAGAATGCTCCAATTATATTCAAATACTGTAGACAGCGAGTAAAAAGCAAGCGCCGAATTTTTTTTAAGCAACAACTTTAAGTAACTACGATAGCGATTGTTGAAAGAACGAATTACATTAAAGAAAAATAAAATAGGCAGAAAATAAAAATAATTTTATGACCGAATCGTTTGCTGATGAGAAGCTTCGGTGGTGATTTCGAACCAGCTGGTTGTACCCCAGCGCTCCCTTCGAATCAATCTTAACGAATTCCAAATGTTTTACCATCTCTCCGTTTTACTTTAATTTCAGGTCTCTCGTTTGGTTATTCTGCATGAAGAGGCAGAAGATGGCAATGCCATGCCAGATCTCAGTCGTCCCGTACAAGTTGTATCCGCTGCCGTCGCCAATCTGGTGAAAGTGGGACGCGAAACCATCAACAGTTCGGATGACAAAATTCTGCGTCAAGACATGCCCTCAGCATTGCAGCGCGTTGAGACAGCCTCGCAGTTACTCGAAGAAGCTTCAGATATGTTGCATGCCGATCCGTATTCGGGACCTGCACGCAAAAAACTAATTGAGGGAAGCCGCGGTATACTGCAAGGCACCTCTTCGCTTCTGCTCTGCTTCGATGAATCCGAAGTGCGTAAGATTATACAGGAGTGTAAGCGTGTGCTCGACTATTTGGCAGTCGCTGAGGTCATCAATACCATGGAAGATTTGGTGCAGTTCCTAAAGGATTTGTCGCCCTGCTTAAGCAAAGTTTCTCGTGAGGTGGGAGCGCGTGAAAAGGAACTGACACACCAGGTGCATAGTGAAATATTGGTGCGCTGTCTGGAGCAGGTTAAGATTTTGGCACCCATACTCATTTGCAGCATGAAAGTCTACATACATATTGTGGAACAGCAGGGCAAGGGTGTGGAAGAGGCGGCGGAAAATCGCAACTATTTGGCGGCACGCATGAGCGATGAAATCCAGGAAATCATACGTGTTCTCCAGTTGACCACCTACGACGAAGACACCAGTGAATTGGACAATTTGACAGTGCTGAAGAAGCTGTACAATGCCATAAACACTAAGACCGAATTGGCCAACGATTGGCTGAATAATCCGTACGCTTTGCGTGGCGGTGTGGGTGAAAAGGCTTTGCGTCAAATCGTAGAAAATGCCAACGAAATATCGGAACGCTGTCTGCCCCAGGATTCTTATCCCATACGCCGTTTGGCCGATGAAATCACTGCCATGGCGAATGGCTTGTGCGAGTTGCGCCAGGAGGGCAAGGGAACCTCGCCCCAGGCCGAATCTTTGGCTCGCAGCATACGTGAAAAACTGGGCGATTTGCAAGCCCAAATACAGCATGCTGTGGTGGGTGTAGACAAGGCGGGCGTACAACAGACAGCGCACACCATTAAGGGGCGTTTGGAGCAGGCTGTCAAATGGCTGCAGAATCCCGAAATCAATGATGGTGGCCTGGGTGAACGTGCCATTAATTTAATCATCGAAGAAGGTCGCAAGGTAGCGGAGGGTTGCCCAGGACATCAGAAGGCCGAAATCATGCAATTGTGTGATGAAGTAGAGCGTTTAAAACGCCAGGCGGCCGGCAATACGCCCGTAGCCAAAGAGGCGGCCAAGAAGTTGACCCAAAAGCTGCATGAACTAAAAGCGGCGGTACAGAACGCTTTGGTCAATCGCATTGTCCAAGACTTTATGGATGTAAGTACGCCCTTGAAACAATTTACCGATGCTGTGATGCTGCCCGAGGGAACTCCAGGTCGTGAGCAGAACTTCAATCAAAAATCAAACAATCTGCAGGCTTTCAGTGATCGCGCTTCGAAAACCTCGCGCATGGTGGCGGCTGGTGGTGCTTGTGGCAACAAGAAAATTGCCGAAATTTTACTCTCCTCAGCTGCTCAAGTGGACTCGATGACCCCCCAACTTATCAATGCTGGCCGCATACGCATGACTTACCCGGCCAGCAAAGCAGCCGATGAACATTTGCAAAACTTGAAGCAACAATATGCTGACACGGTCTTGCGCATGCGCACGCTTTGCGATCAAGCCACCGATCCGGCCGAGTTCATAAAAACCTCTGAAGAACACATGCAAATGTATGCCAAACTCTGTGAAGATGCCATTCATGCCAAACAACCGCAGAAAATGGTCGACAATACTTCGAATATTGCCCGCTTGATAAATCGCGTATTGCTGGTGGCCAAACAGGAAGCGGACAACTCAGAAGATCCGATATTTACGGCCAAACTGAATGCGGCCGCCAACCGTTTGGAAAGTTCTTTGCCCGCCATGGTGGGTGATGCCAAACGTGTGGCCACTAATATTAATGATCCAGCGGCGGCACAGGCCTGGAAGAATTCATTCCAAAGAGTAAGTTCCAAAAAGTTTTTCTCACAATAAATGGTTTGTACTTCTCTCTTCACTCAATTCAATTCTTAACGATGGCCTGATTATGATGTTTTACCACACCAGCGAAACCAGGGGTGAGGCATGAAAAATCGGTGAGAGTTAAAATCACTATTTGGCAAAACTTTTACTTTAATTCAGTTTGAAATTAGCGGCAGTAAATGAGTGATCCCTTTGCTGCCAGTTCTGCGATAACGAGTCTGTTCGTTGTTTGCTTAAATACATTTAATATTGTGGTTTATTCGGCCCCTTTTTTGTTATATTCTATATAGTTATAGTATTCCCTTGAGCTAAAGGTATTTTTATTATATACATACATATATTTTGTATATTTCTGCGTATATTTTTGGCGATATTTCGCTCTTCTTCAGGACAATAAAATCGACAAAAATATATACAAAAATATGAAAAATGTATATGATTAGAATACCTAAGGCTCAAGAAAATACCCATATTAACTAAATTTTGAACCAACAACAGAAACAAGATTTGAAGATTTGTTTTCTGTTTTAAGTATTTTCAAGCAAATTCAGGATTATAATGTGTCACTGATTTTTCGGGCCTTGAGTGCAATCAGCTCATTATTAAGTCTTACAAATAATTCAAATTGGGATTAATTCTTATCACTTTGATTTCAGCTTTTGGGTGATGTCCGCGATGTAAGAAACGCTATAGCTCCTCAGGCACCACCATTGCCCGATATGCCACCACCACCACCTATTCCCGAGCTCAGCGCTTTACATCTGTCCAATCAAAATGGTAAGTTTTTCTTTTCTTTTTTTTTTTAATATTGCACCCATTACTAAAGTTTAAAATAAACAATTCTATTTAAAGTTGAACGTGCTCCGCCAAGACCACCACTACCCCGTGAAGGTTTAGCTCCTCAGAGGCCACCACCGCCAGAAACTGACGATGAAGACGAGGGTGTTTTCCGCACCATGCCTCATGCCAATCAACCAATTTTGGTAAGTTTGGCCTTAGAATAGAACATTTTAAAAACATGCAATTTCTAAAGTAAAAAAATGTACAAAACTTTTTGACGCATCTGCAGCTGAAATTTGATTACCCAAATGAAATTGTCCACCGGTTGTACATTTCCAACAAATAATCAGCGGACTTAAAAAGAAAAACTTAAGCACACTTTTGAATTATGGAGGAAATATTTAATTATGAAGTTAAAAATTTTATAAAAAAAAGACAGGATTAACGTGGACAAATGAATGCGTAGAAGTACACAGTACGCATTAATTTATCCTTCAGTATAAAGGTTTAGTTTAGACGATTCCTGAAAAGGTTATTTTTTCTTTTTGCCACGCCTTTTGGCGTCGGCTTTTAAATTTTCTGTGCATATCCTTGTTCTAGGTCTTTTTAAGATCCAAATTCCAGTAACCATTTTTAGCTGCAATGTTCTATTAAATGTCGAACTTTTCCATACCTGGGGCCAAATTCTGGCACTCGTGATTGAACGATTTCGTTATAGAATGCTGTGTGTTTGTTGCTCATTTTGTTTTTGATTTGCATTGTTTTTATTATCGAGTATATTCGATCACGAATGCCAGAATCCGGCCCCTGGTCTCTACCCAATCAGGAGCCAAATCGTTGCATTCGATGTCGAATAAACTATCAAGTAAAAATAATATAAAACAAAATGAACCACAACCACAAGGTCCAGGCAACAAAATTCGTTCGATCACGTATGCGACGATTTGGCCCCAGCGCTAGTAAAATTTTATTCACTTCCATATTAACAAGAGTTTAGTTTCGTGAGAACACTTTGCTAACGCTTCGACAATGCAAAGATTATAAAGGACTTCAATTATTCAACACAGAAAAAAACTATATAATTTAATTAAAAGAAAATGTACAAATTTCGGAAGAAATGATTACAACCATTTCTTCCGAAATTTGTACATTTCGAAATTTGTACATAAAATATTTTTCTTTTTAATTTTAATTGTAAACTTTGAATATTTAATGAGAAATTTTAAAGTATTATAAATAATAAATAAATAAAATTAGTCAAAAGGCGGCCAATCTGCCATTCTAGACGACATTCACAATAAATAAGGAGCTGAGCCAGAGATGGATAATCAGAGTTGTTGATGAAATTTTTTTTTATTTTTTTAAATCGATAGTTTTGTAATTTATGTATAAATTTTCGCTGGATTTATCAAAACCCAACCAACCTGTTTATTCATTTTCATAAATACATTTAAAATAAGAGCAAATTAAAAAAAAAAAAAAAAAAATTTAATGTATTTAAGCGAATGAGCGGCCAGTTTCGATTTCGGATAAATGTTTTGAAAATTATTCGAAAAAAATGGAAAACTTTTCTGCCATAATTTTTTTAAATAAATATCATGTTTGATTTCCCAGATTGCTGCCCGTGGTCTGCATCAAGAAGTGCGTCAGTGGTCTTCTAAGGACAATGAAATTATTGCGGCGGCCAAACGAATGGCCATTCTAATGGCCCGCCTGTCAGACTTGGTGCAATCCGATTCACGTGGTAGCAAACGTGAGCTGATTGCTACCGCCAAAAAAATTGCCGAAGCTTCCGAGGATGTTACTCGTCTGGCTAAAGAGTTGGCACGCCAATGTACAGATCGTCGTATACGTACCAATTTATTGCAAGTATGCGAACGTATACCCACCATTGGTACACAGCTGAAAATATTGTCTACCGTCAAAGCCACCATGTTGGGTGCTCAGGGGTCTGATGAAGATCGTGAAGCTACCGAAATGTTAGTGGGCAATGCCCAAAATTTAATGCAAAGTGTAAGTTATAAAGTTTGCCGGCAAACAAAAAAAAAAAAAGAAACTTTCGTGTTAATTCTTTAAAATAATTTTTAGGTGAAAGAAACTGTGCGTGCTGCTGAAGGTGCTAGCATTAAGATCCGTTCCGATCATACAAATCGTTTACAATGGGTGCGTCGCCAACCTTGGTATCAATATTAAAAAGAGTCCCTTTTCACACCTTCAAAGGTTTCTTTTATTTATGAAATACATATTTTTTTATATTTTTACTTAAAAAAAAGGAAAAAAAACATCCTAACTTTAGTGCCTTAATATTAACAAAGATTGTGAATTAACTCAATGATATTTATTATATAAAAACGAACGTAATTATTTGTGCTCATTATTATTGATTTCATTTTATTAAGTTTATACATACAACGAATTAGTTGCTCATTCTCATTGCTTGTGTTTTAATTTTTGTGTGCAATACAATAAAGTACATACATACATACATACATACATACATAATTGATTAGTCCGTAATTTTATGAAAACAGCATTTAGAAAATATTATAAATACGCACATACATATGTACGACATGCACATATTGCATATTCTGGAACTGTATACCGCCGTCTGTTGAACAAAAACATTTTGCCAAAATTCTTTAAATTTTATTCTTTATTTTTAATTATTTATATACATATATTAAAAATTCTGCTATTCAGTGTTGGTATTCAAAATTCGTTTTAATAATTACTAAAAATGTTTTAAACACTTTTATTTGAAATGTAATTTTTTTTTAATTGACTTGTAATGTGTCCAATAATAAATATTAAAAAAATATATTTTTAATAAAAAAAAATAGTTGAAATGGCAACTCTGTCAATTAGTAAAGTATTTTTTTTAGGTGGTTTTTTACACTTTGGCAATAGAGACTGACAGACGAAGTTTAAGGGCGCCGAAGTGGTGCGGGAGAAAGAGAGAGTATGTAGTACACTACTATCTGTGCCAAGGCGAATTAAACCAGGTGGAGAATCCCAGAAAATTTTCAGGATATGAATGTGTCCCGTGAGTTTGCTCTCCCTGAGTGTGTGTGTGTGTGTGTAGATCAGGTAGGTTAAGCGCTACCCCAGCTTGCCTCTACTTCTAATGTGAAGAGGATTGCACCTGTAAGCACTTCCATAGCATGAGAAACGTGCAAGTGCAGGTTGAAAAGTATTTTAGAAAATACAGCAGAAACAAGTTGTGCATCTAGAGGGGTTTCCTACGCAGTTCTGCGCAACAAACATAAAATCAGAATGTAGTAGATTTACATTGCTGTTAGCGGTTTGAATCAACTTAACGTTAATTTTGGATGTTTTGCTCAAAGTTTTATTTCAAAAATTATTATTTTTCTGAAAAATCCACTTTTCCTCTCAAGAAATTTCGAAAAAAAATTATTTTGCTCAAAAATTTATTTCCAAAATTATTTCAGAAATGCCACTAACTGTGGACTTCAGTGGACTCCTTGGAGCACCTTTTGTATATGGTGGAATATGTGTACCATCTCCCAATTTCCCAGTACGGCCGCTTGTCTTTCCAAGAAAATAACATTATTCAAATAGTGTGTTTTGTCCTTGGGAATAGTTCTAAATATAGTTTATAGTCAAAACTACAAAATACATATTCCAGAGAACAGTTTCCACTTCATATCTTCCCAGGATGTTACTCAGATTGGTGGATATCCCTACAAGAAAATAATCCATCTATTTGGCATTGTCTGTTAAGCAGTTAACAGAGCTCTGTTAACCATAAAATTTGTAAAGTGGTGTATGTCTCCGCTAGTTAAAGTTAACTTTATCTTCACACACATGACTATTTTTCTCTCAAAAGCTCTCTCTCACTTGCCCGAACATTGAGTACGGCAACAAACTTATTGTTTACTAAATCGACCCACCCCAGTGTGTACATAGTACATTTTGTTCACATGTTGTATATTATCAGGGTCTATTGTTAATTATTAAAATGAATTATAATTTTTTGATTACAAAAAGATTAGTATTCAGTCCATTTGAAACTCAAAATGGTACATTAATGCCAAAGCAAAATTAAGTGACAAATCATGAAGACAACTGCTTGCTAGTTGTCAATACAGCGAGTGTATATGTAAATAATTATTACACATTATTTTCATTGATAATGCAAAGCGAAAGAAAAACACGAATGATAACGACTGAAGATAATCGCACTAAAAATTACAAATTATATTGATGCTGATTAGAGGCAGCACATAAAAACAAAACCAAAGATCGAATCCAAAGAAAAGAAAAAAAAAAATCAAATCAGGGTCCTCACATACACTCAATAATTGAGAGTACCCTGAGCAGTTAAATCAAGCAATATTGACGATAAATGAAGATAAAACTGTCTGCTGGCCTGTTTGCATGGATTGTAATATTTAACGGCTGAGAAAAATGAGTTGTTTTGTCTTGCAACAGTAAGGGGGTTCACAAAGTTGAGAAAATATGGAATGAATGCAGCTGTAAATATGGAATGAATGCAGTTTAGTGAAGCTTAATTAACAAAAATAAAAAAATATAGCCTTAACGATAGGAAATCGAATTATAAATGTACGGTCATATAATAACAAATATTTCTCATTCTACCTGCCCCCTCCCTTCAAAAAACGTGACCACTCCATGACTTCTCCATTGATCTTTTTTTTTGGGCCTTAACATGCACTTAAACAATATAAACTATTGAAATTGAATTCTAAATGCAAGGTGACATAATAAAAATTATTTCTCATCTCATACCCCAAAAAAAGGTGACCACTACTATTCTATTCAACTTAAAACCATCGAAAAAATATTTTTTTTTTTTTTTCAATTTTGAAAAGAATTTTTACTGAGAAACACTTTAAAAAAGAAGAACAAATCGGAATATTAATGTCCGAGTTATTCAAAGAACAACCCTTTCCATTTTGAAAAAATTTCGATTTCGAAAAACTAGGGTTAATTTGCTAACACACATTTTTAAAAAGTAGAAACAATTTTGAAAATAGGTTTACAAATGGCCTGAGTAAATCGGCAATAAATGAATAGCAAACAATTTTTTTGATATCAAAAATATTACGATTTGGAATTCGACAAGATTTATATATATTTTTAAAATAAAATAAAAAATCGAATACCGTTTAAAAAAATACCTGGTCAAAAAGTATTTTTTCGATTTCGAAAAATATCAATTTCTAAATAAGATATGCTCATTTTATTGAAAAATAGTGTCCAAAAAAACAGTTTAAAAAACGGTTTATTTATTCCAAGAATAATTATTCGATTCCAATATGGACATACAGATATATGTATGTATGTATCGATTTCGAATTCGGGTTTGGACGAAAATAAATGTTCTCATCAACTCTTTCAAGAATCAATAATAATTTTAAACCTGGATTTATTAATGGGCAAGTTATTCAAAAACATATTTTTTCGAAATTTCGATCATTTCGATTACGAAAAAATTTGCACTCATTTAAAAGTGACCGAATTACTCGAAAAGCAATATTTTCGATTTCAGAACCATTCCGATTTTGAGCAAACACCTCCAAAAAGCAAAAAGAATTTTCAAAATCACTTTATAAAATCACCGAGTTATTGAAAAAGCAGTTTTTTTTCGATTTCGAAAGAAATTTCAATTTCAAATTTAATTTCATAATCTTGATAAACATTGCTACCACTAGTCCACTTGCCAACCAACGCGAATGCCCCTATTACAAATAAACTCATTTATGCATGCAGCTCTAAACGCCCTCAAATCAAAGTTTAAGTTACAATTTGCCCGCTTGTTTTTTTTTTCTTCTTTTTTTTGCAGTTTAATCATTTTCAAAATATAAATGAACTCAAACAAAGGAAAATGAAATTTTTGAAAACCCGTATCAACTATTACTCATTTGATAACGCAAAACAAAAAAGAAGCAAAACATGTTTAAGGCAGTCATAAATAAACTATCAACGAATTAAGAGTTATTGAAAAAAAAACGGACTTAAATATTTAAATACAAATTTTAGTTTTTAAATTATAAAAATAAAATGAGCGATGAAAACTTACCGATAGTTGAAAATGAACAACAACGTCAACAGTTGCCGCCGCCAGATAACGAATTGGATCCAGAGCCGACTGGCTGTGGAGCATCGTCCTGCTGTAATCCGTCCAGTGGATTTCATCGCTTTCTGGCTTTGATTTTTATGTGTCTTTTGGGCTTTGGTTCGTATTTTTGTTACGATAATCCGGGAGCCTTGCAAGAAGTTTTCAAACGAGATTTAGAACTTACAACAACACAATTTACTCTTATATATTCGATATATTCGTGGCCCAATGTGGTGTTGTGTTTTGTTGGAGGATTTCTTATTGATCGTGTGTTTGGCATACGTTTGGGTACAATTATCTACTTATTCATACTGTTAATTGGTCAATTATTGTTTGCCACTGGCGGCATATTGGGTGCCTTTTGGATTATGATTATAGGACGTTTTATATTCGGCATTGGAGCAGAATCATTGGCGGTGGCCCAAAACAGTTATGCGGTTTTGTGGTTTAAGGGCAAAGAGTTAAATATGGTATTCGGCCTGCAGCTGTCAGTGGCCCGTTTTGGTAGTACTGTTAATTTTTGGGTCATGCAGCCTATCTATAATTTTGTTGCCAAATACTATCCGGATCATCGGGCCATTGGAGTAGTTTTACTGCTGGCAGCCGCCACATGTGTCATGTCTTTAATGTGTGCTTTAATATTGGGTTGGATGGATAAAAGAGCAGAACGTATATTGCAACGTAACCGCAATCCTTCGGGAGAAATTGCCAAATTAAGTGATATATGCACCTTTAAGATTACTTTTTGGATGGTATCGACTATATGCGTGGCTTATTATGTGGCCATATTCCCTTTTATTGCTTTGGGCAAATCATTTTTCATGGACAAGTTTCATTTTACACCCGATCAAGCCAATAATGTTAATTCGATTGTGTATCTTATATCGGCAGTAGCTTCACCTTTGTTTGGATTTGTTATCGATAAAACAGGACGTAATGTCAGTTGGATTTGTTGCGCTACACTGTCGACCATAGGCGCTCATTCTCTGTTGGCCTTTACAATGATCAATCCTTATGTTGGTATGATTTTAATGGGTCTATCTTATTCAATGCTAGCAGCAAGCCTTTGGCCCCTGGTGGCTCTAATAATACCCGAATATCAACTGGGAACTGCCTACGGATTCTGTCAATCTATACAAAATCTTGGTTTAGCTGTTATAACCATTCTGGCGGGCATTATTGTCGACCATAGCAATGGGGATCACACCTGGGTTGAGTTATTCTTTTTAAGCTGGCTGTTCATTGCGCTTATAGCTACTTGTGTTATACTAGTGTATGATCGGAAAACAAAGGGAAACTTAAATATGTCACCGGCACAACGTATAATATACAACAATGCTCTTGCCGCAGCTAGACTGATGGGCGATGGTGATGGCATAAATCGTGATGAGTATGCCAATGAACAGGAGCCATTATTGGACAATTAAATTGACTTACACTTTAGTTAATATGCTTGCTTTTTGATACTCACAAACTGTTTATGCATAGGATTCACTAAATTAAAATATTGCTGAAAAATTTACACACCTACTTTAAGTTCCGCCATTTTTTTCTTTTTTATGTGCTGACATGCAACCAGCATTAAATTTTACAAGAACACTTTTCTTATGTTTTATACACTTTCAAGTTGTTTTTTTAAAAAGGATTATAAGACTTTTAGCAAAAGTCTTCTTTATTTTTATTTAGAGCTTGTTTCATATTTATTATAAAATAAAATAATAAAACTGATTTAACAGAAAAAGTTTAGTTTCCTTTTCATTCACAATAACAACTAACTGAACCAGGTATGGAAAATTGCAGCAAAAAAAAATGCATAACAGAGCCGATATTTCGCTTGCATTCAAATACGTACATGTCGGTCGTTACCTTAATATGGAAAAACTACAACTCAATTTTTTCAGTCGTTTTTTTTGTAATTTCAATACAAACTTTTCTAAAACATCAATACTCAACTTAATGGACAGACTCTTATGTACAATATTACCGAAAAAAAGGTATTCTTTATTTTTGGTGTTTTGGGCAAATGCCTGCACATAAATAATAAAAAATGTATACCTATTCATTGCCACGGCTACAACTAGAACAAGAAAAATATATAAAAGCTACCTATCACAAAACATCTCAAGGTTATGTTTGCTCATCGAGCAACTACAACAAAATGTGGAGCAAAATTTATTCCAAGATAAAAATTTAAAAAACGTAAATTCTTCTGAGAATTGACATTTTATTTAACTTGCTTTCAATTTCTTTATTAAACCATTATTTTCATTAAATGCCTAACTATAGTTAATTAAAAAGGGCTTACGCATTTCCAAACACATAGTTTAAAATAAAATGCGAAACTTTGTAATAGGCCAACAAGTTTAGAATTTTTGTCTGCAAAGAAGTTTTTACACCACATTTTTTGCATCGCGTGGTATACGGTTTGTTAAATGCTGAGCAGGTATAAAGCCGGTATCACCCAAATATTTAATGGAAACATTTCCAGATGGTTGTATGGTAATCCAAGTAATGGATGCATGATTAATACTGATTCTCAACCAGGCCTCTGGTGGAAATTGTAAAGCACGACATACAAAATAACGTATTACATTGCCATGTCCAACTAAAAGTGTGTACGTATCGTTCTTTTCACTGACATCGGCACGATGAAAATAACGCCTAAATCCGGCCTCAATACGTGCACCATCACGGAAAAACTGCTATATTATATAAAATAAATAACGACTTGAGAAACTTAAAGGCCTGCAAGAAAGTAAACTCACAGATTCCTCTGGTCTCCAATGCCCCACAGGGGGTTGGGGAGGTATAGGCGCACCCTCTCGTATATAAGGACAATTTTTTACAAGTTTATGGTCAACATCAATCTCTTTTAATATTATTCCAGCAGTTTCTTGAGCTCTCGTCATTGTGGAGACTATTACCTTGTTCCAATTAATGCCCATTTCCTTCAGACGCTGACCAGTGTATTTAGCTTGTAGCCGTCCCCTTTCAGTAAGACGATGCGTATCATCAGTTTCGCCAGCGTCGAGGTATTCACCGTGTCTTACAAGAATAATGTGTCTGGCCGCTTTGGGACACGATTTTTCCAGTTCACTATTGTATCGATTTTGCTCTTGAGGCGTATCATTTTTCATGGGCTTTACTAGACTTTTTGGGCTACGGCAATCCCAATTGCTATCCCATAGTGCACATGGATTAACCGGCTTTTCACTATTGGTCCAAGATGCATGCACAATATTTTGCGGCTCTTTCGCTCGTTGGTACAAGTAAGCTCCAAGTCCAATACCAGTTCCCACAGCTACAACGCCAAATTTACGAAACCTGCTCCACATGACCATGATTATATTATTTTTCTTTTAATACAAAAAAAAAAAATATTTTTCATTCAACGCATAAAACCCGCGTACAACGCAGTTCAACTTTTTTTGCACAATTTTTTTTTTTTTGCAAAATTCACAATAATCATCAAACTAGTTTAGGCCATAGGGTGGCCAGACGTTCAAAGATCTCACTCTCCCGGAGATCCAAAATTAAGGCCATGATTCACTATCCTGCTGAATCGTATGATCTGTTAAAAATGACATGTGTGTCCAAAAAGTGTGATAGTCTGGACTAAAAGTGTATGTGAAAAACTTTTTGACAAGTCTGTCCGATTTGTTAATCTTTTGAAAAAATTTTCAAAAACTTTCTTTTTCTATGCGATCAGAGTTGCCTTTTCGATGTTGTTTACAAAAGTATAATAGTACTTTTTAAAGTAGGACAGAATTCTATCAGATTTAGCTAGCGATTTTTAGTGAATGAATCGTTCGAATTTGCTTTCGAATTTTGCTTTCAGCAAAATTTTCTTGAAAGTAATTGTTTGATATTTACTGAAAATAAAATGACAAGGTGGTAAACACGGTTGCCTACTCCACGGCACATACAAATTTTCAAGATTGCAGTAGAATAATAACTGTGAATTTTAAACTATTTTGTACATTAGAAAACACCTAACACATTTTTACAGCAAATATGAATATAGAGAACACAAATGAAGTATATTTATAGTGATAATTATTAAATTAATTAATAAAACTTTAGCAATAAAAATTATTTTCGAATGTTTCCCTATAAATTTATGTTTGCAGTAGTCTTGGCAGTGCTATTTCAGTAATAAACAAAGCTATAATACTTGCAACTCCTCGCTTTGACGGCATTTTTAAAATGAACTTTCACGTTCCTATTAAATTACTTTTTCAGGCTTAAGTTCAACCCTTGGGTTTTTCACTACTTTTTAATCAATATCAATTAAGTAAAGAAAAGTAAAATTTATTTGCTAGGTGGACAACCGGCTGTTTCTGGGTAGCAAACACCCTTCATCAGCACCCTATGAACTTTGGACGTGTCAAATTTTACAATTTTGGCACAGCCGCTTTAACCACTCGGCAACCAAAGCTCACGCAATTTTACTTTCTGTTTGTATACTTAACTAACATTAATCAAAGTAATGATATTTTTCCTTTGAAATTGAGCAAGAAATTTTCGTGAAAGTCACAGATTTCATTGAAATTTTTATTCATAGTACGTATACCAAAATTTAATGAAAGCACTTTCTTGTCTAAATGGCGGGTAACCTACGTTAGCTAGTATATTAAAAACAGATTTTTTTGTTTCAGATTTGAATGCGAAATCATAAGCTAAGGGTACATATTTTTTTTTTTTTGTTGTTTAAACGGCCAAATAATATACAAAAATACATTGTCAAACACGAAAAAATCTTTTGGGGTATGTGTGTGCACGATGTTTATACAGGCCTGCCTGATTTGTTAATCTTTTGACAATTTTCAAAACTTGTTTTTCTATGCGATAAGAGTCAGGTTGATCTAGCAGTTTGCAGTGAATGTATGGTACGTTTGTGTAAGATAGTGAGCCCCAGTCTTAATGCGCTTGTTGTGATATGAAAAAAATATATTGATCTGGTAGCACTTGCTTAAAAAAAACTATAATAAAATTTAATTCACAATAACAATCTTTAAATGTTTTGAATTAGCTGGAAAGGAAGGGAACACGTGCACTGCAAAGTTATAAAAATTTATTAAATAAAATGAAAATAAAAAAAGATAAAAAGTTGGAAAAACGTCTACATGATGAGGAGTCGTTCGAAATAACGAAAAAGGTTAAAAAACCGAGCAAAAAACTTAAGCTGGAGAAAACACAGGCTGAAAACGGTGTTAGTGATGACGAGACAAAAGTTGGTCCAACTACTCCTGCCAAGGAAAAGCATTCGAAAAGTGTAGACGGCAATATTTTTAAGCATTTCAAGGAGTTAACAAGTGAAGAAGAAAAAACGCGTTTGGAAGCCGCTTTGCACCTGTTGCAGCAGATACACCGTACGAAAGACACAGATAAGGTAATTAGAATTTTTGATACCGAAGCTTTGGGGTGGATTACAGAAAGAAAAATTTATTTTTCAGCAACAAAAGGAGTTGATTTATTGTCTTAAACGTTTAATACGAGGCTGTGGTGCTTCCACAAACGTTTCGCGAACTGGATTCTTTACTGGTTTGGTGGGTTTGTTTAAATCTTTTAACAGCGAACAAATTACAATGGAGCAAATTTTTGAAACGCTTAACAAAGAATTGCATGTAGGAGCTACAGTGACAAACAAAGAAGACGCCGATGCTATTGTGGGCAAAATCTTAGTGTGTGGTGCTATTTTGCACTCGGGCCGTTTAAACGAGCTAAATGGTGAAGATTTGGAACAAATAACCAATATTTTATTATTGGCTACCAAACATCGAACTTATCATGCTTCTTTGGCTTACGGGTTTCTTTGTGAGATTATTGAAATGGTATGTACATACATAAAAACAAAAATTGTAAAAGCTTTGCTTAATGCAGACTTTTTTTTCATTAGTTGCCTCAAGAAAAATTTGAAGCCAATGTGTGGCCCCTACTTGAAAAAGATTTGCTAAAACCTTGGCCTAAACAAACACTGCAAACTGTTTATTGTTTGATTACGGTGCAAAAAAAATTTCCTGAAATAATAAATGCCAAATTTTTGAAATGTAATTTTGGAGGAAAACAACTTTTGAATACAGAAAGCTTCCAGCAGTTGCATAAAATATTTTGGCAAAACAGCAATACTGATATTCTTACTCATCCAGCCATTGAATGTTTTGGAGCTTACATTGCCTCTAGCAAACATCTCGCCCAGTTTTGGACTGAAGTTGTGGATCCCGGCTTAAAAAATCCTAATAAATTGTTGGAGGTGGAAACTTTAAAGATTTTGACGGATATATTTGAACATTTAGATGTAGAAAAAACCAGCATTCATGAACTATTAACAGATAATTTTATGCGCATGTTCATCGAGGGTTTAAAGAATCTTAAGCAGAAAAAGGACGAAACTCTAAAGGCCTTCTATGCAGAATTTTTGGAGTCTTTGGTGAAATGTTGTAAGAAAATGAACAACGATGACAGCAAAGTGGCGGTTATAAAAAGATTAATTTTACCACCGGGCACTTTTAATATTGAAAAGTTTACCGGTCACCGTGTAGTCCATCAGTTAATTAACACTTTGGGCGAAGGAGGTGTGAAGGAGGTATTTGATTTGTACAAAAGCATTTTTCTGGCAACTTTAGTTAAGAATCCTGAAAACTTGTCAGAGAATTGGTTAAACTTTGAGCGATTAAATGCTGGCTACATGTTGCAACATCTGCTGCAACACAAATCGGTGCAAACTGCCTACCAATGGCGTGAAGAACAACTGAAATTTTTATTCTCATGCGGTATATTCTTTGTTACTGAGACTGGGGAAATTTGCAAAAAGGAGGTGGCTGGTGAGTTTAGCAAAGATTTTGCCGATCAATGCAAAAACATGTTCTTCGCTTGTTTGCAAACCAAACTGAGCGATATTGAGAAAGAGCAAAGTTTATTGTTCAACTTGGCGGAATTTTGCCAAGAGAAAATGACAAAAAAACATGCTGCCAAGTACTTCAGAATACAAAAATTCGATGATTCTGTGCAAAAGGCGTGGAAAAAGATGTTTGAGAGTGTAGCACAAACTCAGCACGGAAAATCTGAGGAAAAAGTCAACAAAAAGAAAAAAGCAAACAAATTACAAACGGTGTTTAATATTTTATTACTCCATATGGGATTGCAACTGTTTAGAGAACCCGAAATGGCCGACTCGGCTATAGCTGATTTACTCAAATGCCGCGAAAAGACTAAACAGCTAAAGAAATCATCAAATGTGGAGAAAAAACAACTGGCGGTACGGGAAGAAGAACCCGACTGGATAGAAGTGGTGGTGGATCTGTTTCTACATTTACTTTCTCAAAATAGCAATGCTCTGCGTAATATAGTTAATGCCTTATTCCCTCATCTGTGCGAAAACTTGTCATTAACGGCCGTGCATCAAATTTTGTCCATGCTGGACATGAAAGATGGCCACAATCCTTTAAGTACGAAAAACGAAGATGAAGAAGAGGATGCCGCTGAAGAGGAAGATGAGGAGGAGGAGGAAGACGAGAATGAACCCAAAGTAAATGGCAAAGTAGAGGAAAGTGAAGAAGACGACAGTGACAACGAGAGTGATAATGAAGAAGAATCCGATGACGACGACGACGAGGACGATGATGAAGAGGGTGTTACAACGAGCGACAGACTGCGTAATGCCATTTCCCAGGCTTTAATAGCCAATGGCAGCGCAACTGGTGTGGATGATGACATGGCTTCAGTAGATCTGAACGAAATGACTGAAGAAGAGGGTCGCAAACTTGATGAAGCTTTAGCAAATGCTTTCAAGGTGCTGAGAAAGAGCGGTGGCAGCAGTTCTCAAACTAAAAAATCGAAAAGCTATCGCGTTAAAACCACCACCCTTATGCATTTTCGCATACGAGTGCTGGACCTAATAGAAATCTATTTGCAACAAAGTCCGGCCCTTTTAATTTCCATAGAAATTATGTTGGCTCTCTTTAACATGCTCGAGTACTGTGTGGGTGACGAACTGAAACCTCTGCAAACAAAAGTTGAAAAGGTATTAGTTAAATTGACTTCTCACAAAAATTATACCTCAGAAGACTTGGACCTTAAGGAGGAGAGTTTTGTTGATTTCTTGCGTTTGATTGTCGAAAAGAAAGCTCCCGCTAATGTCTATGAAATCTTAAATGAAATGCGCAATAAATGTGCCTGTTTTCTCATAATGAATGCCAACAAAATTTACTCTGGAAATAAAGCTGAAAAAGTTCTGAAACTTTGTCAGGAATACACCCAAGAATTCATAAAATCCCGCAATCCTTTGATAAATACAACACTCATTTTGGATATTTTCAAATTGCGCTGGCTTAAGAATTGGCATTTGGCAGAGGATTTGGCAAAACAAGGCTTAAACTTGCAAACACGTACCTTCAGGCGCATACAAATCCTCGAGTTCTTAATACAACTTTACAAAAATCATGAGCTGTATAAACTTGATGAAGATTTGGGCAAACAATTTTACAAAAAAATTGAAAAGGCCTTAGTCCAGCATATATATAATTTAAGTGAAAATAGTTCGGTTAAAAATTCTTCTAAAGAATTTCAAACTTTATTGGAACTGTTGCTGATCGCACACAAAACGCATCAACATTTAAAACTACAAACTCTTCTAACATCAGAGTCAACTCTGAATGCTTTGCAGAATTTTAGAAAACTGATACGTTTAGAATCGCAGCAAATGTATCAACGTTTCTGTAATACCTTCAAATTGCAAATAATACGTAATGCAGATATTTCCGCACCTACAGCCCAACAGCAAAATAATTCGGATTCTGAACATGAGAGTGGTGATATTGAGGCAATCAAGGAAACTGAAAGTAACGGCGAAGCAGCAAAAAAAGCCCAGAAACATAAGCTACCAGCTAAAGATTTGCAAAAATTGAAAAAGCAAAAGAAGCAACAGAGATTAGAAGCCGTTTCACGGGGCTTAAACGATGGCATTGGCTTTGCGCAAAGAAACAATGCAAGTAGCATCAAGACAGCGAAAAGTGCTGATGATGCTGAAAGCAGTGAAGAAGATTCAGATTAATCAGTGGAACGTAACATGGAGCAGAAGACATGTGTGTATATTTTGATTTATGTATACAAATCGAACTTATTTTTAGCTTAATACATACTGAAGAATACATTACATTACATTTTTCTTTTTCTTCTGTTAAAATAATTTGTATTTTAAACGAAAAGATTCAAAATTAAAGCTCTGTCTCATGATGACGAACAATGGCTTTCGCAAATGGTTTGAACAACAAATAACTGATACCAAATAGTCGACTAACAAATTGAAGCCTTATAATCCTTTATTTATTCAACAATCGAGTCCGTTTATAAAGCAATGTACCATTTAGGTAAAAATACTGCCTCAAAATAATTCCTGACATCAAAAATTCAGACGAAAGCCATAGTTCGATATAGTGAAACGGGCTGTAAATATGTATATGTAGGCCCTGATGCTCATAGTAACTTTACTCATTTCTGATGCAGGCAGTCGCAGCGGTGTATTCTGCTAGAGCCTTAAATTACACAAGGCCAATATAATAAAATCAGTCAACTCTCAAAAAAAAAAAAAAAAAAAAAATTCGTGAGACCAAATTAGGAATTGGTTTTTAGCTTATTTTGTTTGTGTAATAATAGTGGTGAGATTGTCAAAACATTGCAGGTAAATGTCACTTTGTTTTTTTTTTATACTGACGATGGTCACGTCATGAAGGACTAGTGAGTATCAACTGCATAATTTAATTAAGATAATTTGGTTTCTAAATAAATAATTACATACATATGTATATAAACAAAATAAATACACATTTAAACGAAGTCTTTTATATTGATTTTTTTTTTTTTTACCAATTCTTAAGTTTACTGTCCCATGCCTGTAGGTTTTTAAAAATCAAAAATGCCATTTATTATGTATCCTTTGAAAAAGTCATTCATTAGGCGAATTCTTTGAAAGCTTTCGGCTGATTAGATCTAAATAGACGTTTGTAATATAAAAAAATTACTTGGCTTTTATAGCATATTATCAAATTTATTTTTGAGTTTTCAACTGATTTCATTTTTTAAAGAATTAATTCTTTTTTGAGAATGAAAAATTATGTAAATTTCGTGGAAGCAAAATAGTGCTAAATTTGTTTTTAGAAGATAAAAAAATCATTTTCAAAATAGTTAATTTTTGTGAGCAGAAAAGCACATTTAAATAAAAAACATTTTAACCCAACTTTTTTAATTCATTTAAAATCTTTAGCCCTAAATTTTTTAAAAAGCACTAAATTAATGTTGAAAAGCACCACATTGACATGCTGACAATTTTGTTTGAAAGTACAAGTCCCATGCCGCCTAATTTTTTCGGCGTTGTATCATGTGGAAATATCGGCGACGGCTTCTACACAAGTCGCCCATAAACGACAGCATCAGGCATGCGCAATCACGTGATGGTGACAATATTTTTAATGAGCATTTGGTGTGATTGTACACTTGGCTGTGATGTCAAACTGAGTGTAAAGTATTGCTGATGGCACCAGCATGCTGGTATTATGTGTGTTGAAATTATTACAGTTAACAAAAATTGTATAACAGCAAACATTTCATGTTAAACGATTGAGTGCTGCATTTGTGTAAAATAAAAAGTTTTGACTGATATTTAATAAAAAAAAATTTTAAATTATAAGTGTAGTGAAAACAGTTATTGAAAAATTGAAAGAGATAGAACCCAGTCCAAATAAAATCATAAAAAATAACTAACGATTAACAACCCAGCAAAAATATCTTATTTTTGCTAATGGCGGCCAATGTCGAATATATTTTTACATTTGTGAATTAGACAGCAGCTGTAGAATACAAGTGAACAAGCCATGGAGCGACACACTCCCCAAGAACACGGAATAATCGTGTCTATGACGAAGTGAACAATTTTTAGAACAAGATCATAATGAGCGATGAGGATTATTTCCACTAATTTTAACTGAACATTTTTTCTCTAAATTCTCACGCAAACACCACGCGTCCAATGACATGCTCATGTAAAAATCATGAATTTTTCACCTAAATTTAACCAAATTGTATGCATTCTTATTCTTATTATATCTTAGTCTGTAAGGAGTTTTCGTCCATAGACTGAAATAAATAAATAAAAATTCGAACCCATGATACAATTAACAAGGTAGCCACGTCAGCTAAACCGTTAATCATCTGACTACTTTAGGTTGTCAAGAGATTGCAGAGATGAACGGCAGCCAAAACGAGGTAGCAAATCCGTGTAAGCTCAGTGCATCTCTCTTCTGTAAATGTAGAAGTGGCGTCTTTTTGACAGTTTGCATAAGTTGTACAAAAACAAAATGCATGTTATTTTTATTGAAGTTGTTCTTATTGTAGCGAAAAGGCTACCTTGTTAATTGTATCATGTTCGAACCCATGACACAACAGCATTTTTGTCATGAAATTTTTTTGCGGTTATAAAAAAAACCGTTTTTAAAACGAGAAATTTGATTTAAGTTGATAAATTTGCTAAAGCGACGGCTTTAAAAATTAATCGGCGGTTCGCCTCAGCCGTGACCGCGCAGGTCTTTGATATTGCATACTTTGTGGTATCGTCGGTGTTTATAACAAAAAAAAAAAATCTTTGCCAAAAGGATTTTCTTTAAAGAAATTAATTAAAATTACAAACATTTTCATTTATACTGGCAGACCTAGAACAAAAGTTTTATAATTAATTTGATAAAACAATGAAAAAAGTGTTGATGGTGGCCGAGAAGCCGTCTTTAGCGGCATCGTTGGCACAAATCTTATCGAATGGAAGAAGTACATCGAAAAAAGGTTAATTCACTTATGATGTCATTTAAAGTTTAATATTTAAAAACTGTTTTTATGTTTCATTAGGCACAAGCAATTCTTGTTCGACACATGAGTGGTCTGGATTTTTTAAGGGCTCAAATGTTTTGTTCCGCATGACTTCGGTTTGCGGTCATGTTATGTGCTTGGATTTTGTGGGAAAATATAATTCATGGGATAGGGTAGATCCGTCTGAATTGTTTGGCTGTCCCACCGAAAAAAAGGAGGCCAATCCTAAACAACATATGCGTAGTTTTTTGGCTCAAGAAGCCCGAGGCTGCGATTACTTGGTTTTATGGCTGGATTGCGATAAGGAAGGTGAAAATATTTGCTATGAAGTGATGGATGCTGTATCTAGAGTGATACCTAACGTCTACAATCGTAGTGTAACATATCGAGCACATTTTTCCGCTATAACGGAAAAGGATATCAAAGGAGCTATGGAATCTCTGGGATTCCCCAATGAAAATGAGGCCAAATCTGTGGACGCTAGACAAGAATTGGACCTGCGTATCGGTTGTGCTTTTACACGATTTCAAACAAAATTCTTTCAAGGGCGCTACGGAGACCTGGACTCTTCTTTGATATCCTATGGTCCCTGCCAAACACCAACTTTAGGCTTTTGTGTTAAGCGCCATGATGACATACAAACGTTTAAGCCGGAGAGTTTTTGGTATCTACAATTGACTGCTGGTCAGCCAGAATTCAGCTTTGAGTGGGCACGTGGTCGAGTATTTAAGAAGGATATTGCCATAATGCTGCTGAACATGGTCAAGAATCAAAAGGAGGGAATGTAAGTGCAGAAAGTAAATGAAAAGAGCGATAATTTTAATTAATCATTTATTTCTGGCTGCAATGTTTTTAGAGTGGAAAGTGTTGTCTCTAAAGAACAATACACAGGACGTCCGCAGGCCTTGAATACCGTGGAGTTGATGCGTATTTGCAGTTCGGGCTTGGGGATAGGCCCTTTTCAAGCCATGCAGATTGCTGAACGCTTGTATACTCAAGGTTATATAAGTTATCCTCGAACAGAAACCAATCAGTATCCAGCCAATTTTGATTTAAAGTAAGTAAATTGGTTTAAAGGGGGAAAAAGCCATTAATAGATTTTGTTTTCTTTATGCCTCCAGCGCTGTGCTGCATATCTTGAAACATTCTTCAGAGTTTGGCAGCGAAGCCCAAGCCATACTGGGCAACATGAATCCACCACGCAAAGGCAAAGATGCAGGCGACCATCCTCCCATTACCCCCATGAAATTGGCTTCTCGTGCTGACTTCGACAGAGACACCTGGCGTGTCTACGATTTTATTTGCCGCCACTTTTTGGGCACCATATCGAAAGACTTGAAATATCTTACCACAACTGTTAAGCTGCGCATTGGCTTGGAAGTGTTTTCTTGCACAGCAAATGTTTTAATTGATCCCGGCTTTACTAATGTTATGACTTGGCTGGCTTTTGGCCGAGATGAGGCCATACCACCCTTTGCCGAAGGTGAACGTATTCAAATCAATGATGTGCGCTTGGCCGAAAGTCAAACTAGTCCACCAGGTTATTTGACTGAAGCGGAATTGATTACACTTATGGAACAGCATGGCATTGGCACCGATGCTTCCATACCGGTACACATAAATAATATTTGCCAACGCAATTATGTGACAATTGAAAGTGGCCGTAAGCTTATACCCACAACCCTTGGTATAGTTTTGGTACATGGCTATCAAAAGGTAGTTTTGCTAACACACAAAGAAACTTTTTTGCTTTTTTGAATAAGTTGATTCCTTTGCCTGTTACAGATTGATCCTGAGCTAGTTTTGCCCACCATGCGTTCCGAAGTAGAACGGATGCTTAATCTTATATCCAAAGGCTCGGCAGACTTCAATGCCGTACTTAAACATGCCATCGATATTTTTCGTGCAAAATTCTTATACTTTGTTAAACACATTTTGCACATGGACAGTTTATTTGAGGTGTCGTTCTCGCCTTTGGCCGAGTCTGGTAAGAATCACTCACGTTGCGGCAAATGTCACCGCTATATGAAATATATACAAACGAAACCAGCCCGTCTGCATTGTTCGCAATGTGATGAGACGTACTCGTTGCCGAATGGCGGCAATGTTAAGGTTTATCGGGAATTCAAATGTCCTTTGGACGATTTTGAATTATTGGCTTTTACCACCGGCACCAAGGGCCGGTCGTATCCTTTTTGTCCCTACTGCTATAATCATCCTCCCTTTAGGGATATGCCTAAAACTGCTGGCTGTAATTCTTGCACCCATCCCACCTGCCCACATTCTTTGAATACTTTGGGCATATCAGGTTGTGTGGAGTGTGAGCACGGTGTGCTGGTCTTGGATTGTACATTAGCTCCCAGCTGGAAGATTGGTTGCAACAAGTGTGATGTTATTATCAATTGTTTCAAAGGAGCTACTAAAATCACTGTAGAAGGTGATTATTTTCTCTCATCATTTTCAAAACAATATCATAAAAAAAATTTCTTTACAGACGAAAAATGTGACGAGTGTGGCGCCCAAAATGTTAAAGTTCTTTATAAATCCGATAAAACAAAATTCAAAGATGGATCCGAAGAAAAATCTGGTTGTATATTTTGTTCTACTGATTTCACTCATTTAGTGGAAAAACATCGAGCTGTTGCCTCCCGGCCAGTCAATATTCGAGGTGGGCGGGGTGGACGAGGTGGTAGTAGGGGTGGCAGTAAAAGTGGTCGTGGCAGGGGTGGCCGTGGTGGTGCTCGTCAGCCCAAAGACAAAATGGCCCAATTGGCTGCTTATTTTGTTTGAGCTAAAATTTTCACCAATTTGTGAGCATTTCTATTTTTTTAATCACACCTGTCAATATGTATGAATGTTGCCAACCAACAACAATATTCTTTAAAAGCATTTTAATTTCAAAATTTGTATATTTATTTATTAGAAAAAATATGAAACAATGATTTTTTTAATGTTTCATGCATTTATAGTAATTTTTATGTACGAATAATTAATTATGCGTGAGTAAAATAAAACAAAAGCAGACAGAGAAAAACCGAAAACAAATAGTTGAGTGAATAAAATTGAAAAGTTAGAAAGGTATGTTCTTATTTTGCATTACATTTATCGGGCTCAAGTTCTTTCTATACTACTTTTGTTATTGCTATTAATGAAAGAAGACAAAGAAAACATCAAAGACTTGTAGCAGGGTGGGGTAGACAACTAGCTGTTTCGAAGCCGCCACACAACTCGTCAGCAACCCTCCTTGAACTCATGTTTGATATAATTAAAAAATTTCAACTGTATAATGTTGACCTTTAATATTAATATTTTATTTATAAAGTGAGTTCGGCTTGAGGTCCTTTATTGGAGAAAATAAAATAATTGCTATATCAATTTAAATTTGGTGTAAAATTATTTACTAAAGGACCTCAAGCCGAACTCACTTTATAAATAAAATATTAAAAAATTTAGACAGAAAATATGCAACAACTTGGGTATGGCTTTAGAAACATGAGCCCCTGAGTTCAAGGACGGGTGCTGACGAGAAGTGTGGTGGCTTCGAAACAGCTAGTTGTTCATCCTGCTGAATGGCTTTGATGATTCCGTGTCTTCTTTAATTAATATCTATCACAAAAATAACATAGGAAGATCTCGAGCCTGATAAACGTAACACAAAATAATTATATACGAAAAAGTTTAAATAATGAAAATTAATTAAGGCATGTTTTGGTAATAGATATGTTCAATAACTTTAATTGCAGAAACTAGCAAGGAATTTGGCCCCAAAAATATCAAAAAGTTAAACTTTTCGTGTCGGAATGCGGATTGGACAGGTAGCCTCGTCAGCTAAACCGTTAATCATCTGACTACTTTAGATTGTCAAGAGCATGATACAATTAACAAGGTAGCCTCGTCAGCTAAACCGTTAATCAACTGACTACTTTAGGTTGTCAAGAGATTGCAGAGAGGAAAGGCAGCCAAAACGAGGTAGCAAATCCGCGTAAGCTCAGTGCATCTCTCTTACGCAAATGTAGAAGTGGCGTCGTTTTGACAGTTTGCATAAGTTGTACAAAAACAAAATGCATGTTATTTTTATTGAAGTTGTTCTTATTGTAGCGAAAAGGCTACCTTGTTAGTTGTATCATGGTCAAGAGAATGCAGAGATGAAAGGCTGCCAAAACGAGATAGCAAATCCCCGTAAGCTCAGTTCATCTCTCTTCTGTAAATGTAGAAGTGGCGGCAGAAGTTGTACAAAAACAAAGTGTGTGTTATTTTTATTGAAGTTGTTCTTATTGTAGCGAAAAGGTTACCTTATTAGTTGTATCATGGGGTGGAGTTTTTCATGCGTTCATCTGGCTGGTTCAGGGCGGAAGATGTGTGGGGCTACTTCCCTACAGCCTCTTCAGGTAGCACAATGGAACCATTCTAGGACCCAAATGGGCCGGTCTCATGACTGGCAGCCCGCTTTTGCTCATTGAGAGCGAACATAACCTTAAAATATGCTCTTGTGAAATTTAAGATTTTTTGCTGCTTTTTTTTCTTTGCATAATTTTTTTTGTCCCCTAATGCATGTATGAGCAGTTTTGTTTGTTTGTATGCATGTATTTGCACAAAATAACGGTCCACAAGAAAGTAGTGGTCACATTGTTTGGGGCTAATATTTGCTAATGTGAACGTATCTTACAATTTTACTTAACACAAGTGACAACCTACGTTTTAAAAATTCCCAAATTGATTTTTCTTACTCAATTGAGCAAAATTAAGGAAATTGATAGATTTTCTAAAAATCTCACCCAACAAACAAATTTAAACATTTTATACAAACATTATATATGTACATTTTATTTCCGAACATAACAAGGAAATAACGTCGTCAGCATAACAGTAAAAATGTGTTCATGTTCAAGCTTATGTTTTGCGGTATAGAACACGTTTCGTGCATTGGACATAAATAAAAAATATTCACTGTAGGTGATTATTACAAATTATACTTTTTTTTCTATTCTTCTAATTTTTATTTATTTCATCAATATTATTTTAATTAAATTTTTATAATACAAAAATATTTGTTATTCCCACAAAATAAAAACCATCACAGAAATTACCAACAAATATGACATTTTATTGATTGATTGATTTATTTAGAATTTCTTGTTTACAAATTCAGATCAAATATTAAAATTTTCCATTATTACCATAATTAAAATAAAAATAATATACACATTTTAAAATCAAAAATTATAGTGACACATTTTTTAAAATTTTCTCTAGATATAATCAAAAGAATTTCCCGAAAATAAGCTTGAACAACTATTTCGCAATATACATATTTGCAAATAAATGTTTTGCTGTCCACACATGAACATGAGGTATTGGCAGCTGTGAACATAATTATTTCCACGCTTATTTGCCGTGGAGACCCCCAACTTAGGAGTATGTGTCAGCATGTATTCGTATATTTTCCAATCTCTCTTTCTCTCTGTCAAATTATTTGTATATTCAATGCCATTTAAAACAAAGAATTACCCTGAAATTATTTCGAACAATTTGTCTGAGAATCATAAATTTATTTTCACATGTAGTGTGCCGCAGACAGCAGGCACTTTGAAATTAATAATATTCGCATAACAATGACATTGATCATTAAAAATTTCACATACATAATTCGAACATGCAGCATGTATTTTCAACATGGGAAATTGTCTTTAAAACTTATAAAAAATTTAAGCTGATGATGTACAATTAATTATTATTCATAGATAAAGAAAAGAAAACTTAATACAAGACCATAACATGCCAAGAGAATTCGAATTATAAAGATTGCTAAACAACGAAGAATTTAATTTGAGTGGCAAAAAGCCACTCATATGAGTTCATATGATATTGAAAGATTCCTAAATTAGTTTGTACTTGCGGCCTCATCTTTTGGTCAATGTCGTCAGCCGCCAACGACGACGGCTAGTAATTGAAAAACTACAATGCGATCTAATAAAGACACATATGTACATATGTACGTTTAAATGTACAGCCAATGTAATGAACATGTTTTAAACAACCAATAAATATCCATATGTTATGTTAATTGACATTAAATGTCCAAACGAAATGTTGCCATTGTTTTGACACAATATTTATGTTTATGACAATAATTAAGTAGTCGATTTAAAAACATTAAACTGCCCATTACCACAGACAAGTGTGGATTTAGGTACAAAATAAAAATAAAAAAAAACATATTTTGTTTTAGTTTAAATTAAAAGTTTACATTTGAGTTGTTTAAAGATTTTTATTCAATAAAAATACAACTGGCCAACAGTATTTGTCACACTGAAGAACTACAAGTACAATAGCGATTGTTGCAAGGAAAATCAAGAGCTGATATTTTTTGAAAGTCTTTATTTAATGAGTAGTAATCTGATGAAAAATAAAAATAATAGGAGGGTAAATTATTACCAGTTAACAATGGGGTTTCCTACAAGCCATTTATTTACTGGTGCAAAAGAAAGGTCAATACAATACAATAGGACTAATTAATACTCTCTGGTCACGTTGTTTGTGAGCTCAAATCTGACAATGTGACTGTACGTACCTTAAGGCTCGTTATGAAGAGTAATAACGTTTCAAGTTTATGGTACATTTCATTATCGTGAAAATTTATCTACAACGGAAGTATGTATCTTCATTTATTAAAAAAAAAAAAAAAATTAGAGCTTTTTTTAAGTCACATCACGTACTTTTCACATTCAAGTGATTTAACAGATAAACTGTTTTACTTAGTTTTTTTTTTATTATTAATTTTAATCTTCAAAATTAATTGCATCAATACACTATGAGATTTTTAAATCCCATGTATTTTGGCATAAAATTTGTTTTACTTTTTAACGTCAAGTTGTCGTTTGTTTTGACAAATTAACACCTTTTTTCGCTATTGCCAAAGAATCCAATAAAATGCGTGCTTTTGATTTTTCGTTTGTTTAATTTTGAAGTACAAACGTTTTTATTGTTAACAATTAGTTTGCATTATTTTTCTTTTTAGTAACGCCAAAAACATGTACTTTTCATAAAATTTGCTTTCAAGTAAAACCAACCTCAAAAATTAACGTTAAGGGCGTTTGAAACTTTACAAAATTTCTAACAAATTGATCTTTGTTAACAAATGTTGTGAAAATACTCCTTCATATGTACATTTAAGTTTGTGTGTAAATGTGAATTGATTGGCCCACAGATAGTGAACGTGATCGGTGAAGGTCACCTCAGAGACAGTAAGAAGGTTTGGAAATGTATACATGCAAGGAAAATGTGTAGCAATTTTCAGTTTCTGAAGAAGACTCACAAAGGCGTGTTGAAGTATTGAAAAATAACAACAACAAAAAAAACAGCATTCAAAAGTGACCTCAAGCTTGAAATTGAGAAAAATATTTTTGTAGCATAGATAAAAAAAAAAATAAAAATAGCGATATCAAAGAAAACGTCTAACCATTTAAAATGGAAGCACCTCAGTGTTCAGTTTACATCCAACATGAAATTTTTTTAAAAAATCTCATCATTGCTTTCAAGATAAAAATTTCCCACAATGGAAAGTTTTTTTGTGCTACAGATTTTCCTAAGAGGGACATTTTTGTGGCACAGAAAATCTGTTTAAAATCTCTCAAAATAATGTTATTCTAGATTATATGAAATGTTCACAGAAAATATCGTAATTATTTTTAAGTTAAAAATTTCTCTTTGCTAAGAAAATTTTTATTTCGAACAATTTTCGAAAAAAATAAATAAAAATATCATGATATTGGAATTTAAAAGAAAATTGCATTAAATATGATTTCATAGACTGTGATGAAAAAATTTTCCTTGAAGGGAAATTTTATAATTAAAATTTTAGAAAAAATCTGGGCATCACTTCGAAATTGAAAATTGCCCTCAAAGGGAAATTTTTTTTTTCATACAAAGATACAATAAAATTAATAATAAAATATAATTGCGTTAGAAACAAGTTGCTTGGCTCTGAGAAAAAAATTTCCCTAGGGGGCGAAATTTTTCTATGCCATAAATTTGTATTTAAAACTTCTTAAAATGACATTCTACTTAAGAATATAGGAAATTTTTATGAAAAAAATTGTCATCATGTTCAAGTTAAAAATTTCCCTTGAAGCGAAATTTTTATTTAAGACAATTATTCAATAAAATTTTATCGAAATAGTGTTATATTTGAAATTAAAAGAAAACTGCGTACAAAACAAATTTATAGTTTTCACCAAAAAAATTTCCCTCAAAGGGAAATTTTTATTTAATGAAATATTTAAGTTTGAAATTTCAATTTCAAAACATTATTTCCAGGAATATGTAAAGTATTCAAAAAAACATCTTGTTAGTTGTCAACATAAATATCCCCTGCTGAGAAATTTTTATTGCATGCAATTTTTTCAATAAAATTTTATGGAAATACTGATATATTTGAAATTAAAAGAAAATTGCGTACAAAAAATGTTTATAGTTTTCACCAAAAACATTTCCCTTGCGGGGAAATTTTTATTTAATAAAAATTTAAGTTTGAAATTTCAATTTAAAAAATATGCTTTCTAAGGTTATCTAAATTGTTCAAAAAAGCATCTTGTCAGTTGCTTTGAATTAAAATTATCCCTGTGGGAAATTTTTATTTAATATCATTTGAAAAAAAGAGTTATCACAATAGCATTATATTTGAATTAAAAACAAATGTGATTAAAAACAAATTGTTAGTTTTTAAGAAAGAAAAAAATTCCCTTTAAGGGAAATTTTTTGTTCCATCAATTTTTATTTAAAATCTCTCGAAATCACATTCTATTTAAGAATATACGAAATTTGTATAAAGAAATATTGGCATTGCTTTCAAGTAAAAAATTTCCCTTGCTGGGAAATTTGTATTGCATATGATTTTTCAATAAAAATTGATTTAAACAGTGTTACATTCGAAATTAAAAGAAAATTTCATTAAATTTGATTTCATGGCCTTCAATCAAAAAATTTCCCTTGGGGGAATTTTTTCAATTTAATAAAAATTTAAATTGATTATTCATTAAAAGAACATTCTGTTTATGTAACTACGTAATATTTTTAAAAAAAAATCTTGCTATGTGAAGCTAAAATTATTTATTTTTAAAGAAAAGCCCCTAAAAACCCACAATAAATAAAAATAAATAAGTTGTTAAAAATTTCCCTTGTGGATATTTGTTTTCTTGCAAACTTTTCCCACCATATATTAAATTAATTAATATTTGTATTCCCTAAACAGAGCAGACCTTCTCCCTGTGTTTTTCTTAATTTCTGTTTAATAAATCGAGGTTATGTGAAGAATAGGCGGTCATTGAGTCAAGTTTTATAATATTTTGTCAACTGCTAAAAAGCTGTTTTGGTTCACTTTTATTTTGTATATTATTTGCTTTTGTGCATAATATTTTTGTTGTTTGAACATTTTTTCTTCAATCCTCACTTACATACAGCGGTACATATTGATTTGTTGAAATATATGTATGTACATATTTGCAAGCAGGTTGTACTTTTATTGTTTGCTAAAACAAACTGAAGTCTTTATGAATAAATTAATATATATGTATGTATGTTCGTACATAGTACATCCATAATTGTACATATGTATGTATGCTTGTATTTATGGCTCTTTTAGCTTGGCAATTTAATATTTGCTAACAACAAGAAGAAAAGACCGCCATTGTTTGTTTGTTACTGTTACATTTTTTTTCCATCATCATTTTGTGTTTATTTTCCATCGAACGACAACGATAAAAAATAGTTTTTATGTTGACCACCAAAACATATTTTAAGCAATCAAATTTATAAATTAAATATGTACATACATGTCATAATTGGAACTTAAAATTGACAGTTACATACATATGTTATGTAGATCAGAGGGCACCTCAAATGTAGAGGCCAATAACTTACGTTGCTGTGCTTTAATTATAAGACTTAGTCTTGTTGTATAGGAAAATGAAAAGTAGTCCCCATTATTTTTAGATTCTTTGTATTGGTAGGTAATCAATTACTAATCAGAAACTTTATTTTCGAAAAAGAAGATAACTGATTAGTAATCATAATCAAAATTTAACAGTTCTACATTGAACTAAAAAAAAAAACGTATTCACAGCATTAGAAGTTTTCAAAAAATTTCTAGACTTTAAAGTTTGATTTAAATTTCAGCCCTTAATTTGCAATAAAAAATAAATGCCGAATCCACTTTCCCACACCGCTGTCAATAGTTTTATGATGTTCTATTTTTTTTTAAATTGCCAATTTGTACAAAAAAAAAAACAACCAAATAAATCTGATGTTGGATTCTATGTTATTGCTTTTTAATGGCCATTGTTGTAGTTGTTGCTGCACACATGCGCTAAGTGATAGATAATAAAAACAAAATTGTAAATTTTGAGAAACAATGCTTTTTTGTGTACATACATTTGTGCCGCTTAAAATGAATTTAGTCACCTTTCGAAATCACTATAAAAGCTTAAAACTCCCACCAAATGAGCATTAGTAGTTGTTTAGTAGTTTAAGCGTTAATTGTTTGCTATTTGTGTACGAAGAAAAGTTCAAAAATAATAAAAAAAAAAATAGAAACTGAAACAACATGAAGTGTTTTGTAAGTGTCCTTAAAAGGGATTTCAAGAATGGAAATGAAATTAAAAAACTAAATTAATAAAAAGAAAAGCTTTATTTATTGCATAACTAATGCCCAAAAAATCAGTGCCGCCAGTTTATATTAGTAAAGCATTAACAATCAGTGAATACTTAAACCACCTTTAAACGAAGAAAATTTAGCATTTAAGCTTTAGCCATCAGACAGTGCACAACATCAGCTGTTTGACGTTTTTGTGCAAAATGTTGCCAAATTTCTATTTCTGAGAACAACGAATAATAAGTGGTGGTTCACTAATTTACTAAAGTCAAGTTTAAGCTGCAATTAAATTACACAAAAATTTTGTTAAGCTAGAGTTTTGACTCGGTAACTAATTTTTTGGGCATAACAGTCACACTGCATTTTATGGCGCTCATTAAAATTCCATAACCGAATAAAAGCGGCAAGTGTCTGGTCAAAAATGTTACTGTTGACTTGATTATTTAAAAAAGAAAATCGCTCCCTAAATATTAAAATCGTCACAGCAAAAATTCATGTTTTGCAGCCAACTTCACTTTTTATTATCTTGCCAAAATTGTTCTTCAAAATCGGATTTTCCTGCATCACAGTGTTGCCAAGAACGCGTTGTTTCGGTTTGACTCATACAAATTGTATGGACGAAAAAGTGCCAATTGCTTTTGTTTGCACATGACGACTGTAAGAAATTTCTATAAAATGAGCTCAAGAACATACATTTTTTTTTAGATCGTCTGTGCTATAATTCTAACTCTTGCTTTGGTAGCAAGGGCGGCCGAAGATTTGGCAGCTTCGGCATCTGAAAACACTGACAGTGCACAAATAATATCGGGTTCTGCCAGCAGCCTGAGTCCGTGGCAAGAAAAGCATCAGGAGAAACGTTATGTGGGCGGTTATGCTGGTGTTGGAGCATATGGTACTGGCTTAGATAGTGTTGGTGCTTACGGCGCTGGCTACTATAATCCCTATCAATCGAAATTGGGTATAGGTAAGTTAATTGCAAAAGAAATCGAAGTATATAAGGTATTCAAATTACACATGCACATACAATTTGGGTAAATATAATTTTGCTGAGTGTGTTTGTTCATTTATAACCCTGCAGAAATAGAGACTACTCTTTACACGCGTGTAAAGAGCACACCACAAGGACCAGTCCAAAAGTAATCCGAATATATGGGAAAAACATGCTCCATCAAACCACAATTTTTAGCAAAGCCACATTTTGAAGTTAGCAGAGCACTGTTAACAAGTTAACAGCTCTATTTTTATTATAACAGATGGCATTCATCTACTCCACAAAGATGAATGGGTTTTATGGAAAAATTAGGACCATATAGAAATGAGGGTCTGCAGGGTTAGCTATGGCTCCTGGTACCTGGGATGTCTGAAATAATATTTGGAGTCCCATAAAATGACTTTTAAAAACACTCCATATAAGAAATTTTGTGGAGGAGATGAGTGGCTTTTATGGAAAAATGAGAGCTTCTGCGAAGTAGTGACCATATGGAAAACAATTTCCCTTGTGGATATTTGTTTTCTTGCAAACTTTTCCCACCATATATTAAATTAATTAATATGGAAATGGTGGTCTGGAGGGTTAGCTATGACTTCTGGTACCTGGAATGTCTGCAAAATGCATATACTATTAATTACTTTTATCGAGTTTTAGTTCAGTTTTTACTTCCTCAGAACGCAGAAAGATTGTTTTGTGAAAAAAATGATCAACATTTTTAAAGGAGACTAGAAAAGAAAAGTCGAACACTTATTTGCTTGAGTACATACCCCCTGGGTATTTCACATCCACCACGACGCTCATCAGCACCACCCAAATTGCTTCGAACCCGGGTCACGACTAATTGCATACTCTTTTTAAGCAGCCGTGCTATTTCTCGAACACACTGATCGCGTACCACGCCTCCGTAGGTAGGATCCCATACAAAAATAAAAAACAATTTTAAATCTTAAGCCTCAAGAATGATTCCTTTGAAGTGGCATAAGCGAACTTTTTTCCTCATGCCAAAAACTACAATATCGATTCTCGAATAGACCCATATTAATGTACATCCACATGGATATAACAACAAACACCAAACAACGCAAGGAAAAATACACTTAAAACCACTAAATTTTACCAGAGCCTATTTTAAGGTTATGTTTGCTCAACGAGCAAATACATGATTTAGAGCATTACGTTATTACGTTACGATTCATTTTGCTCTATATCAACGAAATTTAAAACCTTTACGCATTTATTATTAAAAATTATATTCTTTTTAAAATATTTTAAGTTTTTATCAATTGTTTTTTTAATTTCATTGATATACAGCAAAAGGTTATGTTACGCATACGCTACAAAATAACAACTTTTCGCTGGATATCGTGATATTTATGAGATGGTTTTTTTGATTTATTTATGCAACTCAAAACAAAAGGTATTTTGCTAATAAAATGTTTCCTTATTCGCTTTGCAGATGGTTATGCTGGTTATCCTGGCTATAATGGCTACACTGGCGGCTATGGCAGTTATGGTGGATACGGTGGTTATGGGGGCGGCTATGGGGGTGGTTATGGCGCTTATACTGGTGGCTACAATTCATATCCCTACAGTTCTTACAGCCGTTTGAGTGGTGCATATCCTTATTCTCGTCCTGGTTATGCTGGCTATGGAGGTTATGGCAGTTACCCCTCCAGCTATTACTCTGGCGGTTATGGCAATAGCGTTGTTGGTGGTGGTTTAGGAGGTTTGGGTACACCCGGCTTTGTACCACCGGTTGCAGGTGCTGCTGGTTATCAATATGGTCCCGGTGTTTCGGGAACCATTTATTGAAAACGTTTAGCACATCATCTTTTCAAATTTTTCTTTCTTCAAATTTAGAATAAATTGTGAAATTTTTTACATTATTTAAATATAAAAGCAATAATTTATGGGTTTTCTTTAACAGCATTATCTGCAATAATTCTTACAGCAGCTAAAGGCTATAATAATAATAATTGAGAAATTTGGTAACTCTATAATAACAAAAATAGCGTCAAGAAAATATGAGTTTTTAGATTTTTATTTTCTGAAGAATCGAATTCGCAATTATAAAAGCCAAAAAGTTTAGAACTGACATTTCGTTGGTGCCTACCAACTCGTCAGAAGAAGAGTCTGCTGATGCTGTAGCATCAACAAAATATGGGCGGCATTAAGACGGCTCAAAAAGACAGAAAATAGTTCATAAAGTCTATTTAGATCTATAATATTGCATTTCAATTGACGCTTATAACAAATAATAATTAAATTGCTACTTTTTTACCGATATTGTTAATTACATTTTCACCGCCGTTAGCGATATCGAACCTGTTCGTTTGTTTGCATAAATACAAAATTGTATTTTTGCACAAAATTTAATTATTTTCTATCAAAATATCCATAAAAAAACAGAATGAATTTATCATCCCTGACATAGGTACATATTGAAAATTTTGCTCCTAAAGTCCTACTATACTTTTTTAATAGCACCGGTAAAACCAAATGATTGTTTTTAAGCACCAAAATGCGGGTGAAGCATTTCCGGTTATTCATCTTGGGACGTTAGATCAACATGATAAGAATATAAGCAAAGTTAAAAATATACATATCGCTCTCAAAAACTTAAAAGCACGCAACTCATTCAAACCTTTTTTTTCTCTCATAAATCGCAAGAGTTGCACTAGCGTCACTGGGTTTTTTTTTAAAGTGGAAAAGTATACACAATATTAAAATAAATTACAATTTACGAAATACAAATAAAAGTAGGCTTATTGGTTTACATCAACGATATATATATAAAATAATACATATGAAGCGAAAAAACATACATTTTAAAGATGATTATTAATTAATTTTATAACCTTTTTCAAAAGATTGACAGCAAAATGTTCTTGTGGAATTCGTCGATTCTTTTTCAAACACAGTTTTATCCTCCCCTGATTATTCTCTAATTTTGGGTCAATTTACAAGGAAATACCCCAAAATTTGCTGCCACTTCCCAAAACAAATTTCAACCTAGAAATAAATTATTTTACATTGTGAATAAGAATATTATGAATTTATTTGACCATTATATAATATTAAGTATTTATGTTTGTTTATATCAACTTGGAAGATTGAAATTAAAAATTGTATGGATAAATTTGAACTAAAAATTTTATTATAAATACCTACAGAGTTACTACTAACATGATTTAGAACGTACATATAGTTTTCATGTCATGGTTACTAAAATTTCTATACAGATACAGGAATGGTGTAGTGGAAATTATAAATAAGGAAAAAATATTGGAACAACAAAAACAATATTTATATTATATTAGTATCGTATCTATCATTTGCACTTAACCCTCCTTGATTCCTTCACCCCACTCCTTGGCGATCATGTAAATAGCATGCTGATTAAGTTTTGGCCCAATTAAAGGATTCATTTGAGCCATATAGCAACACAACCAAAACAGCCAACATGTCGCTCCTGTTAACATTAGAGTACAACGTATAAGATTTTGATGGGGACCTTTTGGTGTCATCAATGGTAAGCCAATGCCAACGCTTGCCCAAATTGCAGTAAAGAATAAAATAGGGAAAAAAGCTGCTCCCATTGTCCAAGGTTTTTAAGTATTATGTTTGTCTAAAAACAAATTTTCCTGATTTTCTTTTGGAGACGAGAAAAGAAAAAATCAATTTCTCTCTGCACAATAATACACAATGACGACTTTTGTGTATTTTAGTGACGTTTATCAAAACAAATTTTTTCTCACTCACAGCGAACTGACCACACGAAAATTTATTCAGGGAAGGAAAATTGTCTACCACTATAAATTACCAGACAGGGTTCTAATCAAAAACGGATTAAACATCGAATACAACATTACAAATATAATCGGTCAAATCAAAGCGGTATCGCAAGCGGCGATTAGATCCCCCAGCCCCAAAGTACACAGCAACAACGTCGTCACAACAGCAGTAGAAATAGGGAGGAAACATTAGGATAAGGAGAAATAAGAGGTATGCAGAAATATAAATTTTATTGGGTATACAGAAATGTATTAGGCGTTTAAATAAATAGATAATATAGTATTTTCAGTTGTAATAATGGAAACATTGAAAAAATAACATAATAGTTTTTATTTCAACATTTTCACCAACAACAAATCCCATTTTTGGCAGAACATTCGCTAAAACCATGAAATAAATAATACTTCCCAACCCAAGCTATAATATCGTCAGAATAACAGTAAAAATATGGTGCAAACTTTAGAATAAAGAGCCATGCTTTGAAAGGAATCAGCTTTGTAAGGTATAAGAGGGTGTCGTAGATTTCCCAAAACTAAAGTCAACGTCAGCCGGAGGCTTATACATATTTTGTTCGAGGTAAAATTTGCGGAATTTTTTAAAAAAGATATGAACATATTTGGCTGGTCTTCGTATAAGTCGTAAATTGAAAATGCTTGCTGCCATTTGCTTACAGATTTTGTACGCGAAGCCAGTGCTGGTTATAGCAGGAAGCAGAAAATCCGGTTGTCAAAAGCATATTTGCATTCCTATCAAAAAAATTTATTAAATGAAATTAAAAAAAAAAAATATACAATTTTGGAAGCTTAAAACGATTTATGTATTCGCGATTTTACGCTCTGTGCAAAAACTTTCCGCTGGCATAATTGTTTTTTTTACCAATACTTTCATATTTATCTTAGTAAATTTAAAACCCACTTCTTTCAAAGCCTGGCTCCTTATTCTAAACTTTCCCCAAAATATTGGTTAAAGATTGTTGCCCGAGAAAATTATAAACCTAGTGTAGTTGCGTCCGTTTGCATTTAAGCTGACCATGTAAAAGTTTTACAAAACCTCATAATTTTTAGAGCAAACCGGTTAACTTTAAAGCTACCATCACTAAACATATACATCCCTGTGTTTGTGGGGAGTGGTTAACTATTTGCTGTCAAAAATTTGTAAACACTTCATTCAGCACAAACTTCTTTATATTTAGTAATTTAATAAATATATGTATATTTTATAAAACACCATGGAAACTTGGAAACTAGTTTTTATAACAATAATAGCACTCTATTATACTACTCAAGGTTTGTAAATTGCAGTTAAAACCCGAGCACCCTCAACCCTTAATATTTTCCACTCAATTATAGTTAATTTTGTCGCTGGTTTGGAATGCTATGTGTGCTCAAATCAAACTGGTAATGTGGAGAAATGCTTGAATACAATCAAGACTTGTGAACCTGGTGAGGATGTTTGTGGCACAGAAATACGCTGGGGAAGTCAACCTTACTTTTCCCAGGGAGCTCTCAAGCAATATTACGTATCGAAACGGTGCATGACCAAGCCGATGTGTCAAGCCAAACGTAAACGTCATATGCCCTATTGCACACATATCTGGTATGAAGATTGGTCATGTCATGAATGTTGTCAGGGTGATAGATGTAATTACTTTGTTATTGTAAGTATCACATAAAGCCGTAGTATTTTGATAATGAAATGTTTTTGAAAATTTTTTTCATATTTTTGCAGAGCGCTTCAACAAAACCACAGAATCATATTTTCACCACTGCTGTAATAGCAGCATCCCTTTTTACAATGATCAAACTACAATTTTATTAAACTTTTTTTCGAAGTCGAAAAGAAATCAAAACATAATTTTAACTCTCTAAAAAGGCATAGTATTAAGTATAATTGTTTAATATTTTTACTGCAAATAGGTAGCTACATATTTTTTATACAAGTGACCTTACTATTTCGAATGTTTTATGTGTATAGAATAAGTTATTTTCTTACGTCGAATATGCAACTTAAAAAACGCTATTACAAATATTCCGTCCATATTAAAATTATAGCAGACTTGTAGTGTACTTTTGTGCGCAATCAAATACATAAGCAAACAATAAAAAATTAAACAAGATCATTTTGTTTTCATTAAGATTAACAACTTTTAATTGATGCTCTGCATGCGGTTACGCATACCAAGTAGGTAGTTAAATATAAGCAATGTTTTCTTTGAAACTATGCATGCATTTTGTTTTGTTATTTTCAATGTGACATTAGCTTGTGAAATTTACATGCAAGTTGTTAAAATATTGAAGGTATCATAATGTGTAATTATATTTAATTCTAAAATAGTTGAATTAGTGCTATTTGGCAGTGCAATGGAGCCAGACACCAGAACACAAAATAAAATTTCAGTTCAAGTAGCTAATAGCGAAGAGTAAGTTTAAATACTGATGCCATTTATTTCGGAAATTTTGTTTAAACATTTTTTAATCTAAAGCCTTGACGATCACCAAAGACCAGAAATAGCTCAAGCAAAAAAGAGGGGAAGAAACTGTTTAAGTGCTTCAACTTCTCTATTAGTTATTTTGCTGCACAATATGTTAAATACGCGTTTGTTGCTTTAAAAAATAAAAACTGTTTTTCGTTGAAAGTCAAAGCGTAAGTCACAAATTAACCCAAATTGTTTCGAATTTTCGAGCAAGCGACAGTAAAAATTACGGTCGCATTGAATATTTAAATTTGTTTTAAAATATACATACATATGTAATGTTTCGTTAAAAAACGTAATGGAGTTTGAAGTCTGTTACCAACATAAGTTCTTAGATAAAACACAACTGAAAAAAGCTAAAAACAGTTACAATTCCACATTATGATTTAGAATTACCAGACTCAGTAAAAGGAGTGCGGCCAATTGGATGAAAGAGAGCAAGCATATGTCCAAAAATTATTTAAGATTAGAATAAGGAAAAGTGCAACGATTATGCCGTGGCGGCTGTTGATAAGATGCAGACGTAACCTTTAATTTTCTAAATACCTATATGCTTTTGAACAATCTTAATATTAAGAATTGGAATTCTCTTTTCTCTAAAACTCATTCGTTATTTGATAAAACTTTTTCTGTATAAAATTTACAAGTTGCTATATGCATATGTGTGTATGCATTTGTGTACATAAACAGCTCTGATCAGTTCCGCAGCAGAATATGCATTTTTCGTGAGACACATTTTTTAGCACACATAGAAATCTTATTTCCTTACTTATGTTTCTGCTTTTGCAAACAGTGAGCTGATTATTTAATTAAAAAATAAAGATTTTTATATACTTTTTTATAAAACTCACCATTTTACAATGATTTTTTCGGTTAACGGTACTCCATTGTGACATCTAGTACACACACATAAACACACACAAACGAATTAGTTTTGCAAAATTCAACATTTTACACAATTCACACAATTTTTAACACAAAGAGAATTCACTTTAACACATTGAAACAGTCTAACACTTAATTTTTTCGTTTTTATTAATATTAAGTTACTTATTTAATTAATTTATACAACAAATCACGGAACAAAAGCACAGCTTGCATGAAGTTGTTGCGCTAAACTGTGGTGCCAGACCCAAGAACTAAGTGTAATTTTTACAATCTATTGTGAATCATTTAATTAGGCGCCAAAATGTGGCTGGCAGTTAAGCTTAGCTGCCACCTCATAAATTTAAATAAGGTCGAAAAACTTAAGTAACGGTATAAATGCAATGGTAAACCTCCATTTTGGATCACATACTAAAACGCCACAATATGACATTTTGAACACACATTTAAAGATAATTCATTAAATCCTGTGATGCCACACCTAAAATCTACTTGAACTTTCTATACTCTATTGTGAATCGTATAATTTAGCGCCACTGTCTGGCTTTTTAAAACATAATTTGAAAATTGGAAGTACATTTTAGAACAAATTTTATATGAAAAATTTGTTCTAAAATGTGTTTCAACAATGTTTTATTTTTTATGAATACCGGTGTTTAAAATGTTTGCCACTTTTCTATGCATTTACATTAACTTCGATTTTAAATCAGTAATAAGAGTCCAACTTTTTTTTTATTAAATCTAAATTTTATTATACAAATTATACTTTAAAGAATTATAATTAAGTTTTATTTCAATCAGCTTTTTAACTAAGATAAACTCATTTTCAAAAGTCAATTATTTCACAACTGAAAAGGCATTTAAAAAGTAAAGTAATATTAAGGAAGATTTAAATAGGAGTGGTTTATTAACAAAAGTGGAAGTTGTTACAATTTGAAAAAAAGATTTCAAAGAAATTCGGTAATTGTTTGGAGAAATGTTTTCAAATCACGAAAAGCGCCGAAAAGTAGACATTTTGTCATGCGTGCTGGAACACCTAAAAAAAAGACTGATTTTATATGCCCTGCAAATAGTATGAAATCCAATAACAATCATGCAGATAAATCGGTGTTTTAGTATTTGCTACAAAAAAGGCGCACTTTTCGTCGGATTTCGTGGCATACAGACATAGCTTGGAGTTATCAGTTGTTTATACATAGATATGAATACTAATAATTATAAACCACATTAGCAATAAGTGTTATAAACTATACACGAACTTATAAGCAAACTCAAGGCAAAACATAAGATTTAAGCGTGTGTGGTACAAGAATTTACATACATGTGTACATCTGAACTAAATAAAGGAGAATAGAAATTGGAATTGAAGCACAGCAAACACATTTTAATACAGAAGAAAATAAATAAAGTGCCTGAGGAGAGACCACTTCTTTATAGTTCATCTCTTTCCAGCAGAGTGTAACGATTTTTAGAAGGACCCAATTTCTTAAATGTAGACTCTGGCGGCGAGGTATTTACAACTTCACTTTGTACATCATTGCTGGAAGGATCAGGCCCATAGTGAAACTCACTGGAAATAAAATAATTGAAAAAAAAAACGTTAAAGATAAAGCAATAAATAATCTATTTAAAATTTTTTGTTATGATTTAAATACTTACCGATGCAGTTTTCCACTATATAAATCTTGTAAAAATTGCTTAAGCCTTCCGGGTACATACATATCTTTGTATTCGGGGAACAAGTACATGTGTCTAAATGAATCGATTGCAATAAGCGGCAAATCATCTTCCGATTTACCCAAATGATGCAAGGGATGGGCAAATCTCTTACCATCAGCGGTAAGGAAATTTATATTTTCTAAATGAAAAATAAATACATTTTTATGCCCAGTTTGATGATTATTCGTTATAAATCTTACGTTTTTCATCCAATAACTGTTGTTCAATAATGGCCTTATAATCCTTAATAGAATTAGTATCATCTGGATGATGGAACAATATCAAGAAAGGCAAACCTTCTTCGGTAAGTTCTTCGGCATTTTCAAATGTTATTTCTCGCACCAAAGGCACACATTTATCTTGAATCCAAATTTTCAACTCATCGAAATTACTCAAACTACCATTGTAGGTCTCATCATTTTCATGGCTGAGAGCAACATCTGGCCTAAAGACAATAATCGGGGAGCCTGTAAAAAAAACGAGCAGATTTTGTGAGTGTTTAACATTTTAAAAACTAGTTTAATGTCTATTTTTGTAAAATTTGTACGTAATTTTATCATTACTCTTATTTCTATTTGATCTCTATTTTATGTATGTATATTTTATTAAAAGTTAGTCTACGAAAGCGGAGCCAATTCGGAATAATGTGGTCCTACAAACGTCTGTATTAAAATAAATTCCAATAGTCGTTAACTACGGTCAGCATTGGCTAAGGCAATGTCATGCCAATGTCGTTGTTGAAATTCACAATAAGAGTGAATATCTTTTTTCCATTATCAATACATTTTCCTGATAAGGCCAACAAATTGTTAGCGAAATATTGAAATCGTTAAATTCTTTTATAAAAAAAAAACTATCGTAAACCGTAAAAATGTATTAAATCTTTAACAATCGGTATTAAAGAAAATATGTATACCTAACGGTATTTGAATTAGACGTTTTTTCTCTCTTTACAATACGGCAGTTTTTCTTATCATACAGTTTTGTGTGTGCATGGATGGAAAAGTTAGTGTTTATTACCGAGCACCAGGTGTTGCCACGTATGTAGTTAGTATTTTTCATTTTTTTTTCTTTTTGTAAATACGAATGAAAAAAAATCCGTCTTCTACACAAAATATACATATATACTTAAGCATTATCAAGCGATTTTTTAATAATTTATTGAGTTGTTTAGTAATAAAAGTATTTACGACGGAATGTTTAGGTCAGCCGCCTTATTCAGTAACTCGCTAAAATTGGAGCTATCGCTAAAAATTTCTAAGCTAAAGTGACTTTTAGCGACGAATGGACTTGTAAAACTGTGTTAGTGAAAATTGAATTTTAGCGCCGTCGAGAAAATTTTTTTCCCAAAAGTCAAATTTTTATCTTAGAAAAATTCACATTTAAAAATGAAATATGAAATATTCAAAAATGAAATTATTAAATATTCATGTAGGAACTTGATTTTAAAATACTTTGCACCAAAACAAGAAATTAAATATGTTTATAAATTAGTTTCAGTTTGAAAATTTTATACTTCAAAAATGTTAATATATAAAAAAGGATTGAACAATAAACACGTTTATTATTATTAAACCTTAAATAAAAACGTTGATTTTAATATTTTTGAGTACCAAATGAAATTAATTATTTAAGCCGAGTTGTGCTTGACAAAATTGTAGAAAAAACATTTTTAAATAAAAAAAAAAAATAATAAAAAGAAAAATGAAATAATAATTACCTAAAGAAATTTTCTGTGTTATATTACCTAGTGGTTTATCTTCAACTCCTTCGTAAGGGCATATCAGTAATTTAAATAAGGAAGTTAAAGGTTGGTTAATAGAGTTAATTTTGCATAATAATGAAGGAGTTTATTGCCGAAAAATACAACATGCAATTAAATTTAGAATAAATAAAATTGAGATTGTAAAAAATGATAAATAATAATTAAAACATACCTGGTGGATGCATGGCTTTGGCAGCATCGCCGAAGCCAACATGAAACTGACAGTCTTCTTTCAGATTTGTAGCTACTTTACGGAATATATCATACTCAGGCTGATCACGACGATCAAAATAGCCAATAATGATGCGCTTTTTCAAATCGAGATTCTCCAAATCCTTTAAGCTGTGGAATTCTTTAATGGGATCCTCCAATTGTTTTTTGACAAACTCATAAAAGGCGTCGGCCGAACGCTGGCCACGATATTCACGTTTGTTTAATACGCCATTTCGTATAACTTTCAGTGTGGGATATTTGGTAATGTGAAAACGTGACGCCACCGCTGTTTCTCTGTCACAATCAACTTTGCCCAATACAACTTTTCCGGTTTCTGGGAAGGCTTTTTGAACCTGAAAAAGTCATAAAAATGATAGGAAATGTAAATGAAAACACACAAAAAAAGGAAAATATTAAGATAAAATTACCTTTTCAGCGGCTTCATTGAATATGGGTGCAAGTAAATTACTAAAACGGCACCATTCCGCATAGAAATTTAGAACTACCAACTCATTTGAAGCTGAAATACAAAAATAAAATATGTAGATGAGTTTAATACTGAAGTAATTAATAGTTCGATTATTGGGTTTCAGTAAATACTCAATCGATTTCAAATTCTGTAAATTTATTCTTATTATTTAGGAGACATTTTTCAATAGCAAGCACAAGGCCATTCATTTAACAAAAATCTATAGGCAATCAAAATGAGATAAGAACATACATATCTAATATGTTGTTATCGCTTTTATCGCAACTACATATATTATAGTTCAGCGAGTATTAAGTTGGCAAAACACGTTTCACCTATCAATTATAATTTAAGCTACTACTTCATACCACAACAGTAGTGTTTAAGGCATTCTGATTCATGTTTTTACAAATCTAAATTTAATAATTATTGTAATTAATCTGATTATTTACTAAAAACCAACTGTATTTTCTTCTCACCTGTGCCAACAATATTTTCCCTGTTAAGTGTTTTTTTTTCTTCTGTTTTTAATAGCTTTTAATATTTATTCGTTTACAAAAAGTGGGCTTGTAAATTAATTGTATGTTTTGACACTAAAGTAATACCTGTTTACATGAGGAAGTTAAATATAATAAAGGTCTTATTCAAAAGAAGTTAAATAACATGTGTTCTCAATAGTGGTTTTTAAATGTTTGTAATAACAAAGAATTCTACCTATAGCTTATGCAAATAAGGTGTATAAAACATGTTTTTTCAAGACCTCTTAAAAAAACTTTATTTGCTATATAATGATATAAAAAAAAATTTTTTTTGCTTGGAAACATTTTGCAAAAAATTTTAAATCTGATACAAAATTGTGAAATGGCATTTATACCAGTAAATAGACCACATTCTTGGCTTTCTTTCCCATGTGCTCCAATCGAGTTACATTCTAAAAATGTACCCAAACTCTTTCAAAGATTACCGGTTTTTCGCTTAATCAAAATTTCAACAATTTTTTTTTAATATTCTCAAACTCAGCTGAGAAATGGCTTTTATAGCAGTAAATAGACCACATTTTTGGCTTTCTTTCCCATGTGGTCCAGTTGAGGTCGGCTTTTGTATGGTATAATGGTATCAATTGCCGGTATTGGTCATACCATGGAGAAGAAAATCCCTTGGCCCGGTCGAAGACCGCTTCTCTTGAACAATTTTTGCATACTTATGAAAAAATGTATTAAATGAAATGAAAAAATACGATTTTCGATGCTTAAAACCGTTTATGAATACGCGATTTTACGTTCTGTGCAAAAACATTCCTCTGGCAGCACTATTTTACCAACACTTTCATATTTATATTTGTAAATTCCGCAACTTCAACATCGAATTATTATTAAAAGCCTCCGGCAGATTTCGACATCAGTTTTGGGAGGTCCACGACCCCCTCTAAAAATCTATAAAACTCGTTTCTTTCAAAGCCTGGCTCCTTATTCTAAAGTTTTCCCTTTTATTACGTCAAACATATTTAACTCGGCATAAAAACATTATTGAAATATATTTTAGAAAAAAACTTTCATAATCAAAACGCTATATTCATTTTAAAATTTAAAAAAGTCTACAATTATTTCAAAAAATTTTTTTTCATATAAAACTCGTTCTAAATATATCTCAGCCACATTTTATTTTTTATGAATGTCGGCAAAATATTCTACGTTGATTTTTGTTATTTTATCAATAGACTTAAATATTTTTTAAGCAAAAATCCGGCTTTCTTTAAGTTTGCAAATGTATATATACATATATAACGGTATACAAAACATTAATGATCGGACTATAAATGGCAGCACAGAGCACAAAAGTCTAAAAAAAGCAGCAGCAAATGGCGCGAAAAAATTTTTTTTTGAACCACCTTAATGTATATTATTTTAAGCAAAACCAGTTTAGTCTGTATTAAAACAACCTCTATTTTCTACCAAAAGTCTTTTTTGTGAATTTTTTGTGAGATACCTTGTTTGAGTCCCGTTGTGAAATTTGTCAGCGGCAACGCTGGCTGGAGGGTAAACGTGAAACAGTTAAAATATGCATAGTTGAACGTGACAAATGCTATAGTTCTAGCAAAGCTTAAGAAACGTGCACAGATATTTTTCAAACAAAACTATGAACAAATTCTTGAACTTATAAATAAGCTCATTAAAAACGGCATATTTTTCTACATGCTGGAATTATCTTTATAAGTAATTCTAAATATTTTTCTACATACATATGTATGTATGTATGTATGTATGTATGTATAGGTAACAATTAATCAAAATAAACGAACTATGGAATACTATACTTATTTATGTATAACATTTAATACGCATATATGCTCGCAGGTATTGACGCAGGTATGAAGCCGTTTTATATTTCAGCAATACACAAATGTATGCATGATTCAATTCAAAATTTTAAATAAATTTGAATACAAATTAGTCCTTTCTTTGTAACAAAAGTAAGTTCTGCTACCTTTAGTACGATGATAAAATTTGCAATTTCACATTTGGAAAAGCCTTAGTTTAGTTAAAAAGTTATTTGTAGATAAAATAGCAATTAAGATAAAATGTATGAATATTTTATTTGACTTCGCATAAAATGGGTATTTGTTATTCACACACAACTACAATCGAACAATGTGAAGTGACACGTCAAAAACGAACCCTAACTACTATCAGACATACTGACTGGATGAACAAACATACATGTAAACAATAAAAACACGATGAAAAGGGCTGCATTTTCATTCTAAATTAAGAATCTGATTTTTAAGCATTAATCATAATTCCATAAATGTTTAGCCGATATTCTTAGCCAAGAATCGGTTTCACATACATATTTAGCTTCAATTCTTCATAAGGATCAACTTACCTAAAGTCATATCAATATTGTCACTAGTCAATGGGACCGCCCCACTGTCTGCGGGTTGGTAAAACGCATAAAACACCTTAAAAGATTGCAAATATTCATTGTATTATTAATGAAACATTTAATTCATATGGATTTTATACAAAAATATGATGGAAACAGATTGCCGGTGTTCAAAACAACAAAATCAAAGAAAAAAAAACCTGTATGTCTAGCATACGTGTTTAATTTGATTTTCCATTAATAACACCTACCGCTAATTGTCTGTCCATCATTTTAGGTTTTATTTTTTTTTTTTTGTTTACTCACCATAAATATAGCAAAAAAATAACATTTTCTATGATTCCACAAAGCCATTCTACTAAATTTGTATTAAATTATTATTTTTTGTAATTAAATTAACTTAATTTCTAAGATTTTTTTATAAAATTTTAGGTGCCAGATTCACTTTGCCACACTTGTGTCTTTTGCTTTACCAACTTTTCAAGAAATGCACCACTATTTTATCACTTATCTTGTGTCACATTCATCTTATTTGTTTGTTTTTTATTTTATTCAGTCGATACAACAGGGCTGTATCATGATACAATTAACAAGGTAGCCTCGTCAGCTAAACCGTTAATCAACTGACTACTTTAGGTTGTCAAGAGATTGCAGAGAGGAAAGGCAGCCAAAACGAGGTAGCAAATCCGCGTAAGCTCAGTGCATCTCTCTTACGCAAATGTAGAAGTGGCGTCGTTTTGACAGTTTGCATAAGTTGTACAAAAACAAAATGCATGTTATTTTTATTGAAGTTGTTCTTATTGTAGCGAAAAGGCTACCTTGTTAGTTGTATCATGGGCTGTATTAATATTAGAGCCCTTTTACACTTTGGCAATAAAAAGGTAACTTTCTTTATTTGGTTCTTTCTAGCAATTGCTGTTTCTTTCTATCAATTCTATATCAATTAATGAAAGAAAAATGAAGTATCATACGGGCTTTACATAATTAAAATGGCGATGACATGAGAGCAATGATGTGAAGCAACAACATTAAAATTACAACAATAAACAAAAAAAATTTCACAAATGTCTTGTATGGTCAGATGATTAACGGTTCAGCTGATGCGGCTACCTTATTAGTTGTATCATGGTCTTAGAGCAAGACAATTTTAGTTGAGCAATTCTTGAGCTTGATAAAGTATTCCGTGAGGGGTGCAAGAAGGGAAAGAAATTGCCCGTGCTAGACAATCTACCATTGGCTGTTTTTTCGTTTGCTAATATTTAGAATTCCTTTTTATTTTCTATTTCATTGCACATATAGATAAATATTCAAAAGTGACCGAAATGTCGGCAAATAAAAAAATCCCAAAAAATATAAAAATTTAATGAAATATTGAAATAAATAAAATACTGAATTAAAGCTAAAATATGAACAAAGTAAACACTTTGTAAATCCAAATTTATGAATAGTTTGGAGATGCGTGTTTTCCATGTAAATACAGAAGTATTTCCGTTGCTCTGCCGGAGTCATGTTCAAGTTGATAGCTGGTGAAGACGTCGAGTAATGTGAGCTTACTTGTACGTGGCGACTGTGTACAATTTCTGTACAAAAATAAGTGAGGAAACCAGGATAATCTGCACGCTTATAGAAAAACCGATTTTACAGCAAAAAACTTCGGAACTGAAATATTTAGCAGCACTGATAGCTACACTATTATATAATGCATAAATGTTGCAAATTTTCCTTGCCCTGCATTTCCAGAGCACCCTGTTGTTTAATTTACGTAGTCTGATTATCAACCCATCCATACATATTTTCTTCATTCGAATGATTTGGTAAGAAATTAACAGAAGTCGTACGGAAATAAATATAAAAAAAAATTGTGAAAACTTTAATAATTAAGAAATTAAGCGAAACTGTTCATAAATAAATTAAAAAACCTGTTGGTGAAAAGTTTCAAAGTCGCGAAAAATTGTTATAAATATTGTGCTATGTAGTGGTGTTAACAAAGAAAAAATTAAGTATATATGTATAAAACAAAATATTGAAGCAAGAAGATAAAGAACAAAACAAAGCACAGAACAAGCGAAACATTAAAAACACATCCATCAAAGCAAAATGTAAGCTCACAAGCAAATAAATATTAATTGCAATTAAAAATAAAAAAAAATTAAATATTTATATACAGTAGCACTGATAATAAGCAAAACCAGAAATAATATAGGAATGGGAAAACAAAAGAGAAAGAACGAATGCGCTAAGGTCGTACACGGTGGGCAAAAGAAAGACAAGATAAAAGCAGATAAAAGTAAAGAAAACACACACACACACATTCACACAAATTAACGTGTATATGAGAAAAAAAAGTAATAAATAATATCCAGATAAATTTATGTACAATTTTCACGTATACGTTTCTTTTGTTTGTTGACTAGCATAACATATTTTAAAATAAAATCTTGAAAATCTTTTGTTTGCAAACGGTTTTTACTTGTTTTTATACAAAGTTGAAAGTATTAAGGAAAAAATTGTTTTAAACTTTTGTTGCAAGTTTTTAAACGTTATAGCATTGTTGTTAACTGACGTCAGTGTAAAAATATAATTGATTTTTTCATAGTTTCAATGTTTATAAATAATTTTGTTTTATTGCCATTTGCAGATTGCATTCTCATTTAAAAAGTTAAGAATACATCATCAAATACATAAATATTTATAGCTGGGTAAGTGCTAATGTTTTACGGCATAATTTTTAATTGCAATTCCTAAGAAAATTTTGTTTTTTTTTTTGCCCATATGTAGATGTAGGTGTGTTGTGGCGTCCTTAAAATTGCCACTTCATTAAGCTGCATCCAATTGCATTTGTTGGTGTTGTTTTATATAATTGGACTTTGGACTTGTTTTGCCGGTTTTAACTGCGAACAGGCTTACCATTTCGTGTTTATTCTTTGTAGTTTGTACTGGCAAATTTAAATACAGTTGCAAATTTTCAACTTGGGCAAATGTACAATAAATACATACATACATACATACATATGTATGTAGGTAAATATTTAATTTTAAAAATAGAGATATTGAAAACATTACGAATGCTGCTGTGGCAGTAAGTGCAAGTTATGAGAATATAGTATGTTAGCCATGCATACAAACAGTTATAGTTAATTAGCTCCTTTTTGGATTTTTTTTTTCATAAAGTCTGTAATTAATTAGCATACATACATACTTGTAAAACACAAAGAACTTAAGCTTCAATAAGGTTTAAATATAGCCTGTTAAGAAAACAATGTCTTTGAGTTCGTAATAAAGAAATTCGTATTAATGTTTTAAGAACAACAGCAGTTTAGTAAAAAAAAGCCCAGTTCTTCAAAAGTAAACGAGAATTTTATTCCTTACAATTTATAGATACCTACCCACCCAGCAAAAAAAAAAGTGAGGAAAAAGAAGTAGAGAAATCACGACAGCAACTGAAACGATCCACTTCTAGTTTTAAGGGAAAAATACTGAATTTTATATTAGCATGTCATTGGAAGAAGAAGAGCTTGGTTTTTGGCACTTCTAAACCATGATACAACTAATAAGGTAACCTTTTCGCTACAATAAGAACAACCATGATACAATTAACAAGGTAGCCTCGTCAGCTAAACCGTTAATCAACTGACTACTTTAGGTTGTCAAGAGATTGCAGAGAGGAAAGGCAGCCAAAACGAGGTAGCAAATCCGCGTAAGCTCAGTGCATCTCTCTTACGCAAATGTAGAAGTGGCGTCGTTTTGACAGTTTGCATAAGTTGTACAAAAACAAAATGCATGTTATTTTTATTGAAGTTGTTCTTATTGTAGCGAAAAGGCTACCTTGTTAGTTGTATCATGAGAACAACTTCAATAAAAATAACATGCATTTTGTTTTTGTACAACTTATGCAAACTGTCAAAAAGACGCCACTTCTACATTTACAGAAGAGAAATGCACTGAGCTTACGGGGATTTGCTATCTCGTTTTGGCTGTCTTTCATCTCTGTATTCACTTGATAGCACCGTTTTTTTCCAAGAAAAGAAGGACAAATAAACCTAAAAAAATATTATGCATAAGCGTAGTTCCAAATGAAATCATCAAATTAATACGGGAGAATAAAATATTAAAAAAGGCATTGTAATGGCAACGCTGAATAAAATTGCTTTGTATGTTTTACCCCCCATTTACACATGCAAGTAACATGTTGCAAGTTGTGTGTACATATCAAAAACGCACCAAACGCTGAGTAACGCTATAAATTTTGTTTGTTGTGTGAAAAAATGCGAAGCATTTTGGCTCTCATTTGCTTCGTTTGCACTACCCGTCGTGAAACCCGTCATTAATATACACTTTAATTTTGCAAAATTTTCGCGAATTTTTGCAATTTCAAAAAAAAAATCAGTCTAAATTGCTGGAGTTGTTTAACATTTTTAAAATCCGTTCTTAGTGTACTTTTGAATTTTGCAAGGTTTTTTTTTGTGAATTTTTGTGCATTTGCTTCCGTTGAATTGTTTGCGATTTCTAAAAAAATGTTTTAATATACATACTTCTGCATTGTGCAAATCTTTAGTGAATTTTCACTTGCACTACTATGTTTTCAAAAATTTTTATAGTAGTTTTTTAGTTTTCCAAATTTTTTTGTTGCGAATCTTCGTACTTTTGCTTCAGTAGAATTTTTTTTAAACTGTTTACCACTTAAAAAAAATATATGTATGTATATGTATGTACTTATATTAATATAGGTACTTTTGTATTTTGAAAATCATTAGATAATTTTTCATTTTGCTTCCGTTTCATTCTCTATAACTATAGATGAATGTTCTCAAAATCAATTTATAGTATATTTTTAGTCTTGCAAATTTTTTGCGAATTTTCATACTTTTACTTCAGTTTCAATCCCTGCAACTCTATCGCTCTTGAAAAATGATTTTAGTACTCTTTTGCATATTGCAAAATTTTTGCGAACTGCTGCGCTTTTCGCAGCATGATTCCACTTTGCAGCATGTTTGCCACTTTTAAAAACCATTTGCAGTTTGTATTGGTTTTTATCTTTGCAATTTGTTTTTGTGAATTTTTGTGCTTTCGCATTAGTGCACTTTTTTGCAATTGTCTAGTATTTTTAAAATGTGTTTTTAGCCAATTTTCGCGTCTTAGAAACAACATTTTGCAAAATCTGTGTCCATTTCCGTTCAAAATGGAAACGAATTTCGCAAAGGCAGGGTTTCATTGGAATCATTGAAACTAACATATGTAACTAAAACAAATCATTTATTTTGTCTCATGATTGGTGCTGTGTATCACAATTTGCGAAAAACAAACAGCCGGTTTTGGGATCTTGAACTTTTTTTTTTTCTTACTAAATTATGCGCTTATGTGGATCTATGCCAAAAAGTATTTGAAAATGCCTCCTTATTCAATAAGAAAAAAAAAAGTAAATATCTACCTACTAAAAGCCAAAAAAGAAAACATTGTGTGGCCTGCAAATAATTTTTTTTTAAACGATTACTAGGCATGTTTTGAATTTCTGTTGGCTGCTGTTTGTTAAATAAATTCTCAATTTTCAAAGTTTCTCTAACAGATCTGTATGTATCAGGAAAAAAAAGAAATATTTGCTAGTAAAATTGCATTGTCATCTTTTATACATATGTATGTATGTACATACATATGTATTGCTTTTATAGTTTTACTTTGTTTCATTTCTTTCATTGTAAGATGTTTTATATGCACATACATACATATGTATGTATGTATTTCATTTTAAAACGTATGATGGACGGACGGATGGTCATACGAAGGCCCGAAATGCTGAAGCAGTTCTGACGACAGATGCAGTGTAAACAAACTCCTAAAATTAAACTGTTGCCTCATCTATTTGTTTTTTATTTAAAATTATAATCAAATAAATCCAGCAAATTTCAAAATTTGTTTCCATCAATACATGAGCGATATTCTACTCGGCCGCTCGCTTCACTTGTTCCTACCCTGTCGGAATTTTACTTAACTGAATGACAAATATACTAATGTACAATAGTTATAAACAAGGCGAATCTACTACAGGTGCCCGCATACCAATTCGCTTTAACATTTTTCCAAGATTTTATCTTCTGAGTTGTAAAAGCCGATCAAGGCGAATCAACTACAGGTGGTCGCAATTCAATTCGCTCCAACATTTTCTCTCGAGACGTCACAGATTTTGTTGTGGTTTTCTATCGGCTTTGACAACTCAGAAGATAAAATCGTGGAAAAATGCTGAAGCGAATTGGTATGCGGTCACCTGTAATGGATTCGCCTTGAAGCCGATAGAAAACGGCAACAAAACTTGTGACGTCTCGAGAGAAAATGTTGAAGCGAATTGAATTGCGACCACCTGTACTTGATTCGCCTTGGTTATAAATTATAATAGAATTTTAAGCATTATATTGATATTCAAACTAAAAATATTTACGTATTAAATAATTTGTATTTAGCTTTCGATATAATAACTGCCTGTTGCGTAAGAAATTTATTTTGAGTTCCTCTATGACGTTCTTTTATACGAATGATAACTCGATCGACAAGTCGAAAAGACGTATATAAGTGTTTTCATACAAAATCCGATTCCTCTATTTGACAAACGTCAAAATCAATCATTTGCTGTTTTTTGCTATCGAGTGGGTGTTTTTATAGAAAAAATTTTAGATTTTGTTTGTTAGAAAACTGGAAAATCCACATATTTTTAATTTTTATCTAGTAAATATAAAGGGTCCGCCAAATTATTTTTTTTTTTGTTTTGAAAAAGGCGCAAAACTTCGAGTGTAGCTTCGGCTGTGTGGCACGTAGCGCCATCCTGTTGAAACCAAATGCTGCCAATATCCTCCTCTTCAATTTTTGTGAACAAAAATTCGTTCAACATGGCCCGACAACGATCGCCATTGACAACGGCCACTCCTTGCTTATTTTCGAAGAAAAATGGCCCAATTATGCCTCTGCACCAAAATCCTCACCGAACAGTGACTCGTTTTGAGTGCGTCGGCTTTTCAATGTAGGGGTGCGTGTTTTCTGTGCCCCGAATGCTAAAATTTTGCTTGTTTACATACCCGCCAAGATCCCAATGAGCTTCATCTGAAAATAATAATTTTTTTTTGCAAAATCAGCATCTTCTGTAAGTCGATCGCAGGCGCATTTAGCGAAGCGTATACACAACCATATTCATTCAGCAGAAGGATAAAACTAATTATCTGTCCAACCAGATATGAGCTAAGTGTTACCATTATTCACGCAATAAAGCCCGTATGATACTTAATTTTTCTATCATTAATTGATATAGAATTGATAGAAAGAAACAGCAATCAATTGCTAGAAACAACCAAATATACAAAACGTAAACAAAACTGGCATCTTTTTTGTAAGTTTTGTATTCTTTTTATTTCAAGAAAGCACTAGGAAATAAAAATGTTCCAAAAAAAAAGCGTTAAATCGCAAAAGTTTTCCATAAACCGCTAACACACCAACATTCAAGTTTAAAATGTCAATTTTAAGTTGAAACATTTTACATTTTTTTTTTGACATAACCTGATTTTTTTTTATCGATAACTTCAATGAAAATGTTGACAGTTTTGCATTTATCTTAATATAGTTGAACTCTTTGCACATACAAAATTCTACTATTACATTATATTTGCACTGTTCACCAAAACTTAAACAATGCAAGAAAAATGTAGTGTCATACGGGCATAAGCACTAGTTGAAAAAAAAAAACGTTAGATGGTAGACCCTATATTAAACAATTATCTTATGTATGCATGTAGTTTTCCTATGCAGTTCACTTGTTGGACGAAAATCTTGAGTAACTTTCAGGCATTTACTCTCCCGTCTAAATGCCGGGATAGTGGTCAATTCGAAAAGTGAGAGTATTTAGAGTCAAATTTGAATGCAAGACACCTCGATGCCATGTAGCTTTACAAACCCAGCTGACTACTGCTTTTAGCCTGAAGAACTGGCAAAATACACAACACAAACGCCAAGGCGAATCAACTACAGGAGGTCGCAATTCAATTGGCTTCAAAATTTTCTCTCGAGTTGTCATACGTTTTGTTGTCGTTTGCTGTCAGCGTTGATAACTCAGAAGCTAAAAATCGGGAAAAATTTTGAAGCGAATTGGGATGCAGGCACCTGTAATGGATTCGCCTTGACAAACGCGAACAAATGGGTGACAGAATTTACTATTTCTACCAACAAGATACATGAAATATTTCTTGGAGTTGTGTTTGTTGTAGTTATGCGGCTACCTGGTATCGAGGTATGTATCTTGTGAGAGTGTATTGCAAATAGAAAGACAAAATTTTAAAGTGTAGCTGCAGCGTGAATAACTATTGTGAATTAAGTCGTGAAATTCCGACAGGGTACGATTCTCTGGCATATGTGTGAGTTTGTTTACATCTTTTCTGATTTGCTATTTTTGTTTTGTTCTTTAAATTTAATTTTTAGCATGTTTTTTGTTTTTGTTTTGTTTTGTTGTTGACACCAGATAATTAATTCTTGTCAAATAAGAGTTTCATAAATCTGAAATGTTTGTTATGAATAAGGCGCCTAAAATAATTGTTTTAAAAAAAGATAAACGTGTTTATTACAGTTTCCGAATTGTTCGTGCGCTTGGAATAGACTAAAGGGAGTCGCAATCCCTTTTTCTATAAACTTTGAGTATCCGAAAAAAGCAGGAATAAAATGTTAAAGCAGCATTTATTTAGTTGTCCAAAAACTCAGTTTTTTTCTACCATAAATATTGATTGATTTTTAATGATATATTAAGAAAATAAAAACGTGTAATTAAAGTATGCGTTTACGAAAACAATTCATTGCACGTCTTGATAGCAAATATTCCGTTGAACTACTTTGTTGGTTAACCAGAGATGGTGGACAGACACCGTATTAAGTATCAAATGACATTGCTTTGTGTTCGTTCATGTAAAGATAAAATAAAGAGAAATAGATAGTATGTATGAAGTACATACATACATACATGAATGTACGTGCGTATTCAATTCTGTTGCACGCATGTTTTCCTATGGAATCTTGATAGCACTTGAAGTCCATAGATATCTAAGTTATCGATATAGTTTCAATTTTCACACTCAATACTGTTAAGGTTTTTAAATATAAAATAATATCAACAAAGATTTAAAAATAAAGAAAGAAAAAACATAAAAATACTTCTCATTTATGAATGAAGTAAATATCAGCAACAGTGGTTGTTGTTGGTAGCGCACAAACGCAATAAATTGTAGTTGTAAGATTTATACTTTATATAGTCTAATAAACAAATAACTGAGAAAAAGCAGAAACCACCATGGAAAATAATAATAGTCTGCACAGCCAAATGGTTATACAATGTATGCATGTATGTACTCGTATGTATGTATGTCAGTGTGTAAGTTTCACAGATTCCTTGGTGCTGCTGCTACGCTTGGTCTGTTTTAGAAAAAATATACATATGGATGTATGTACTATGTACCTAGTTAACTTTCTTAAGATGCCATAGATATCACAGTTTCTTTCGGGAGCTTTTTAAATATATGTAACTACATACATACATACACTTTTCAATTATGCTCCCAAAGCAATGCAAATTTGACAAATATATGTATGTATGTAGTATGTACTTCTCCTGTTTAAAGACCACTATTTGAACTTGGTTATAGTTGAAGGTAGAATTTTATAGGTCGCACATTTGATTAATGCAATTTACCCTAAAAGTGTTGTCGACCATTTTATAACAGCAAGGTTATGTTAATGGTTAACAAAAGGTTGCCATATTTTGCATGTTGCCATACATTCTATTCCCATCAAATTAAATTGGGTTATAGTTTCCTTGGAAGCATTTACTTTATCATAATATATAAGAGACCTGTTCGATTATTTTTAGTAGGATTTCATATACTTTTTGAATTTTTTTTTGTCCGGAGATATAGAATTATAGACTTATCCCTTTTTTACCCCCTTTTTACCTCCATAAATGTCCAAATTTAAAAAAAAGTGACAAAGTTATATATCAGGAATTTTTCAATGGCTATTAAATTCAGTTTATAGTAGTTTTTTCCCGTTTCTATCCTTTACATAGATATATGCAATTAAAAAAAGTAACAAAATTCAGCTTTTATCCGTTTTATCCCCTTAGTACTCAAAATATGAAAAAAGTACCAGACACCTGTTCATTTACTTTTATTATATACATATGTATATGTACTTTTGGTTGCTTTTTGAATTTTTGTGCTACCTGTTCAAAGTTCTGAGATATTGAACTACCGATTTTACCCTCTTTTACCCCTTTCCGGCGCGAATTTCCAAATATCCCGTCTTAGTGGATCCATACATGAGAAGGACTGCCCATATACGAAATGTGATTACTCTAGCTTTAGCCGTTAGGGCTGGGCGATGATCCCTCCAGTCAGTCAGTAGATTTTTCCATAATTTATTTTTGTTATTTACTTTAGCGGGTTTTAGCTCGATTTTATTTCCTCAGAATTGAGAGAGACTTTTCTGTGTTGAAATTGTAGTGATCAACATTTTTAAAGAAGATTTATTGGCTGATGTACTACATACCATGGTTGTCTCACGTCCACCACTCAGCACCCAAAATTGTTTCGAACTCAGGTCATAACTACTTGCGTACTGTTTTTTTTTTTTTTGATCACCAGCGCTTATAGCCTTTTTACACTGACTGACATCCACGTGAAACGTATGGAAGATGTTTAAAATGTCAAACAATCGTTTGCATTAACAACATCTTTCATCATTCATTTATTTAGCTGTAAAAAAAAGGTGCAAAATTTTAGTGAAAAATAAAAAAAAATTTTAAATGGACTCGGAGGAGGACTTTTGCATTTTTTCTTTCCATAGGTCAAGCAACATGTTCTCCATATCGATTGACCATACGATGCAAACACCAGGTTTCTTTTGCACTGCAATTAAAATGAATTTATTTATAATTAATTATTTTCTGAAATGTCATTTTGCTGGTGATGGTACAAAATCAATCGATTTTCTGCGATTTTTTTAGTGCCATCACTAAGATGGCACTAAAAAATCAAAAGATGTAAGATGGAACAAAATGAGAAAGGATCATTTTCCGCTGATGTAGAAAGATGTCGCCCTGTATAATTCTTATGGGAAGATGTAAACATCTTTGCAAATTGATGAAAGATGTAAGATGTATGTATGTATGTATGTACGTCAGTGTAAAAAGGCTATTAGCCATTCTAGTTTTGTTAAACGTGGAGCAAAATAGTTTGTACTTAACAGTTAATTTTGGGAATGAAAACAATGTTTGGCCAGTGTGATAGGAACAAGAAATATTCCACTCATTAACATACGGTGTTACCGTTGTGTATGTGAGATAAAAATTAACAAAATATTTAGGGGTATGTTAAAAAAATACAATAAAATAATATTATTTGTAATCTATACAATAAATTAAATGAGCCTGGTTAAAGAATAAACAAAATATGACAAATCAAGTAAATTTAAGAGAAAATTATAATTTTTTTTTTATTTCTGATTTGTGACCACAAATCTTGTTTGTTAAGTGGATTTTTTTTATTTGCCATTTAGCAAACTATTGATGTTAGAAAATTTTCTATGATTTCATTTCCATTTAATGGGTTTTATTGTTGCTAATGACACTGATGATGAGGTTTAGTTTTTTGATAATGTTGTTGTGACCCAAATTTTTTCAGTTATTGCATGCATTTACTGCATCCGTCTAAATGTTGTGTGGCAAACAAAAACGAGACAAATGTCTCTTTTATAATTGTTCAAGTACAAACTTACATACTTACATAGAAGTGTAATTATTACGAAGAAAAAAAAAACTTGCGAACTAATGAACCTTTTTTCGTTTTCTTTGCTTTTCAATGAGGAGAGCCAATAATGATGATGTATTTACGTGTGTCCTTTTACTCAATGTGATTTGCTCACAAAGAGATCTCATTATATTAAATTAAAGGAAAAACAAACAACAACATTTTGCCATTATACGATTTCAAAGCCAATTATATGCACATATGTAGTAAATATTTCATAGGACTTTTTGTAAATGCTTTTCTTTGCATCAAAAATATTTTCAAGCAAGGTTGTAGACAGTTTAGTCACTTGAATTTAAACAGTTTATGAGTAAGGATTCCCAAATGAAGGTTTTTGTTTTTTTAAAGAAACTACATACATTACATTCTAAGGAACTTGTAGCTACAATAAGGTCACCAAATATTTAAAAATAACACTTTTTCTTGCTGCTAAAATACTCTCCTTGAAAATTTTTTGAAAAAAAATCATACAAAATAAGAAAAAGTTATTTGATAAAAACTTCAAGAACTTTTTATTATTTATGATTAAATTTCCCTGAAATTAAAAAAAAAGTAATTAAAATACATCTTTATATATTTATCATATCATATATTTTGAATGCATAAAAAATTCGCATCAAGGGAAATTTTCATCCCGAAACCCTGAAATTATGTAAGAAAATTATTTCCTAGCCAGGGGAAATATTTATTTTGAAAGATTTTTCAGTGTTAATGACAAATTTTCTATACAAATTTTATTTTACAAAAATTTCCCTTCAAGGGAAATTTTCACTTCAAAGACCTTTTCGGTATTTATGATCAATACTTTCTCATAATCTCGTAAATTAGAAAGTTATTTAAAGAAAAATTTCGCAATAAGGGAAATTCATATTTACATTTCCATTAAATTTACCATATTTAGAAAAAATTTGCATGTATTATCAAAATAGTTTTGAATGGATTTCATTAAAATTTTAAGCTATATACAAATTTCCTTGTTAGGGAAATTTTTTCTCTGCCATAAAAATTTAGGAGAAGTTTTCAAATCCGAAAAATGTTTAGTATTTATGATAAAATTTTTATGAATTTTTAAAAAAAAATTAATTAAAATAAATTTGTGCAACAAGTTTTGACTGGATGAAAATTTCCCATGAGGGGAAATTTTCAATTTGACCACGTTTGATGTGCACAATTGAGTTTCCAGAAAATCTTGTATTAGAAAGTTATTTCTCAACCAGGGGAAATTTGTATTTTTGATAAATTTTCCAGAATTTATGACCAAATTTTCGTAAATTCTTTTAAAGCAAAAACAACTGTCTTTACAAATCTTGATTGTATACTATTCTTAAATACTCGCTCATTGTCTAAGATCTTTTCCCACATTGTTTTCTAATCAGATCGCGCGTTTCAACGGTACAGATTTATTGTCGCTTTTTTGCACCAGGCCCCACTGTGCGTTGCATTAAAAAAATTAATGCATTTTTTCATTAAATTAATGTCGAAATTCATTGGATTTATGAATAAAGTTCTTTCAATGCATAAAATTTGTGATTGTATAAAGATTTAAAAATAAATGGGATTGTTTTATTCGTGAATATTCTACATCTACAGAAAAAATGCTTTGTCCTACAACTGTTTGCTGTAGTTATATATGTATGTATAAGAAAATTTTATGTAAGAAAGCGAAAGCTATTTGGGTTATACATACAAATTAATTTCCCTGCACCTAGAAAAAACTAAAACAAATTCCCATATTTTGAAGATGCAATAACAGCGTCACTTCTTAGCAAAGCATTTGAAAATTTGGAAAAATAATCGTCAAAACAACGAAAAATTGCCGTCAAATCTGGCAGCCCAGGGCAATGCTGGCATGGATATCTTTCTCTCTTGAATGCTGCTCTCGATGTGCATATTTCTTTTCACTTCTATTTGTTATCACTATGCGGCTTTTTTAAGTCAGCTGTTTTCTTAATGTGCATACACAACATGCATACCCACGTATTGAAGCGTAAAGAGACCAACTAACCAATCAACCAGCCAGTCTGTGTGTGTGTGTGTGTCATATTGTGCATTTTTATGCCACAATATGTTGTAACAATAAATTCGACTACAATAGTTTTAGTCAGTGTCGCTTGTGCTACATTAATAAACGGTTGATTGTCTACTGTCGCCGTCATCCGTAGTCGTCTGCGTCTGGCTGTTACTCTTGTTGTTTATCGGTAACGGTGATGCATAATGACCCCATATTGCGTCGGCAGTCTGACACGGTATTTTATTTTCTTTAAGAGCCGTTCGATTTCTAATTGTTAAGACCACTCACTAACTAAAGTGGTTCGTGTGTTTGAAGCAGTATTTATAACATTTGCCTTTTATTTTTTTTTACATTAACATCAATTTTCAATACAAATCTTCAACCATAGAGAAAAAGAAATATTGTTTTCCGGTACTATTAATTTGGAAAGTGAAGGAGAAGTGCATGTTACAATTTGAAATTAAATCAGTAAGCGTTAAGCAAATATTTTGCAGTTCTGTGTGGCTTATTTAAATGTATACGTATAACGAAAAACTAGTGTGGTAGGTCGAAGGGGATGCCATATTCATAAAAAATGAAATTGCCGTTAAACTTAATTTACGTATGGATGTAGTTCATAAAAAACAACAAATAAAACATGTGCCGTATGTATGGGTATCTGGCATCTCTAAACGCCCTCATACACGTTTTTGAAGGGGAGACAAAAACTATGAAATTATAATTTGTTGGCATTTCAATATCAAAACACGCATGCAAACCTACAAATGTGCACTTGTGAATGCATAGACAGTTAGATATACATATGTATGTTTGTATGTGCATACATATGTATGTATGTATGAATGCATGAGAAACGCATGCATATTGAGGAGGTTTTCACTTTCTTTTCAACGCAAAAATCCACAATGTCATCCAAAGATAACTCTGTGTGTACATATCTACATACATATGTATGTATGTATTTTTACATACTACATGCAAGTGCATTTTACATTCATATACTGTACGCGTATAAATATGTATGTATGTAATTCTTGCGTTCGTTAAAAATTAGAAAATGTTAAATATTTAAAAAATGAAAGTGTTTGCTTTTTTATTTATATTTTTGTCTTTGTTCATTTTTTTTAATACACACATTTGCAAATTCTTTTTTGTGCAAATATACATAAATAAATATCTGCTTTTTTGCATTATATTTATTTAATAATCATGTTTAACATTTCGAAGCCGTCTGTGTTTGTTGTTGTATGTACATACATACATATGTATACTTTTAATAGTATTATTAGCACCCTGCAGCAATTAAAGGCCGGTATGGAGATCTTAAGGGCATTCACGTTTGGAAAATAACAATTACCTCTACATGATGAAATAATTGAGTTGATCTATGTGGAGAGGTTTGTTACAAATGGCAAATCAATCACTTCATCTTGCAATATTTTTTTTTTAAATATTTTTTATTAACAGGAATAAACTAAATGTCAAAAATTCCGCAGCCAAGTAAATGTATGAGCATTAATTTTCGTTTGAATTCAGGCAAAAAACGTATCCACTAATAATTATAACATATCTATAATAGTAAAAAATTCCTTAATATTTTCTTATATTATTATTTCAAGTGCTGACGAGAAATGTGATGGCTTTGAAGCAGCTAGTTGTCCACCTAGCTAAAGGACTTTAATGTTTTCTTTCTCTTGTTTAATTAATGTCAATCACAAAAATAACATAGAAAGAACTTGATATAAAATAAACTTAAATATTAAACTTAATATAAAATTAATTTAAAAAAATTAATTTGACTGTTTTTTAGCCCTATTTCCGTTGTCGTTTTGATTGTCGCTGTAATTTGTCAATTGTAATTTCATTCTGAAACAAGCATTCTATTTATTTCAATATACACAAGTAATTATTGGGGCGGGTCGATTTAGCAATCGCTATTGTGCCATCGATTTTACGATAGTTTTGGCATGAGAAAAAAATCATTTTCGAGGCGCCCAAATTTATATTTTTAGTACGTATTTATATTGTTAAATACTACTAGTTTTGTTAAAAAAAAATCCAATTAGAGATATAAGCAGAGAAGACCAACAACTTCGTATTCCAGGGATGACAAAGTATATTTTCTCTGGTGCTTAATTTTTCTTTTAGAAGCTACAAAACTTATTTGCAATAATGTCACTTCTTTGCTTTATAATAACTATTATGTAAGGAATGCAAGTTTAGAAATGTAGCAGCGATATTGGCCATATGTATAATCACTGTTCATACCATGAAACGTCACTTATAAAGGTACATACAAAGTCGATAAGTTTGCCGCCGATAATGAGCCGTTGGTGATGTTACTATTTTTTTTTCTTAATACAGTGATTCAAAATTTGGATTGTAGTAATCGCCTAGAAATATATTTATTTTATGCCATGTCTCACAGATAGTGGGATTTTGTTAAATATATTTTGGGGCTTAACGATTACTTTAGCTGGTGAATATTTGTAGTGGGTGGCATGTCTTCCGCCTACATAAAACTGCTCCTATGTCACCAATGGTCTGTGGTATTTTTCATTTTATATGAAGTGCAAAATTTAATTTACGTTAGATTTTTTCGGCAGTCGCAAGAAATGTATTTAGACTTTTGTCTTGTATAGTGCAATGAGAGCTTTAATATTTCTATTATACAAGTATTAATGCCTGAACTGCCCTTAAAAAGAGTAATAAACACTTAGCCAAATGTCAACAAGCAAAATAGCTGGCGTAGTGATGCCACTTATTTGGAGAACAATTAGAGAATCTTGCCCTCAGGATATGTTTTACGATTGAATCATCTGAAAAAAAAAAAAAAATTATAATTTATTTAATAATAGTAGCTTTTTAATAATAATACCTAAATGTCAACAAGCAAAGTTGCTGGCGTAGTGATGCCACTTATTTAGAGAATAATTAGAGAATCTTGCCCTCAGGATGCGTTTTACGATTGAAACATCTGAAATTAAATAAAAAAAAAAAACAAAATTTTAATCAGCTGTTTTGCCGGAATTCAGCTTGGAACTAAAATTTTCCAGTGGAGACGTGTAATCTGCAATAATTTTTAAGCATTTTATAAATGTACATACTTAATAATAATATTTCTTAAATTTCAAGCTTGAAGTCCTTTTTTGTTTTGAATTAATTTCAATATTTTGTTTCGTCACAAAATAATGTTTTTAGAAAAACTAAGTTTTTCAAAGGAAAACGAAATATTGAAAATAAAAATAAATAAGGACCTCAAGCTTGAAATTTAAAAAATCTTATAATGAAAGACGAACAAGGTCGAAGCAAATAGGATAAAGAAGTGTACATATGTATGTAAGAAATTCTATATAAAAAAATTTGAACCGTCTTAAAGCTTATTAACTTTGTTTTTTTTTTTTTTTTAATTTTATATTTACATTATTATTTTAATTGCCAATTATAGAGCACACTTATTTTTTTATACCAAACAAAATTTTTCTTCTCTTTTTTTTTTTTGTTTGGTTTTATTTTTGTGTTAAGTTCAACGTAAATTTTTTTCTTACGACAAAAAATATAGCAAGCAATTACAATTTTCAAGGTTAGATAAATAATATATGTACATATGTATATACTCGAACGCTAATCACCAAGTTGTTTTTGCGATAACGCATACCAGCCAAAAATAAAATGCAGTAAAACAAACTGTTTAAACACTCACGAGAATTTTATTAATGACATGCACAATTTTTTAATAGACTTCAGTTATGCTGAGTAAATTTCTTGAGCAAAATTTTTTTTTTATCTCAAATGGAATTTTTGCATAAACTTGAAATAAACTTAAAATAAATAAAGCAAATACTATAAATAGAACATTTCTAACACAGTTGCCACATTTTTAAGGCAAATCATTAAAAGTTTTTGCCAGGAAGCTTTATTTAATTAATAAAAAGAAAATATAGAAATATACCACGCCTTTTGTCCGATAAATTCTGCTGCAGAAATCACCTGCTGCATAGTGCGACCATTTGTCAAATATTCTGCAGCACCCCATAGACGACGTGTTTTGCACATTGTACCTGCCAAATTTTGCACATGTGAACAGCTACGCGTTGTGTCTTACCTTTAAAAAAAAAAACATTGCTTGTATAAGAAACGCAAGGAAAATTCATAAGACACTATTTCAAATAGAGCGTGTTCTATTTGGTTATGTACATCAAATGTATGTACATATGTACATGCCATGCGAAAACATACGTCGGCAGTTGGTAGTTTTATTAGCCGTCTAAATTATACATTTTGCTAGATTAAGAAACATTTTTTTTTGTCTAGCGTTGTAGTTTTACTAAAAATTATACCAAAAATATATAATTGTTTAATGCAACAAAAACAAAAAAAAAAAAAAACGATTGAATTGCCAATACTTCAGTGACGAAATCAAAATTAATTTCGACGGCTTGTTTTTCCCCTTGCAATCGAGCAGGAACATTTGGTTGTTTGAAGTTATGTTTAATTATGTTGGTAAAATAATTCTCACAATAAAAATAAATTAGAATACATATGTTAAGTTATTTTAATGTAGAAAGTCCCCCTTTAAAATAAGAAGCTAGGCTTTGAAAGAAATAAATTTTTTAAGGGTTGCGGAGAGGGTCGTAGAACTCTCAAAACTGAAGTAAAAGTCTGCTGGAGTCTTTAAAGTTTGTTAATGATTTAGATTATATTTAATAGGAAACATACAAAAAAAAAATTTCGGTACACATATAAAGAACAGTATGTCAGTCGAAGACAAAAAAAAAAGAAAAGAAAAAAACGTCGTATGGCGATACTTTAAACGTGTACTTTAATTTTCAAAAAAAAAAAAAAAACTGCACTGAATTTTCCAGCCATGTCTTCGAAAACCGCATTCAACCTCAATCATATGTTCATTATTGATTGTTAAAAGTTTTAAAATATCGCATGCGATATTTTTACTGTTGCTTAAGTAATGTTGCTTGTTCGAGAAAACTTGCTAGTGAAGTGATACAACATTTCAAGAGCACGAACAAATTGTTTTTGTGTTTCATCCAAAATTTACCGTTTACTGGGGAGAGAGATATGCGTGGTCATTCGTCTCGTTGATTTTATTCTTGCAATGTATGGAAAACACAAACAGTACTCCACGTTTTGTTTTTGTTTGCCCGGGAAAGTTTCACCTCTTCGGCTAGTTTTTCAGAATAGCCGCCAATATGAATTGAAATCAATTTGCACATAATGCAAGTTTTTCTTTTTTGGATTGCTATAAAAAATCAAAAGTCATTCACTCTAGCTCTAGCAAAATATTGCGTACTGAGTGGGTACCCACTACTTTGCTTTGTTGTGGATACTAAATTCTCAAAAAATAATTACCGTATACAAAATTGAATAGAAAGTGTAAATAAAAATACTACGTATGTACGAAAATGTGACACTATATAAAGTTCAACAGCCATCGTATAAAAACTGTTAACAAGGGCAAAAGAACAAGGTTGCAGGAAAAACAAACTCGTAATAGTTACGTAGTAATACTAAACTAATTACAAATTAAAATGTTTGTAATGAATTTTATCTTTCTTCTATCATAATTTTTCCTTATCGTTTTTACTAACCTTCAATTCAGAGATAACTTACAATGTTAAAGTCGGAAGCAATTTTCAAAACATGTCATCATATCTCAAAAATTAAAAGCCGAAAAGAATTTAGTCCTTGAAAGTTCGAAAACCTCGTTAAAAATATTTGAATACCATTGTTTATGTAAATCAGAAATGTATTTTGAGTATTATAAATTAAAGAAAATTCATTAAAAAACATTTTAGAACATTTCGCTAAAGGAACATTAAAAAGTTTCTGAAGAAATGCGTGATTGATTACACTGCGGAAACCAAGCCATTCACAATAGCAGACGGCGTCAAACAAAATATGCCGACTTTAACAAAATGCAAATCTGTGCAGACGGAATAACAGTTCCGTGTCCAAGTCTTGTTTTTCCCCTTGCCCTTGATCCATCCGTGTAACAATGAAGCCCCATGGGGATCTGGCTCAAAGGGTCGGTCAACCAGGCATGGAAGTCGGAAAACAATAATTCGCAATTGGCTTATCGTCTTAGTCTCCGATATGCAATGTGACGTTACATTTTCCGGTACAGACTCTCGCTGTAATATGGCCGTAAGGAGTGGTTGATGATGATGCTAGGTGTACCTAATCACTCACTCAGCCATCACCTTTAATCGCTTTGCAATGAGAGCCGCTTCATATTTTATACGAATTTCGATTGGCTCAGTGGATAATATTGCTTCCATCGCTCTTGTTGGTGGCGTTTTGAAAGCCCCGCTTACATATGCCAAGGCAGCAGGTTCTTTGAGGGGTTTTTTTTACAATTCTGATGCTGCATTTACACATATTACATCGATGTTCACCACACTATGGGAGCATAGGTCATAAACCACCTGATAACGCACACTATAAAGCCAATGTGTCATCTCTGGACTCATCGCGCATCTTGTTTCTATGGCTTTAAATATTAATAACGAAGTTTTCAACAGGGACAGCAGACGACGCCATATTTCTTGCTGCTCTTTTGACATTTCTCTTCAGTAAGGTTTGCCATTTTATGATGGAAAGATATACCAGCCAACAGCGAGTCGAAATTATTAAAATTTTCTACCGAAATTCAGAGTCAGTGTCCTCAACGTTAAGAGCGCTACGTCCAATTTATGATGAGGCTCATTTCTGCCTAAAAGGCTTCGTCAATAAACATAATATGCGTTATTGGTCAGGCAGCAATCCAAACGTACTCCATGAGTACGTGTCATTGCAGCCCGAAAAAATTACGGTTTGGTGCGGTTTATGGGCCGTACTTCTTCCGTGATGATCATGACCGGCACGTTACTGTGAATGGGAATCGCTACCGTTCAATGACAACCGAATATTTTTGGCCCCAATCAAATGATATGGACTTGAAGGACATGTGGTTCGAACAGGACGGCGCCACAAACCACACAGCGAATATCACAATCAATTTATTGAAAACCAAATTTGGAGAACGTGTTATCTCACGAAATGGTCCAGTCGATCGGCCGCCTCGGTCACGCGATTTGACGCCGTTAGACTATTGCCTGTGGAGCTACGTCAAGTCTATGGTCTATGCCAACAAGCCAGCGACGATTGTTGAACTTCGTACGAATATCGAACGTGAAATTGCAGCAGTATCGGCCAATTTATGATTGAAAACCGTCGAAAAACCGTGGCCATGCAAAAGAAATCGAGTGCCATACATAATGGCATCAAACGTGCTTTTACAGAAATAAAGAAACCGTTTTTGTTTTATTAAAAAAAAAAAAAAAAAAAAAAAAAAAAAAAAAAAACTTTTGTAGCGCTCTTATTGAAAACCCCGAACTTAGATAAAAAAAAATTACCAATATTTTAAATATTGGAAAAGTGTTGGGGGGAAAAAAGAACAAATAAGAGACAAGTGTAAGGTTATCTAATAGAAATTGTGAAAACTTATTATCAATGTGCAAATATGTATTCCATTAATAAATGTGTATACAACATTTTATTTTATCGCACAACTGCTTGCTGCTGCATGACATTTTAAGCAACTTTTTTTTCTCTTTCTCCTTGCAACGAAATGTTTCTACATGTGTTGCTTTTTTTTTGCATTTTACTACGTTTTTTTGGTGTTTTTTATGCTTGAAATTTGTGAACTGCGCAATGTTGCTTTGTTCGGTCAAAAACCAACGTGTATCCTTCTACTCCTTTGGCAGTTCTAAAGCGAAAAGCACATGTTTTTAGTTGGTAAGGAAATTGTGTGAAAAATGAGTTGTTAAAAAATAAGAAGGTAGTAAATTTTAAAATAGTTTATTTAAAATAATTATTGTGAAAAGGTGTTTTGCACGTGTGTGTAATTATTCGATAGATGAGTGAATAAGAATTGAATTAAAGATTTAAATATGATTTCGTTAGTGCAATGAAAAGCTGGGTCTTTTATGTACAATTTAGTCATGTATGCACGTCTCTTAGATACTTGTGTATGCATGAAGAGACGATAAGATATGACTGCTTAACTACACACAAATATGTTTAGATTTGTGGCTGTAGTGTTAAAATTTGTGCGTATGCACTGCCGACATCGTTTCACTTTTTCAACACGTTTACACCAAGAAAAATGTTGGGACTTATTGATGCAAAACTTTAAAGAAACAATACACATGTATTGACATACTACACGCGAAGAAGACTGTTTTAAGGTTATAAACTTCGGCCAGAAGGAATTTGTCACTGCCTTTCACCAGCTCTTGACAAGATGCAAACCAAAAATACTTGTATAAAAAAAAATTTAAATGTCATTTGTTCTGTGCTGAAGGGATCCATGGTCCAGCGCAGAGGCCCAACAAGCATCTTATGTATAAATGGATGTCTATTAGGCCGGCTCGATTTGTATGGGAAAAAATTTTTCTATATTGTGTAATCGATTTTTCGATAGCCTTTGGCATGAGGGGAAAAAAAGTTCCACTGCGACAGGACGTATGAAAAAAAAAAATAGTTTTCGAAGCGTCCAATTTAAAAAATCTTTTTTTGTGTCTGGAAGCCTCTTAAAGCAGCATGCTGCGGGCCTGAGTGTGCTCAAAAAATATTGGAGGGGCCAAAATTTATGGGAGATCGTTTCTACATTTGACTCCTCTTGGGTAATATTAACTCCAATAACAAAACCTTAGTTTGGGCCAACTGCATGGTACAAACAACTAAGAATATTTGCGAAAAAAAAAACGTTACCACTACTTTGTCGATGATAAAAACAACTAAAAATGCGTAAACATTTGTATGGAGGCGGCGATTTGTATGGACAAAAATTTGTCGGATTTGTGACATAGATTTTTCGATAGCTAAATCGATCCTCCCCTAATATACATTCATGTGTATATGTATATCACCCAACAACAACGAAAAAAAAAACAAATCAAATTTCGCAAAAGTTTATTTTAAGGTTATGTTTGCTCAATGAGTAAATGTAAAATTTTGCAGCCAAAAATTGTTTAAAGGCAAATAGAAATTTCCTATAAATATTGTATTTTCTCATTGAGTAAACATAGCCTTAAGATCGGTGGATAAAAAATCGGTGGCACTATATCGATTCCTAAATCGGCCCACTCTTAATATACATTCATGTGGATATATCACCAAAGAAAAGAAAAAACAGGAAATAAACGCAAAAAAATCAAATTTCGAAAGAGTTTATTTTAAGGTTAGGTTTGCTCAATGAGTAAATGTAAAATATGCAGCCAAAAATTGTTTGATCTTACAAAAAATGTGTAAAGGCAAATGGAAATTTCCTATAAATTTTGTATTTTTTCATTGAGTAATCATAACCTTAAAATATGCGACAATTTATCGAAAAATCGGTGGCACTATATCGATTTCTAAATCGACCCACTCTAATATATATTCATCTGGATGTTTCACCAAACACCAGCGAAAAGAAAATAAACGTAAAAAAATCAAATTTTCCAAAAGTATATTTTAAGGTTATAATTGCTCAATGAGCAAATGTAAAATTTTGCAGCCAAAAATTGCTTGATCTTACAAAAAAAATTTTAAAGGGAAATACAAATTTTCTATAAATTTTGTATTTTCTCATTGAGTAAACATAGCCTTAAGATATGCTCCTGTGAAATTCAGTGTTTTTACTTTTTTCTCTTTCGCTGTTGTTGGTTATTGTATCTATGAGAAAGTTTGTGCATTTTTAGTCTGAATGTGTTGGTCGCAAAAACAAGAAAGTAGTGGTCACGTTTTTCTTCTTATACACCGAACCTTTCTAAACTTATTTCATTTAAAAATGTTAATATTAAACTAATGCTGGCTGACAATTATAAGATTTCTTCTACCAAATGTCTGTTTTATTATTCCCTTATATTCCAATTTTAACAAACACCAGATGAACGTGTTTGTGTGATGGTAATTTCACTCATTTATAAATAGTAACAACGGCAGCCCTAAATAAAACAATCAAATATAAAAACACAACAAATTTGTCTCAGTAGTTGTTTAGATTTCAATAAAGCAGGAGTGTTGCGAATAATTTTTGTTGTTGTTGTACTTAATTATTCTCTTTTATTCAAGGCTCTCTATCTGCTCCTTACTGCTTTCATATATTTGTTTTTTTTTATTTTCTCAATATTTCGAAAAACTTTTGGGGAAGAAGACACACAAAGGCGTGTGGAAATATTGAGAAAATAAAAAAAAAATATTAAAGTGACCTCAAGCTTGAAGGGATGACTGGGTATCAATAAAAATTGCAGAATTAGTTTAAGAATATCATTTTTTTTAAGAAAAACAAAATTTGAAACTATGAAAATGTATTACATAAAAAAGTTTCTTTTATTTTTGTTCTCCTTGCAGCTAAATGGAGGCGTCTGATGGATCGCCCCCACCATCATTGTGTATGATAAGAGCAGCAGAACTTTTTCCTAAATCACAAATGGAGAAGGAAGATGTTCAACTGAAAGTTCCATTTCAGGAACGTAAGTATGAATAGAATTTTTGTAATTAACCTGCAGAAGTACTCCACAAGGGGCCAGGACTAGTCCAAAACTAATCCAAATATATGGGAGAAACATAGGACATGTACAATGTCCTAACAGAGGACCATGTAATTAAAAAAAAAAAAAGAAACAATTACCCTTATTACAAAAGTCGACTTCGTCGTCACATCAAGTCGACATGCAAAATTGACACTCAATTACCGGCTTTTGCTCAAAGTTTGTAGTTTTTTATATAATTATTTGGCATACTTAACGCTTCAGACATATGATAAGCCCTTTCAAAAATAAAGGATTGCACACCAGTGCACATTTTTTGTTGTCGTGGTGAGATGACAACGATGTCGACTTTTGTAATAAGGTGGATTACTGCAGAGTAATTCAAAAACTAGTCCAAGTAACTACATTAACAGCGCATTATTAACACAGTGTTTGCCTTGAAATTACTTCATGTCACTAGACTTATATAGGTCGCCAACATTTCGTTGTTGATGCCACTCAACACCACAAAATGTACAGGGATGTAAGGCGGCCAAAGCGAGATAGCAAATCAGTGTAAAATTTGTGCATCTGACTTCTGGAAATGCTTTAAAATGTATAGAATAACGAAAAGAAGCATGTTTTAAAGTTCTTCGTATGCGATTGATCTCTTTTTAGCACGCGTTCAATCACCTGATTTGGGCAATTTTAAGAAGTAACTTTTTTCATCCCTGGAAAAACTTTGAAAGAATTTATCTAAACTTTACATTCCTTTCAATGCAACAAAATAGTATTGCATTTTCTTAGGTCTAAAAATGGACCTCATTAATGTTTTCAGCCGTCTATATTACGCCGCCGACATTTTATTGATGCTCCTCAACTCATCAGTTGACTCGAAAACATACATATGTATCTGACATAAAAGAATATTAAGAAATGCAAGACCAAAAAATGTTTTGTGTATTAAAATTTTGTTTGAACATTTCTGATTCTCATTTAGTTTATGGGAGTTTCGGAATAAGTAATTGAGTTTAAAACATTCCTTTAAGAACTTTTCGAGTGAGTCTACCGATAAGTTGATTATCATCAACGAAATGTCGGCAGCATATAGAGACGGCTGAAAAAGACAGCAAACTTTAACAAGGTCTATCTTTAAGCCCAAAATAATACATATTTCAATAAAGTAAATAAATAATTAAATTAATTTTTTTAAAGTATTGCTACTATTTTTACTTTTCGCCACAGTTTTTATACAGGGTAATCCAACTAAAAATGTTAATTGTAACTAAAAGCAAATGTTTTCAGGGAACTACCATCATATAAATTTATTAATATTCAGATTAGACAGCGCTACCAATTTTACATTCGTTGATCGATCTTTGCTGCTTAGCGAATAATGAGGATCGAATTTTGTTCGTAATAAGGAGCTATTGGGCCTGTTCTGCAAATCACGTGATTTCTAAACTCAAAAAGAGTTTTACTTCTACACCACAAAATTCTATATTATAAATGCAGCCTGCAAAATATTTTTATCAGGTGCTTGCATCGATTTATTTTTGGAAGTCGCATGATTTGAAGCAAATACATTTGGTTTTTAACGAGAGAAATTAAAATTTTTCCCCTCCCTTTCTTCCAGTTGCCGGTGAGTCCGTTAAATATTTAGGACGTACTGATGATGGCGTTTTGGCCCTGTCCAATTATCGAATATTTTTACAAAAATCATCCACAAATGATGAAACGTCCATACCACTGGGTCTCATTGAGTCTGCACAATGTCGGGATTTATTTCATTTGATTATTTGCTGCAAAGATGCCAGCACTGTAAAGTGTTCGTTCGAAACAGCCGAACAGTGTACCGAGTGGCAGCGCCGTATACAGTTGTCAGTGGGCGTACCCGAGACATTAGAGGATATATTTGCCTTTCCCTTCTGCTCGTGGGCCTGCGATAGCCTAAGCAATGGCTCTCACAAGGAAACACAGACGAACGATAGTGGCCAAGCCGCCAATGCAGAGAACGGCCAGATTCCCTCTTCGTATACGGTTAATGATTATGGTGATCGTCTACAGAAAATATCTTCACGCTACGAAGATGATTTTATGCGTGAGGTGGAGCGTTTGGCTTTCGACCTGAAGGGTTCGTGGCGCATCTCACAGGCTAATGATGATTTCAAATTGTGTCCTTCATATCCGCCGAAGCTTTTAGTACCATGTTGCATTTCGGATGAGACATTGCAGAATGTGGCCAATTTTCGGGGCTCACGACGTTTGCCGGCGGTAGTTTGGCGCCATCGTAAGTCTGGCGCCGTCATAGCGCGTTGCAGTCAACCAGAAGTGGGCTGGTTGGGTTGGCGTAATACCAAAGATGAGCAACTTTTGAAAGCATTAGCGGATGCTTGTGCTTTTGATCGTGGCGAGCAAATGCGTCAATTGTCAAATGTCTCACAACAAGCACCACAGCAGCAACAGCTACAACAACAAAGTGTTCAGATGCCCTCAGCAGACAGTTCACCGTCCAGTCCGGACAGCAGCCACGAAGAGGTGACTCTAGACGAAGTGAGAGTAAGTGAAATTCGGGAAAAATATTTGGTGAATTTCTTGTGATAAATTTCTTCCTTTTTTTTTTGTTCACACACAGAAAGTTTTAATAGTCGATGCTCGCAGTTATACATCGGCTGTAACAAATCGTGCTCGTGGCGGCGGTTGCGAATGTATTGAATATTATCCTTGCGCTGAAATTGAATTTATGAATCTTGGCAACATTCACGTCATACGCAAAAGCTTTCACGCCTTACGGCAGTTGTGTGCTTCGCCACCAGACGTGCCCAAGTAAGTTGATAATCTGCCTTATTCTGCAGGAGTCGTCAGCGTCGATACAGCATATATGATGACAAATTTTATTATTTATATCATTTCATTTTGACGGTATTAAACCTACTCGAGCCTATTAAGGCTTTTAATCGTATTTATGCCAACATTCGATCAGCTTCGATATCGTCAAACTGGTAGATATTTTTTTTTACAAACATTTCTCTACATTATCGATATCTGGAGGTGATAACGCTGACGACTGTCGTAATGAGCTGGAATATTTGAGTGAATTTGAGATTCGTTTATAACATTTAAAAATAATTTGTTTAGTTGGTTGGGTTTATTGGAGAAAACAATGTGGTTGCAACATCTTTCGGGTCTTTTGGCGGCGTCCATGACTGTTTGTCATGCCATTGAGAAAAAGGGAAGACCTGTGTTGGTGCACTGTTCCGACGGTTGGGATCGCACGCCTCAAATTGTGGCCACAGCGCAATTATGTTTGGATCCATATTATCGCACTGTGGAGGCAAGTTATTTGCATAAATTTTGCTTTGTTTTTATTTTAGTTGGTATTTTTGTTTTTTTTTTCTTTTTATTTGTTTTAGGGTTTTCGGGTTTTAGTGGAGCGCGAATGGCTGAGTTATGGTCACAAGTTTGCAGATCGTTGTGGCCATGGTCCCGGCTCAGATGAGCTTAATGAACGTTGTCCGGTGTTTCTACAATGGTTGGATTTAGTTCATCAAATTCACAAACAATTTCGTTGTAGTTTTGAATTCAGCATGGGTTACTTGGTAAATTGCATATCTCTCACTCTCTCTCTCGCTCTCCCTTAATTTGCTACATATTTTTTGTAATTCTTTTGTCAAATTATTAAAGATCAAATTAGCACAACACTCACATTCTGGCTTATTTGGCAATTTCCTGTGCAACACACTTAAAGAGCGTTTGGAAAATTCCATTTTTGAGAGAACTTTCTCTGTGTGGTCGTTCTTGTCGGGACCCATGTATCGCAATCCCTTGTATAAGCCCAACAAGGATCAAGTTTTATGGCCGGCTCATAATGTTCGCGATTTGTCGCTGTGGACCGAAGTGTATTTGGGCAGTTTGGGGGGCAATCAGCAAAGTTCTATTGATTTTCCGGCATACATTAACGATAGTTTAATAAGTTCCATGAGTATGTAGTGAATAATTTGATTACATTTTACCATAATCATGAGCTAAATGATCAAAATTTAATTTGTTTTAGGTTCCATGTCTAAAACAAGATCTTATGGCGACCTAATAACAGCTGGTTTTATACAAAATAGTATCTCAAGACGTTCAAGTGATCCAAATATGAGTGTTGATCCCAGGTAGAGTGAAAAACTTAACAGAAATACAAATGTATTAAATACCTAATCCTTTCTTTTACGCTTTCAGCCTGGCAACCGCTTCAAATTCGGAAAATAATTCTATTGCCGATTTGCAATCCGATGAACGTGAAGAATCACCAGACTTGTTAGCAAATTTCATACATGATACTACTAGAAAACTAGAAAATCTCACAAACGAATTGAATAATCATGATAGTGATGATTTTAAATTAATCACAACAAAGCACATTGAAACAATTGGCACAGAGACGACGACCACTGATAATGGTAATGTAACATTAGTAGATGTGACTAGTTCTTATGACAACAGACAGAAAGAGAATGGCGATGGGTCAACGCTGAGTTTAAGGGAAACAGCAGATTGCGCTTATGCCGGAAAACTGCAAAATTTATACGCACCCACACCAGCTGCCGCAACGCCGGCCGCGGTACGGCAGAAAGAAGTGCCACATGATTTGCCCAAGTCTCTGGAAAACAGTCATAATGGAATGCAGAACAGTGCAGCATCCAAAGGCATAACCATAGAAAAGCATTCTTCTTTAAGTCTTAATTTAATGCAAAGTGTTGAATTTGAGGGTAAGAAAAAGTGTCAAGAAAACAAATTATTTTTTTTTTAAATACAAAAAAATTAGGCATTATTTTTCGAAACTCATTTACATTTTTTTCAGTAGTCTGTCCGATTGATATTTCTGGTCGCCGTTTAGGCCTCATAACCTAGTGAAAAATTCCCTCAATTAAACGTCTTTGAGTTTAGCAATCCAATTTCAGAAAGCCTCCATGTTTTTGCATTTTTCCAGCTTTGGCTGTCCCACCATATTCTAACCCTCTAATTCATAAAAATTATAACAGGCTTATAACACTGTTATTTGACATATTTGTATGGAAAATCTGTCAAATAAGAGCTTTATAAGCCTGCTATAATTTTTGTGAATTAGACCGTAAAAATATATTCTTTGTCTATGTTGCTCTTTTGAAATTTGATTGCAATTCTATTTTTGATTCTTTGGAATCTAAATTCAAGAGAGCAAGACAGAAAAAGAGATGTTTTTAACAAAAATCAAATCGAGATCGTTCAACAAAAAAAAAAAAAATGTTCAGACAAGGACACAACCAGTGTTCTTAGGTCAATGTATTTCTTCACCCCAGAACAATTTTAAAAACCCCCCTAAAACTTAATGTTTTTCTACAAAATCCCCCTAAAAAATTTTGCTGAACATTCTGCTTTAGTTTGCGAATCACCAATATTAATGCATTAACAATGCGAAAAATGCATAAAATTCTTAAACTTTCCCTAATTAAAAAGAAGTAAAAATTAACTGATTATATGTATTTTTCAGGGCATATGTTATGATTACAGGCGTATTTTAATATTTATTATAAATTGTCGATTTATTTGTATTCACATATTTTGAGATCTAAGCACATATTTATAGGCAGCTGGAAATTGTTATCTGCGTATCTGGAAAAAATTTAAGATTCTCCAAAAATATTAAGAGCTTCTAAGTCTTCTTCGAGTTTTCATAAAAAGAGTTTCAATTTTACCAAAGGTTCTTAGATATTTTAATTTTCCCAATTCTCAAGAAACGGAAAAAGTTCAAAGAAATGAGCCATCAAGAAAAAATTCATTTAACTCAACAAAAAAAAAGTACTTAAAATTACCAGTTGCAAAATTCTGTACCTGAAGCTACCAGATGAACATAAAATATCTCATTTAATTTTACTTTAAAAATCGTTAAGGACTTCAAATTTATCCGTTGAAAAATCTTCTAACTCCTGGCATTTTACCGTTCAACCAAACTCAGAATCCCCTAAAAAATAACCAAAAATTTAATTAATTTCCCCCCTAAATTTCCCCCGAACGAATTTAACACCCCAAATTCACCCCCTAAAAGAAAAAACCCTAAATCTAGAGGGAAACCCCCTAAACTGGCAACACTGTCACGTACAAATAATTATAAGATTGTTAAATATTCTATAGGGCTTTGGTTCGATTTTTACTTGCTCAGAATTGAGAGACCTTTTTGTATTAGTTCAGGTCCAAAAATAGACCCATAAAATGTTTTCTGTCTTTTTCAGCTGTCTATATGCCTGCCGACGACATTTCGTTGGTGCTAATCAACTCATTTGGATCTGAATTAATACATTTCACTTGGCTCTGAAAGCAAATAAATAATTAAGTTCATATTTGAGACTTTTTTGTGTTACAATTGTAGTGATCAATATTTTTAAAGAAGATAAGAAAAGTAAAAAAAGTATAAGACTTGTTGGCTGCTTCGAACCAATTGCATATTGTTTTTTAAAGCAGCAGCGCCCAGCCAATAAGTCCTCAACTTTACTTTTCTAATCTACTTATCAGTGAAATATTAACGTATGCCGCATGGCATGGCGTACATTTTTAAGTTGTATAAATGTAATGAACACCTAGATCTGAACTATACGAACGTATTTGTGAGGGACAGTGCCATAGAGAAACACTTCAATGTCTCACTACCATTCCCACGAGTTTGGAGACGAATTTTGCAAAGCCCAGTTGAATAATCATGCTAAAATTGTTTTTCCAGATAATTCTCCCAATACCTTGCAAACATCTTGCAACGGTTCCACCTCGGCAAATGGAAATGCTGCAGACAATACTCAGAGCATGTGGCATGGCTCGGTGAATACCAGTACCGATACTCTTGTGCCAGTGGCAGAAACGAAATCACAAAATGGCAGTACAACTTTGACGCCTTTAACTTCAAACGAAGTCGACAGTACAGATACCACAGATGCTGGCATAAGTTTACAGAATAATACTGATGCCACCACAACTGAGGGCTGTTCAATGAATACTCAAACACAACAAAAGGAACACATCATAACGGACAAATTTAAAAGCGCTAGTGTTAGCACAAATTATAATATTTTGCCAAAAATACATTCTTCATCGCCCAGCAACGGCAACAGCAACAGCAGTAGCAGTAGCAGCAGCAGCATTAATGCAACCACAAGACCAAATCAGAATCAGTTGTCCGCTATTAGTGGCAGCAATACGACTGTGCTTACTCAAGCAACAATTTCATCCACATTAAGCAATAACAACAAAGATGAGCTTAACTCCAGAATTAGCAATAATGACAATAACGCATCATCATTAGGTTTGCTTGGCTGCGGCTATCACGGAGAATGTGTTTCGTCCAGTGACAATGCCACCAATGTCAGTGACAGCATGGAAGAAAGCATACTCATATTACCTGAGCATCAAAAATTAGAAATTTCATTTAGTGGTAAATGCGAAATGATCACCGCTAATGCAACTACCTCGTCAGGTTCCAATATGGCAACAAATCAAACATTTAATCCAATAACAACAACCACAACAACTGCAGCTGCAGCTGTTTTGGTGGACACACCAATTTCGGGTAATATTTTACCGTTTGTAACTGCTGGAACTTCGACTGCTGCTGCCAACTCTGCCATGTCTAGCCAAAGGCGAAGACGTACCTCTTCGTCTAATTCCAAGCGTGATGGGTTCGGCGTTGGCACAAAACAAATTAACAGCAGGTTGGTTCACAATTGCCACAACGACCACTCTCGACACAAGAATAGTTACAACTCAAAATTTGTAAAAATTAAAAAAAAAAAAAAAAAACAAACGTGACCACTAATTTCTTGTTGACCTTTCTTTGGCTCAAATACAAGCAACCAAAATTTATAAATATTAATTCACAGAACAACAACAACAAACAAAAATGGGGAAAATAGGAAATAAAACATTAAACTTATTAAATTTCACAAAAGCATATTCAATTAGCAAATACCACATTTAGATCAAATGTGTATTTGCTGTCAGATAAAATAGTTGCTCGCTGTAAATTTTGTATTTGCTCGTTGAGCAAACATAACCTTAAAAAATATATTTTTGGGAATTTTAATGATTTTACATTCTTTTTTCTGCCGGGTTTTCTTCTCCTTGGGAATGTATATGCATTTTAAGTTGCTTATTCCAATACACTGGGCTTAAACACAACAATAGTATAGCGGTCACGTTGTCGGTGGGGTTAATATTTGCCTTTAGCTTACACCTCCAATAACTAATGACTATGTAAAGGCCAAGTGTGAAGCTGATTTTTATTAGAAACAATTATTTTTTTAAATACAATTGCTAGCCTCTCTGGGAAATTTTTTAAGCTTGAGTTGTGACTGTTTTTAGTTTAGGCAGCGAATTTTTAATGACATCTATGTCTATTATTTGTATTTTGTAGTTATCTATCTCGTTTTTCAATGCCGGGTGGTGTACGTTCGTTGCCCATGACACCACCGGGTTTGACTGAAAGGCCACAAGTTACTATATCCTGTCCGGATGGTCTCGCCCACGCTTTGAGCGAAGAAAATATAAGACTTCAACAAATTGTTCATGAGCATAAGGTAAGTTCTAAATACTTTTTTTTTACAAAAACAGCGTTTTACCAGTGCTGATCTCTGATTGGAAGTTTCTGTCCAAAAGATATGGATAATATTTTGCTGCTTTAGTTTTATCACATACATATGTATAAGAGCAATGAATATGAATGTCATTATGGTGTTCAAATTTTATGGTGTTTGTTGTGTTTCTCATGACCGGCATCGGGAACACTTGACTCCTAGAAAGGTTCCATTGTGGTTGTGTGGATGATGGCTTTTTTCGATTTAAACACTAGTTTCTGATTCGAGCAAGAAAACGATAATATCGATTTCCAGAACAATTCATGATTATTTCTTTCCTTTTCAAAAAACATATGACACGTTGCTTTTTAACTGTACCCATTAGTGAAAAATCCAACTAACTAAAAATTTTTCTTTCGATTTCAGTTGCGCGAAGACGTATTACTGCGTGAAATTCATGATATGCGTATGGCTCTCCTAAAAAAAATTTGCCCCAGCTGTAACAATGCAAGTGTAAATGCCAACAATGATGAACAGGTGAATATCAATTCATAATAAAAGCAAAATATTTATAGTAAATACTTCTATCCAAAGAACGAGAAAATATTTAAATTAATTGAATAAATTAAAATTTAATAGACGAATTCAGAATCTTGTGCATATACGTTCATATATATACATCGGCAAACACCAACGAAAAGAAAAACAGGAGAAGAAACATAAAAACATTAAATTTTACAAGGTTATACTTTAAGGTTATGTCTGCTCAACAGGCAAATTTAGTGCTCAACGAGCAATTTGCAGCGAGAAATTATTTGATATTACAAAAGCTTGGCAAGAGCAAATCCAAACTTGTTCTAAACGTTGTGTTTGCTCATTGAGCTAACATCATAACCTTAAAACATGGTCTTATAATGTTTAATATTTAGTATATACATCCATATACATATATAGTCGAAATCACCAGCCACCCACCAACGAAAAGAAAAATAGGAGAACAAACATGAAAAAAACTAAATTTTACAAGATCATACTTTAAGGTTATGTCTGCTCAACAAGCAAATTTACTGCTCAACGAGCAGTTTGCAGCGAAAAATTATTTGATATTACAAAAGCATGTTCTAAACGTTGTATTTGCTCATTGAGCAAACATAACCTTAAAATATGGCCTTATAAGGTATAATATTTACATACATCCATATAAATGTAAATCAGCAACCACCAACGAAAAAAAAATAGAAGAAGAAACGTGAAAACATTAGATTTTACAATACCATATTTTAAGGTTATGTCTGCTCAACAGGCAAATTTAGTGCTCAACGAGCAATTTACACCGAAAAATTATTTGATATTACAAAAGCTTGGCAAGAGCATATACAAATACGCTCTAAACGTTGTATTTGCTCATTGAGCAAACATAACCTTGAAATATAGACTTGCCAAATTTGCCCTCTTTGCTATTTGCCGTTGCATTATTCATGTTCAATTTATATGCATTTTCAGTTAGTTGTATGCAAGTATTTGCCCAAAATAAGGTCAACAAAGAAAGTAGTGGTCACATTTTTTTATGTTTATATGTGACCTACGTACTTTTACAGTGAAAAGCATTGTAATTTTGATTTTGATTCATTAATTTCTTTCAAAAATTTACCACATACAATAAAATGCTAAAGAAATCTTCTTTTAACCTCGAGTTTTGGGTCAATATACACTTGTCCCTGACAGGATGTAACGTAACTAAGGGTGGGGCTTGCCTTAAGATGAATTTTTTTATTTTTACAGAATGTCTACCGCCATCTGAAATGTGTCTTACCTTCTGTGAAATGGGTGGAAATGGTCTGGTGTTCGAAACAGTAAAATAAATAACAAATAATAGTTTATTATTTGCCTTATGGCCAGAATAAATTTTCCAAATACCAAAAAGTTTAGAGCTGCTTTCTGTCTTTAAGTTTTCAACGTTCTCAGATACAGCAGAACAAGCTTTCTGAAGAACTTTCTGATATCTGTCCGAAATTGTATGTAATTGCACAAGATACTGAATTGGTTTTATGTTTTTGTCACAAATTTTAGCATAAAGACGATTTTTGGATTTCAATAATGTGTATAATTTTCCATTATTTGCTCTTAAGTTGCTACAGACTTTTTTTTTAAATATTATTTCATTTAAATTAGAAAGTATTGGCACAAGAAAATGAGCACTCTTTAGTTAACTGATTCCAAAGCAGAATTGAATAAAAAAAAAGAATTATTTTATGCTTTTTAAAAATCAAAGTAAAATCACCGCCAAAGTCTATGGAAATCAATAGCTAATTGATTTTTTCTCACTTAATTTTCTATCCGGCAAATGCATGCAAAAAATATGGTTAAAAACTTCATGGAAAATTGTAGCTGCAGTGGTACTGTGTTTTCTCATGCAAAAGCATATGAAATGTCTCTGGCCACATCATATGAAAGTTGTTTGTAAAATAAAGCAAGCTGTCTTTATTTCATATGAAATTTTGCAGTTCTGTAGAATTTAGTTTACATTTCAATGCCCATAAAATCAGTTGGAATTAAATTTCTAGCTCAACATTACATTTCGGCAACATAACTGCAATTTAAACTGGACTGTAGTAAACCATTTATTATTGATGGTTTTTGTGAGTAGAAATTTGGCAACGTTGCAAACGTTTAGTGACTCGAGGTTAGCAGGGTTGCCTTTTATGTTTCGGGATTTGGCAACTTTAGTGTTGCAATCTGGCAACTCTATCGTAAAGTTGGACGTTTTTGGGGTTATTTGTACGGGAACGCTTTTCGTGCAAATAGCGCGATCGCACGGGATCCCAAAGTAGAGTAAAGAAACAGAGCTATTACTTTGCAGGTATTAGTAATTAAGCTGCCAATGTGCTACTTTCCATCAGAAATTTCTTTCTTGTAGGGTTGAAATTGAATGTTGCTCAACATTTTCAATTTGCGCTTGTCGAGCTGCATCTACTTTATTGAATACGAGTATTTTGATCAGATTAATCGTTTTTTTTTTTTCACAACTGCTTTGGCATCAGTTTTTGTATTTTTCTTTTGGTTAATTTTTTTTTTTGTACTTTTGTATGAAATATGAAAAAAAAACATATGCACATGTAATCAACAACAAACCACAGAAACATCAACATGACGACTGTTCAGCAACATGTTGCCATCAACAGCAGAGTAGTAGACAAAGATTTCATTATTTAAAACATTTGCATCGCATTTGTTGTCTGTATCATAAAAAGAGACGTTTGCGTTGTTGCAGTCAACGTTTAAATGAGTATAAAATGAAGCAGCATGACAACAACAACGACAATAATGATGATGACAACGACGACGACGACGACGATGATGGTGACTATGCCGATGTTGATAGTGATGATAATGATAGTAGTTCGGTGTCAGCGGTTAGTTGTCATGCAGCAGTATTTTTTGTTTGATTTTTTTTTTCTTGTTGCTTTTAAGGCCTTATTACGATCAACATTCGATCCGCCACTGACTGTAATCGATCTAAAATAAAATTCAAAATTGCTTGAAACAGGGTAGCCGCATAACTACAACAAACCCAACACCGACGAACACTTCATGTATTTGGTTGGCAGAAATACTTTATATTCTATCACCCATTTGTTTGCGTTGTGTATTTTGACAGTTCTTGAAGCTAGAAGTAGCAGTCAGCTGCTCCTGTAAGACTAGCTGGTATAAAGGTACCTCTGTTTTACAGCTAGCTAAGCGAACGAAAGAAACGAAGGATTCGACATTGATAAACTGGTAGAAAATGTTACTTAAGCATTAAGTTATCACTTTCCGCGGTACAAATACCATCATCCAGCGTGAACAGCACACCAAGCAGTCACTTTGAGCGGCTGTAATGGAGCCTTGTGCATCACTCGTGGATTTTCGGTGCCCCAGAGGTGGTAATGAGCCTCTTCGCTCATTATGATTTTGTTCTAAAAATTATCCACTTCATCATAGACACGATTACTCCGTGTTTTTTGGGAAGTGTGTCGCTCCATGGCTTCCTCACTTCTATTCTACAGCTGCTGTCTTCTAATTCACAAATATAAAATTAGATTTGACATTGGTCGCCATTAGCAAAAGCATAAGAGCAGTTTGCAATAGGTGATTTGCTTTTGGCCCACCTTGTACAAATTTAAGACTCGCTATGGAAGATTGAATGTTGTTCCTGATAAGGGCCACCCCAAATTTGCTTATCCGATTAAGTGCCTTAAAAAAAAATCTGTGGTGTACAATGTCTAAAGGATACTGGGCTATAGTTATAGTCATAAAAAAAAAAAATTTTTATGCTTTAAGAAATTTTAACTCACTTCTTGCTAAGAAATCATTTTATATAATTTTATGCCAGACAAAAATAATTTCAATAGAACCTGGCTTATGTCGGGTAATATTTTGTATTACATGGTAATATTTTGCATTACGACATGACAAAAAGTTCTGTATATGGAACAAAATCGTATCATGTAAAAGCAAAATGTATTGTGTTAAGAGAGAATACGGATACAAAATTTAACAAGCGGTCAGTAAATCTTCATGTTTTAAACCTCTCATTACATCAGAGGTGAATATTAAAATAAAGGTTGGCAACACCCACATCATGAATTAAAAGTGTTGACAATAATTACGAAAGCAGCCATCATCAACTCAGACAGTGTTCATGTTGTTTTTGTAAACAGTGCATACAAACATATTTGTTGCTTAATGCTTAGAAAATACAAGTTGTTATATTGCAGATATATATTTTGTTTTTTTTTTTTTTTTTTTTAAAAAGGTCTATCGACGACGTTATGTATGGATTATAATATCGTGCAAATGACCGCCACCATGCATTCCTGGGTGTAGCGCAACGCCAATGTTAAGGGCGGTAAATCTGTAAAATTATTCGAAAGAGAGCATGCGAATGGATGGTTTAAGTAAATGCGAATTCGGAAGCTTAACTTAGTTTGCAATTGGTGCTTTAGTATGATTTATAATGGCTTCATATTGGCACAGTCTTGTGCCTTATGAATTTCTAACCAGAAAAAGTTTAATGTGTTCAAAATTGCACGATATTGGTTGCCCAGTTTTCATCATCGGTAAGAGGAAAGTGTCCCAACACTTGCTCTGCTGTTATCCAGCTTTTATTTTCTAGTCCAACAGTGAAATATCTGGGCAAACTGACACTATGCCGGATTGGCCGATGCGATCGGAATGCGAACTAAATAGGTGGGCGACTATCACCCGACTATCTGGCGGGTTTAAATGAAAAACCAGTAGGTGATGTGTGGAGACGTATATTTATTTCAGCGCCTTCTCAGGCAGGCAGCACAATGGGAGCAATCAGTAACCAATTGGGCTGACTGACTCATGACTGGCAGCACATAACATCACTGCCATATGAGGCAAAACGCTCATGTAGAGTGCTCACATGACACAAGTTGTAATCACATGTGTTTATAACATACAATTCAAGCCAAAAGATTTTAGTAATCATAGTACCAATAGTGGTGGCTTTTGAAATGTGAAAAGTTAAAGAAATACTCATGCTTATTAAGGTTCTCGAAATATTCGCCAGTTTGGTATAGACTAAAGAAAATTTTAAAACCTTCTCTTTAGTCTTGTAAAAAATCTACAGCAAACAGCTGATTTCTTGGCATACATTAGTTGCTCATGAATCTCATATGGCTTGGTTACGTTTCAAATTCAATATCATTCAGCCCAATCAAGAATATTCTCAAGGAATTTTATTCCTAAGGAAAATACGTTTCTGGAGAAAAAAAATTCCTCCAATCATAAATTACCTGAGAACCAAAAAAATAAAAGTTGGTAATATCGAAATTGTTTATAGGAAAAAAACAAAAAACATATGTTTTTAAAATACCTATTTTTTCCTACGCCGACTATTTTTCCCCTTCGATGTGGCTAAAACAGGGAAGGTTAAAAAAAATGTCCCAAGGAATTTATCAACATAATAAGAGGAATGGGAAAACAGAAAAAACTCTCACGGAATTATCATTCGTAATTGGGCTGATTCTCTTTGAGGCGCATAGATGGGCCAAAAAGTTCAGCCCGTGGAAACCACTTGTCGTCGACCGGTAAAATTGCGAAATACATAGAAATTCTTTTACCAAGAAATTTTAAGACCTCATAGTTTTAATGCCCAAAAATTCAGTGCAAGTTCAGGTTTGAGTAAGTCTTCAACTGTACTTTTCATGCGCGGTCTTTAAAAATGTTAATCACTCCCGTTTTAACGAAAAAAAAAATCTCAATTTTGAGGACCTAAAAATCAAACTCAAGCCTGATCAAATTATTAACAATTAAAAAAAAAATATGTATGTAGTTTGACTACAAAATGAATGAGTTCAGTTTAATTTATGTTTGAGTCAGTAAATCTTTAAAACAGTGAATACTTTATTCATCAAACAGTGCAAAACATCAGCTGTTTGGCATTTTTGCCATGTTGCCAAACTTCTTTATCCAAAATTATCAATAATAAATGCTTCGCTAAAGGTGGGATCATACGATTGCCGCAATCACAGAATACTACCAGAAGGGTCACCAGCTCTACCAGACTGCAAAAATGACCAATTTGCGGTACGGGTGAGTCTAGTGAAGGACAGAAAACATGAAAATCTTTATATAGCCATCTCTGTTTGTGGACTCCTCATTTGTTTACACTTGATTTTTGGTTAAGAAAATTCAGTGCAAATCGAATGCAAACAAAACAGCTTCGCAAGCAAACAAGTAATAATTATTTGTATTTAATATTTTATTTACATTGAGTACATCACTAGCAGTATATCGGATATATTTAAAACTTAATTTTCAAAGCTTTTCATTTATATTTTCTACTTTTTTCGTAAAAATTACAACAAAACCAATATTTTTCCAAACACTTTACAACAACATTTTTTCATTGTTTATGTTTGTTTTTGTATACACTAGTTGTTCTCACACACTCATGTTGCCACGATTTTCTGCACTGCTCACCGCTGGCGCGTCCCCAAACAAATGATATGGCCATTTGACAAAAGTCATTTTTGGGATATCTGGTTATGTCTGTGGCCGCAATGCACCAATTTTTGTTACACTTTGTGTGCCAATCGTGTGATAGCACAATTTATTGGCTCATGCGGCAACCAAAACGAATGTTGTTCCTATTTGTCCCAATCAAATACAACCCTGATGCGACAACCGTGTGAACACTTGACATACAACTAATCACCAATAAAAATTCTAAAAATGCACCAATATTTATTATTGTGTTCTCATGCGGCAACCAAAGAAGACAATACGCGCCAATAATATACATATGTACACATTACTTTAGGTCTAAAAAAAAATTAGACCTTAATGCTTTCTGTCTCTTTCAGCCGTCTATATGCCGCCGACATTTCGTTGCTGCTAAACAACTCATCAGTAGACTTGAAAAAGCAAAAAAGACCTAAAGTAATAAATTTCTATTGGCTCTTATAGCGAATAAATAATTAAGTTCATTGTTACATATGTATACATACATTTATTTTGTTTCAAAATTGTTTAAACGCGTCTTCCAAACATAATTTCTGCTTTTCAATCAGTAAAATTCAATTGTTGTAACTATTCATTTTTTGCTTTTTCAGCCCGCACAACATTATAATAATAGCCGAAATCAAATGGGAATAAACTTGTTTTGCAAAGCCTAAAATCATGTCGTCTTAATAAATCATACTCTTGGTGGCTCAGTGTTGCCTCTTAAATAATTTGCATTTGCATCTTTTTAATGAACAAACCATATTTTTAACATTTAATTAATTTTTTTTTTTTTTTTTTTTGGGAAAACGAAAGTTTGTCATCAGCTACAACAGCTGTTTCTCAGAGTTGCCGTATAATATAACAATCGTGTGACTATAATGCGGCAATTATTGGTACTAAATTGTTTTGCGACAATAAAATTTCAGTAAAATGTGACAATCATGTGATTGCAGAGAATTTGATTGGGACACATTTTTTATTATGCTCCTCGAATTCAGCCCAATAAAAATTGTGTCAAATTGGTGCATTGCGGCAATCGTGTGATCCCACCTTAATAAGCTATAGACAAGTTTAAACTGCATTTGGATACCAGAAAAAGTTTTGTGCAGCTGGAGTTTTAACTTTAATTGAGTTTTTGGTCATCTAATTTTGGTGTGTCTAATTTAGAAAATCAACAGCCCGACTTAAAGAAATGCTTATTTTTTATTTCCCTAAAAATATTGTTACACCACAGATTCTTGTGCTGCATTTAAAAGAAGCTTGTTTTTTTTTATTAAAAACAAAAAATTGCTTAAATGTTTTAAAAGCTTTTTGGTGCAGATTCAAAAGGAATTAATCAGGGTTATTCTAAAATATGCGCTTCACTTTGTTGACGTCGAATGTTCACTTTCGACGGCTCAACGCCAACAGAGATGATATCGGTAGAATTAATCGAGTTTTTGTAATCACTTGCAAAATGAAGTTGAAAATAAAAAAATTAAATTAAAAAGAAATAGAATTTGAAAAACAAAATTATCTTCGGCATGTATCACAAACATTTAGGTACAATACAATGGATTTATATGAAATGGAGCCAGTAGATCTATGACAACCCTTCCTATATCAGAGTGTTACAGCATAAATTCCACTAGTGCTTTAAATTGTTCGGATGTAGTTTGCTTTTACGACCTAAAAGTATTGATCAATTATTATTTACTGTATTTAATGCTTAGTATGCTTGTATTCTTCATTTCTTGCACAACAATTTTGTTCTAAACGCGCTGAAAATGGTGTCGAATGGAAATGAAGCAATAAGTTTGTTCATCGCGTTTTATAGAATGTGTCGAAAGATGTCATTCATATCGATTTAATAACAACAACAAAATTATCGATGTTCCCCAGCAGCGTTTAATACAGATTCCGCCATTTAACGTTTTTTTTTTTCAACTAGTGCTTATTTCGTGAATGCTAACACTTAGCTCATGTCTGATTTGACAGATAATTAGTTTCATTCTTCCGCTGAACGAATATGGTTGTGTATACGCTTCGCTAAGTGGGCCTGCGATCGACTTACAGAAGATGCCGATTTTGCCAAAAAAAAAAAAAAATCATCTTTTCAGATGAAGCTCATTGTGATCTTGGCGGGTATGTAAACAAGCAAAATTGTCGCATTTGGGGGCACAGAAAAACCGCACGCCTACATTGAAAAGCCGACGCACCCAAAACGGGTCACTGTTCGGTGCGGATTTTGGTCCAGAAGCATAATTGGGCCATTTTTCTTCGAAAATAAGCAAGGAGTGGCCGTTGTCAATGGTGATCGTTATCGGGCCATGTTGAACGAATTTTTGTTCACAAAAATCGAAGAGGAGGATATTGGCAACATTTGTTTTAAACAGGACGGCGCTACGTGCCACTAAGCCGAAGCTACACTCGATGATTTGCGCCGTTTGGCGGATTTTTTAGAATACCGAGTTGTCATTTTAGCGCGTTTTTGGGGGTGAACGCGTATTTTAGAATAACCCTGAATATGTGTTTGAAATGGATTTTATTTTACTTTTATGAAATTTTTTTGTTAAAATACATATATTTCAATTGAAAATTCATTTTTTGAATAAGCATTTTTATTTTTTACACTTTGTTTTCTTTGTTTTTTTTTTTGAGTTGAAAATAACAGCATGAAATCGTCTCAAATTTGATTGTGCTGCATTTCGCTACAACAGCTATTGAAAAAAAGTGTTTTATTTTCTTTTACCCCATGTTAAACTTTTATTAACCTTTTCACTGGCAAATTTTTATGATCAGTATTCTTATTAAACTCTCACATTTTTATTTTCTTATATGTATATTTGCGTTTTTTGCAACCGTTGCAAATGAACGGACATTCGTAAATTTAGTGCTCTGCCTTGGATAATGTGGAAAACGCTTCAATTTGTTCCTGGGAAGCTGTAGAAGATCGCAGCACCAGCGGTCCTTCATCCTGCGCTACAACCAGTTCCTCAATACAACCGAATGCCACAAGCGTTTTATGGGTGCCCGATCATGCCGTGTCACGTTGCACCAGTTGTCAAACTGAATTCTGGCTTGGACGACGAAAACATCATTGCCGGTGCGATTTATAAAATGATTTTTCTTTCATTTATTCATCATTAATTGTAGTATCTGTAATTATTTTTATTTGTGCATGTCGTACTTAATTTGTTGTTACTTTTTTTTTGTACTCGTATCTAACCTCCATAACCTGCATATTTGCTTCTAATATTAATATTGCATACTTTTAGGCATATCCATAAAATATTTGATGAATTTGAAAGTCGATACAAAATTTTCTTAAAACTTATTTCAAATACGCGGATTGCCTTTTATGTTTCGGGATTTGGCAACCCTAGTGCCAGCAATCTGGCAACTTACAATAATTCTATCGTAAAGTTGGATATTTTTGAGGTTATGTGGACTCAGAAACTTTTCACCTATGAGCGCTATTTGTGTTGTTTACAGTAACTTAGAAGATGCATCTAAGGCCAAAAATTAAATTAAATCATGTGTGAAATTAAAACTTTCGAAATGGATGAACGTAATTCAGATTTTGGCGATGAAGCTCCATCAGGGACCAGTGTTTATCAATGGTGTGGTGTGAATTTAATCGTTCATTTCAAGGCGTATTTCAGCGTTATTCTGTCAGTTACGCATAAAAAAGATGCAAGGCGAAATTTCACAACGATTGCCATTTTGGGAAATGGTAAAAAGATTTGTGGGAAAGAGTGTTTGCGTTTGGGGTGATTGTTTTTTTTTTAATCTATTTAAAAAAAAATGTAACAAAAACGGCCATTCGAAGCAAAAATATGATTTTAGTTGTTTGGCTTAAGTTTATCACGGCAATGGTCTAGTTGTACCCCTGCTAAAGTCTAGAAATGTTTACTTTCGCTGTAGTATCAAAAAAAAATTTTTAAATGTTCTGGATACTCGTTCTTCGACCTTTTTATTTAACTTTGTTAGATTTTATAAATGAGCTTAAGGTCACTCAATTCTCAATAAATATATTTTCTATTTATTGATAAATTTTTTCGATATTTCGATACGCCTTTGTGTATCTTCTTCAGGAAAATGTGTTTCTAAAACACATTTTCCAACTAAAAGCCTAAAACAAAATAGTAAAATCGAACTGAATCCTGATAAACTAATTAACAGTTATCAGACCTGTTCTGAAAATCATGTGATTTCAAATCACTTGTGCTTTTAAAAACGAACTTGTGATTTTGTGGTGTTCTGTAAATAACACTCTTTTTGTATTTTTCGATGTAATTTTTAACAGCTGAAAACACAAGCGAACAGTTGTTTTCTTTATGTTGAAGCCAACAATCACAAAAGCAAATAACAATTCTTGATATTAGAAAGCGTACGCGATTATTTCAAATTCGAATAAGTTTTTCTTACAAAATTGTCAGTTTCACTAAACATATTAATTACAAAAAAAAAAAAAAAAACGCATTAAATTATTATCTAAAGCAAATTATTTTGGCTTGAGAAAAGAAACGAGCGAAAAAAGTAAGAAAGTGATTTCAAACTGCCAGCCACTTAGCTGACCGATTTTAAATCACACAAATTTATGTGCTGAATACACTTTAAGTGTTTTTGCAAATCTCATGCACAAAAAGTGATTTTCAGAACAGACCAGTATTATCAATGAGGGTTTTCATGATGGGTAGTGCAAATCCGAGCAAAAATGCTCTGCTTTTTTCCACACAGCAACAAAATGTGTGTATTTGCTCTTGCACTAAAAAAAAAATCTTGACCCTTGAAATAGAAGGGTGCAAAAATGCTCAGTTGAAAATAAATGATGTAAACAACAATAGATGGCGCCAGCAGATGACAAAGCCGACTAACAATTTTCCGCGAAGTAGCAAAATTTTGATACAATAAAAAAGCATATTTATGTGAATTAAAAATAACTTTTTTTTCAACAAATGCAAGCATAAACTTTAATTTAATATTAAAAGAATACATCGCGTTGTAATTTTAATTTATATGGGTGTCTTGCCAAAAACAAAATACGATCGGCAGCGGCTTGCAACACAAAAATAAAGTCAGGGCGGCTGCGTGCCAACTTGACGACGATGCAATTTGCCCTCTGTGACATTTCGTGCCTTATTATTTACATATAACAGTAGCGTTATTCAGAATTTTGAAATACATAAAAGAATTCAACCAGAAAAAAGCAACAATTTTATTTTTTTAAATAAAATAAAGAGTTTATTAACTAAAGCAATGAATTTTCAAACATTCAAAGAATAATATAGCAACTTTGCACACACGAAAAAATAAGCAGTGCGCTCACGATCGACCATAAAGTGCATTGCAAATTTGCACAAATCATATTTGCACAAATCATATTTGCACAGCTACCATCGTGAAAACCTTATTTTAATTAAATGTTTTGCTTTTTTTTCTCTGTTTCTGTTTAAACATTATTTGTATACATAAATACATACACCAAATCGTGTTTGATACACCACATAATAATTATTTTTACTTTTATTATATTTTTATACAAACAACAGATCGTGTGGCCAAATATTTTGTGCTGACTGTTCAGAATTTTGGGCGCCATTGCCAGATATAAAACTATTTAGTCCAGCCAGATTATGTGGACCATGCTACCATTCGGTGACGACACGCATGCAACAGGTCAACAATCAGCTACAAAACAGTACATTAATGCACTTGCAACAGAGTGCCACAAAACCAGCAGCAACATCAAAAGCCTGAAATCTTAACTTAATGACAGCATTAGCAGGAAATTCAAAACGTTTACAACACTATTACTACTACTTGCAGCAGTAGCAGCAAAAAAAAAAAAAAAAAACAAGTAAGAGTGCTATATTCGGCTGGGCCGAATCTTAAATACCCTTCACAATGGTACATACATTCCGATTGATTTTTGGTGCGAAAAGTTGTTTTATTTGGCTTTTAAATGGGCCGATTTTTTCTGAATTTCAATATCAGATCCACTACCGGGATTTAACACAGGCTGCAAAACTTTTATTTAAATAATTCTTAATATGCTCAAGTTCAACCACTGGGTGACACCAATTCTTTTTAATATCAATGAAATAAAGAAAAGCAAAATGTATTTCTTAATTATTTATCAGTTAACTTTATAGTAAAATTTATTTAATAAAAAATTGCATATAATCGCATTATTTTTGAATTATAATGCTAAACATTGCCATTAAGTGTGATTTGCTTTTCAATTTACTTACGTATGTGGGTACATGCATACGTATGTATGTATCTATAATAGAAAACTCTAAAATAAATTCTTTATTATTGAATATTTTCAGTGTGTTCCATAAAACAATGATTATATACATACATATATACATACATACATATTTACATTGCTTGCTTTTACAAAATTATTTTTTTTCTTGTGCACGTTGTTGATGATCTATTGCGTATCATCATACACATGTGTGTGTGTATGTACATATGTAAGTACGTAGGGAAACCCAAAATGATTTTTTGTGTGAATGAATTTGAAGACGCAATTGTTTAAAAGAATTTCATTGCGTACCCTTTTTTAAACAATTCTTTATATCACTTTCATTTTCAAGCTCGTGTATATATACATACACATTTTTACACCAAAGCAAAAAAATTGTTTATGCTAACATACTTGCATGCATACATACATATGTAGATACATCCATACCTACATACATACAAACGTATCTACATACATACATACATACATACATACATACATACATACATACATACATACATACATACATACATTCATACATGATCGCAAATATTATATACATATGTATATAATATTATATACATATGTATGTACCATTATGATTGATTTTTGGTACCAAAAGTTGGGTGCATATGGGCCGATGTCCAAAAATTTTCTAATTTTGCCCCTAAACAGCCTGTATGTACCATTCCGACAAATATTTAGTGCAAAAAACTGTTTCGTTTAGCTTCCAGGCCCGACTTCTTGAGATATCGGGAGGCGCTATATCTCGAACATATATGGGCCGATGACAAAAAGATTTCCAGTTTTGCTTCTGACTAACCTATATGTATCATTCTGATTGATTTTTGGTGCCAAAAGTTGTTTTATTTAGCTTATAGAGCCGATTTCTTGAAAAATCGGGAGACGCTATATCTGACGTATATATAGACCGATTGCAGACATTTTCAAATTTTGCTTTTAAACACCTTATATGTACCATTCTGATCGATTTTTGGTACCAAAAGTTGTTTTATTTGGCTTTTAGAGCCGACTTCTTGAGAAAACTTGAGGCGCTATATCTCGAGTGTATATGGGCCGATGTCCAAAATTTTCCACGTTTGCCTCTAAATAGTCTATATGTACCATTCTGATTGATTTTTAGTGCCAAAAATTGCTTTATTTGGCTTAAAGAGCGGATTTCTTGAAAAATCAGGAGTCGCTATATCTCAGATATATATGGACCGATTTCAAAAATTTTCCAATTTTGCTTTTAAACACCTTATATGTTCCATTCTAATCGATTTTTGATACCAAAAGTTGTTTTATTTGGCTTTTAGAGCCGACTTCTTGAGAAAACGGGAGGCGCTATATCTCGAGTGTATATGGGCCGATGTGGAAAAATTTTCCACTTTTGCCTCTAAATAGCCTATATATACCATCTTGATTGCTCTTCGGTGCCAAAAGTTGTCTTATTTGGCTAATAAAGCCGATTTCTTTAAAAATCGGGAGACGCTATATCTCGGATATATATGGGCCGATTTCAAAAATTCCTTCATTTCTAGGATTTAATGAGCACTAAAAATGATATGGTTTAGTTTTTAAGAAAAAAATTTATTTCAAAAATCTGAATACAAAAATTACACAAAATATCCCTCAAAACCCGGTTTTTTGAATATATCTCGGCTATCCGCGGACCTATCTTACTGAATTTCAATAGCAGACCCACTACCGGGGTTTCACACGTTTTAGCGAAAGAATGAGGTTTCTATCTCAAACCGTTTTCTCAGAAACGGTATTTCAACGACTACAGACGGACAGACGGACAGACGGACAGACGGACAGACGGACAGACGGACCGACGGACAGACGGACAGACGGACAGACGGACAGACGGACAGACGGACATCGCTCAATCGTAATCGCTATTGATGCTGATCCAGAATATATATACTTTATGGGGTCTTAGATGGATATTTCAATGCGTTACAAACGGAATCACAAACTTATATATACCCTTACACATTTATGTGAAGGGTATAAAAATACAAAAAAAAACGCCAGCATCTTCATTATTATTGTTGTTGTTATAAAACGAAAACATAGCAATTACATGATTAATTACAAGCCACAATTTATAAATATTTATTTATTTTGGATTTATGAAAATTATATGTATGTACTCGTATGTATGTATTTAAAAAATATGTTGACTAATTATTTAAAAACAAAGAAAAAATAAAGTATATAATATATAATAATAAACATAAATTTTATGCAAAGACGAACCATTGATAAGTACAGTAAAAATTTACGGAGCACTGGAGGCTTATTCTGAATTGAGTTGGGAAAGTTAAGACGATGTGCAAGCGAAATACAATGCGAAAGAAATTTGGTATTCTATAAAATTTTCGCATGCGAACTGGTCAAAAACTAACAAATGTCAAATTTATAATATACATACAAGTTATGAATTTTACAAAGTAGTTGCGTGATCTGCCAAAAACCAAAAAGACATAGTAAATAAAAACCTCACAAGAGCTGTCAAAACATCTCACAAATAAAAACTATGCGAAAATTACTCATTACAGCAACAAAAAAAAAACCAAATAAATTCAATGTCAGATGTGCGGAAAAGTAAAACCAAGGTAACTCGATACCAGGTGGGCGCATAACTACAACAAACACAAGACCAACAAACAAGTCATGTATGTATTTTGTTGTTAGAAATACTTTAAATTCTGTCACTCATTTGTTTGCGTTTTGGCAGTTCAGGCTAAAATCAGTTGGGCTTGTAAGGCTACCCGGTACCTTGAGTAAAAATGTTGTGCATTTTCTGCCATTCCGAATAAAATTTATAAAAACGAGAGAAATTTCGTTGAGACAAACGTCAAAATTTTTCTGAAAACCCCAAAAAAATCAAGAAGAAAAATTATTTCATACTATTTGGTCTCAACAAAATTATGTCAAATGTAGACGTTGAAATTCTTGCGATATGCGCATAGTTTTTATATAAATACACACATGCGCAGATGAAAACCCTGGCTACTTGGCATCATAAAAGTTTTCGAGAGTTTCAGTACTTAAAATTTGTACCTAGCATCATGATACAATTAACAAGGTAGCCTCGTTAGCTAAACCGTTAATCAACTGACTACTTTAGGTTGTCAAGAGATTGCAGAGATGAAAGGCAGCCGAAACGAGATAGCTAATCCGCGTAAGCTCAGTGCATCTCTCTTACGGAAATGTAGAAGTGGCGTCGTTTTTGACAGTTTACATAAGTTGTACAAAAACAAAATGCATGTTATTATTATTGAAGTTGTTCTTATTGTAGCGAAAAGGCTACCTTGTTAGTTGTATCATGATTTGTACCTAGCATTAAATTTTCGTTCATTTGGTGAAGCCAAAGCGATTTATTACCAGGTGAACTTGGCAGCACAGGTAATTATTTTTTGCTTCTTGCTTTTCAACGCTGTTTTGTTTCTTTATTTTTATTTTTCTCTTTATTTACAAAAGTATTCGCGCCATTTTAATGTAGAGATCATTGGTTATTATTTGTATTTAAAGTGGTTGTTATGCTTGGTTTACATAAAATATTTCATTGGAACTGTTAATTAAAACAAAATCAAAAATATGAACGAAGGCACATTGTGCAAAAAGAAAATGATTTCCTCTTGGTCAGGTTTCACTTATTTCCAAACTTTGTTTGGCTCAGGAATTAATAAATCAAAAAATAAAAAAAATTTAAGTGTTTGTAAGTATTTTTCATTCACTGTACTGGTCAGTTGAACAGCACAAGGCTAAATTTATTACCTAACTTTGTTTGCCTCAAAAGTGTGCTTTATGATAATGAACCAATAAACCCAAAAAAAAAAATTGAAGTGTTCGTAAGCAGTTTTCTTTCACTGTACTCATATGTATGTAAATGAATGGAACTTTGTTTTGCAAACACAATAACACTTTATATTCTATAATTTTCATGTACTTAACTTCATTACACACTTTTATGCATACGAGTATTAATTTATTGAACAGTAGTTTTAAATTTTCACTCTTAAAAACAGTTTAATTAGTAAATGACTGCATCAACTGCAATGAATTTAGTCGGCCACAAAATGAAAGCCGCGTAAGTAAAATGATGCCATTCGTTTTGCAGTATTATTTAAAGCTACCAGACTTCCAAGCGTAGTTTAACGGCAAAAATGTTACCAGCTTAAATTTTTATTTAAAAAACGTTGCTATTCTTAGCAAAGGCATGCCATCATATTAAAAATTACTGCAAATTTAAAAAAAAAAATTTTCTCCAAATATAAAAAAGTAGCAAATCTTTTCGCGTATACTTTCAAGCACTTTTTTGTCGAAGAAAAAGAAAAGCAAAGCAATTTCTATATTTTATATAGACATGTATGTACTTATACTGGCATATGTATGTACCTACATTAATATACATATGTAAAATAATGTACATATATAGAAACGTTCTTAAGGCAACCAAATTAAAATGTGTCCTTTAACGCTACTTATGGGGGGTTTAGACGATAATATATTAAATACGACATGCCAAGTATGTTTGTATAAAGTACGAATGGGATAGTGAAAACTCCATATGTAAGAAACAGAGCGAAACTGGGGAAGATATGCATGAAAATCTGACAATCATACATGAAAACTAAAAAAAAACCCCACATACACATAGAATTAGACCAGGAATGTACTTTTATGAATGCATTTAACTTTGCTTGGTCTTTTATAAATCATGTAAGCGCAAAAAAAACCGCTCTCATTATAAGAATTTTTTACTTTCATATGTTCTCTTTGACTTTACCTACGTATTATATTTTAGAACTTTTACGAATCTGCAAAATTCTCTGAGAACATGGTCATACTATTTACGGAAATAATTAAGAGTAACAAGTAACGACTTTGAACAGTAAGCAGGTTTTCTTGCATTCTCGACCCACTACGAAACGTACAAGCCGAACAAATATCAGTAAAAAAATTTATTTTAGTTCACAATTTTATTACGTTCCTCTATAGGTCGTATAACCAAATGGTGATAATAACAATGGTATATGATAATGTTGACCAGCTACACATTGCACCACAATTTCAATAAACGGATAAAAACTTTCGGTTTTTAAGCCAGTGTAATATTTTTGAACATCAAACTTTAACTTGTAAATTCCGTTCTGGAAATTATTTGTTTCTACCAGCTGACCAGCACGACCATCTTGGTCGGTTAAGGTTTGTTTCAACTCCTGCCATTGCTGAGCCTCCGTTAGACGATACACATTTATTGGGACTTCAGAAGCTGGCCTGCCCAAAGATGTGTCCAAAATATGGGTGGACAAAGTGCGTGTATCATTTGGCATTTCAGGCTGCAAGCTCTATTTAAAAATGATAGTTATTAAATCAGTGATTTAAGTTATTGCCAAATTAGACAACCTCTCCTGTTTCTACACGCAAACGTATACGTTCCCAGCCGGCACTCATTTTAGACTGTTTAACAATAAATGAAGAATTTCAAACGATAGTAAAGAATCATTTGTCATAATGTTTATCTTTCTTTTGAAAGCCAGCAGATGAAAGTAAACTTTATAATCTTTTCTTATCTGGTAGCAAATAAAAACAACAGCATTTTCGTAGGGGGTTCAGTTAAGAATTTAGTTTTCAGTATAGATTTTATAAACAAAATTGCGAAAGAACAATTTTTTTTAATCTACTTGCCAAAATTGGGAAGTACCAGGTAGTGGTGCAAAATCAATTTATTTGGGCTCAAGCCATGCAAATTTAATGAGTACAAACAGTAAAAGAATTACGAGCTACTGTCAATGAAATCGAACAGGCAGAATCGATAGAAGAAATATCCAAAGAAATAACCTTAAACAAACAACAAACTAAAGCCAATTGAAATTTATTGTTTTACTTTCTATTTCGATAAAAATTCAAAAATCACTTGCCTGCTCTACTTTGTTCTTCAATAAAAACTACAAAGTCACTTGCACTTATCATATTTACAGGGCGTATAATGTGTTTTATACGTCAAGGCACAAAGCGTACAGAGTTGAAAGGCGGCCAAAACGAGATAGCAAATTAGTGTAAACTCTGCGCATATCGCTTCTGGAACAGTACTAACTAAAACTCGTAGCAAAAGAGAAGAAAAAACGTTTCTTACAGTTCAAGGCAGCTCGATACCAGGTAGTCGCATAACTACAACAAACACTTCATGTATTTTGTTGGTAGAAATACTTTATATTCTGTCACCCATTTTTTCGCATATGTGTGTTTGTGTTGTGCATTTTGACAGTTCTACAAGCTAAAAGCAGTAGTCAGCTGGGCTGGTATCAAGCTGTCTTGTTACAGTTCTTTTTGTTCTTCTAACAGCTGATTTAGGCGATTTTCAAGTCACTTTTTCACCCCTGTGTTACGTAGCTTGTAAGCAAATTTTCGACATAAAAAGCATGCCTAAACACCGAGCAGCTGTTCTAGTGAGTTTTCATCGTAGATTTGTTTCGTTACTTTGTGTATTTGTTGAATGGTCCTGCTTACCACACCCTACGATCCTTGTTTTAGCACCTTTTCGTTTTAAAACAATATTATATGAAAATTTGTGGTTGAAAACAATGCAAATAAAATTTATAATAATTTATTGTTATATTCGCACGAGTAAAGGATGTTGTGTACCAAAGAATTACACTGATAAGTAAGATAATAAAAGCACCATTTTAAGACAATGGACTCTAAGCAAAGCGATAAGAAAAAAAGTTAAAAATAAATAGAAAAAGAGAACAGATATAAATGTTAGTTAAAACGGGTTTGGGGAAAAGAAACGTGTTTGAAGGTTCTTAAAATGAAGAAATAGATCAGAAGCGCACACACGTATTACAAGTATTGTCTTAAACGGGTTTCCAAAAAATTTAATTCGATTAAAGAAGAAAAATGATTAAGCAAGCGGAAACATTGGCGGCAACAGCCACCATTGACGAAGCTTTGGAAAAAACCCGTAAATAAGAAAGAAAAACCTGACAACAAAGAAATTGTATGCATATATGTATGTATGTACATATACATATATGTACTTGCATTTTATCTTTCAGATTTCGGAAAATTTAATATACAACTGATAATCTTTTCTGGTCTTGTCTTAAATAATGTTATTTTGGAATCGGTGGGCATAAGTTTTGCCTTGCCAGTAGTGGCTTGTGATTTAGATTTGTCCTATCAAGAACAAGGTGTTTTGGGTGCAGTATGCTTTTTAGGCATCATCATTAGTTCTCATTTATGGGGCTTCTTAGCCGATACCACAGGTCGCAAGCGTACCATGAGGCCCACCCTGTTTTTGGCATTTTTCGTAACGTTTGCATCCAGCTTTTCCTGTAATTTTTTAATGATGGCAGTTTTACGATTTCTAAATGGCGTATTGTAAGTATACAATTTTTGCTAGTTAACCTGAACATTTGCTAAAATGAACGGTAAAGTGAACATTATTTCAACTATCGAAAAAACAAAACAAAAATAATTATTATATGTATATAAATTCTGTGTGACAAAATTGGAGTGAATATCGAGTGAATTTTTGGGTTGAGATTTTTGGATAAGACTTAAGCCCGTATGATACTTAATTTTTCTTTCATTAATTGGTATAGAATTGATAGAAAGAAACAGCAATTGCTAGCAAGAACCAAATATACAAAACGTAAACAAAACTGGCATCTTTTTTGTAAGTGTTGTATTCTTTTTATTTCAAGAAAGCGCTAGGAAATAAAAATTTTCCAAAAAAGAAGCATTAAATCGCAAAAATTGTCCATAAACCGCTGACACAGCAACATTCAAGCTTGAAATGTCAATTTTAAGTTGAAAAATTTTACATTTTTTTTTACATAATCTCATTTTTTATCGATAACTTCAACAAAAATGTTGACAGTTTTGCATTTATCTTAATATAGCTGAACGCGTTGCACATACTAAATTCTACTATTACATTATATTTGCACTGTTCTCCAAAATTTGAACAATGCAAGAAAAATGTAGTGTCATACGGGCTTTACATATGTCCAAAAAATCAGTTAAGAGTCAAAACTCTAGTTTTACAAAACTTTTCTGTGACTTAATTGCAATTTAAACTGTAGTAAATCAATAAACCAATTATTTTTAGAAATAGAAATTTGGTAACGTGGGTCGGCTTTAATATAATGGTACCAATTGCCCTAAAATGGAAAAGTGTGCTGCCAGATGCTTACAGATTTTGTACATGAAGCCGGTGTTGGTTATACCATGGAGGAGAAAATGTCTTAGCCCGGTCGAACGCCGGTTGTCAAGAGCAAATTTTGCGTACGTATGAAATAACGTAATAAGTGAAATGTAAAAAAGTACGATTTTGGGTGCTTAAAACCGTTTATGAATTCGCGATTTTACGTTCTGTACAAACACTTTCCTCTGGCAGCACTGTTTCCCATATTTTTCTTAGTAAATTCCGCAATTTCAACATCGAATTATTAGTAAACTGAAAGCCTCCGGCAGACTTTGACTTCAGTTTTGAGAGGTCCACAACCCCCTCCACAAACCTATAAACCTCATTTCTTTCAAAGCCTGGCTCCTTATTCTAAAGTTTCCCCCGTAACGTTGCAAAAAATGTCAAACAGCTGATGTTTTACACTGTTTAATAACTGCAACTGAAACGCTAAATTTTCTTCGTTTAAATGTGATTTAAGTATTCACTTTTTTAAAAATTTACTGGCTCGGCCAGTAAATTGAAAGTGTGCTGCCAGATTATATACGCGAAACCGGTGTTGCCAATACCATAGAAGAGAAAATCCCTTAGCCCTGCCCAAAGCGAATTAAACTAGGTGTTTGCCAAGGCGAATCCATTACAGGTGCCCGCATCGCAATTCGCTTCAACATTTTTCCATGATTTTATCTTCTGAGTTGTCAACTCGAGAGAAAATGTTGAAGCGAATTAAATTGCGACCACCTGTAGTTGATCCGATTCATTACCTCCCAAGGCGAATTCACACAAGGTGAAATTGGTAGCACAGGTGACTATTTTTTTCTTCTTGCATCGAAAAGCTCTTAAATGTCAAATTTTCTCTTTTCATACAAAAAAGTTGATGCCCATTTTATTCTAAAAATTTGTGGTGGTAGAAAAGTTTTGTGACTATAATGTTTTATTTTCATGGTGTTTAAAGCACAAATATAACTTTTAAAGTGTTAAGCAAATATTTATCAAAAGCATGTGTTAGTTTGCGTGTGTTGTGCGGCGAATTCTAATGCACATACCTGGGCTGAATCTGTCTTGCTATTAATTATTAACAAATAACAAGCCTTCGGCAGATTTTGACTTTAAATTAGGGAAATCCACGACTCTCTCTACAAACCTATAAAACTTATTTCTTTCAAAGCGTGACTCCTTATTCTAAAGCAAGGCGAATCAAGTACAGGTGGTCGAATGCTAAAGCGAATTAGTATGCGGGCACCTGTAATGGATTCGCCTTGTTCTAAAGTTTCCCCAATTTACTACTTTAACATAAATTAAATCATTAACCTGAGCATAGACCAATAAACTTGAAGATTCACTGGTTTAAACATAAGTTAAACCCAATTTGAAGAGAAATATTTACGCTGAATTGTTGGGCAGTTAATTATGAAAGTTAATCTGAGGATAAGCCAGTTAACTTAAAGATCTACTAGTTTAAACGTAAATTAAACGAAACTCAAAGATGAACTTGCACTAATTTATTGGGCATAAAATAAACTGTTTAATTTAATGTTTAATTTCAAGAGATTGGAGAGCAAGAAGAATTTATATATTTTATGTTTCTATTATTTTTGTAGAATCTCAGCTGGTTCCGCCACAATTTTTGCCTATTTGGGCGAATTTCATTGCCTCAAGATACGCAACAAGGCCATACTTTGGGGTGCTTTAATGAGCGCCTGCAGTGCCGTACTTTTTCCAGTAATTGCCTGGCTTTTTATCAATCAAGAATGGCAATTCGATATACCATTTTTAGCTATTACTTACAAACCATGGCGCTTATATTTTCTTGTGTGCGGCATTTCTGGTCTAGGATGCTGTATATTTTTGAGTTATTTACCCGAAAGTCCAAAATATCTATTGGGAGTCAACAGAGCAGACGAGGCTTTAGAAGTACTGAAAACCATGCATCGCCGAAATACCCAAGGCAAGAAAAATCTTAAAGATGATCAGTTCACGGTGATATTCATGCCAAATGCTTAAATAAATTTACTTAAAAAAAACAAACAAAAATGAAATTGCAGATCACAACTTTAGTTCCCGACATGGACACCCCGCTACGTAAGAAAGATTTTGATGACTCCAAATGGGTTTGCTCAATATTACATTTAATATGGGATCAAACAGCTCCGCTGTTTGGAAGGCAACACATACGAAAGACTTGTTTAGCTGCCTTAATACAATTTGTTATATGTATATTATACGGCTCATGGTGTTTACATGTGGTTTCCCTATATCCTTAATAATATAATGCTGTATACACAAAATTTCCACGAACCTCTGCCAATGTGTGATATTTTAAGGATTACACAATCCTCGAATTTTTCCACATCAATTGGAACTAAGGTAAACATCAAAATTATTTTGTACCCTTTACAGATGCTAAGTTTAAGATTCCGTTCACAATTCCCACAACAATAAACTACAATCTGTTGTAACGACCTGCGACAATAACATCATACAGGGTCCGCCATCTAACGTTTTTTTTTCAACTAGTGCTTATTTCGTGAATGCTAACACTTAGCTAATGTCTGAGTTGACAGATAATTACTTTCATCCTTCCGCTGAACAAATATGGTTGTGTATACGCTTCGCTAAGTGGATCTGCGATCGACTTACAGAAGATGCCGACTTTGCCAAAAAAAAAATCATCTTTTCAGATAAAGCTCATTTTGATCTTGGCGGGTATGTAAACAAGCAAAATCGTCGCAGTTGGGGCACAGAAAACCCGCACGCATACATTGGAAAGCCGACGCACCCAAAACGAGTCACTGTTTGGTGGGGTTTTTTTTGGTCCAGAGGCATAATTTGGCCATTTTTTTTCTTCGAAAATGAGCAAGGAGTGGCCGTTACAGTCCATGGCGATCGTTATCGGGCCATGTTGAACAAATTTTTGTTCACAAAAATTGAGGAGGAGGATATTGGCAACATTTGGTTTCAACAGGACGGCGCTACATGTCACACAGCCGAAGCTACACTAGATGTTTTGCGCCGTTTAAAAAAAAAAAAGTTATTTGGCGGACCCTTTACAATATATGAATGTCATCAAGGCGAATCCATTACAGGTGCCCGCATACCAATTCACTTCAACATTTTTCCACGATTTTATCTTCTGAGTTGTCAAAGCTGATAGCAAACGACAACAAAATGTATGACGTCTCGAGAGAAAATGTTGAAGCGAATTGAATTGCGACCACCTGTACTCGATTCGCCTTGAATGTCACTATCAAGGCATCTTTATACTAGGCAGTCACAAACCACAACAAACACAGCACCAACAAACATTTCATGCATTTTGTTGTTAGAAATACTCTGTATACTGTGCATGATACAATTAACAAGGTAGCCTCGTCAGCTAAACCGTTAATCATCTGACTACTTTAGGTTGTCAAGAGATTGCAGATATGAAAGGCAGACAAAACGAGGTAGCAAATCCGCGTAAGCTCAGTGCATCTCTCTTCTGTAAATGTAGAAGTGGCGTCGTTTTGACAGTTTACATAAGTTGTACAAAAACAAAATGCATGTTATTTTTATTGAAGTTGTTCTTATTGTAGCGAAAAGGCTACCTTGTTAGTTGTATCATGATACTGTGCAGTTTGTGCAGGTTTGTTTACACCTTTGACAGTTTAACGGCTAGAAGCAGCAGTCAGCTGCTCTTGTAAGGCTACCTGGTATACCAGGTAGTTTGGTCAATGCTGTGTAGGGTATTTAAGACCGGCTCACTCTTACTTGTTTAAAAATTATTTTATTTATTTTAATGCCCACAGCAGGAAATGACATGCACCACGAAACTAGAATTATCCACCTACAAACACACCATTTCATTGGAATTGATCTATGTCTGTTTGCTAATGTGTGTTATTTTCGCCAATAAAAAGTTCAAACGTCCTTCAATTTTGTGTAAGTATTTGTTGTGGTGCTCTAATTAAATGTTTTAAAAGACACACAGAAAAGAAATTTTTCATTTAAATATTTCATGCCATCGCATGTACATATGTACATATGCACACATACATACTTATAAATTACATACATAATGTACATATCTACATATGTATATATATTTTGCAGTTATCATCCTGGCAACCTGTGGACTTTTTGGCATACTGAGCTTATTCATCAAAATACCACTGGTGGCCATATATTTAATGGTCATAACTATGTGCTGTGGCTTGGGTGCAAGTTTAGTGAATACAATTGTTGTAGATATTTACCCCACAAATTTAAGGTTTGTATGTGAGAGTTGTTAAAAGCGATTACTTTTTGCAAAATATGTAATTGTTTTATTGAGTACAAAATGTGATTTCTCCCTCAGTTTTAGAATTTAGGGAAAGTGATAAAATTCAAGAATAATTTGATGCAATGATTTTTTATGCACTATATGTATGTATGTATTATGCACTATATGTATGTATGTATTAGCGGTACGATTCCATTAATGCCAAAAAAAATCACACTAACGCCCATTTTCACAATGTATGACTACGACTTACGGCTGCATTCATAAAAAAAATTGAACACCATTTGAAACACATTTTACAGTGTAAAGGCCGTGATTCACTATCCTATTGCATCGTACGATCTGTTAAAAATGACATGTGTGTCCAAAAAGTGTGATAGTCTGGACTAAAAGTGTATGTGTGTGAAAGACTTTTTGACAAGTCTGTCCGATTTGTTAATCTTTTGAAAATTTTCAAAAACCATCTTTTGCTATGCGATCAGAGTTGCCTTTTTGAAGTTGTCTACAAAAGTATAATAGTGTGGCCGTTTTGATGCGACTTTTTAAAGTAGGACAGAATTCTATCAGATTTAGCTAGCAATTTTCAGTGAATGAATCGTACGATTGAGTAGGATAGTGAATCAAGGCCTTAAGTGAACAAGTTTTGCTTGCTATCAAGTTTTTTTCACATACTGCTTGTCAAAATTCAATAAAATCGATAGCTGTGACGTCGACTGCACGCAATTTCACAACAATTCGTTTTCAAGATGCCGTCAAGAAGAAAATTAAAAATATGTAGCTGCTTCATTAAAAGTACTATCAGAAATAAAGAATATAAAAGAAGAAGAAAACCAGAGGGCAGAAAGGAAATACATACTGACAATATGACGTCACATTCATATTCCACAGAACTTCGTGGCTTCTGTATGGCTCTATAAATTGCAGCACATCATTATATTTGTTGGTTTTGCACGTAAACAGTTTTATTTCTATTTTTAAGCTTGAATCTGTTTAATTTTTATCACTTTTAATTGCAACTTTCAAACAAAACAAAAAAAATTTTTGCAGACAGACCGAAAAAATATTGTTGTCAGCTGTTTTATTGATTGTGACTTGATGCTCTCTATGGAAAGCAAAAATTGTCATCAAGTTTGCTTCAATTTTCAAAATTGTTAGTGTATCAGTGAAAAATTGTGAATGTATTAAAACTTGAAAGGCAAAACTTGATCGTGTAGCCCCCAAGTTAGGGAATTTTTGATAAAACCAAGGCAGCTCGATACCAGGTAGCCTTACAAGCCCAGCTGACTACGGCTTTTAGCTTGTATAACTGTCAAAATACACAACACAAACACACATAAGCAAACAAATGGAAGACAGTAGTGTTCAAGATTTCTACCAACAAAATACATGAAGTGTTTGTTGGTGTTGTGTTTGTTGTAGTTAGTTATGCGGCTACATGGTAACGAGCTGCCGTGGATAAAACTGTAAACGTAAATGAATTTTAAGCTAAAATGTGAGACGTACTGAAGCAGCCAACTCTCATAAGAAAACATGTACATGTTTATATCAAGTTTTCAACTGACAAAGGCAACTGATAATGTCTGACGGATTCTATTTGACTTGAACTATGATGGGGTCTTAATGACGATTTGAAAACTTATCTCGCCAGGTCATCTGGTTTTTTTTTTACTACTTCCCCATTCTTTATGAATTTAGTAACTAGAATTTACTGGAACAATACAATAGCCCAGTTAGTACTAGTCTATACTGGCTTATACCTTGTTCATACATGTATTTCTAATTGAGATAATATGCAGTTTATTGACATAATATTTTTTGCGTTCATACATACAAATATTGCGCTAACTCAATTAATATTTGACAGCTGAAAAAAAGTTGTTGTTTTTGTTTTGGTAGTGAGAAAAAAAAAGTGAAAAATATTTTCCAATAAGAAAAATTGAAGAAAAACTGCTTTTTATTAAAAATATTTTAGTGTTGTACAATAAAAATATGGAACTTGTACAAGTAGTGCGTTCGTGTTTTGACTCCAAAGCGGCAATAATAAAAAGAAAGAGAAATAAAAATTTGGAAATGCTGCAATGTTTTTATTTTTATTGTATTTATTTTTATTTTTTATTATTTTGTTTTGTTCGCTTTTGTTTACATTTATCACGTCATTCATTTCGCATTGTATACTTTTGCTTATTAAACACATCTTTTACAGTGTTGTGTTCCATCTTTTTCTCAATATTCAAAGCAATTTAGAGTTTATTGAGCAATAACTTTATTGACTTTTTGTATGGAATATTGAGCTCAATAATGGACTTTATTGCGATTACCTCAATAAAGGCGCATGTATGAACAATCAACCTAACCTAGTACTAGTCTAACTTGAGTTTATGTTCAGACAATGCGAATCTTATCGCTAATATTTTGAGTTTATATGTAGAAATAGTCAAGTACCAAGTGCCGGTATCTATTTTCGATACGCCTTCATTCGTTATTTGAAAATCATTTTCTTATGAGGTTAGCAAAAAATTAACTTACCTTCTTTATGGATAGTAAAAGAGAAATTCGAGCTCTAGTCCTTCAGCTGATGACATTGTTTCTTATTTTTAAACACTATCCCACACAACAAGCTTAAATTCAGTTCCTACATATATACGCTTTTATTGATTGAAGTTTAAAAAATTGATTTGAGCCCATACGGCTCAACTTCTTTGCCAAATGTATTCATGATAACCGATTATTTGTTTTTTCTCTAAATTTTTTATTGAGAGCAAAAATTAAATGATTAATTTTGAGAAAATAGAGAAGAAAAAAAAAACTTACATTTTTGCTTCAATTTCAGAGCAATGGCTGTTTGCATCTCTTTAATGTTGGGCCGTATTGGCAGTGTAGCCGGCAGTAATATAATGGGAGCTCTTATTGAAACGCATTGTGAAGCAGCTTTAAGCAGTGCATCCGTCGCCTTAATATTGGCTGGCGGTTTGGGATTTTTAATTCCTAAAACTGAAAACCATCAATAAATAATGAAAATATTTACATATGTACATATGTATGTGCAATGGCATAATAAAAAAAGGAGAAGACAATATTAAGTCAACTATTTTTATATAGTTTGTTTGTTCATAACAAAGGAGCTGCATCCTTTGTTATGAACAACATTCGAATATCGATCAACAAATGTATTACGAGTTGGTAGAATTTTTGGAACGAAGTTCCTTACCGCGGCTTGCTGGTAGTGCAAACTAGTAGAAATCGTCACGAAAGCGTGTGAGCTGTTTATATGTATTGGTGTATCTGTCGACAAACAATTGTGTATGTGTCTCCGCTGACAGCAGCGGAGACACACATCCAATAAATATTAATTAGTTGTGAAAACGGACACTATCAGTTGATAGATGTCGATAAGGTAAAGTATGTCACACCAAAAAACAGCAATATTGAAAAATTTTCTTCGTTTTGTAGCAGATTGACAAAAAAATACTGCATGTATCAAAATTAAAAAAATGAAACGTTCCAAAAATTTTAAGAAGCATATAAAATTTAAAAATTTCAAAAACAACACAAAATAAAACATACAGATTTCACCTTGTATTACATTCGAAGATGAAGAAAAAACGTAAGGAACTTCGTTCCTTATGCGGTTGGGGGTCCCCCGACCGCATTTCTTTTTTATCGAATGCAATTTTGCTTTCGTACAATAGTAGTACACAGTAATCTAAGGAAGTAAGCATAAAACAAGAGAGCTGGAGAAACTGATTTCATTGATGAAGGAGAATCCTCAATTTATAAAACACATTCACACATAAGTTTGCTGTTATACACATGTAAAAATAAATCGATCCGATCCAGTCCAAAACCAATTAATACAATGAAGATGACTGTTCGACTGTTTATTCAGCGCAATTGATATTATATAAGAAATTTTTACTTTTACCACCACTGGGAGTGCATCACTCGTGTTTATATCTCAAAATACGTTAAGTGTCTACGACCTCGATTTCCATTTTATAAATGGACCAGCAAATAATAAAGTAGAAAGCGTTGATATCCACCTGTACCTATGATGCATCATGTACATATGTGCATACGAACATGTCTCTCATAAAAATGAAATAAAAAATATCATATAACAACTACTTATACACAGAAAGAAACAGCTGGTTCTAAATTTAAGTTTTACTTTACTTCATTTATATTAAATTACTTTTTCAGGCTTAAGTTCAACCCTTGGTTTGCCACTATTTTAATTAATATCAATTAAGTAAAGAAAAGTAAAATTTTAATAACTAGGTGGACAACCGGCTGTTTCTGGGTAGCAAACGCCCTTCGCCAGCACACTATGAACTTTGGACGTGTTACTTCATTTTAGTACGGAACGTACATGATACAACTAATAAGGTAGCCTTTTCGCTACAATAAGAACAACTTCAATAAAAATAACATGCATTTTGTTTTTGTACAACTTATGCAAACTGTCAAAACGACGCCACTTCTACATTTACAGAAGAGAGATGCACTGAGCTTATGCGGATTTGCTATCTCGTTTTGGCTGCCTTTCATCTCTGCAATCTCTTGACAACCTAAAGTAGTCAGTTGATTAACGGTTTAGCTGACGAGGCTACCTTGTTAATTGTATCATGGGAACGTAGTTGAAAATTTAAGAACGCATAACACACAAATGCGCTTGAAACAAGCCGAAAAGGGCTTATTAAAGAGCATCAAAAATGAGTATAAAATTTTTGGAAGTATTTTTTTTTAGCCAGCTCTTGTTTATGCTTGTATAAGTATTGCATTTTGTTTTATTTTTTTAATTTCCGCTACAGCTGAGTTGGTAGAATGGTTGAGCTGGCAGTAGTTGGCTTCCAGGTTCAAATCCGCAAGGAGATAAAATAATTTATAAATTCTTATAGAATTAAGGAAGCAGAGCGGATTGTTTCAGGTACGAATTTGGCGATTAAATAGACTTCAGCAACATCGAATCAAGTACACGATCATCACACTCAAGACAAATTCAATGATTCCGTACATTCATATCGAAATTAATCCCCATCATTGTTAAAAGTATGGTAATTGCGAAGATTCTAAAATTAGAATTGGATGTGACTAAAATCAGCAATGCGAAACTGGTATTGAATATGGCTAAAATTAAGTATTTAATGCTTGAATAAGCCGCACTTAAATTAAGCACAATGTACTTGATTTAAGAAAATCCGTACTCAACGAACTTGGGATTGATTTAAGTACAAATGGATAGAATTGTTTTTTTTCTCAGTGTATATAAACATGTATGTATGTATGTATGTATATTCTATGTTATTTTTGTTCTAGTAATTCATTAGCAAATACGTATGTTGTATGACGTTTTTAAGGTTTCATTTCAAAATATTTGTAGTTAATATAAATCAAATAATAAACGCGGTTGTGAAAACAGTATTATAAAAAAAATCACGCGAATATCGTTTGATCGTTTTTATGACGCACTAAAAAATTAAGAATCATGAGTTGACTTACGCTTATATATTTTTCTATTGTTTTGTGAAATCAGAATTATAATGGAAAACAAATTTTTGGCGATATCTGCTGTTACTTTCTTTCGGCTTTATCTTTTTGTAATTTCTTTTATAATTTTACTCGACTGCTTTATCACCATAAATAATAATGGTGAAATATAATCCAATGTAGTCGGTATTGGAACTAAATGATAAAAAGTTAAATTTGGCGCCACAAAAACCAACGTTATTAGTATTGACAAAAACTACTAAATTGTTCTTGTGTAAACACAACCCTTCTTAAAAGTGGTCAGCTGTATCTGAAAAGCCAAAGCAAATACATACATAAATTAGTAGAAAATAAAAAAAGCAAACATTTCGAAACTACAGAAATAGTTATGCTAAAAAAAAAAAAGAAATTCGGTCGCGGGACCCCCGTTAGCAACGAAGTTCCTTACGTTTTTTCTTCATCTTCGAATGTAATACAAGGTGAAATCTGTATGTTTTATTTTGTGTTGTTTTTGAAATTTTTAAATTTTATATGCTTCTTAAAATTTTTGGAACGTTTTATTTTTTTAATTTTGATACATGCAGTTTTTGGAACGAAGTTCCTTAACGCGGCTTGCTGGTAGTGGAAATTAGTAGAAATCGTCACGAAAGCGTGTGAGCTGTTTATATGTATTGGTGTACTGTCGACAAGCAATTGTGCATGATGGGCGGTGTCTCCGCTAACAGCAGCGGAGACACCTACCAATAAATAATAATTAGTTGGAAAACGTTCAAACAATTTAAAGAAACATAACATTTAAAAATTTCAAAAACAACACAAAATAAAACATACAGATTTCACCTTGTATTACATTCAAAGAAGAAAAACAGAAACGTAAGGAACTTCGTTCCTTCGTTCCGCTGCTGTCAGCGGAGACACCTACACAATTGTTTGTCGACAGATACACCAATACATGTAAACAGCTCCCATGCTTTCGTTACGATTTCTATTAATTTGCACTACCAGCAAGCCGCGTTAAGGAACTTCGTTCCAAAAAATTGGGACGAACGACGAATTTCATCCAACACAACGAATACGCCGGTTAAAATTCGCTGTGTAAATTCGTCGTATGAAGCGCAACATCGACGAAAAACAAAAACACCTGTTATAATTGATAACAGATGTTTTTGTTTATAGTTTGTTCAAAGTTAAAAAAAAAATTAAATGAATCACAGAATTTCAAATTTTGTAAAAATAATTAAAATAATGAACATCATGTTCATTATGATTATATAAACATTCATGAACTTTTAACATTTTCAATTATAATTTCACTTGCAACCATTTTTTCAGTTTTTTATTTTTGTCTTATTATAGCTGAACAGCTGATGGGGTGACCATATTAAAAAAATTGGTTGCTAAAAAATTGGTTCCCGCCTGCACGAACTATGAGTACGGTAGCAGTTTTCATGCCAATGTTGAGTACGGGATCACAGCTAATATAAATATATGTATTTATTGGGCAATGAGAAAATAAATACCCCATTAAATCCATATACGCTGTCCATCTAATAATACCCAGTGTAGCTCTAAAAATTGCTACTCGTTTCTTATTTTAGGGCTGCTATACACTTAACGCTTAAGATAACAATTGAAAATTGAATTGTAGAAAAAGATATGTACATATATTCATACATAAGCAGCATCTTTTTTTCATTTGTCCAAAAGATAATCTGACAAAAATTCACGACTAGACTGAACAAGCGAGATAAATATATGTACATATGTATGTATATTACAAAAAACATATTTTATTATGTTGTGTACTTAGAAACTAAATTTTAATAAGATAAAAAGAAATACTAATGATCTACCAACAAAATGATAAGAATAGTTACTGAGAAGACTCCTCAGGTATAAATATTGAAGAAGCAACGCGTTTCGAAGAGAAATTATTATTTCAGTGCTTTTGAAAATGGGCTAAGAATCAAGCGGATCCAACATCATACAACCACAATTATTTTCTTAACTGGATTCTGCTTTATCAAAATTAGAAGAAAAAAAAAATGGAAAAACAATCGGAAAAGGAAGTGCGATTAACAGCTGCCACTGTTGATGAAGCTTTGGAAAAGACACGTGAGTGAATAACGATGAGAAATTAAATTCTAGAGAAACTATTTTGTTTCCTTTTTTTTGTTTTTGCAGATTTTGGAAAATTCAACATTCAACTTATAGTATTCAGTGGTCTTGTCCTGAATAATGTGGTTATGGAATCAGTGGGTTTAAGTTTTGCTTTACCCGCAGTGGCCTGTGATTTAAATTTGTCCTATCAGGAGCAAGGCATTCTGGGTGCAGTATGCTTTCTGGGCATCATTATTAGTTCTCATTTATGGGGCTTCTTGGCCGACACCGAAGGACGCAAGAAAATAATGAGACCAACTCTATTTTTGGCATTTTTAGTTACATGCATTTCCAGCTTTTCCTACAATTTTTTGATGATGACAGTTTTTCGCTTTCTGAATGGCATTTTGTAAGTATTGTCAAGTTGCATAACGAAATTTCGAGACACCTACTAACAAACATATGGTTCAGAGCCTCTTAAACAAATATCTGTAGATAATAAATTTTGTCAGAAAAATAATGGTAGTTATTCGAGAGAAAACGTGCTAGTGAAGTCAATTTATACATAGAAAACAAAAACAAAATTTCAAGAGTACAAACAAATTGTTTTTGTGTGTCATATGAAATTTATCGTTTACGACGCGTGGTCATTTGTCTCGTTGATTTTATTCTTGCAATGTATGGAAAACACAAACAATTCCTCATATTTCGTTTGCCAAGAAACGATTTGCTGATTTTTCGAAACAGCAAATCTTCAGTAACCCGGCATTTAGACGGGAAAGTGCTTTCATTAAATTTTTGTATACGTATTATGAATAAAAATTTCAATGAACTCTGTGACTTTCATGAAAATTTCTTGCTCAATTTCAAAGGAACGTGAAAGTTCATTTTGAAAATGTCGTCAAAGCGAAGAGTTGCAAGTATTATAGTTCTGTTTACTACTGAAATAGAATTGCGAAGACTACTCCAAACATAAATTTATAGGGCAACATTCGAAAATAATTTTTATTGCTAAACTTTTATTAGTTAATTTAATAATTATCACTACAAATATACATCATTTGTGTTCTTTATTTATATTTGCTGTAAAAATGTTTTAACTAATGTACAAAATAATTTAAAATTCACTATTAATATTCTAATGCAATGAAAATGCGCCGTGGAGTTGGCAACCGTGTTTACTATCTTGTCACTTTACTTTCAGTAAATGTCAAAAAATCACTTTTCGGAAAATTTTGCTGAAAGCTGAGTTGAAAGTTAGAATACTGTGGGTGTGTTAGTAAAAAAGTGTGAGTGTATTGCAACTTTCAGGCATTTACTTTCCCGTCTAAATGACGGGTAACTAGAAGAAGCAAAATTAATAACTAACATGTGTATTGTGTTTACAATACCAGCGGCCAAGGAACCTCGATACCAGGTAGCCTTACTACAAGCCTAGCTGACTAGCTGACAGTCAGCCTGAAGAACTGTCCAAATACACAACACTAACGCACAAACGCGAACAAATGGGTGACAGCTATTAAAGATTTCTACCAGCAAAAAAATGCATGAAGTGTTTGTTGACATTGTATTTGTTGTAGTTATGCAACTACGTGATATCGAGAACAAAACGCAAATAAATAATTAAGTTCATATTTGAATATTCAAAAAACTTTTACTTTTTTATACTTTCAAAAATACGTTGGAACCGATGGTAGCTCGTTGTACGAAGGTTGTAAAGAAAATCAAAAGTGTTGGAAAACGTTAAAATTGTTTTGTGTATTAGAAGTTTGTTTGAACATTTCTGATTCTCATTTTTCAGTCATGGGAATTATGGAATAAAATTTATTTTAAGAATTTTTCGAGTCTACTGATGAGTTGAGTTAGCATCAACGAAATGTCGGCGGCATAGAGACGGCTGAAAAAGACAGAAAACATTTGAAAGGTCGATGTTTGGACCTGAATTAATATGTACATACATACAAAAATGTGAAAAAGCCCACTGTCAATTTATAGGATGAAGGGGGGGGGGGGGGGGGGGGGCTAAAAAAGCCACTGAACTGCTCCACTTGCTTTTTCCACCCCAGAGAATAACAAGTTTATTTTTTCTACACGCTTTTAAAAAAAAAATTAAAACTATTTATTATAATAAAATGTTTCTATTTTACAGGATATCGGCTGGTTCCGCTACAATTTTTGCTTATTTAGGCGAGTTTCATTGTCTTAAGAGTCGCAACAAGGTAATACTTTGTGGCGCCTTAATTTGTGCCGCTTGTGCTTTACTGTTTCCAGTTACAGCCTGGCTTTTTATCAATCAAGAATGGCAGTTTGATATACCCCTATTGGGAATCACTTATAAACCCTGGCGTTTATATGTCATTGCATGCGGTTTATCTGGTCTCGCATGCGGTATATTTATGTGCTATTTACCCGAAAGTCCAAAATATTTATTAGGTGTTAACAAATCTGATGAGGCTTTAGAGGTGCTGAAGTTCATGCATAGCAAGAATACTCAAGGAAATAAAAATCTTAAAAGTGATCAGTTTGCGGTAAAATTAATTGAAAATGTTTGCTGTTAACTTTAATAAATTTTTGAAAATTTTAGATCACAACCTTATTGCCCGACACAGATACGCCGGTGCGTGAGAAAGTATTGGATGATCGAAAATCAATTTCCTCAGTATTACGTTTGATATGGAATCAAACAGCTCCCCTTTTCATGAAACAACATATACGAAAAACATGTTTAGCTGCCTTGATACAATTTATAATATTCTACACAGCTCATGGTGTTTACATGTGGTTTCCTTACATCCTGAATAATATAATGATGTACACACAAACGTTCGATGAACCTTTATGTATGTGTGATATAATAAGGTTTACACAATCTTCGAATTTTTCCAGATCAAATAGTTTAAACGAAACAGATGTAAGTGGTTTTCAATTTTTTTTTTTTTTTGTCATTATTTGGTTTATGTTTGCTTTAGTATTCACAGCAAGAGGTGACAACATGTACCACAACACTAGAACTATCCACTTACACGCATACGCTGTCATTAGAAGTGATCTTTGTTAGTTTGCTAATATGCGTTATTTTCGCCAGCAAAAAATTCAATCGCCCTCCAATTTTATGTGAGTATACAAACAGCTGGACATTTGACATTTATGCCAATTTCTTTTCCGCAAGAAAGTGTACTCAAGGTAGCTCGATACCAGGTATAGCCTTACAAGCTCAGTTGACTACTGCTTTTAGCCTGAAGAACTGTCAAAATACACAACACTAACATACAAACGCGAACAAATGGGTGACAGCTATTAAAGATTTCTACCAACAAAATACATGAAGTGTTTGTTGGTGTTGTATTTGTTGTAGTTATGCGACTACCTGGTATCGAGGTGTCTTGAGTGTACTTTTATTTTGCACTTTTGTTCTAAAACGCGAGTTCTGATAATATAGCGAGATTAAAAAAATCAAGAGAGAGAGAGAGAGAGAGGGAGAGAGAGAGAGAGAGAGGGAGAGAGAGTGTTGTCAAAACTATTAATGAGTAAAAAGATTATTAAAAATCGTGCTGATTTTGCACGCGGGGGCGCCTATCCTCAACATTTTTCTGCACCCTTCCTTTTTTTAATATACATACTTACATACATATATAAAATCTACTACATCGCTATATTACTTTTTATGAACATATGGATTCTTGCGTCAAAATGCTGTCTCATGATGTTTATTGTTATTCATCAACAAAGTGTACAGAAATAATTTTGGTACCGTTGGATTTGTATTGACGCCGCCTAACAGAATTTAATAAAAAAAAATATTCTCTCCACCCCTTGGCGCTACCCCAATTGCGCACTTTGGACTCTCGTGCGCATGCCTCATATGTGGCAATGGGAAATTTTACACTTTTTGTACAAAAGAAAACGGCATAAATATTTTATTTGAGTACGAATATATGTACATACTATGTATCAATAAATATTTCTTACAGTCTCTATACTGGCAACTTGTGGTCTGTGCGGCGTATTAAGTTTGCTTATTAAAATCCCCCTTGCAGCCGTATATTTGCTGGCTGTAACGTTGTGCTGTGGAACGGCTACCAGTGTCATGAACACAATTGTGGTAGATATTTATCCCACAAATTTAAGGTGAGTTAAAATTTGCAATTAAGACCGGTTTTCGGGATGGAGACAAATTATTAAATTTATGTTTCTCGCGGTTCTCGAAAGGCTCGAGGGTTTTTAAGACCATAGAAAAAGTAACCGAATTTTCTTTGCTAATAAACACGATTGATGCATGGCAGGAAAAGAATTGTTCAAGTGATCGCATCAAAAGTAATTTACAGTTGTTAATAATTTTATTGGGCTTTTTTCTAGTTCGATTTTTACTTCCTCAAAATTGAGAACGCGTTTTTTATGATAAAATTGGAGTGATCAGCATTTTTAAAGAAGACAAGAAAATCAATTTTCTTTTTAAAATCAATTTTCCACTTTTGGAACATCAGACACACACGTACATATACATACATATGTATAAAATGCGATATCGATTTTTTTTTTTTTTTAATCAAAACAAAAAATCGCTTTCTCTCGATGTATGGCTTAAAAAAAGTTATCTATTTTCTAGCAGATGTCTTGCCGAAATAAATCTTATCATTTGCCTTGCAGGCAATTGAAAATATTTTTATTGAGAACAAAACCTAATTGCCCAGTTTATAGTTTGTTTTATTTTAAATGAAAAAATAATTTAAAAATTTAATTTCACTTACCTCTTTGTTTTAATTGCAGAGCAATGGCTGTTTGTATTTCTTTAATGCTGGGGCGAATTGGCAGCGTAACTGGTAGCAATATAATGGGCACCTTAATTGAAACCCATTGTGAATTGGCTTTATACAGCGGACCCATCACTTTGATATTGGCAGGTTTCTTGGGATTCTTAATGCCCAAAACTCCAGACTTAAAAAAGCCAGTAGATAATATTGAAAAAGTGTAAAAATGCAGGCTTCGGGGTAAAAAAAGAAAACAGTTTTTTCTACGAAAATAAAAAAGTTTGATGCAGTTAAGAAAATCTCTATATTGTTTCATTTTTTAATATTTAATGCAGAAGTTGTCCGGAGTCACTGATAACAACGCTTTTCTTTGTTTTACCCGACTGGCTACCCATAGCTTCAATTTTTTTTACTATATCCATGCCTTCAATCACTTTACCGAAAACTACATGACGATTATCTAACCACGAGGTCTTTACTGTAGTTATGAAGAATTGCGAACCGTTTGTATTGGATCCGGAATTGGCCATGGATAAAATAAATGGTTCGGTGTGTTTCAATATAAAGTTTTCATCATCGAATTTATTGCCATAAATCGATTTACCGCCCGTACCATTGTGAGCGGTAAAATCGCCACCTTGGCACATGAAATTGGGTATGACGCGATGAAAGGTAGAACCTTTGTAGCCGAAACCCTTTTCGCCAGTACAAAGAGCTCGGAAATTTTCAGCAGTCTTTGGTACTACATCCACGCGCAGCTGGAAATAAAAATTTGGCAAACTAAAAAAATGAAATTAAGCTACGGAAGTTTTACAGCTAGTGCTTAACGATTGGTTATAATAAAATTTATAAATTCTTATTTTTTTTTTTTTTTCAATTAAAAATTTATAGTTTATTTTGCAATTGTTTCAAATTCCTAAAACTTAACTAGACTACAAGAAATACTTTTCGTATGTATTTATTAAGGCGACTAAAGTTACATTTTGTATTTACTTTAGTTCACCGCAATCTTCAATAACAATTTTCTTCATTGGCCGTCCTTCGGGACAACCATAAGATTCAATTTTCTTAACAACATCCATGCCTTGTATAACTTGACCAAACACTACATGCTGACCGTCTAACCAAGGCGTTTTCACAGTACATATAAAGAACTGTGAGCCGTTGGTATTTGGACCGGCATTGGCCATAGAAAGTATACCCGGTCCAGTATGTTTGAGTTTAAAATTCTCATCCTTAAAGGTGGTGCCATAAATAGATTTTCCTCCAGTTCCATCATTTTTGGTAAAATCCCCACCTTGGCACATAAAATTCGGTATCACACGATGAAAAGTGCAACCTTTGAAACCATAGCCTTTTTTGCCGGTACACAAGACACGAAAATTTTCAGCTGTTTTTGGCACCACATCTTTGCGCAGCTGCAAAATAGTATTATTCACTTAAAAGAACACTATTTTTCTAGGTGACAAAGCGATGTGGTTTGGAAATGAGGACAATGTAATTAGGTAAGCATGTATACAAAATCATCTTGAGGGAAAAAAACATTAAGCAAACTCAAAAAGTGCTAATGAGAACTGATAGCATGTGCATGCACGCGTTTGATGCATGAAATCCTTGGCAAGCCAAGCGACCTTTAATTAAAGAGATTTCGTCGTCGAGTGCGCTTGCATACTTGGCAAACTTGTTTTTAACAGTTCACAAGAGCATGCAAACGTACTAAAAGTTTTGAATTTATAAAAAATTAATTTTTATTATTTGAACTTTTTCGTATATAAATTATTTTGTATTAAGTTTATCGGACTCAAGTTCTTTCCATATTATCCAACGAGCAAATACAATACTTACAGGCAGCCGTTAGATCTTTGACAAAATTTAGCAAAAGCAAATTTGCTTGAAATTGTGCATTTAGTCGTAGAGCAAACATAACCTCAAATATGAGCTTTAGTGTTTAAATTGTTTTCTTCTTTTCGTTGTTGTATCTTTGCTAATGTACACATACATATGTGCATTTTTAGCGTTTTGTATGCATGTCTCGGTCCTAATTAAAAGGTCCACCGGAAAGTAGGGGTCACGTTTTATGGGCGTTCTTCACATTGACCGCTCCTTTTGTTACGAAGTGCCTCGATGATTGAACTGTAGTTCAGCCGTAATTGTAATTTGATTCCAGGCTCTGGGTGTTTCGGCAAATGAGCCAAAAGCTTTGCAGGTTTTTCTTAACGAAAAGCAGAATACAACCAGACCTGCCACAAAATAATTATGAATTGAAAATCTATGCACGTTTTAGAAAATGCGGCAGTAAGACTAATCATTTTTATTTTGCCAAATTTTCACTACGAGCAGCATCAATTAAACTTGATAATACTCAGAGTTTTTGAACACTAACAAACAATTATTAAAACGTCTTATAAATAAAAAATACGTCATCAAGAAGAAAACAATTAACATGATAATGTAATCACCTAAACCTAATAAAAAGGCTACTTGATTTTGGGCAGAAAAAAAGTAGAGAATGTTTTATTTTCTTTTCTTTTTTCGTAAATAAAAACAAATTTTCTGGATTTTAATATTATTGAGAACAATGCCATTACGGTTTCCTTTTGATGATATTCACCATTTCCATACACTACATGTTTTTTGTAGGTGTGTTTAGAAGAAACGAAGAAATAAAAATAGTAAAGTCAAATTTTATTGAAAACATTTTAAATTTTCTGGTGTAATTTGTTGTTTTTTCCGTTTTAATGCTTGTTTAAATGCTTTTTCTTTTCATTCATTCATTTTGTTGTAGCGGTTACTCTTAAAATTACAATTATTAGAATAGTTTTGTTGTTTGTTGACAAATCAGATGATGGTGGCGGCCGGCTTTGTGCTTACAGAGCACCACTGTGTTCCACGACGATCTTCTTGTTTGTCTTGCCGGATTGGGTGCCGTAACCTTCAATTTGCTTAACAACATCCATGCCTTCAACAACTTGGCCGAAAACAACATGTTTGTTATCCAACCAGGCAGTCTTAACGGTACAGATGAAGAACTGAGAACCGTTGGTGTTGGGTCCAGCATTAGCCATGGACAAAATGCCGGGTCCGGTGTGCTTCAAGGTGAAGTTTTCATCAGCAAACTTGCTGCCGTAGATGGATTTGCCGCCAGTGCCATTGTGATTTGTGAAATCACCACCCTGGCACATGAAGTTGGGAATGACGCGGTGGAAAGATGAGCCACTGTAGCCGAAACCTTTTTCTCCGGTGCAGAGAGCACGGAAATTCTCAGCAGTCTTGGGAACAACGTCACTGCGGAGCTGTAGAAAAAGATACACAAATGGGTTGTGCACAAATAATTATTTTAAGATACTTTTGTCTGTTCAACAATGTTGTTGTTTTTGTTAAGTTTTAGTACAGTTATTTAAATGTGAATTCGAAACAAAAAAAAAACATAGTCCAATTGCCAGTTTTGTTACAACAAAAACCACACACCACCACCATTAAACTGCACACACAACAAAACTAATAAGATTGTATGAAAGCTAAAATCAATTATACCATCCAGTTACGTTATGTAAAAACGTTACACTCGCAATCTCCCAATAATTCTGCTGTACTCCCGTGACAATAGATTGAAAAACTTGCGTACTTCTTTTTTTCTAATAATATGCACAAATGGGCAAAAAAAAAAACAATCCTTTTATGAGTATTTCCTGTTTCACTTTTATGAGCTTGCTAAATAAAGTAGAATATCCTTAAAATAATATCACGACCATCCAACCAGGCGTCTTTCTTGCACTTATAGAAAAAAGAAATCCATTCGTATTAAGTCCTAAATTTGCCATTGAAAGTTTTCCTCATTGTTCAGTGTCAATAAAATAAATTCAATTAAACTGTTTTTAAATGTTTGACTGTAACGGCCTATTGGATTCTAGATGACGGAATACTGATTTAAAATTATATCATACTTCCACAATTTATAACTTATTTTTTTCCCGCACTCATGACATCAGTTCGATTAATAACGCATTAACACAATAGAATTAACAAAACTTGATTTTGACGAAACCAAAAATAGGTACATATGTATGTTCTTTTTTATTTACATTAAGTGATTCATGCTGCTAATAATAATCAATTGTACAACATTTCTCAAAATACGTACATACATATGTACATATGTATGTAGTACATGCATTGACAAACTTCACTGAGTTGAATAAAATTCATATCTACTGGATATGTAAATAACGTGCAAGGTCATAATAACACAACTTAACTCACATTTTAAAGTTAAATACTTTAATTTTCTGAAGATCTAAGAAGCCATTTCTTTCTTTTTTTTAACAAAAAAAAATTTTTTTCTCAAATATAAGTAAAAATTTATAAATGGGCAAAATATTAAAAACAAATAAAATAAATAAAATAAATTAAAAATAAATAAATAAAATAAATAAATAAAATAAATAATTAAAAAATAAATAAATAAAATAAATTAAAAATAAATAAATAAAATAAATTAAAAAAAAATAAAATAAATTAAAAAAAAAATAAATAAAAAAAAGAAATACATAGATAAAAAATAAATAAAAAAAAGAAATAGATAAAAAAATAAGTAAAACAGTAAATAGGTAAGAAAAAAATAAAAATTAATTACAAAAAATAAAAAAATCAACATAAAAAATAATAATAAAAAATAAACAGCAAAATTAAATTAAACAATTTTAAAAGGATATACCTATGAGACATACAAAATAAAGTAAAAAAAATTCTCAAAAAAATAAATAAATATACATACATATGTACATATGTATGTACATATAAAATAATTAAAGAAAAAAATATTTAAATAATAAAAAAATAAAATCTTTCTCAATTAACAATTATAAAAAAAATAAAAGTAAAAACAAAATTAATCAAATTAAATAAAAAAAAACTAAAATTAATAAAAATAAATAAAAAAAAACCAAAATTAATAAAAAAAAACTAAAATAAATAAGACACAAAAATGAGCAAATAAAAAAATATTGAAAAAAATTTTTTGTAAAAAAACAAGTAAAATGAAAAAGATAATAAATAAAAATCGAACTCAAAGATAAAAATAAATAAAAAACTTATACGAAAAAATAAACAACAAAAAAAATTGAAAAAAAACTAGGTATTCTAAAAAAAAAAAATAAAAATGTGAAACTAAATAAAAATATCTTTCTCAATTTTGAAGAGGTAAAATCGAACTCAAGCTCGATAAAATTATTAACAACTGTAAAAAGAATAAATTAAATTAAAAAAAAAAAATAAACAAAGAAAAAATTAATAAATAAAAAAAGCTACAAAATCCGTTTTGCTAGAAAACTAAAGGCAAAGAAAACTATAGCTAATGAAAAAGAAAATATTCGTTATAAGCGTAAACGCAAGATCTGATCAGGCAAACTGGATGTACATATGTATGTATGTAGTAAGCTGATACTAGACATGTGATGGTTTGGAGCTCCGTGTATGAGCGTAAACGCAAAAACTGGAGCCAAATTACGGTATTCGTGATCGAATGTTTTGAGTTAGTAATGCTGTATGTTTGTTGCTTATTTAAGCGCAAAAACTGGATCCAAATTACGGTATTCGTGATCGAATGTTTTGAGTTAGTAATGCTGTATGTTTGTTGCTTATTTTGTTTTACATTAATTTTACTCGATAGCTTATACCATCTCGAATAGCCTGGTAAACTTGATATGTTTAGGATAGCAGCGCTAGGCATGTGATAGTTTGGAGCTGTGTGTTTAGTGATGGAATAAGCAATTTGCATTTTATAGACGGTGGGATGGGTACAATTCATTTGAACTTACTAAGTATGTACCCAGCTAAAGTAATATTTAAGTACATATCTACCAATTTACATATAAATTTCATTTACAGGGAGGCGATATTAAATTTTTCTTCTTTTATGCAAGGTCATCATTTAAAAATACAAACTAAATAATAGCAAAATATTTATAATTTTTACGACCTCCCGCTATCATTTTCTATTAAATCTACGCTCTGGAACGATGCGGATTGTATTCGGCCATATTGTCTAGCCAGCGTCAGCAGAGCTGTAACAAGAAATATTTTCTATTGCACTTGGATAAATGCATCTTTTTCTTTTTGAGAATGATTTGTGAAAGAGGAAAATAAAAATTCGTAAATTAAAGCCTACTTTAGCGTCAAACCACTTGTAAATGTGTACATATGTACGTATGCACATACATACATATGTAGGTATGTGTAGGCAATAACAAAATTTTTATTAAACGGCTGAGGTAGAAAAACTCACTTTAACACATTATGTAGTGGATTTCTTTAAAACTGCGTACAAAGAATAATCAATAAAAAGATTCCTGTCATCTGCTAACAGATAAATAAAATCTATCCAAGGCAGGTCAACTTTACTATATACTTTTCAAAAGCCTTAATAAAAAATGTGTATTTCAAATACAACTCATGCGCTCATGCTCAAGGTCACAACTGGTCATTTGCATTACATTAGAAATCTCAATGTCTGATTTTAGAAAATTACTACAAATATCTACATATGTACATACCTAGTACGTACATATATTTATTACTTTTTATAAAAATAAAACACGTTTTTTTATTTCTAAATTTTAACAAAACGAGAATTGTATACAAAAGGAAATGACGAAACGTGTGTAAAGATAAATGTATACAAAAAGAAAAGAACGAAATGGAAAATTCCAAAATGAATTATAAAAGCAGCACAGCTGCTGCGCTGCTTCGAGCAAAAAACGCTGGTAATGATTGTTGGAATAAAAAAAACACGCGGGAAGGGGCAAATATTAACAAGCCAAGTGATTATCACTAAAATACTTTTATTCAATGAATTTTTCTTATTTTAATCACTCACACATGTAAAGATTTCTTTGAAAGCCGGCCGGCTGATAGAAAAAAAAACGAATGAAGCACCTAATGGGAACATATTATGTACTATAGAATTGAATAAATTTAGAACTTTTTCTTTCTCACTAGACATCATAATTGTAGTGATGCCACTTTTTCACTTTATCGGAATTTTTACATCCACACCAACACATGCGCCCACTGGTTAATCATTCCACTAACATATTCATGCACAAACATAAGCGTCACCGTCGGTGTTCGCAATTTAGAAATTGCAACTTGTCTTTTTTTCCTCCTCTTTTAACACATTCTGCAACCTAACCTTACTTTTTTATATTTTCAGAAAACCCATTTTGTAGGCACGAAAATTTTCTTCACTATTAAATACAGAATACATCCAACACTCACACTAACACACTTTTGAAGAAAAAATGAAATGCAAAATGTTCATACTATGATTTAAAGAAATCAATATGCATTGAAATGATAAATAATTCAACCATGTATTCCCTTACCTCCATCACTATGCGGCCCAAACTTTGGCCATCAGCAGTCATATCGAAGTAGACACGAGGTAGACCCATTTTTCCTTTGCTAACAAAACTGCGTACACTGAGAAATCCAAATTGCAACTGATTCGTTTTTATTCCAGTTGTCAATGGCGAAGCTTGAGTTCTAGCAAAAATGGCGATATGCTGCGACGCGCCAACTGTCATTTGACGACAGCAGCGTGCCAGTGTTGCCCCTAAAAACGACATGCTTACCTGTATATATTGATTGAATATAAAATAAATCAACTATTTTATCCTATATAAACAAGTTTTCGTAAATTTGTTCCTCCACAAAAATTCACGTGCCGCTCAAGTGAAGAAAAATGCCGTATGGGTTTTGGAAAATATTACATAATTTTTATTGAGAGGTACCATATGTTTGGTTCGCAACTATTCCCAAAATCAATAACAATAAATACCAAAAAAAAAACACCGGATGAACATACATATGTATATTTAGTATGGGAAAAGCTAGAGGAATATACAAATCAGTTGAACTTCCTAACTATTATTTTTTTTGCTAATTTCATTGCATTATCACTAATAGACTAAGGTCTATTCGTGAAAAATTTATCAACATCGGTTTCAAATAAATTTTGTATGGAATTTTGTACTAAAAAACTCATTTCAAATTCATTTTGATTTGACTTTTTATTAAATAAACAATATATCACAAGCTCCCAACGAGGATTGTGAAGATTTCTTTATTATACTGTGTGATTTTTATTGCGCTAATTAAAAGTGTGGCATCACGTTTTATAGAAATTGGTGACATAGCTGCCAGATAAATCGCCCTAATTTTAAAAAAAAATCGTCAATTTTGTTGGTTCACTAAAAACGTCAAGCGTTCTCTATACTAGGGGTCTCCAAGGCAAACAAATTTATTTCATATATATTATATTCAAGAAATTTTGTTCAACATAAACTGTCAATTTTATTGATAATTTTTTTATGAGTTTGTTTGCTGATCAGTCATTAAGATATTTGATGTAATATATAATTGTTGGCCTTCAAGCATAGTATTACACATTCCGAGCTAAGAAATATACAAGAATTCAACTTTAAGATTTTCCAACCGTCTGGTAACTACGCATTTAATTAGTACCAAGACGATTCGGCCTTGATTAGTACACCAATACAATTGGTTTAAACAGGGTGAATTGTTTCCCCAAAAATAAAATAAAGTACGTTTGTGTGGATTATTATGTAGAAACGGCCTTTAAAATTGAGGAAAAGTCGGAAAATTCAATAGCTCAAGAGGTGTATAATTGAAATAAATAAAATACATTTTTTTATTTGTATGATAAAAGTGCATTTTGTTTAATGAAATTAAGTGATTTTGTAACGGAATTGTTTAGAAGATAAATAAGCAGTTTTTCAAAAGGTAAAAAAAAACAAAGAAATCATAAGCGGAAGTATGAGAGAACGAAAATATTGAAAAAAATAGAACAATACGTGTCGTTGTTGATACTGGCTTGTAATTATTATTGTTTCTATTGGAATTTTTTTTATTATTTTTGTGTTTATTTGAAGAAACCGCAATTGAATTTAAAATAAAATAATGATTATGATTTTACTATTAAGAACTTTCAGCAGCAAAAGTTGGCAGAAAAATTTGAACTGAATAGTACTCATACACGCAAAATCTCTACGAAACATACTTACATACAATATAATGCCAGCTTGTGGCGGTCCTGTTTATCAACCCACAACGGTCTCTTACGAGCCCCGTTCGGGTAGTGGAAATGGTACAGGAGGGGGCTTGGGATTTTTGGGACCAGCCTCATCGATAGACTCTCCCCTACGCATATTTCGCAGACCCAGACCTCAATTAGCACTTCTATTGTTTGCACTTATTTCACTGGCTGCTGGAATCGCAATGTTAGCTAGCGGTGCAGCTGATTGGATTGAAGATCAAGAATTTGTGAGGCAACAGAAACAGCAGCTGCCGATTGAACAAACCACCACTGAGGATGAAGTTAGTGAAACCCAAACAGAAGCTGTGGTTCCCTGTGTCAATATACCTTTGGGCTTGTTGTTGGGCGGTGTATTTATGACCATACTGGGCGTGGCTGCAATGGGTTAGTTTAGTTTTGTGTTATTAATTTATTTATTTATAACTGAATTTGGTCTTTTGTGAAGGGGTCTATTTAAAAGTTGCTGATTGGCGCCGCAACTGTGTTTGCCCCTGTCCCTGCCCATTTTTCGACAAAAAACAGTCATTGGCTCGCCAATTGCAATGCCAAAATGTTGATGGCGGTTGTGGTCAAGGAATAATGGCATTGAATCCTTCCACAGATCCTCTTGTTTCGCACACACAGTATGCTCCAGTCTCTGAGTTGCCTTCGATGCGTGTTGATGAGGAGGAACGTCGTAATTTAATGCCTGACAATAAAGATTGGTAAGTATTAATTAAGCACTATCAACTAACTATATCCTGTTGGGTTTTTCTAAGAAAATAAGTTTAAAAGTAAATATGTTTTCGTTGATGTCAAACTTTGCTTTTTTCGTTTATTATCATAATAATGCTTTGTCGGAAGACACAACGAAAAATATTACAAAAACTAATGTTACGTGAGAAAAGTATTTCCAAGTTTTAGAGCAGCATATTGCAGCGGTTTCTCTAAAGAGTATCTATTTAAAATTTTTGTCCTTTTTTGCATACAATGTAAGATAAACATTTCACGTTTCATTCGGTTGCCGTTGGCGTTTTAATTGCCGTTTCTATATTATCCGGAGTGGAAAGCCCAAGCAGCTCTTACTCCTTCTTTTTTTCGTTTAGTTACTATAATTGTATTATGTAATTAAATTGAAATAAATAAAACAAATAATTTATTTCACTGCTATATTTCTAAACTTACATTCTTAATTATATTAAAACAAAGTAAATTCATTGTTGCCAAGTAGTTTTTTGGTATTTTTGAAAGGAAAATGAATCAATTAAGAAAATGCAGACTTCGCCATCTCTGAATCAAGAAATTGTGCAAGTCCTGCCTTTATATCTTTTAATTGATTTGTTCATACATTTTTCCTTTAAAAATAACAAAACTACTTTGCAATAATTGTTAATAATTCCATTTCTAGAAAAATATTGGAAGTATTCATTTCCTTTGTTGAAAAAGTGGAAAAATTTATTTTTTTTTCAACAAATAAAAAAAATTTTTTTTCATGTGTTTGCTTTAAAAAATACACTTTCTTTTTTTCTACTTTTCCAACAAATAAACAAATTACAACTAGTACTAAATTTACATATGTACATACGTACGTACAGTACTGACAATTTTCTGAGACCTTAGCACTTGATAGCTACAGCAAAATTTTTTTTAGTACATACTTTGGAAAGATCTTAGTACTAAAATTTAGTCAGCATAAATTTTTTTAGAAAAGAATTTACATTGGGAAGAGAATTATTTTATAGCTAAAATTTTGTATAATAGAAAAATTTCTATTTAGTAAGTTTCATGTATTATATGTTTAGTACTAAAACAAATTCTGTTAAATTTTTTGTTTTTCTGTGTACCTCTATAGAAAATTCATAAGAGTTGAAAATTATTTATACAACAATTTCAGTACAATAGTTTGTAAAAAATTATATGTACACATACAATTTTAGAACTAACTTTAACACTGCAAATTTTCTGCAGCGTGATTTTAGTACAGAAAAGTTTGAATAGAAATATTCAAATACTAAAAGTTATCCATAAACATTCTTCAAGCATAAATTTTAACTTTATAGGCGAACAATATGATATACAATTGTCAGTAGTTTTATCGAGCTTGAGTTCGATTTTTACTTCCTCAAATTGAGAAATTTTTTTTTAATAGAAAAATCATCTGGAATAATACGGTATTCGTATTTTAGAACAACATTTTCATATTCAAATCTATTTGAACTATATTTTATTTTTCATAAATACCGGTGTATTCTTGAAAGTATCAAAAAGTAAAAGTTTTTTAAATTAGAAATTTTAGAACAGGGTTATCTTATACACAAAACTTTGTTGTTTTAAATCTATTTAAAAAAAAATGTAAAAAAAACTATTAAGTATATGATCATAGTGGTGTTGATTAGAAGCATGCTGGTTGCGAAACAATTAAATGTACCCCAGCTAAAGTCTAGAAGTGTTTACTTTCGCTGCTGCTGAAAAACATGTTAGAAAAAAATTTGTTATGAAAAAATGTTTGGGTTCTATTTTAGATTTTGTAAGCTGCTGTTTTTTTCTAGAACAAAATTTCATGTATTGTTATTGTTTTCAATAAATGTATTCAAGAAAGAAAATTGATGTACATTTTAGCAAAAACCGGCAGTCAAGGTACATACATATTTCTACGAATTGACTTTGCTGAACATATTTGTTTTATATTTTATTGCAGTCTCAGCAGTGCTGAAGAATCTGATCGCATGCTCGAACCCGATCCAAGAATTGTATTGCGTCCTGTGGGTCGTGTTGAAGATGCTTAAACAAATAAAATGCTCATGACTAAAATCATAAGAAAAACAAAAACAGCGTTTGAAAAAATAAATTTAAAATACGAAAAAATCTCAACAATCAACACCAATTCGTTATAATATTAAAACAATAACAATTTATGTAACTAAATGTTTTAATTAATTACGTTATTTTTTTTATATATTATTTAAGTTTCATATTCCACATTCTTAGTAAAAGAAACAAGGCATTTCTTTTGTAGTTTTGAAGCAACTTGAATTTAACACACTTTTTAAATTCCCATCAAGTGACAACAATGAATAAGTTATTTATAATAAGTTTAAAGTTCATATAAAATATGAATTGAAATGGAAATTTATTTAATAATAGCCACAATAAGCGAGACGTAGAAAAAAGAAAACAATTTCAAGTAAAACATTATAATTAAAGGGAAGTTTTTATTTAGAACAGGCCTTTAGCGCCAAACGAAAGTGTGTAAACTTTTTGACTTGACGAGACAAGAAAGAATTAAACAAAGAATCAATTCTTTCTCTTTTGGTGTTAAGGCCTGTGTGGCAAATAAAATGTGGCCCAGTTTTGTTAAAAACAAAAATTTTTTTGTCTTATTTTATTTATTTTAACTAATGATTAATTTTCTTGAAAAAATTTTTTTATTCCTCTGAAGGATGAGGGTAGTTTTAACTTTCAATATTTAATGTACAAAAAAAAAAAAACAAAAAGAAAATATTAAATACTGTAAAGAATTTATTAACAACAAACATTTTTATTTTCTTGCAAGGCTTTTGTACTTATTGTTTTTTTCTTTACCTGTTTTTTACTAGAATTATGTATGTAAGTTTTAATCTACAAATTTAAGAATCTCATTTTTATCTCAAAACTATTCTAATTCTGAAAAGGCTGTTCATGTACACACTGAGAAAATACTGAGAATTTTACTCGTTTTATTATTTTCTAGACTTTTTTTTTTGTTTTTTTTTTTAACTTTTTAGCTGTATTATAACAATGGCCGTTTATGGATAATTTAAATTTAAGCATTTCTTTGATAATAATGAAACTTAAACAACTTTGAATTAGCTTAATAACAACATTTTCTTAATAATTAATCAATCAATGCTGATAAAAAACACTTTGTAAAACACAATTGTTTTTCATAATTTTCCATTTCGTTTGGAAGTCTCTTATTAATTATAATAAAAAGAAAATGGAAAACCACGTACCAATTTAAATGCAGTTTGTTAATAAAGCACGTCCATTGCAAGCAAAAAATAATTAAAATAAAATCAAAAATTAATATCAAAACAGTGTCTGTGTATTCTTGGATTTTTTTTTTTTTCATATAATAAAAGATACACACCGGTATTCATAAAAAATAAAACGTTGCTGAAGTACATTTTAGAACAAATTTTATATGAAAAATTTGTTCTAAAATGTGTTTCAACAATGTTTTATTTTTTATGAATACTGGTGGCAGTCTTTTGAGCGGAACATAATTTCAACAAAACATTAGCGAGTCACAGAACAGTTATAAAAATTTAAAAAGCAAAAAAAGAACAAAAACCCCCACATTTTAATTTGGAAATATGGCATCTTTCGATAAGCACGCTTTTGTGAATGACATTGGCGGTATTATTGTAAGCTCACAATAGTTAAGATTGTATCAGCTCAAAAGTTATTTTTTTTAACAATTCTAAAAGAACTTATTTGTATCCAAATTTATTTAAAATAAAAAATTTGGTCATGTCTACGACGGAGTTCGATGATTCGTCAGATGATGAACGTGTAGTGGGTGGGATTGGCTAGAAATAGAAAAATATTGAGGGACGTTTCCAACCCTTTGGAAATGTATAACAGCACGTAGTAAGTAAAATCAATATATTTCGACAGGTTCGTGTGTATAAAAACATAAAAGTTGCTTACAGATTTGTAAACAACTTTCGCTTGAGCAAGGATGCGTTCGCAAACCTGATGGCCACTACAGATGAGTTGCCTCAACAGTTCACACGTGCCTATCTAATCTAAATCTATAAAAAAAAAAAAATAACATTCACCAATAATTAATATTTAGTTACCCAAAATCAAGAAAAATACAAAGTAGGTACTTACATTTTCTAATTACTTTACACCACACTATCGAAAGCTAAATTGCATTCGACCAAACATTTTATGAGCAACGAAATTTTCGACAGTGCTACTAACTCATAATAGCAATTTTACATTTGCTATTCGATCTTTGACACTCAGCGAGGTTATAGTTTTTTGAGTGGACCATAATTTGTATAGTTCAACAAAACTATAATTAGCGAGGTCATAGAAGAAGATTGAAAAATAAATCTCATACGCTAGTGGCTGTTCTATCGGGCCACTGTCACATTGGAATACATGCGAGAATACTTAGTCTTCCATATAATGTATTTTGCAGAGTTTTCAACACTTCTGTCGATGTCCAGCTCTTTCTAACAAGATAGCGAGTTACTTGGGCAGACCGATATTACATTAAAAAGTAGAATTTTTCATCCGTTCATCTGGCTTGTTTAGGGCAGAACGAATCGGTAGGCATTGTGTAGGGATGTTTTCCTAACGCCTCCACGGATAGCACAACGCCATCTTCTAGGTCCCAACTAGGCCGGCCTCACGACTCGCAGCCCTTGAAACATGTCATAACATATGCTCGCCATAATAGACGTGAAACATTCATGGTATGTTCCTCAGCTAATAAGTGTTCATCTTTACTTTGCTTGTCTTCTTTAGAAACGTTGGTCTCTATAATTCTGCCACAAAAAATCTTTTTGAATATTGAGCAAGTACATATGTAAATCGAACTGAAATAAAACCTGATAAAGTAATTCACAACTGAAATTATTTTCTATTTCAAATTTTGTATACATTTTCGTAATTTGGTTTTGAATTTTTTCAGTTTTTTTTTTTGTGTAGTTGCCAAAATGACACCAGCAAAGCAATCATGCAATGGAGTTGCATTACCATTTCGATACTGCATTATCTACACATGATAATGCAGTACTCGACCACTAAATTTGGTGTATGCTTGCCATACACACTAGAACCATAAAATTGCTTAATTTTATATGCGATTTTTCTTGATTTCAAATATTATTAATGAATTTCAAATTGAAATTCTTACATAAATTTCAAACTGAAAATTATGCAACACATTGAATTCAACACTGCATCACAAAATTATCCGCTATTTTTTCCACTTTAGCTTTTGTTGTTAATTAGTATTAAGATTTCGGGCACCACACACACACATTTTATAAAAACAACCACAACTTCTTTTACCATTTAATTACATACACACGACTTCCAGGTATGTACTATATGTTTAATGTTCTCTCTTTTTTTATGAGATGATACATATTTGTAATGAAAATTGTTTTCTTTTAAATTATAAACACAAGTATTTCATTTGTTAAATTAAAAGTTAAATGTTAAAGAAGAAAAATCTTTTAAGGTTAGCTATTTGTTTAACTTGGTTAAATTACTTTTTAGTGCCAACATTATCAGATTTTTTTATTACTTTAGCAGGGGTCTTGTTGTCATTGAGCTTCTTGGCAGCTGGCGTTGCGGGTTTTGCATTATTCGTTTTTTGGGGTGTTGCTTTGACTTGAGTTGTTGTCGTAGTTGCGGGTGGTTTTGGTTTAATATTATGGGGCTTATTATTTTCAATTTTTGTGGTTTCTTTGTTGTCCTTGGCCTTCTCCTTGTTGTCTTTCTCGGGTTGCTTGTCTTTGACAGCAACTTTTACCGGTTTCTCTGGCTGCTTTACTTTTTCCTCTTTAGGTTTTTCTTTCTCCTTCTCTTTGTGGTCTTCTTTAGGTTTTTCTTTTTCTACTTTGGGTTTGTCTTTCTCCTCTTTAGGTTTTTCCTTTTCCTCTTTAGGCTTTTCTTTCTCATCTTTAGGTTTTTCCTTTTCCTCTTTAGGTTTTTCTTTCTCCTCTTTGGATTTTTCTTTCTCCTCTTTTGGTTTTTCTTTTCCCTCCTTCAATTTTTCATTTTCATCTTTTATTGCTTCTTTCTCCTGCTCTTCGTTTGTCTTTTCCTTCTTTACTTCCTTCTCTTTTTCCTCTTTTGGTTTATCCTTGTCATTGGTTTTGTCCTTTTCTTTTTCCTTACCATCCTTATCCTTGTCCCCTTTTTCACGCACAAAATATGGTGTTACTCTGGTATAAATGTAGGACAAGGTGGCATTACGATCCCGATATTTACGCTGAAATTTTCAATACACATTTAAACTTTTCTTTTTGCAGCATTTGCAAATAAACAATCTTCACTTACATTTAATGCATAGTAGTCTTGATTGGCTTCAGTTAATTTGCGTGTCACACTCTTTATTTCCGCCTGCAGTTCTTTGAGTTTAGTGGTGGCCTTGCTGTGATCCTTTTGTAAATCGCCATGTTGTTTAAGCAGATCATTATGCAGCTTCTCCAAATCGGAATAATTTCGTTCGGTGCGATTAATTTGATGCAACAATTTGCCCACATTAACGACGGTGCCGTTGAAATTTATAAGACCTGATATTTAGTTAAGAATATTTATAAGAGAAAGCTAAACATTTTTAATTGGTCATTAGCTGGACTTACCATCCTTGCTGTCGCCATCATCACCGCCAATGGCAGAAACTTGGTTCTGAACTTTGTTTCTACCGAAAACGGTTTCGTATATATTATTGCCAGCAGCCAGGAGTTGAAGTTGTTCTAAGGGTATATCATCGACATCCTCTATAGCAGGTGTAGATTCCAAGGTTGCTTCTTTGTCCGTTAGTTTGCTAAAATTGATTATAAAAAATATTCTCCCCTATAACATTGTACGCCAATAAAAGTAACTACACTTACCGATAGTGTATGGTATAAGTTGTCGCAAATATGCCCAAATTTTGTAAAACTTTTTTTATTTGCGAACGCGACAGGTTCAATCCCAGATTGTAAAATAGGTCCTCCAAATGTTTGTCAACAATATAGCCACAATGATTTGTATCGAAATAAACAAAAGCTAACAATAAATGGGGTTTGACTACTATCATTTTTTTGTCATTTGCTGGCGCATCATGATCTTTGCTATTGGCTGTGGAAGCCGTAGTGCTCAATTTACGTTTACGTGATTCCGATTTAATCGAAGTTGTATCATCATTTTTTTGTTCCTTTCCGGATTTCTCACTATTAGTGGACGATTTGGTATCTTTCTTTGATGTTCTCTCTTTGTCGTCATCTTTTGTCTCTTTTGTTTCCTTCTTTGTTTCTTCACCAGACGCGGTATTTTCCGCCTTCATGTCTGTTTCATTTTTCAGCTCGTTGATTTCGGCATCAGTGCGTTTGTGTAGACAAATTTCTTTATAAATAGTAAAACCGAAATCGCGCATTAACATGTCGTTAAAAAGTTCAGCAAATAATGAAACCTGCAAGCATTAAAAAATTTATAACAATAACAATAATTGATGAATTGAGTAGCATCAACGAAACAATAAGCTCTATTGGCTCTTATAGCGAATAATTAAATTCATCTTGAATATTCAGAGAGACTTTTGCTTTTCAATACTTTCAAGACGATAACTCGTTGTATGAAGGATCTATTAGTTTTTTAAAACGCTCTTCTAAAATACATACATATGTGTTGTATTTGCAATTAAACCTACCTCGAAGAATCTCTCCTTGGAGTCTTCTGGATGATAGTATAATAACACAGACAATGAAACCACAGCGCAGTCGAATTTGCCACCTTTGGCCCGTCTGTTCGGATGCACAATAATATGTGGGGTAGAGGGCAAAGTATAATGGCGTATTAGTTGAGATTTTTCTTTTTCGGTCATCTCCTTCAAATTGGACTCCTAAAAAAAAACGAAATAAAAATATAATATTGAAGATTGGGTAGTGCAAACAAAACAAATCTAAGCAAAAATGCTGTGAAATAGCTGAAGGAAACTTACACATTGACGCCTTAATTACTAACACATGCAAAACAATTTTAAAGCTTTCAGCGTTGCCATTTTGTAATTTTTTATTAATATGTATTTTGATTTTTTCGTATTATATGCTGTTCACATATGCCTTTTTAATTGAAACAATATTCAGTTAATTGGCAATATCGTTTTGGTGTTCATACATACTTAATATTGCTACGACAATTAGCATTTGGCAGGTGAAAAAGTTATTGTTTACATTTGGTTATTTTGTAAAGGGTGTTTTTTCGATGTATAGAACTCTAAGTTGGCATTACTGTTCCAGATGGCTACCGATTTAACAGGTGTCAAGTGATCTATTCTCAGTTTGGTTTGGCAATATGTACATCATGAATAAACTCACGCGCGAACAAGGCTTGCAAATAGTGCAATTTTATTTCGAAAATAATGGTTCTGTGCGGAATGCGTATCGCGCACAATTTTGTTTAGCAATGAAGCGCACTTCTGGTTGAATGGCTACTTCAACAAACAAAACTGCCGCATTTGGAGTGAAGCTAATCCTCAAGTGCCTGTCGAAACACCGTTACATCCACAAAAACTGACTGTTTGGTGAACTTTATGGGCTGGTGGAATCATTGGTCCGTACATCTTCAAAAACGATGATGGCCAGAAAGTTACAGTCTATGGTGATCGATATAGAGCCATGATTACTAACTTTTTCATTCCTGAATTGAATAACCATGATGTCCAGGAGATGTGATTTCAACAAGACTGCGCAACATGCTTGTGCCACAAACGCTTGACCATTTGGAAGACAACATTCGCTGTATTATTGCCGATATACGGCCAGAAATGTTGGAAAAAGTCATCGAAAATTAGAAGTCCAGATTGGACTACATCCGCGCCAGCCGTGGCGGTCATATGCCAGAAGTCATACATATTTAAAATGTAATGCCACAAGATTATCTTTCGGATAAGTAAAATTCATGCCAATCAAATAATCCATCGTTGTTTTATTGCAACTTAAAGTTGTATACATCGAAAAAAAACACCCCTTATCATAACAAATTAAAAAAAAAAAAAATTGTTTTTTGTTTATTTTTTTTGTTGACATTTGATTGTAAAATTTTCACAAGGAGTGTTCAATATGTACTGTTATTGTAAAAGCTTGTTCATTTGGTACTGTTAATACAAATCTAACAGTGTTGCATTATAAATTTTACTCATTATTGAAACAATTATCTCTTAATTGCCAATAAGCTAAGTGTAATTTTTATATGAAAATTTTGTCTCAATAATGGCTTTAATTGTTATAATTTGAATATTGCTGCATGTATGAACAGGATATTAGTTTGGTAATTTCATTTGGAACTACGTTTATGCATTATTGTTTTTATAGGTTAATTTTTCCCTTTTTGGTTTGAAAAAAAAAAAAAAACGGTGTTGCGGATTTAGTTTTCTATTGTTAAAACTGCTACTGACTACTGCTTTAATTTTAATTTTATCTAAATGTGTCTCTAAAATAATTTATTCAATTGTTTTTTGAAATTTTTCGAAAAACTTTTTTAATTTTGTGGGCATTTTGAAGAAAAGATTTCGAATGATGACTTTGCTGAGGTGGTAACGCTGGTTTAAAAAAGAAATCGCAGGTACACGATAATTGGTTAATTTCTCATTAATTATTTATATAAATTTTTATACTCAATGTATTTACAAATCGTACCAATGTTGTTTAGCACACCTTTTCGGTGGCCATTTTTTTTTTCAACAAACCATTATTTTGCTAAATAATTAATATGAGTTTTATTATTTTTTTGGTTATATATTGATTCATTATATTTATAAAAATAAAGATACATTATTTGACATACCTCATTACATTTACTCGAGTCGTATTCATCGAGTATCATAATATCACCCATCTCAAAATCAATGTCATTGCTAAAATCTTCTTTATCGTCTTTACTTTCCTTCTTTCCTTTGGTGGGATATTTTTTATTATTCGCATGTTTTGTTGTTGTTGTTGTTTTTATATCTTTCTTGTCGTGAACTTTTTTATCAGCAGTTTTCTGCATTTCAGAGTCTGCATCCGTTTTGTCAGTTTGTTTGGTAGATTTATTTGCTTCTTGTTGAGCCTTTTTAGCTTTTCTCTTTTGCAGCTCTTCGGCTTTTTCGGTGTTCAAAGCTTTGGCTAAACGTGCCATAATAACATTGCGTACACCTTAAAGAATATAAAAAAAAAAAAAAAAAAAAAAAACATTTTACTGAAATTTTAATTACAATGAACAATGATATTGTAATACATTTATATTAAATTTCTTTTTCAGGTTCAGGTTCAACGGTTTTTTGTGGCTCTATTATGTAAGAAAATCAAATTACCGGACCTGTTGTGCAAATCACAAGCTTTCAAGTCACATCCCGTGATTTCAAAGCTCAAAATAAACATTACTTCAGTATGATACATTTTTCTATCGTTACAGAAGTCTAGAATAACTTTTTAACCGACTTAACTTTAGAAAAATCCTAAAAGATCTGCTTAAATTCAGGATTTTAATGTAAATTGTTTTTAGAAATCACGTGATTTCAAGCAAAATAATTTTCACAACAGAGCACTATAATTGGCTTGTCAGGTGCTGAAAATGATGGCAAATAAAATGATAATGCAGTAACAATATGGTAATGCCGAACCTAACTACGGTCATTGCTTTGGTGTCATTCTGGCAGCTTTACAATTTATCATTGAAATTGAGAAAATTTAACATGAAATTACGAAAATTGAAAACGATATTGAGAGCTTGCAAAGTCGATTCAATGAAGTAGGAGCAATGGAAAATTGTAGAATAAAACACAAAATACAAGAAAAAATAACAAAATAAGCACAGAATGTGTGACACAGGATACGAAACGGAATTCATTCGATAACGAATGTTGTAATTTGGCGCCTGAGCAGGAAGAATGTTCGAAGTGTTCTCGTTCTCAGGCAAAGGAAAACAATAACAAAAGTTGATTTTTATTCTTTCCGAAGAGAACGCAATAAATCAAGAATCGAAATAAAATTCTAGTTTCATTGTTTTTTTGATATTTTTTAATTTTTAAATTGAGTCTCTTCACACAACTGAAATTTTCGTTGCCATCTGAAATTTTCTAATTTTCACATTGATACTGCCTTTTTCGTTTGGAGTTTTCACAATTTCAATTTCATTTGGTTTTCGATGAAAAATTATATCATAAAATCATAATGAACTTAATTTTTTATTTGCTTTCAAGAGCCAATTGAAATGTATTAATTCAGGTCCAAAAATGAACCTTTTCAAAAAATGTTTGTTGTATTTTTCAGCTGTCTCTATATGCCGACGACATTTGAAAGTATCAAAAAGTAAAAGTTTTTTCAAAAATACAAATCGTAGTAACCAATGGTGACTCGTTGTATAGAAGGTTGCAAAGAAAAGTAGAAGTGTTGCAAAACGAAAAAAGAAATGTTTGCTGTGTTAAAAGTTTGTTTGAACATTTCTAATTCTCATTCTGTTCATGGGAATTATGGAATAAGTAGTTAAGTTTCAAACAAACTTTAAAGAATTTTTCAAGTCTACTGATGAGTTGATTAGCACCAACGAAATGTCGTCGGCATATAGACAGCTGAAAAATACAACAAACATTTTTTGAAAAGGTTAATTTTTGGACCTGAATTAATATAAAATCATAATGTTAAGATATTGAATGTGTGCCGTTTTCTTTTCTGCAAAATGTGCAACATTTTTAGTGTTGTTTTACACAAAAAATGTAGATGCATGGTTTTTATTAATTTTTTGTTGTTTAGAGAACCTTTTCTTTATATCTTAATCACACTAATTTATTAAAACTCGCAATTTAAGAAAACAAAAAGGTGAAAAAAAGTTCAGATAAGAAATCGGCATTAAATTTATTTTTTTTTTTTTTTGTCATTTAGATATTTTCTTTTTATTATCATTTTACCTTTTTCGGGCAGGTTACGTGCCAAAAGTTCATCACGCATTTCTTGCACTTTCATGGTTTTCAGATCCAATAAGGAATAATGGGTGGGCTCTGGAGCGGGTTCATCCTGCAACATCAACATGAAAAATGTATTGAAATTAGTTTTAATTTGTATAAATTTACCCATGAAAAATGAGAGCATTTAAAAAAAAAGAAATTTATTAAACAACCACAACAAGCTTTTGGTGGCTGCTAAAATAAAAAAAAAATAAAAAAATAAAAAAAACATACTGCCGGATTTGAGAAAATTTTTAAAACATTTTGCTTAACAAGAGCAAAGAAGTCAGGAAAAAAATGCTTAAATAAAATATGTAGCACAATTGCTTGCTTGCTTGCTTGGCTTTAGGCAGTATAGAGAAAACACAAAATATAATTGTGAAAACTGTTATTTAACAAAATAAAATTAGAGCGCTAAACTTCTTTTGTTAAAGTGCAAAGTCTCAAGGAATTTTTGTTCTAAGTTGCCTCTAATTAGAGAAAATGAGTTTAAGATAGATTTGTTTAGATAACCCTAAGTCTGGGAGGACAGTGCAGACATTCGACTGCTAGAAGGACTGTAAGGAAAACGTTTTGGCTTTAGAAAGTTAATTACTTAGAGCCTACAAAATGAAAATATAACAGAAACTTAAAACTATTTTGAAAATTGGTTTTTTTTTTGTGTCTGTTCGTAAACAACAATATCTTCACCAAATATGGTCAGTTACATTTTCTTCTTCGGCCATTTCTTCGTCATCAGGTTGCTCAGTTTCTGCGCCTGTCGCCTCAGCATCTAAATCCTCCGTAGCAGTAGCGCCACTAACATCAGCAGAAGCAGTTGAGTTATCTAACTTTTCTTCCTCCTCCTCCTCCTCCTCCTCGTCATCATCGTCTATGGCCACTACTTCATTCGCTTCATCATTATCTTGGGCGTCAGCAGAAGCAGTAGCAGGGTTTGCTTCGTTGTCAGCTTCTTCCGGTGGAGCATCTTGTTCCTCTTCTGCGTCGTTATGTCCTTCTGCAGCCTCGTCGTTTGAGTGGAGTGAGCTGTCGGCCATTTCAGCGTCTTGAAATTTTTCTTTGTCATCGTTTGCGTTTGCTGTAGTAACTAAAGTCTTGCGACGAGCAATAACCTCGTCCGCAGCATTTCTATAGACTTGGGTCAGTGTTTGCCACTCTTCGATGCTGGGCATTAGTGAATGCACATCAGGCAAATAAATGACAACCGTTTCTACACGTGGAGGACCATCTTTTTCCATGTTTTTATACTCAGTACGATGATAGTAGAGTTCCACAAAACGATACCTAATCGAGAGGAGCAGAGTAGAATTTTTGAGTTGAAAGAAAACAACGTTGAAGGACATCAGTAGCACCAGCGGCAGCAGCGGTGGGGTAATAATGATTTTTTTTTTTTAGTGTGCAAGTAAATAGAACGCATCAAGTAAATAGAACCAGGCAAGCAAGTAGATAAGCGCCGACCAGAGATGTAGATCACCCGCCAGCCATCAGTTTATTCCCAGTGCATCATGAAGCGTAGTTCACCAAATCAATCACATTTTTTTTTATATGAAAAATTATGATGAGTTTTGCATTCGTTTGGAATTTATTCATTTATTTGTTTGATATTTTATTAATATTTTTTAATAGTTATTATTCATTTTTAGTTTTCGAGTTTCAGTACAACAAATTGGTCGCGTAAATAAACATGGAAAAGAAAGAAAAAAATCATAAGGAATGTGGCATAAAACTATGCATAATGCTGGTTAGAAAATTAACAAAAACATCACATTTAATTTTAAAATACTCTATATAGTATATTTTTAAGTGTATAAAATTAAATTTGGTATAAGGAAAACAAATATATTTGTTTCCATTATTAAAAAGTGCTCAAAAAAGCATAATTTAACTGGAAATAGAAGAGGTATTTGATTAAATAATTTTTTCTTTTTTTCGTATAACAACATCAACGAAGATGTTCGCTTTTTCAATGAAGCATTAGTTGTGTAAGAGCAAATGTTCTTCCTCAAACAAAAGAACAATTCTCTTGATAATGAACTATTTTCTTCGAATCAATCATATTCAAACAAACAAATGGTGTATTAAAGAGAAAAAAAGAAACCAATAAAAAAATAAAAATATTTGTAAGATTCATACATACCATTGAGTGCAATTGGACAAGTCAATGCCGGTAAGAGCTTTACATGTACGTATGGCAGTACGTATCAAAACGGAAGGATCTTTATCGGGATTTTCACCATCTAACGAAGGTGACCAAGGACCACCAATAGCCATGGAGCCAACACGTCCCTTAACACCTACTAAAAAGTTAATTAAACGTGATGGATGAACAGCGTGATGGTCGGGGTCATCGTCGTTTTCGAAACATTTTTTATAGATTTCGGCAATAGGTGGCAATGACATAAGCATTACTTTGGCTGTATACAAATAATTAGCGTCGGCTGGTTCCAACAGATCCGGGTCTTGCTCATTTGGATTTTCCACCGTTTCATGCATGATATGAAATTGGCAAGGACGTCTTAAAGAGAATGGATTTTCAAATGTAAATGAATCCGACCATTTGATATTGGCAAAGAAAAAGTCTGATGGAATGTAAAGTGAATTATAACGTTTGCGTAAATCTTGGATATCAGCCGTTTTGCTAGAAAAAAAAAAAAAATAAATTAAATAAAAAAACAAAAATGAGCTTATATTAAATTACTTTCTCAGGCTCAAGTTCAACCACTGGTTTGTCACTTTTTAATCAATATCAATATCTATTAAGTAAAGAAAAGTAAAATTTTTATAGCTAGTTGGACAACCGGCTGTTTCATCATCAGCAACCTATGAACTTCGGACGTGTCAAATTTTACAATTTTGGCACAGCCGCTTTAACCACTCGGCAACCAAAGCTCACGCTATTTTACACTCTATTTATGTATATATGTATGTACTTAACTAAGGGTTGAACTTGAGCCTGAAAAAGTAATTTAATATAGTAAATATATTACAATATCATAGTTCAATGAAATTAAAATTTAAGTAAAAATGTTAAAAATTAACTTATTTATTTGCATATGTTGAAGCCAATTGAAGTTCATTATTTTAGATCTAAAAAAATAGACTTTAATGTTTTCTGTCATTTTCAGGCATCTATGTATGTATATGCCGCCGACACATCATTGAGGCTAACAAACTCATCAGTAGACACGGAAAATCTTAAAAGAATGTTTGAAACTCAATTACTTATTCCAAAATTCCCACGAGAAATGTTCAAACAAACCTTTAACATAGTAAACATTTTTTTTCGTTTTGCAACACTTTTACTTTTCTTAACAACTTCTATACAGCGAGTTACCATCGCTTACTGCGATTTGTATTTTTGAAAGTATCAAAATCTAAAAGTTTTTTGAATAATCAAAACTTAACTTGTTTTTTTTTTTTTGCTTTAAGAACCAATTGAAATTTATTATTTTAGATCTAAAAATAGACCATAATGTTTTCTGTTTTTTTTTTTCCAGCTGTCTATATGTTTAGCATCAACGAATTGTGGACGGCATACAGACGGCAGAAAAGGAAAGAAAACATTAAGGTCTATTTTTAGACCTAAAATAATAAAATTAAGAGTAAATAATAAAATTTAAGAATAAATAATAAAATTAAGAGTTTCCTATAATGAAGTAAACGCCAGATAACACACTTCATTTCAGGTATTTAAGATTTCACATATATTCAAAATAATATTCACAAAAATTGTACTTGTAAAGTTAGATGCTGCACATTGAATATTAATTACTCACATTGATAATAATGCCTTCGGTATCTCGACCATATAGCGTTTAACACGACGAGCACGTCTTCCCTTGTCACCAACACGTTCCAATTCGAGCTCACGAGCGTGTTCCTTTTCTCGCTCTTCGCGTTCCCAATCTGGTACTTCACGTTCTTTCTTTCTGGAGTCGGCACGACCTCGTTCTTTTTCATTGCGTGCAGCAGCATGACCACTACCACGACTTATTGGTGCGGCTCGATCACGGCTGCGATCTTCACGTCTTCTTTTACGTTCATGTTCGTCCTGCAAGAAAAATTAAAAAGCTTGTTATAAATAAGTTTGCTTCCGTACTCAACGTTGGGAGCACGCGGGATTCCAATTTGCACGAAAACTGTTCCCGTACTCAAAGTTCAGGCAAGAGAGGGAGCTTTTGAGAGAGAAAGAGAAATATTCTTGTTCTTGCACGAAACGGCCTGCACTATTTCTTCGTGCTAGTATTTAAGCGATCAGCTGTTTTGAGGCTTTTTAATTAATGTTTCATATAAAACTACTTGCAAAAATACTTTATCTTCCCAAAATTGGGATTGTTTAAATTCTTTTTACAGCATCAAAATATACCAGATGTAAGTTTTTGCGGTTCAAATGTGGTTTTTTGTATATTATTGAGAGAAATTCATGATTGCTCTCACTTTACCGAACTTTGTCCAAAAAGTACGGGAATGAATTTTATAAAATATTTCTATTTCAAATCTCCCACCTCAACAAAATTGTGCATTGAATTTCACATTTAAATAAATTAACACATATTTAAGAAACTTTGAACATTTAAACATTTTTTTTTTTTTTTTTGATTTGCTAAATAAGTATTAAAACATTTGAAAACTTCTTAAAGAATTAATAGCTGGGTTACTAATAGGAATATAGCAACGAAACAGCAGTTGCAGTTCAATTTTTAAAATTTGTCAACAGCAACGCTGATCGTGTAATACGAGTGTCAGAAAGTTCCTAGTTAGTTTTTTTTTTAAAACAAAAGTTAGGTATACTAACCTCGTCTCTGTCTCGCGAACGATGTAAACGTCCTCTCTCACGGGCATCACGTTCATGACGTCCTCGCACGGGAGACCGTTTGGGCGAGCTTCGACGCAATGGACCGCCGCGTTGATAATCATTTGTCGGCGCTATGGGCACACCATAGCTTCCCTTATTCGAACTCATAACATGCTGAGCTTGTTGCATGAGCTGAATACGTGTAGCATTCCACTTAAATTGTCCATTATTAGAATAGGTTGCTTCGAAAATGACACGATCTCCTAATTTAGGCTCTGGACCCTTGCAAACGTTGCGATAGAAAAATACCTCATCGTTGACGAGCCCACAATCACCGTTCATTTTGGTTACCGTGCCAATAGAATTATAGTGTGACTGACCACCAACATTCGGTTGAAAAGCAACTGGATTTAATCCACTTCTCGGTTGAGGGTAGGCAACAGAATTTCCTCCGACACCAAGAAAAGTATTTCCGCCATCTTGAATACCACCATGACCAAAAGGTGCCATGTTATTTTGCATAAACATTTGCGAGCCCTGATGAAAACCATCAGATTGTGGATGACCTTGCATCGCATTACGCTGCCAGGGAGCATTTGATTGACCACCGTATGACATTTTATTTTTGATTTTAAGCGATTTTAACAAATTATTTGATAATCTTTCTGTTTTTCTCTCAAGATTTTTTCAATTACAGCAGGGAAAAATGCCGAACACCAAAAATACTAGAGCTGCAAAATTGATGAGTACTTGAGTACTCAAGTAATCATTTTATAGCATTACAAAAAGCTGCCAGAATCAGTAAGTTCGCTGCCAAAGAGTTGCTGCTTACTTTTTTTCGACTGTAACTTTTTGTTCTCTATAAAATTAAGGGGGCCCTATTGAGAAATTCTATTCGTAGTTTAAAAATAAGAGTTACATCTAATTTTCACGACGATGAATGTAAACAAAGTATAGTAGTAAAACTAGAAATGAGAGTAAAAGGAAGCCAGAAAAATATTACGAAACCAGAAATGGTGTCTTTTTTGCTACCATCTTTCTTATGTACCTAAAATACTAACAAAACAAGAAAAATCATGGCAAAAATTTGGTGTTAGAATTTTACGACAGATTTTTTATGTTTACATAATTAGTAAAATACCAAAACTAAGTAAGCATAGCAAATTCCGCATCAGTGTTGGCTCTGAATTTTTCTCCTTTTCATTATATTTGAGCTTAAACGATCACATCCATGATTTTTTACAAAAATATTTGATATAACCAAAGTATCACTATTGAAAGAACAAACGTAGTCGATAACAATTGAAAAATAAAACTATCGATAGTTGTGCAGCTCTAAAACATGTGAAACATCACAACAAACAACATATGTTGACACGGATATATGAGCGACAGTGGGCAAAGTTTTATTTCCTAGTTTATAGTGGTTCCTTTGGATTTAACAGTTCCTTAAATTTCCTGTTTTAGAGATTTTCGCTCTGAGGTTATTTTTATTAATTGTGGCGGCGTTACCAGCCTTATTTGCTTAACCGCCGACCGTTATTTTTCATCAACTTCGCGCTGTAACACATTGCACTTGTAAATTTATAAGAAAAAATTGTCTATTTAAATGGAAGCAACATTGGCCATAATTAAACCACATGTAGTCAGTAATTCCGTCGCCTTTTATGCCTTAAAACGCCTAATAAAACAGCACTTTAAAATACTGGCCTCCAGAGAAATGCGAATTACCAAACAGCTTTCGGAAAAGTTCTATGCAGAGCACAAAGGAAAATTTTTTTACAACCGTTTAATTACATTTATGTCCAGGTTAGTAAACAAATATTTAAAAAAGAAACAATGAAATAAAAATTTGTATAATTTTAGTGGTCCTAGTTATGTATTAGTTCTACAATCGGATGACGGCATATCAAGGTGGAGAACGCTAATGGGACCAACCAAAGTTTATAAGGCCATCTACTCAAATCCCGACTGTATTAGAGCTGTTTATGGCCTCTCTGATACGCGGAATGCATGTCATGGTTCGGACAGTGTCCAGTCAGCCTTAAGGGAAATATCTTTATTATTTCCAGAGTTTAATAAAGACTTGTTAATAAAGTCGGCAAATAGCTGATAAATATGAATGAAATAAAAATGGTTGGTTGAATTTTCGTGTTGTGTTATTTTTAAAAGGAATGCCTTTCGGTCGATTTAAAAAGGAATGTTGGTTTTTGAAAAACTTTCTCAATGGAACTCGATTTCTAAGTCCACGCACAGACCACTACTCACAGAAAAGGAAATGAAAAGCAAATTAATATATTTTTTTAATGTATATATATTTATGTATAAGGCGGAAGTAAAAAATAACAATAATTAAAATATATATGTATCTTAAATATAGTTTGATGTGCACCTCTGTTTGAAAAAATTATAATATGTAATTATAATATATTCATGATAATATAACTTCATTGTATAATGAATAAAAATCTTGATTTTTTAATTTGTTGTCTACTTATTTGACATACATACATACATAAGCATGCATGTACTTAAAATTGAAATTGTCAATTTGGCTGATATTTCTAACAGTTATCGTCCTTCCACTTTTCTTTTGCTTCGAGTTTTGCCTCAGGTACCAAAGAACTCTTGACCCCACCCAATATATTAGTGGTAGCTTGGGTAGCCAAAACTGCTGGACACACTACAAGTTGGGGAACTTGACGCATAACAGCACCCACAGCTCCAGTCAAACCTTTCTGATCATGCTCCACTGCCGCCGTTTCAATCAGATTATTTGCAGAATCATTAATGCCTTCTTTAAAAATTTGATAGGCGTTTGCAACACCTTCACGTATATCTTTGGGACGATTGTGACGCTTTTTACGCCCGCGCTTGCTTTTGCGACACTGACGAATCGATGGCCCAGACGAGACCATATCGAACGCTGTCTCTGCTGTAAATTGTAGAATTTGAATAACCCGAGAGGTGATTTCTAAAGCAGCCAATATGGTTCTGGCACTAAAACTTTGTGCGCCCAATTGAAGACCTCTGATGATGCGGCCGTCTTTTTGATAGTGCTCTATTGGTAGCCAGAAAAGGTCGTAAATTCCTTGAACAAGTTGTACAATGGCGTAAGCTGGTCCCACGCCACTCAGTATCTTGGGTAGTTGATTGCGTTTAATATCCCTCAGCCACTCTTTGCACAGATAGTTGCAAACTTTCTCAAAGCCCAGTATGCCACGCCTGTAGGTGATGGCACGTAAAATAATTTCAGAACACTGAAGTTGACCCAGGCCCATTAAGAGGCCAGCAATGGGCCCTTTGGACAGCTCCACTCTTCTGCCATGATAATCAAAACGTATGGATACATCTGGGGAAAACACAATCTCGCGGAAATATGTGGGGGCTGTATTCACCTCTTCCGCTGCTGTCACATCCGATTTAATAGATTTACTTTCTGCGCTTTGCTGCTCATCGATGAGCAAAGAAATGTTTTCATTGACAATGCGTCGGGCTCTCAAATCGTGCACAGCATCTGGTATTTCCTGGTCGTCTTCGCTGATTGTCATAATGGGAATTTCGGTTTTGGTCATGGCAAGATTACTCGGTTTTGTTTCGTTTTGCGTGCCTTCTGTTGCCGTATCTCCGTCACAAGCTTTGCCAAAGTTGCTGAAGAAATCAGTTAAAAATTCCAAAGTATCTTGGTCGATGTGGACGCGCAGGGGACTGAGCGATATGCGCAATGAACACTCCTGATCATTGCTTTGTGCTGGATTCGGCCGCACATGAATAGTTTTGACTACTACCATATGCTGAGATCTACGATTGCTGAAGGTTTTGGTATTAGCATTGTAAAGAAATTTGTTGATTTCTGAACTTTGCAGACGATCTCGTATTTCTATTTCATTAATGACCAACACCTTCCTGGAGGCGTACACCGAATGACGGGGATATATTTCATATGAAAATCTAACTTTGGTGAATTGCATTTCAACCAGAACTTCATGATTGCGATTACTGCCTCCTACCGATTTCCAGGTAAGTTTTTCTTTAGGTTTTTTCACCTGTTGCAGGCGACTGGATTCACTGGCATGGAACACACCCTGGCGGTAGGTGTCCGACATAGCAGTTTTATTCGAACTTGTGGTAGCACACGACTTTACTGGAGCAGTTGCAGGGCTGCAGCAGAAGTCATTGCCCCCATACAAATGCCAGGTAATGGTCATTTCGCAAAGAGTATAACGCTGTTCGGGCGTCGGAAATTTACTGGGCGCCCTGAGCGGATCGTTAGTGGAAGCAGCGGGCAGACAAAAGTGATTGTCGACGATTATCAGTGGATCACTGGAAACTGCAACAGAACCACTTTCAAAGTTTGTGTTCAAAAATGTGTTTTCTTCGTCAGCTATTATGCAGTAGTCTTCCTCGTTCGAAGAGATATTATGCGGCTCGTCGAAGGCAGGAATTGAATCGTCTTCTGTCACATCACCAAGGTCCGCTTTTATTATGGGCAGAGCATCGCCGGATTCACTGGTTGTAAAGATGGAATCTGCCATTGTTTCACAAGTTTCTGGTACAGGTGTCGTATTGCCTTTTGCTGTAACATTTTTGTTGTTTTCATCCGGAAAATAGAATAATTTCAGCTCGTCTTTGCCACGCTGTGGTTCCTCTGCTATCATATCTAAGGTATGTATAGATTCTAGAACTGCTTCCGCCATCAGTATATTCACACGCTCCTGCTGCTTTTTGCTTATCTCTTGTGTCAGTGTCTGCTCAGTTTGGGATGAAAAGATGTCTGATTCGGAACTAAGAGAAGATTGCAATGATTTCTCTTTGCAGCTGGCTTGATCATTGCAGCCGCCCTTCGAATTGCTGGCCAAATAACCAATGAGTTGAGCAAAGGCGCTGCCCGAATCGTAGCAGGTACGAAAATGTACATCGTGAATTGAGCACCTCAAATCAAAGGTGGTGCTTTTGTCAGACTCTTCATCGCTTAGGCGCAAGGATATATCGAATAAGCCCAAGTCAAGAACGGGTATCAAATTTTGGGAATCAATAAAGGAAATCACACAGCAGGGATACTTCATACGATCCGCTTCCTCAAAGGGGGCCAATGACAAAACGCATTCCTCCAAAACAAAACGCAGATTGCAGCAGGGCATAGATGGTATTATATTGCTGCACACTGAAAAGTAGAACAACTCTAAGACAGCACGGTAGGCAAAATTTTCTGGACGAAAGTCTATGGCACAGTCCCATAAATGTAACTGCATTTCAGACAGCACTCCATACGGTTTATAGCCCTCTATGGGATAGTCTACCACGTCTAGAAAGTCAATCAGCTGATTCAGCCAGTAGTGCGCAGAGCTTGAGGGATTATAACGCAGTGTGGTGTAACGTATGCCCGCTGTTATCTTGAGCCTTTTTACTCTTTGCACAGGGTTCTTCTTCATCTCTATTACAACTGAAAACATATCACTATCATCACCGTCATCACCAGTTGCCGGCACAACAATGCCCTTTGTTAGAGCCTGCGGTATTTTGTATAGAGTCGCTTGCATGTATTCCTCTGCTTGAGGCTGGTGGCCAAATCTGAGCGGTGTGTTCATGGGCACAATGCCACAGTGGTAGACCTCGCCAGTTTTGATTTGGCTGCATACATAGGAGAGATTTGCATCATTCTTAAAGCCGGCCACCAGGAATATGTTTACTTTTTCCAAATTTATTAAAAATTTACCACACACTTGCGGCAGAACATGTTTTTCATTATCACGTACAGGCACAAAGCAAGACCCCGACACCTTTCCCAGTTTTATTTCGACCGAACAATTGTGAAGGGGCATCTTTGAAAGAAAAGTTTTGGGCGGCTGTTCCCGGCCATTAATGCCATCCTCATCATCATCGTGGTCCTGGTTGTCATCACTCTGATCGCTTTGCTCCAAAATTACGGGCTGATTGTTGGCAAGACTTTGTGTTTGCTGACCACCATATGGTTCAAGAAAAGCATCATTTTGCGCTATTGCTGAAATGTAAACCGAGTCCATTAGACTCATGTTCATGAGACTTTGATGCATCTGTTGCCGAACATTCATTGCTGACGATTTTGTAATGTAAGGACACGAGGGCTGCCACATAAACAAGTCGGCATTCAGCCTGTTGTACAAGACTTCGTACAGTTGCTTGGATTCCAAAAAGAAATCTACTACTGGAAAATTTAGCTTAATCTGCGTTTCAGAATTCGACATTGTATCCCGACAAAATTCATCGATTTCCTGCTTTTCTCCAGGCAATAAAATATTTTCCGTTAAATCGCCGCCCTCTTTGTTGGCATACGCGGACGTGCTGCTCTGCCTACAGTGTCTTTTTGAGCTAAAGGGAAGTTTTTCGCCACTGGCAGCAGCTTCAGCAGTTGTATGATTCCTCTCTGCGAAATCTATGGCTATCAACGGGTATTCCTCCAGCAAGGGTTTTTGCGCTTTATTGTGTGTGATGGAAATTAAAAGATTTCTCAACTCATCTGTTTCAGCAAAGAATATTTCGATTTGGGCTGCCTGCATTTTTATGCAACTTTTAGAGTATAGCAACTTTAAATTGGAAAAACGTAGCAGCAAATAGTCCGTACGTATATTTTGTTTCCACCAAGGCACGCGATTAGGATCATGTAATGGTCTCAAGTCTACAATTGGAAAACGTACCTTTATATCCACAATGTTGCAATTTATGTTGAATTCTAGTTTGTCGCCTGCCTTGATATCATCGCTTTGCGGCGAGTGGTGGCTGCCATAAAAGTATCGATAAGGTGAGGGAGCAAAAAATGAACCCAAGCGATCAATTATGGTAATATCAAACTCCAAAATACTCTCCTCCAGCATTATATCCACTGTTGTGCGACTGGTTTTTGCTCGTATGCTATTGCTGGTGTTGAAGTTCATGATGAGTTCAGGCCGAATTTGATGGCCATTAAAGCAATTTTTGTTTCGATTAAACTTTATCAAATGTATAACTTGCTCCTCCAGCACTTCGCACAATTCAACTTTTGGCGCTGAAATGGTGGTGGCAATATTTAACACGTTTTTATTTCGGTTCTGTTTGCCCTCCGCCACGATTGGATTGAATCTAAGGAATAAGTGGTTTTTACTGCAATATGAGCTCTGATGGCCCATCTCACATTCTGCGGGCATGATGCCGGCATACTCAAAGAACTTTTGCGAAACCTGCCGCAATTCTTTAACGCTGTGTTCGTTCCAGAAATGTTGATTTATACTACAATTCGACTCTACCAAAATATCCTCATGCAAAACCACGCCCACAAAAGCAGATATTTTGATGACAAAATTCGAAATCTCTGCGCAGGAGTCCATGTTAGTTGATTTTCGCTGAAATCTCGAAGCACTAGTAATCGTGCTAGAGCTCAGCGAAGAAGAGGCCACGCTATCACAATAGTGTTCGCTGTTGCGATAAAAATTGTTGCCCATCGATTTGTGGGCATTTAAAGCGGTCAGTGTCCCTCTGTTCCACATATTTAAATTGCCATGCGCCAAGTTATTGCTAAATTTTTCCTGTTGTTGCTCCATATCTGCTGACGTTGACGCTGTCGCATTTCGTTGTGTTACCCCACTATATGTTTCCTCTTTACTAAAGAACTCTAAAAAATGTTTCAACAATTGCAGTTGCCTGGGCGAGAAAATGGCACAAATATCTCCCAACTCTACATCAAAACAAATTTTCGGTCCAGTTATGTCTTCCGACTGTTTTACTTTTATTTGTAAATTTTGTTGACCCATAAACTGCAATATGGGTATGTTTTCATGTTGAACCAATGTTTCATTTTCGGACACCCAGTGTTCTTCGGTATACATTTTTACTCCCGTCAGGTTTACACTATGCTTAGCGTACGTAGGCAGGCGATTAATTTCGCTATTTTGTGTTTCATACTCTGCACTTGGCATTTGTGTAATTTTTTCCTTACCCGTCTCGTTTCTGTAGAAGAGTTCACTGAAACAAATATTTAAAGCTGCTCCCTTGAGTCTGTATTGGCAGGGATATTCAATTTTTAAAGTGATATTTGTAAATTTAGCATGTATTCGATTTAAGACATTGTCTATAGTTTCTGCAAATTTCTCTAAGCCCACGATAGAGCTTCCTTGGGTGCAGGTGGCTGCAGATTCCGCCTCCTCCTCTTCCTCTTGTCTCATACATTCTTCGGCCAGTTGCAGTGAACTGCTCACCGAAGACCACATAGACTCGATCATTGATTCGTGGCATTCATGCGCACGTTTTACTGGTCTTAAACATAGCACTACATCAGACGCTTCAATAGAACTATCATTTGTCATTAGGGCATTCCAAGGCACTGACACTGTCAGCAAGCCTATTTGACCATCAGTGAATTCGAAGGGCCAGCCTTGAGCTTCCAATAATTCATTTAGAGCCTTTACACGTAACGAAACATTTTTTATTGTTGCCTTACCATTGTAAAGTTCAATGTTAAGTTGTTCCAAGTTTAATTTTTCATCTAGAAATTGTCCTAAATATCGCTGTAACAAATATCGACATGTTTTGTTTTTTAAGCCATCCCACACATTGAACCATGACATATTTTATTTGTCTTATGAAAATTTGAGTTTTATTAAAACGATTCGAAGGATACTGAAAAATTTTATATCTCGTTTTCTATTATAACTGAAGTATTTTAATGCGTATAATTTTTCAACAAAGAAATCGTCGATGTTCCAAAATAAAACATTAGTCTGTGTTATTGTTGTTGTTTTCGATAGGTACTTCGACTACTCAGGTAATTGAACATCAGATATGATTGTCAAAAAAACCATGCACGCCAAAAGTACAAAGCCTAAGTTTACTCAACCATGATACAATTAACAAGGTAGCCTCGTCAGCTAAACCGTTAATCAACTGACTACTTTAGGTTGTCAAGAGATTGCAGAGATGAAAGGCAGCCAAAACGAGATAGCTAATCCGCGTAAGCTTAGTGCATCTCTCTTCTATAAATGTAGAAGTGGCGTCGTTTTGACAGTTTGCATAAGTTGTACAAAAACAAAATGCATGTTATTTTTATTGAAGTTGTTCTTATTGTAGCGAAAAGGCTACCTTGTTAGTTGTATCATGTACTCAACACATGCGAGTAACAAGTTCGAAAAACTCAATACACTCACACTTGTTTACTAAGTCATTCATACATAAATTTGTCTACCTAGTTGGAGCACCATTCTACTTTTCTTTGTTTGTTTAATCTTTGTTTTTATACGTCAGGGATGTAAAGGTTAGCAGGATTTCACTTTTAGGTGATCAAAAGCTGAGATATATTGCTAAATTTGAAAACAATTATGTTTGCTGCTGTTAAATTCTATTACCGACACCATATTATGTTAATTACTTGCAAATGTGTATATAGCGGAATAATTGTTCAAGTTTATTGTAAGCAAATTGTAAAATTTGTTGATAAATTCTTTGCTGCATTTTTGTAGGAATGAAAAGAAGTTTGTGTTAGAAGAAATGCAATATATGCTTAAATTAAACACATACATATTCTTATTGCTATTGTAGTCTTTATTTTTCACACGTTCCGGTTTTAATAATAAGTGCCAGACCTGCGATACTCTTGACATCATTAGTTTATACAAAAACAACAACAAATTCTTAAACTTTATTGTTTTAATTTCTTTGAAATACATATCTGTTGAAAGTCTAACCCAAGGCAAATATATTACTAGATGACTGCACTAGAACTCACCGTACAACACACGCAAACTAACACGTACATATTGTTAGTGTAAAGTAATTTCAGTTCTCAAAGTCTGAATATTTATTAAGCACTATAAAATATAACTATAAAAAAAATTCGTATCAAAAAATTTTTACAGCAAAGTAATGCCAACTTTTCTGCAAGCAAAGAGAAAGAAAATTTGACATCTGAAAGCTATTTGATGGAAGAAGCAAAAAATTATAAACTGTGCTACCAAGCTCAGCACGAATATTATTGATGTCAGTGCAGCAACAGCTGTAAGGTTTGTTAACTTTTCTTTGTGTAATTTTAGCGTCGTTAAATTTTGCGTTGTTTTGTATTATTGATTATTGGGGTTAAATATAATACTTAACATCTGTGTAGTGAAATATTCATTTTAAATACATAATTGTATATTTGGACAGCTAAAAAATGGTTAAAAATATAGAGTATTAATAGTAAATGCAAGTACGTGCTAAACGATAATTTTGTTTCAGGCTTCCACTAGTGCATCTGCGGTTCTAGACGAACGGCGTATTTGGGTAGGAAATTTGGATGCCAGACTAAACGAGTAAGTTGATAAAAATGTTGCAAACTGTTTTTAACAAAAGCTAATTTGTAAAAAAATATTTTATTCCTTTTTAAAACTATGGGTTTCAACTTTTGAAAATTGTGCAAAAATGCGGTGCCATTGAAAAATTTGATATGCTGTTCCACAAAGGAGGCCCGTTACAGGGTCAATCAAGAGGCTATGCATTTGTAACTTTTGCCAAGGTAAAAATGTTTTGAACATTTGTAGTGTGATGGATTTGAATTTTTTGTTTGAGCGAGCGGGAAGAATATAACTTGGTTTCATTGTATTTGTTAGGCTGATGGTGCAATCAGAGCTTTGGAAAAGTTAAACGGTCATATGGTATTGAATCGCCCCATAGCAGTTAGATTGGCAAAAAATGTAAATTACGTAAGTAAAATCTACTTTTATCGTAAAACGGAAAGAAATTAAATTATAAATATGTTTTAAGGACGAACTGGAGCGCCCCAAGCCAAAAATAGAAATTCCCGCCTTGGGTACTGGCAAAAAAGAGGGAAAAATAAGTAAAGAAGAAGCTATTAAAGCTATTGAACAAAAACTGAAGCTTTTAGAGTCACATACAGAAGATTTAGAATTCAATCAATCGTTTGCTTCCGAAGTACCTTTAATTCAGAAGTATCAATTTAATAAAGATCGTGATTCCAATGCTGCTTCATCCACGTCGCAAAGGAGACCATATCATAAGACGAACTCTGGCCCGTACAGCAGACACCAAAGGCCAAAAAGAAGATAAAATTAAGCTCATTCTCTCATTAGTGCGGAATTCTTTTACAACAATATTTAGTTAATTTTTAGTTCAACAAATTATTTAAAATTTTTAATTTTAAGTTTCTAAAAATAAACTTAGATTTCTAAGCTCTATAAAATATTTTATTTTGGCGCAAATATAAATTTGCCACGCATATGATCAGGAAGTTTTACTGTGCCAGGACATGGAACTTGGCCAGGAATTTCGCAAATACAGTGGCGATTGCAACCGTAACCGAAATTAGCAGGATTATCCTTACTCTCAGCTAATCTAGCTTCAGCATCCAGTTGTTCTCTAAAAGATAGAGCGTAAAATTAATTTAGTTAAGTATTAGTCTGTAGCTAATTCCGGCCAAACGGACCGGAATTTTTGTCATCAAAAGCAAAAAAAAAAAAAATATATTAAAATCTTCACTACAAATATTTTACTCATACTTACTTTGGTTTTCCAATGACATTCATTAAATGCTCCAAGATTTCGTGACGATTCTTACTATCAATATCTATAAGCATATCGCGCCCGTCCTCAAAATAACATCTTACAAAAGGAGAGGGCGTCATGTTTTTAAATGTTACCACCTGGACTTTAGGATTTTTATATTGAACTTGGGGAATATTCCAAAACACAAATTCTCTGTAAGCGAATTAATTAAAAAATTGTATTGTGTTACGTATTGTTTTACTTGCCTTGCACCTTCATGGTGTTGGCCATATGTATTGTAATTGATGCTAAATATTTTCACCTTAGTTTTAAATACTAATTTGCCGGAGTTTAAGTACTCGATGGTACGACGAATGGGTGCTCTTCCTTTCATAAAAGGCATTTTGAACCGTTTTCTATAAAAGCTATTAAAAAATTAATAAAAATTAATAATAAGAAAACTAGCTCACAGGCAGGAGAAATGTGTGAAATAAAATTTTTTATAACAGCTGATTAGTGGTTGCTTAGGAAGTGCTCGTAATATAATATATAACTAAAGTAATATAATACTAATAGATGTCGCCCTACAAAAACTGTTAGATGGGCTAATTTTTCAAATATTATTTTTTTCTATTTGTTGATATAATCTATGTCAAGATCTGCTAATAGCTTACTAATAATTTCTTGTGAAGATTGACCAGTACACTAGCAGATACATATATTTCCTTCTGTAGTATGTATTTGCAACACAGGCTTTGCTTGCCAAATGTTTTTTCAATTTACTGCTATTTTTTCTGGTCAGCTCCCTTTACTGCGATACATCCAAAACTGCTTGTTTAAAAAATCGTCTAATTTGCCAAATATAATTATACTTTTACACTGTAATTCATGAAAAATAAAACATTGTTTTTTTTTTCATATAAAATTTTTTCTAAAATGTATTTGAGCAACGTTTTATTTTTTATGAATACCGGTGTTATTATACTTATCTCTGTAGAGACCTAATATAAGTATTATTTGGAAATTTTTTTAATAATTTATTTTTTTCTAACCTATGGTTTTTGTATTGAAATTTTCGTTAAAAATGTGTTTCTTAATAGCATAATTGTATTGTTATTGTTGTTTATTGCTAAATTAAGTTAAATATCTGGCTGGGGAGCCATACTTTGAGAAATCATTGATTTGTTATTTCGAAACAATAAAAGTTAGTTATTTTTTACATTCATTTACTGAAATTATAATCTATACATTACTTTATCTCTTTTTTGTTAATTAATATCTTTGTAATATATATTTCTTGGCTTTTTGTATTACTGAACTTGAATAAATAAATAAATAAATAAATAAATAAATAAATAATACATACCCAGCACAATAACGGTCTTTATGATTTAAGTAATTTTTAACTTGAAAACATCTGGCACCACACTTTTTCCATGCACTGTGGCAGCACGTTATACCAAACACTAAAAAGCTCTTGGCGTCCCAAAAAAGTAAAAAAGGTGGGAAAAATGTTAAAACAGGAAAATATATTAAAAAGTTGAAATAAACAATTAAATATACTAAAATTGATAATTCTACAAGAAGAAAAATAAATAACAATATTTTAGTGATAAATATATAACTGGTTTATCGTTTACGTGTTTAAATCATGTTCAACATGTTGTTGGTGGTGGCAAATGTTTTGAGAAGTGAACAAGAATATAAATTATGTTAAAAAACAAACAAAAGAAATCAATTATAATTGTTAAGTACATATAAAGTACGAATATAAGTGTAAATTAATGTGGAAGTAAAAAAGAAGCAGTTTTCATCATGCGTCAGTTGTCGCCATTATACTACAGCCAACCCTGAAAATCTGTTATCTTTTAATTTATTATGGAAGTGGAAGGAGAAGGTAAGTGCTACCTACTGAAACCAATTTTATTAATTCCTTAATACCTACCAATTGTAAAGTTATTATTTGTTTGAATATTATTTATTATTTGTATATGTATGTATGTATATTAAAGCAGCAACTGAAACTAACCTGCAAATTTATTCTTGCGAAGGGATCGACAATGACCGTTTTTGTGTGTTCATATTCAAGCGGGCATAAAGAAATTAGGAGAAAAGATTAATCTTGAATAGAAATGTTATTATTTGCTTAATTAAAATTGTTACTTGCACATATGTATACGTATGTATGTATGTATGTATGTATGTATGTATGTATGTATGTATGTATGTATGTATGTATGTATGTATGTATGTATGTATGTATGTATATACATGAGTGCAGAAAACGAAAATAACCTGCAAATTTGTTTTAGCAGGGAACGAAAATGACAGTTTTTTTAGTTCAAGCGGACATAAAGAAACTAGCAGAAGTATTGGAGCACACCAATGTGTTCAGCACATACAGGATAGAAAATAAGAATATGTTAAGATTTTTAAAATACGTCCTTTGCTCATTCGCGCACATATACTCGTTATATTTAATTTTAGGCACAAAACTAATGTTTGTTTTGTTTAAAATGTAAACGTTGAGGCTGGCGTTTTAGATTTTTTCCGCAATCTTATTTTTTTACAATCTGTTATTTGTTATTAATATATTTTTGTTTTTTTGTATGTTCTGTATGAATATATATAAATAACTGCTTTTATTTTTGAAAAATTTAATACTAAATAAAATAAGCCCTGTAAATAAAAATTGGAGTAAATTGTAAATTTCATGTTGTTGGCTAATAGAAAAAATGTCTGATCCAGATGCATTCCGTAATTGTTCAAACTTGTGCCAAGTTACCCCAAAGAGTTCTAGTTAAGAGTTCAGAGAGCGACAGGTACTAGATTAAACTAGAGTTGCGACAGCCATTAAATAATCAGTTTACAATTAGCCTTGATTTGGGTTGGAAGCAATTTGGGTGCTGATGAGCGCTGAGGCGGACGTGCAACAGCCTTGGTATGTGCCCCAGCCAATAAGTCTTCAACTTTTCTTTTCTTCTTTTTATTTATTTGTTATTAAATTTATTCTATTCTTTTTTAGTTCAATATTTTTTTTATTTGTTCGAGTTTATGGTTTCTTTTATTTATTAGTTTTATTTGCAAATAAAACTATTGAATAAAAGAGACCTATAGCTCGAAAAAATAAAATAATATTTTCTTGTCTTCTTTGCATATGTATGTATGTTTTTTGTTATTATACATATATATTTTTTTTATCAGTATTAACAATATTTTTAAGGCAAACACACATGTGTGTACAGAAAGCAGTTAATAATATAATAAATTATACAATTAACTAACTTTTTTATAATTCAAAAAAACTTTTTACAAATAAATACATATATACATACATATGTATATACATGTATATCTGCATATGCATGTGGGTTAGTTAATTTTTACTAGAGATGTGTGCGTGAGTGTTTTTTGACTTACGTCACGCACACTCACGATCAGACAGTTTTTTGTCACGCACTTCCATGCACGACAACTTTTTTGAGCCTCACGTCACGCACGCTCACGAGCAAAATTTTTTTTAATCACGCCAGTTTTTTAAATTCACGAAAAACGAAAACAAAAATCCCACCATCAATCACGTTTGCATTGAAACCTGGACATTTTGGTGCCTATTGCGAATTGTATAGGACTTTTATTGGGGACTATTTCAATTCTGTGTTCGTTAAAGACATGGAAATTTCACATAAATATTAACTTATGTATGTCAGTAGAACATTGTATCATGTATTTATAAGCTTGCCTTAAGTCGTAAAGACAGGCATATCGTTCAGTTAGGCAAACAACGGACAATTACGCGGCTTTGCTTTCTTTTCAATAGCCGCTCTGACATCAAAGAACGCCTCCACTTGTTGCAGTGTTACAGAACCTGCTGCAATGTTTGCAATTTCCCCTGCTCATTGCTTGCAAAAAAAGAATGATTATCACCCACAGGCTGCTGGCATTTCAAAATGTTACAGCTGGCATTAGTTTTTAGTTTCATGCATGTTGCAATTTAATTTTCAATACGACTGTTTTCTCAACTATTTTTTTCGTTTGCAATTTAATACCTATACATAAAATCGTTCAACATTTGATCATGCAGAACTGGAGAAACCTCCTCGTATACATCATGTCTGCATAACGGGTTATCCATTTTGCGGTTTCAAAAGTAAAAAGTAAATAAAACACATATAAAATATTTTTCTTCATGATATTTCTTTTTTTTTTATAATGTTTGAACGTTGACATTATGTGTGAAATACTACATCATTTAAATGACCACCACGCGAAGTGTTTGTTGCAAGCATTGATTCTTTTGAGGTAATTTTCGACCACTTTTTGACACATATTGGGTGGTATCTCAGCCATAGCTTGACAAATGTTGGTTTTTAAGTGCTCAAGAGTTAAAGGTTTACCTGCATAAACACGGCGTAGCCCCACAAAAGAAAGTCTAATGGCGTCAAATCGCATGATCTTGGTGGCCAGTTGATATCGCCACGACGAAAAATTACGCGGCCAGGAAATGTCTCTTGCAATAAAACCATATTCGCTCGAGTTGTGTGGCAGATGGCACCGTCTTGTTGAAACCGCATATTCTCCAAGTCGTATTTTCCAATAGCAGGCAAAAAAAAAAAAAATCGGTTATCAGTCCTAATTCCTGAGAACGACAAGGAATCGACACATTCGGGTCCTTCAGCGGAACAAGCGAAGGACCCGAATGCGCAGTTAGACTATTACCTAAACCATAATCTCCTCTTAAATAAACGATATATGGCTGTGGCAGAATCACCATTTTTGTAGTATGTTTTGATCATTTTTATGCCTTGTGTGATAGTTAAGCGATGCATTTTCGTCAATGTCAGACTTTCAACTGAGAAGAAAAAAATTGGTTTAACAACTTAGTTTGACAGATGTCGAATTTCAGTCCTATACTTTTGAACCACAAAATGGATAACCCGTTATATATCATCAAATAAGTTTCATAGGTGTAAATATTGATTTAATTTTTGGTTTTGCACTACATGTACAGTTATTTCCGTTTAAATGAGTTTCCCGCTTTATTGCATTAAAAATCAAGGAACGAAATCATTCAGTACACCTGTCTATGTTAAAATACCCGTTTAATTGAGTTCATTGTACGATGAACGTATCTGATGTTTATTTTGTTTTAATAAACCTAAATAATTTTTCAACTTAATATGTAACTAAAGAAATGAGTTTCATTTTCCATCTACGCATGGGTGTTTCGCTTTACTGCACATATTGCTCAATTAAGCGATTTTCACTTAATTGCGTCGGCGATTCAATTAACCGATCAATTAACTCAATTAAGCGGAAATAACTGTAGCGTATTGGGTTAAAATTACTCAGGGAATTATACGACCCCCCCCCCCCCCAAATTTTTCTTGCAAGGTTCTTCCTTTCATACAAACCAATCCAGGCTAAGGTAAATTACATGTGTAGATATTTGCTTTATTTTTTTAAAACAAACACTAAACTGCGCAGCTTTTGGCTTTTGGCTTGTCTGCAGAAATACCCAAAGCCTTCGGCAGGAATCGTACCTAAAATAAATTGCTTTGAGCAAAACAACTCAAGGAAAAATGTGTGAGTTTTCTTGCAAGCCAAAAAAACGTTTGTGTCTTTAAGTTTTTCGTGAAAGTTTGGGGATTGCCTTAAAATGGCATTCTCGCACTATCACGCACGAAATTTTGATTTTAAATCATTCCGTGCGTGACTCATGCGTGATTTTTCTAAATTTTAATCACGATCACGCTGGACACAACAGCCTCACGACAACCGCACATCTCTAATTTTTGCGTTCTAAAAACGATAGCACAGTACATACCTATTTAGTTGTTATTTTTGAAAAGACAAACAAACTTTAGATTGCGTTAAAAACACTTTTATTTTTAGTTTCGCATTTCTATTTGCCGGCTCAAGAGTGTACGGTCGTGACTTTAATTTCGCTTGGCAAAATTGGAGTAAATTGTAAATTTCATGTTGTTGGCTAATAGAAAAAATGTCTGATCCAGATGCATTCCGTAATTGTTCAAACTTGTGCCAAGTTACCCCAAAGAGTTCTAGTTAAGAGTTCAGAGAGCGACAGGTACTAGATTAAACTAGAGTTGCGACAGCCATTAAATAATCAGTTTACAATTAGCCTTGATTTGGGTTGGAAGCAATTTGGGTGCTGATGAGCGCTGAGGCGGACGTGCAACAGCCTTGGTATGTGCCCCAGCCAATAAGTCTTCAACTTTTCTTTTCTTCTTTTTATTTATTTGTTATTAAATTTATTCTATTCTTTTTTAGTTCAATATTTTTTTTATTTGTTCGAGTTTATGGTTTCTTTTATTTATTAGTTTTATTTGCAAATAAAACTATTGAATAAAAGAGACCTATAGCTCGAAAAAATAAAATAATATTTTCTTGTCTTCTTTGCAAATGTCGCTCTCTAAAATTTTATCTCAAAAAATATCTTTCTCAATTCCGGGGAAGTAATTATCAGTTATTATCAGGAAACATAAAAATGGCTCATCAGTATGCAACAGTGTTGTAACATTTACGAACACAACTTTTCAAAAATTGCGAAAAACGATTATCTATGTACATATGTATGTATGTTTTTTGTTATTATACATATATATTTTTTTTATCAGTATTAACAATATTTTTAAGGCAAACACACATGTGTGTACAGAAAGCAGTTAATAATATAATAAATTATACAATTAACTAACTTTTTTATAATTCAAAAATACTTTTTACAAATAAACACATATATACATACATATCTGCATATGCATGTGGGTTAGTTAATTTTTACTAGAGATGTGTGCGTGAGTGTTTTTTGACTCACGTCACGCACACTCACGATCAGACTGTTTTTTGTCACGCACTTCCATGCACGACAACTTTTTTGAGCCTCAAAATTTTGATTTTAAATCATTCCGTGCGTGACTCATGCGTGATTTTTCTAAATTTTAATCACGATCACGCTGGACACAACAGCCTCACGACAACCGCACATCTCTAATTTTTGCGTTCTAAAAACGATAGCACAATACATACCTATTTAGTTGTTATTTTTGAAAAGACAAACAAACTTTAGATTGCGTTAAAAACACTTTTGTTTTTAGTTTCGCATTTCTATTTGCCGGCTCAAGAGTGTACGGTCGTGACTTTAATTTCGCTTGGCAAATTATAAAATATAAATAACATAACATGCAGCTGTGTTTACTTTAAGCAAAAAAAGAAAAAAAAATAAGAATAATAAAAAGGCCACAGACTTTTTAACTGTTTTTAAATTTATCAAGTTGGCTCTATTAGCCAGCCCTTAATTTCTCAATTCTGAACAATGGAAATCAAAGAGTCTGACAAGCTGCTGGCCATATCGGCCGAAAGTCTAAGTGCCAGTAATTCAAATTTAGATTCTATCGAGACCCCCCTGCAGCGCACAGAAGAACATGGAACTGAACTTTTTAAGAAAATTGCGAGTGCCATATTTTTTGGAGTATCATCATTTACGATAACCGTAATAAATAAAACTGTGCTCACATCATACAAATTTCCTTCGTTTCTGTTTCTCAGCTTCGGCCAATTAACCGCCAGTATTGTGGTTTTGGCTGTAAGCAGACGCCTTAAACTCATCAGCTATCCCTGCCTGCAGCGTAATACTTTTAGAAAAATTTTTCCTCTACCTTTCATATATTTAGGCAATATGATGTTTGGCCTGGGCGGTACACAGGCGCTGAGTTTGCCCATGTTTGCTGCTCTAAGACGGTTTTCGATTTTAATGACCATGTTATTGGAAATAATAATATTGGATATTCAGCCGTCAGTGGCTGTTAAGCTTAGTGTATATGGCATGATAGCCGGTGCCCTGTTGGCGGCTTCAGATGATTTATCCTTCAATATACTAGGTTATACATATGTCATTATAACAAATGCCTTGACTGCGGCCTATGGCGTGTTTATGAAACAAAAATTGGACACTTCGGACTTTGGCAAATATGGCCTTATGTTTTACAATTCTCTGTTTATGTTTGTGCCGGCTCTGGTTGCCAATTATCTAACTGGGGATTTTCATCAGGCCATGGCTTTTAGAGGTTGGCAGGATCCCTATTTTGTGGTGCAGTTTGTGCTCAGCTGCTTTATGGGGTTTATTTTGACATTTAGCACAATTCTATGTACCGAATTAAATTCGGCCTTGACCACTGCCATTGTAGGAAGCTTGAAAAATGTATGTGTCACATATGTGGGCATGTTTATTGGCGGAGACTATATATTCTCGTGGCTTAATTGTATTGGCCTCAATATAAGTGTAGCGGCCAGCCTTTTGTATACCTACGTAACATTTCAAAGGAAAGAAACAATGGATAAGGTGCCACTGCCACCAACTTCACACAAAAGTGGAGCTGTGCAAACGCTATAAAATTGTTTCCTTTTTCGTATTTTTAAAATTACATGTTTTAGTACGTTTAAGTGTTAAAGGCAAAATATACACCTGTACATATGTATGTAAATTTTTCTTCGCCATGATATGTGTGGGAGTGTTTTATTTTAACTAACCCAGCTAGCATTTTGTGAAAATGATGAATAAAAAAATAGTCACATTTGAATATTCCTGAATAGTCATTTATGATCTCGTTTTAATGTAGTTTTCATGTACATTTGTTATCACATGTGATAATATTTTCTGTTTGATCATTTTATGATCATATTCTGCATCATTTTTGAAATCGTTCAATGATCATATTTTGTATGATATTCGATAAATTTTTGAAACAAATCTTATCATAATTTGAAGTCATATTATGATTATGGTGGCTGATGAGGCCACCTTAAGTTGGCCTCATCAGCTGAATCATTAAGCATCAGAATACTGAAAACTGTCAAGAGAACACACAGATGAAAGGCAGCCAAAACGAGATAGCAAATCAGCGCAAGCTCTATTCATGTCTCTTCTGTAAATGTACAAGTGGAGTCTTTTTGACAGTTTTCGGAAGTTGTGCAGAAACAAAATGCATGTTATTTTTATTGAAGTTGTTCTTATTGTAGAGAACAGTATACCTTATATGTATGCTGAATCATGCCTTGAGCTGGATTACTAAATGTCACAGATTTGGATTTTAAAGTGCATTGCAGGCACTTTTATATGAAAAGCGAATTGAAAAACATTAAAATTATTGTTATGTGGGTTGTTTTCGTGCAAATTGTGCGGCCTCCCAACGTTGCGTACGGAAACAAACTTATTATTTATTTTCAACTGAGCATTTTTGCACACTTCAATTGGCTCCAGGTTTTTTTTAGGGCAAATGAAGCAAAGTGCAAATGCATACATTTTGCTCTTATGTAAAATAAAAAGCAGAGAATTTGCAATACCCATCGTGAAAACCCTTATTGTTATTTATATTACAAAATAGCTTTCTTTTCTGTCATACATACATTAAATTTACCATTAATCTTTGTTGACTAAAAACTTTGATAGGTATATTTACATATGTACAAGCATATGTAGTTTGTACATTTGTTTGTACTACAATGTTTTCATTAGAAACAGCTGTGTAACATATTTCGGGCTTAAAATGTGTTTTTGGGGTTCCCGGAAAATTGGGCAAGTTTCTGAGATTTTACCCGGAATTACCTCGAACAAACTTATTATTTGATTTGGTGTATTTCTTCTACATACATAAGCAGAGCAAATTATTAAGTGAAATGTTATAATAGCAAAAAACTCTTATCAATCTTTGTTATAGATAAAACAGACATGAAACAAGCATTACTTAATTTTGCTAGAATTACATACATACATCCTCTCTGTTGAAAAAAGCAACAACAATATATTATTCACGGCCCAATTATCAGGCCAATGCATCTCTCCATATGATTTTGTGTGTTTTCATTGTGAAACTGTCAAAAGCTGTACAGACTGTATGTGGTTTTGTTGTAGGTTTCACAGTCTTACACAAACAAAATACAAGCAGGTTTTTTGTTGTTGCAGAGTTGGACTAACCTGATAAATAGACCTATCATACAAGGTACCTTGATAGCAGGTAGCCTTAAAAGTCCAGCTGATTACTGCTTTTAGCCTGAAGAACTTTCAAAATACACAACACAAACGCGAACAAATGAGTGACCAGAAATTAAAGATTTCTTTCTATCCACAAAATACATGAAGTGTTTGTTGTAGTTATGCGACTACCTGATATCGAGGTACCTTGATATTATTTAACGTAATTGAAACGAATTAAAAGAGCATATATTTTCCCTTTTCAGAGAGCATATGTATTAGGTGGGCCAAAAAAGGCATCCGATGTTGTTCGTCTCTCATTTCTTTTTTCTAAATGAAAAACTTTGATTCTGTTTTCTTTTATGATTATGTTTACTCGAACGTTTAGAATTTTATTGGTCAAGTCGAGAAAATGGGCTCGTTTTATGGCAGTTTTCGTCACTTCGGCTGGAAATTCGTGCGACAGATTCTCGCATTCATGTCGAATGTTGTCTTTGAGGGTTTCCAGGGTCTTGGGCTTGTTCAATTAAACACGGGACTTCTCATTTTGGCTGCCTTTCATCTCTGTATTATCTTCACAGTTTTAAGTAGTCAGATGATTAACGGTTCAGCTGATGAGGCAACCTTATAAGTTGCATCATGATTTTGTCCTACTTTAAAAAGTCGCCTCAAAACGGCCACACTATTATTGTTATAGTTTTGTAAACAACTTCGAAAAGGCAACTTTGATCGCATACATAGATAAAGATAGTTTTTGAACATTTTCAAAAGATTAGCAAATCGCACGGACTTGTCAAAAAGTCTTTTACACACTAGTCACTTTTAGTCCAGACTATCACACTTTTTGGACACACATTTAATTTTTAACAGATTCAGTAGGATAGTGAATCACAGCCTTAAGCACTTTTTTATATAAAATTTGCTCTCATCAAACGTGCACAAACATCTTGTTTGGTTGAATTGCGCTGTATGATTTGCACACACCTTTCTTTAAGTGTTAAACTTATGCGAATTGCGTTGCTTACACTCTTCTGCATAAAAATACGTTTTTGAAAACATTTATTGTTTGTATTTGCAGTGGCCCAAAAATTCTTTCTCTAAAGAAAAATGTTTATCGCCATCAAATAATAATACTTTTTATAATTTATGAATTGCTTTTTTTATTATTAAATAAATCAATGTAGTTAAATTAACAAAGCTTTTTTATACGGTTAAATTAAAAAGTTAACTAAACAATTCATTAAAAAAAAAAACTACTCCTACTAAATACATGCATTATATGGAAGTTATAAAAATTCACTAAGTGAAAATAAAAGTTATATTTCTGCATAAAAACTTAATACCACCATCAAGACTGATTTTTGACCACGAAACACAATTTTGCTTTTTGAGTTGCAGGAGTAGAAGATGAATATACATACATACATTCCACAAAACAATATTAAACTCGCTGTGGAATGAAACAACATAATATAATAATCATGAGAGTTGTATAACAAAAAGAAAATTTAACAAATTAAAATTTTCTGCTTCACAAAATTTAATCAATTTTCTCTCTTATATTTATATACATACATACGTAGATAATTAGAAATTCATGCAAAAATTTATGGCGAAAGAAATGCTAATTTCTACAGTTACACCATTGATTTTATGCAAAAACAAATTTTTGAAATCGACGACTAATTTAACGCTATATAATTATTTTCAAATATTTCCAATTCATTTTGAATGTAGTTGGCTTTATTGCGTAATAGTTTGATTTGCTTTTGATGCGCTTCCAAAATGGCCAGCTGAGTATCCAATGTTTTTAGCTCCTCGTTCATATCGGTGGTGGCTGTATCTACGGTACGACAGAGGCGAGCAAATGTGCTGGATAATTCCCTGTGAACAAATGAAATTAAATATGTTTAGGCTTGTTGCAAAATTTAAATGACGATTTTATTAAATTAAAGTTTATGCTTGTATTTGTTGGAAAAAAAATCATTTTTTAATTCTCATTAATTTGTTTTTTATTGTATTAAAATTTTTCGTCACCGCCATCTATTGTTGTTTGCATTATTTATTTTCAACTGAACATTTTTGAACACTTCTATTTGCTTGAGGGTTTTTTTTAGTGCAAATGAGGAAAATGAAGCAAAGTGCAGAGCATTTTTGCTCACATTTGCATTACCCATCGTGAAAACCCTCATTGTTTTACAAAAAGAAAAAAAAACGCAAATGCCCCCAGGGATTTTATTAAATTTTTTTTCACTGATTCATGGTTTCGATAACCTTTTGTTTTGATGTCACTCCGCTAAACTACAAAAACTGGCATTTAAAAAAAAACGTGCAAAAAATGCACACTTTTCTCCAGCAAAGAAATCGCCATTACATTAGAAGTTAAACAATTACAAAGAGCAGAAAAAAGTGCAAAGGGGCGAAAGTCGGCGAAAAATGGGCAAAACTCAAAAATAAATCTTTAAAGAGTTTTTTCAAAAATAAAATGGTTACAATAATTTTTAAAAATCCTAAACAGTTGTAAAGTATAAAACTGTAAATGCAAAGAAAAAACTCTTTTCGAACTTTCAAGAGATTTCTTTTACCAGAGCTTAATATAACGTTTACGAATTAATATTTAAATGCAAAAATCTTACTGTTGCACTTGATGACTGCAATTGGCCGATGTTAAATCCACAATCATTTTTAGTTTTTTAGTGGCATGACGCACATATTGAGCCTTAAAGGTTCTCTCCTTTGCTGAATTGGTCCATGAAAGTCGTTCGTATAAGTATACACATCCATATAAAGCACCAACTCCCACTAAAACGCGCCAGCCAATAGTTTTAAGCATCTTAAAATGAAAAAAAAAATTTTTTTTTAGATTAAATTTAATGTAAACAAATACGTGTTATCAAACATACTATGCCGGCTACTATCAGGCCTCCAACGGTGCCTTGTGATCCAATTGAGGTCAAAGCGAAACGTGATATTACCGATAGTTGTTCCTGGGTTATGTTGCCCACCGGCGTTGGTATAAGACACAATGGTGTATCATTAACTGGCGAAATTGGCGTAATAGGATTGTGCTGTAAGAAAAAAAAGGAAACTACAACTCAGTATATAATTTATTAAGTGTTTGTGCGATGATACAAACCGCAGGCATTCCTTGACACTGCATAATTGCTGGTTGTTTTCGCAGAGCGAGTTTGTTGCGCTCTCTTACTTTGCCAGTAAAACGTTGTATCATGGCTGTTATGCCCCAAGAAAATTTAAATTCTAAGTCCTCTTGAAAATCTGCACATAAATTTTGACAATTTAACGAGTACAACATTTCGAACGGTTGGGAGCGAGCAACAATCTTTGCTGGAGGTATAAGATTTTCGTTTGGCAGCAAGGCATGCATGCGATCTAAAAGAGAGAATATAAAATAGGGTGGTAGAAAAATTATGAATATGTGTATGTATTGTTGTCTCAATTTAAGGAACTTTGGTAAAAAAAAACTATTTCATATTTTTTTTAGGTCTAAAAATAGACCTTATTAATTGTTTTCTGTATTACTCAGCTGTCTACATGCCGCCGACATTTTGTTGATGCTACTCAGCTCGTCAGTAGACTCGTAAAAGTGCAGCCACCATTACAACAAATTTATATTTGTTCTAATAAAGTTTTTATAAGCTCAATTCGCTGTAAGCGTTGCACTTGCTTGTTGAGTAAACATAACCTTAAAATATGCTCTTGCGAAATTTAATGGTTTAACGTTTTTTTTCTTGGGTTTTCTTTTCTTACTGGCGTTTTTTGATGCATTTATATGAATGTATATTCATTTTCGGGGGTTCTATACTCAAATGGTATCCTATTACTGAGAGTTTCCTATCCCACCGTCTGTCCCACCACCCATTTTCCCAAACGATAAGATCTAAAATTTTCACAGGGCATGTGGTTACCCGGCCTCTACAATAACAAATATCAAAAACAACAAAAATTTAAATAGAGCTCTATACTTGGGGGCATCTTTTGATTTAAAAATTAGCTGTAACTTTCGAATCGTTAAACAGAGAGAGAGAGAGAGAGAGAGAGAGGGAGGGAGAATAATGAAATTTTCACTCGATGTGTACTTGCCTGGCTGCTATAACCACAAGTAATAAAATAACTAAAATTTAAATCTAGAAGGTGCCCCATACAAGAGGCACTTTGCGTCTGCTAAGAGAAATTTGTCAATTCATTTATACGGTAGTACGACGACCTTGCTGGACGAATCAGTCTCATATTCGCCTGAATCTATTAGCTATTTGCATCCAAGTAATTACGTCACGTTTTTTGGGCTATTTTTGTTTAATGAAATTTTGTGTTTTTACGTTTTTTCTTGATTTTTCCTTTTTATTGTCATTTTTTGATGCATCCATGCAAAAGGTACATATACACATTTTTAGTTGTGTTCATTTGCTCGTTGGGCAAACATAACATTAAATTAGTCTCTGCTGAAATATAATATATTTACGTTTTTTCTTCTATTTGCTGCTGATTTTTGTTTTATCCGTGTGTTGGAATATGCATTTTTAGTTGCTTGTATGCAAGTACTTGACCAAGAAAACGAAGTTCCACAAGAGAGTAGTGGTCACGTTTTTTGTGGGCTATTTTTGTTTAATGTACACAAAAGTGTTTACGTTTTTTTTTCTTGATTTGCCTTTATATATGTACATATACACATTTTTAGTTGTATGCATTTGCTGGTTGAGCAAACATAACCTTAAAATAGCCTCTAGTGAAATTTAATATTTTTACGTTTTTTTCCATTTGAGCTTTTCGTTGATGTATCCTGCTGTATCCGTGTAGTTAAAGAAAAACAAAGCTCAACAAGAGAGTTGTGTTCACGTTGTTTGTGATCTAATGTTTGCCAAATTCCAGCATACCTTAATCTCTAATCTACTTACCAGTCATTTCACGTTGCGCTGCTTCGACGTTCATGGCCAAAGCCATCGATAGCCTTGCCCTCAGATTCGAACCCAAACCAGCTTCAACATGTCCATTCAATTCCTTTTTATAGATATTTAAAACTAGGGGTTCCGGATGGAAAGGCATATTGAATTCATCAATTAAAACACCCAAACGCCAAATTTCTTCATTCAATGCTTTCGAAACTTTCTGTTCGACTTCTTCCACCATATTGTGAATTTTCAGTTTCATTTCTCTGGTGACATTCATCATTTCCGTTTCGGTGCCTTGAATACGTTCCGTCAACAATTCCTTTTGATCAGCTTTCAAGTTGCGAAATATGGTAATGCGTTCGAAGATATTTTCCAGCATGCCACTCATATCACCCGATAAAGTTTTGCCTCTAGAACTATGTTTTTCGAATTTCGTTTGAACGGCACTCTTGGAGATGCATTCTTCGAATTTACGTTCAAAGTCTTGGAACTCAAAATAACGTAGTTGAAAACCTTCAGCTAAAGCACCCTGACTGGGCGAATTGCCTTTTGCCTCTTCGATGCGAGCTTGCAAGGCCTCGCGAGCAGAAACAAAGAATACACGTTCAGCTGCCTCTTTTTCGTTAGTGATTTTCAATTCTTTGGTTAGAAAATCAATGCAACGTTCTGTGTGTTGGATTTTAACCTACAACGACATGGAAAAGGGCAACGATATTTATATGTGTCAACAAATTTAAATCTGCTACAAATATACCGAGTCTGGGTCTGGGAAAAGATAAGAACAGTTGAGCTAATACACATAACTAGAATACAAGAAAATAACGGAATTCGTTTGAAATATTCACGTATTCAACGTGCAAATTGCACGTTTTTAAATCACGTGATTTGTGAAATAAAAAAATTGTTTTTCTTCAGCAATACAAAATTGGATATTATAAACTAAGTTCTAGACAATATTTTAAATTTAAAAGAACAAAACATAACATTGCGGCATTCGCAATCGAAAGAATTCCTTTACGAATGCTGTGTGTTTGATGCTTATTTTGTTTTACATTATTTTTACTCGATAACTCATATGATCACCACGAATGCCGTAATTTGGTTCCAGCTTTTTGATGCAATTCGCTTTATATGGTTGTTCCGAGCAACAAGACTTACATAATAAAACTGCTTGTCTTTTAGCTTGTCTGAAATCTTAATTTGTGGCTCCGTCTCAATTATGCGGCCATAAAATTTCAACTGCCCGATTTCCAAGAATTTAGTTTTAAATAAAATAACAAATGCCAAAGAGTTCTAAAAATCACATTATAACGTTTTTCCAGCCGACATTTATGCCCAACTATTCTTAATTATTTCCCATTTTCGACGGCCAACACAGTGCTATGTTAAATGCAAGCTTAAAAGCAACTTAAGTTTTAAAGCTAAGCTAAGCTAGCCAAAAGGTTATTTTCATTACCTTTTCGAGCTCCTTGGTTGAAATATTTAATACATTTTTGAAAAGGTTTCAGAATACAAACAGTTACAAATTAAAAACTTAAGATAGCAAAATCTACTGGAATATGGAAAATCCAACTTACCGATTCTTGAGATTCTGGCTCATGGGCCGAAGCATCCCAACGATTGTTGAGTATGAATATATTTGGTTTCGATAGTTTCTGTGATACTGTGTGAAAGAATTGTTTTTCTGCCCTTGTCATAGTCGATTCGGCATTCAATACCAAAACAAAAACATCCGCATTCAAGCAGTGATTATCAATCCAATCGTCCAAGTTTGCTGAAACATCGACACCCGGAGAATCGACAAAGACCACATCATCTCTTAGTAGACTGCAGCGTTCTCGTGGCCAGAAAATGCGCACCAAAGAACTTTCCGAAAGTTTCTCTTGACACAAAGCATTCGCCAACTGCTTTATACTCTGCGAGTAAATGAGTTATGTTAAAAATACAAATGACACATTTGCATGCTGGCAAACAAACTTACTGTTACATTGAGCTTTTCATCAGAACCTTCTTTAATTAGATAAGCCTCAGAACTATCGCTGCCCTCCACTTGGCAAAAACAATTTGTTGTATGACCAATGCCACTGGGTAAAATTTTCTCGCGTAACATGGCGTTAATGACGGAACTCTTGCCGTTCGATGTGCGACCGAAAAAAGCCACCTTCATATGATCACGGTCCAAAACTTCTCGTATACCAGATACCTTAAGCACATAGCTTTCAAAGAGTTCACGTTCTGCCTTGTCAACAATGTCCGCTTCGGCATATAAGGCTGCAAGTCAACAGCAGACATTAAATACACTCTGAATAATCTATGAAATATCAAATCAATTCACCATTAATAAATTTCGATGTTTCGTGCACATATTCCTCGATTTCCACATAAATGTCATTGATCTTCTTTTTGGCCCGCACAAAAATCTGCAGCGGCGAGTTGTCATTGTTGATGTGCATTGTACGGTTTTCCGACATTAATGCATTTGCATTGTAATTCAATGGTTTGTTGGATTTTGAGGAGTTGCCGGCGTTTCCGCCATTACCAGCGACCACAGAAAGTGTACGATTCAAATAGGCCGCCATTATTTACGAAAATAAATGGTTGTTTTTAATGTATAAAATAAATTATCTTGCCTTTTCCTTTTATCTCTTACATTTATTTATTTATGTCATAAACAAGTTGTGTTCCACATCAAATTAAAAAGCCGTTAATGTTCTTATAAATTATTCAAAACAAAGACTGAAAGTTGTACAAAACAAAACAAAAATATTCCATTGACAAAAATATATGTACATATAGTGAGTGTTGTTGATTTTCCGAATAAAAAGCAAGGAAAATATAAATTTAAAATTATTGGTCTTAAAGCCCCGGGAGATGAACAAAAGATGTGCCCCATTAGGGGCACATCTTTTGTTAATAATGGTGATCTCGTGAAGAAAAATTCCACGGCTCGCTTTTTTTGTATTTTGATTAAATATGCAAACGAACTGACTTTAAGAAAGAATGTGACTTGGCTGCTTTCTACATGAGACCAATAATATATGAGTGTTGTATGATTGGTGCTTTAAAGGAGACACAGAACTAGACACATCAATTAAAATATATATGTATATATATCGCTTTATTTGCCTCGGTTCGCGCTATGAAAGTTTTCTTCTTGAAACTGTTTTTGATTCTCTTCAAATCTTTCATTCATGTCTACACATAGACATTTTTTTAATTGAAATTCTAGCTCATACTTATTTTAACAATATTTTGAGTTCGGCAATTACGAATTACAAATCCCTCACTGTCCTCAATCTCATTGTCTCCATTACCCGCTATAATTCACAAACTCACAATTTCTGAAAGAAAACTTTTATAGTGCAAAGCAAGTAAAAATTAAAAAAAAAAAGGAAAAATGGTATTATTTTAGGTCTAAAAATAGTCCTTATTAATGTTCGCTGTCTTTTTTAGCCGTCTACATTTCGTTAATTCTTATCAACTTATCAGTAGGCTCGAAAAATCTTAAAGCAATGTTTGAAACCCAATTACTTATTCCACAATTCTCAAAAACAAAATGAGAATTATTAATGTTCAAACAACCCCTTAATACAGAAAACATTTTTTTATCTTACAACTTTAATTTTTGGAATAAGTAGTTTGGTTTCAAATATTCCTTTAAATATTTGAGTCTACTGACTCAAATATTAGTAAACATTAGTAAGGTTAGTTTTTAGACCTAAAAAGAAAACCCAATTGGCTCTTAAAGCAATTAAATAATTAAGTTAATTTTTGGAAAAATAATATATTGTCCACAAGTAACGTGGCCACTACTTTTCATTTGGACCTTTTTTTTTTGCCAAGTTCATTGCTACAAGCAACTAAAAATACATGCGTACACAAATAAAAATAGGAAAAAAACGTAGAAAAAGTAAAATTTAAAAAGAGCAATTTTTAGGTTGTGTTTGCTCAACAGGCAAATACAAAATTTACGGCCAAAATTTATTTGATCATACAAAAACTATGCAAGAACAAATAGAAATTCGCTTTAAATGTTGCTTTTGCTTGTTGAACAAACATAACCTTAATATATTTTCTTGTGAAATTTAACGGTTTTACGTTTATTTCTTCTTTTCGTTGTATACATGTGAATGCAAAAGCATTTTTAGTTAATTATATGCATACATTCGCCCAAAATAAAAAAAGTAGTGGTCACGTTTTTTGTTGTTGCAAAAATGGCAAATAAAATAAAAACTTTGTTCTGTATGAGCGTAACTTAAAAAATTAGTTTTATGATTAATTCATTTTGAATGCACTTTAATTTTTATGTGTATACTAATAAGGATTAAGTCCTTATTAAGTTAGGGAGCACACTGGAAATGTGTTATGTCTTGATACAAGCAATAACGCCAGTAGTGTGGCATAACCAAAATGTTTGTGGTAACCTAAATTTGGTATACATTTTTAGCTTGAGTTGTTGCAGGTAAAAGCAAAAAAACATCACAAAACATTTGCAAAAATACAAAAAGGTTTAGAAATTCTCTTGTTTTTTTTTACATACATATTTATTAAAAATTTTTATTAACCTTTGCCCACCAAACGTAAGTGTAAACGATAAAAAAAAACGATTGCATGCATACAACTATGTAATTGATGTGTTCATCTGATCTTCTCCAGGGGTTTTTAGAACAACTTATATCTGAAGACATACATACATATATCTAATGAAATCCAAGGAAAAGTAGACATGTAGCCGTGCGTCACAATATATTTTTCTTTACATCATCAAAATTGTAAATAAAAATTTAACACATTTTGAATAGGGCATACAATTTAATAATAAATGCGTAACAGTTTTTTAATTCTGTCGATATAGAACAGAAATGTATTGTTAAGCATGCGCTACAAAATATCAACTTTTCTATGTATTTCGTGATCTACGGCTGTGTTCAAAACAATGGGAGTAAGGTAGGCAATAGTTTAAAGAGGTAAAATTCATACGTTTGGAAATCCGATAGAAAAAAAATTTCAAAAATTTAATTTTCCTGGTTTTTTTAAATACTGCATAGATATTTGTCAAATAAGAAGCCAATAAAAATAAAATATTTTTTATAACCTACAATTTGCGAAATGCTGGAGACTTCAGAATAAATTTTAGAAGAACAAATTTCAGCCAAAATTCATTATTATACAAGGGTCTTAAGCTTTTCAATGAAATTCCATTAGAATTAAAAAATGAAACCAATTTTTATATTTTCAAAAGAAATTTAATACAGTATATAAAATGTGCATTTTAATGTAGAAAATTCTTTTAGCCAAATATAATAATAAATGTATCATTTTAATAGCCTCCGTGCTAAATATACAGAATAATAAAAAAAAGAAAATAATAAGATCTGTTAATGTTTTGGGGCCTTTTTCTAAAAGATGAAAGTTTGTAGCCAATTGTATTGTATTATTTTAAGCCTAAAAATATACTTTATTAATTGTTTTCTGAGTTTTTTTAGCTATCTATATGCCGCCGATATTGCATTGATGCTACTCCACTCGTCAGTAGACTCGAAAAACTTAATAGAATGTTAGAAACTTTACTACACATTCTATTATTCCTATGAACACAGTGAGAATCACAAATTCTCAAACAAACAGAAAACAATTTTATTGTTTCTTAACACTTTTACTTTTCTCCTATAGAAAATAAAGAATTAAATTCATTTTGAATATCCCATTTTCTTGAACACAACTGTATGATAAAACAATAAGCCAAACTAAAAAAGTTGTTTATTTTTTTTTAATGTGAATAGGTATTATTTTTACGTAAGATTTAAGAAACTTGCTTAGTTAAAACTGAAAAAAAAAAGAAAAATTAAATGCAAATTAAAATAGTATATACGATTGTAAATAATAACAACGCTATTCATAAGAAATATTTTATTAAATTGCCCCAGGCCCACGATGTCACAAAACATCGCTCGCTCAGTTGTATGCAAAATAATAACAATATTTAAGTCTGTTGTTGTTTTCAGTATGTTTCTGTAAGCGAATGATGTCGAGTGACATCCTCGACCTGGCATTAAATTCTTATTTGATAATTTTTTTTAGTCTTCTACAATATTTTTCAAATAAGCGTCTAATGAATAGAAAAAAATTCTTTATAAATAAGCAAAATAAAGAATATGGCCAAATAAAAATAGGTTGAATACTATTTTTAAGGAAGTGTTCACATTGTACATTTGTTACAACTAGGGATGCAAACGGTAAACATATATTGGCAATATCGGTGATACCTTATTACATATTATATTACTGGCTGGCCCAATAGACAACGACAAAATTTCAATGAATTTGTCATATTTTCATGTATTTGTGAAATCCTAATGTGTGAATAAAGCAAAAGTTAAGATGCTTTTGTTTCACCTTTGCCATCTTGGGAATATTACACAGCTCTAAGCTGGTGAAACAATTGTGCTGGCATCTTTTAGACAACGGGAAAATGCTTTTCGTTGCCTGATATAACCGCTTATTGTCTGAGCAGAGGTCCCTTCGACTCTATTCGGCTATTTGCCATAGTGACTACAATATACCCGCATTAAAGAACTGCAAAATATTTTGAAAAAAAAAAACATATTTTTCTTTTGTACACCTAAGCATTTATGCCAGGTCCAAATAATCCCGTGTGTCACCGAATGGCACAAAAATTTTGCACTTAAAAACTGTTCTCATTTGCAAACTACCACCGGTGATCACGTCGTATAGTGATTGTTTTGTCAGCAGAATTCAGTTATTTGCCACTATCGCAGCTCCTGGAGTCATTGGACTAAATACCTAAGCATCCATCTTGGCAAATTTTCTTGTTCAAATTGCACACAATTGAAAACAAATTTTATATTGCAATAAAAACTGCGCAGACAATTAGAAAAATTTACATATACATGCCTACATACATACATATGTAGTATGTATTAAACAAAACGTCACTATTCTTGATAAAAAGTCATAAGAGCGTAATATGTGTTTAATTAAAAATTAGCAAAGAAATCTAAACTTTTGATTCAATTATTTAAAAAAAAAAATTAGTGTGCTTCTTTCCAGCTCATCTTCAATACTACACTAACCTGATCCTTTGATAATTCGTTCATAGTATTTCTATTATTTTTATATGCTAGTACATAAGCACTTAGTATGTGATACTCACTGCTGTTGCAGGCTTCCAAATCAAGTTGAAATGGCAACAGCACCTTATTTTTTTATAAAATTAACTGCGTTTATTAATTGTTTGTATTTTATAAATAATTTCGTTGAATTTACTTTTTCTCAAATGATGTAACACGATAGATTCCCAATTCAACCGAATGACATATTGCAATATGAAGAAATCAAACTTTTGTTAACAAAAAAAAAAAAAAAACAGGGTGACTACAAAAGACATTACATTGTCTCAGGGTTGCCAGACCATTTTAGATTAAAAGTTCAAGGAGAATTAGCAGTAGTGTGAACTTGGCAGCACAGGTGATTATATATTGCTTCTTGGGCAAGGCAAAGCCATTACAGGTACCAAGGCGAATCCATTACAGGTGCCCGCATACCGATTCGCTGCAGCATTTTTCCACGAATTTATCTTCTGAGTTGTCAAAGCCGATAGAAAACGACAACAAAACTTGTGACGTCTCGAGAGAAAATGTTGAAGCGAATTGAATTGCGACCACCTGTACTTGATTCGCCTTGACAGGTACCCGCATCCCAATTCGCTTCAACATTTTTCCAAGATTTTTATCTTCTGAGTTGTCAAAGGTGATAGCAAACGACAACAAAACGTATGACAGCTCGAGAGAAAATGTTGAAGCGAATTGAATTGCGACCATCGTTGCCTTTGCCTTAACTCTTTTAATAAATTGTCCTTTATCGATAGTATTGAATTATCGGTAGTTATCCAAGAATAAGACATAGTTCGATAGTTTTCCAGCTCTAAAAGAGGAAGTTCTATTTGTGCAGTAAACATAAGCGAGTGCAGAGTGTCTAATAAAGTTTGTATGAGAATTTACTGTGATCTGTGCAAATAAAATAAAGCAACAACTAGTGGCTGAATCTATAATTAACATCGGTTCATGTTGTATTTGGGGCCAAGAAAATATTCAGAATGATTTTCGTTACGGTGCAAGTCTGTGGAATAAATGATTCTCATATCAGTTGAGCTGAGAACATTTTTCTATCAGCTTAGAAACATGTACTAAAGTCATAAAAAAGGACTATTACTCTTATCCAAGCAACCTGGCCCCAGTAAATAACATATACACGTACGTATTGATCGGAAGTGAGGGTTTAATATTCTGCATGCAGCTGATTCGGGTAAGATACCGAGATTGTTCAACTGTTACGAGGGAAATGATTAAAAGCAAAGAAAGAACGGTGCTGCCTCTCATTATTTTTATTTGCGCCTACAAACACGCAACATTATAATGTGTAAATAAGCTTTTAACTAAAGTATTTAGATACATGGTTCGTTCTTAAACTGGGGTCTGCGGCCCCTTGAAGAGCTGTATGAGTTTTCTTGGAGCGGGGAGGGAGTGTATCTTAAGTACATGTGTATAGAATAAAATTGTTTTTTTTAACAAAAGAAAAATTAAAATATTCTTTTCTTTTATTATCACCTTTAATTCGGCAGTGACGCTTTTTAAACAGTGTTGCAACTCTTGATGATTTTCGAATAATTTTTTTTTTAATTTTAAATCCTCTAAAATTTGCTTAAAAAGTGCAACTCTGAAAGAATTTTTGAGAACTTTTGAGTATTGAGTATCAAAAAAAAAAAAAGAAAAAAGAAAAAGCAAAGTATAAATACTCAGTACTCGGTACCCCGATACTCAATACCACACTCACACTATTAAACTCTCTTCTCTGACAAATATTCCCTAGAAATTTGTCATATAATAGCATAGAGTATACAGAGGTGAAAAAAAGGACTTTTGAAAATCGCCCAAAGCAGCTGATAGACAGTTTGTTTAAAGAGATAACTATAGTATGCTCTTTATAGGAAAAACAAATGTAAACAAAACAAAAAATAGCACGTTATTATAAACAAGCACCACAGAAACAGCACAAAGTCGCGGAAAAATTTCGTCACAATTGTACAGTCAAAACGCTATCCTATAAATAAACATTTGTTACTACACTGTTTATATTAAATATTATCAAGAAAAAACAGAATATAAAACTCTTTTTTACCTGGTATCGAGGTACCTTGATCCCACTTAATCGTACGATCTGTTAAAAATGACATATGTGTCCAAAAAGTGTGATAGTCTGGACCATGAACTAATAAGGTAACCTTTTTTACAATAAGAACAACTTCAATAAAAATAACATGCATTTGGTTTTTGTACAGATTCTGAAAACTGTCAAAAAGACGTCACTTCTACATTTACAGAAGAGAGATGAACAGAGCTTACGCTGAGGCTATCTCATTTTGGCTGCCTCTCTGTGTTCTCTTGACAGTTTTAAGAAGTCAGATGATTAACGGTTCTGCTGATGAGGCTACCTTATTAGTTGTATCATGGTCTGGACTAAAAGTGAGTGTGTGTGAAAGACTTTTTGACTAGTCCATCCGATTTGCTAATATTTTGAAAAATTTCAAAAACTATCTGTTTTTTGGGATCAGAGTTGCCTTTTCGAAGTTGTTTACAAAATTATAATATCATGGCCGTTTCGATGAGACTTTTTAAAGTAGGACAGAATTCTATCAGATTTAGCCAACAATTTTCAGTGAATAAATCGTACGATTGAGTAGGATAGTGTATCATGGCCTTATAGCATTTTGCAAAAACAAAAAAAGGGTAAAAAACAAATTCTAAATATTGTTTTAGTAAATAGAGGTGGTGATTGTGAACGTTCATTAAATTGAGCCACTGTATACATCCATACGTATGTGACCATGTCATGCGCACAGCCAATCTCTAAATTCCCCTGAGAGCCAAATGTCAATTTTAAGGTCCGTGTTTCCTTCGTTCGTACTTTGGTGGTAGAAAATTAATTGAAGTTGTTGAATAGATAACGACGATAATCAAAATTTTTTCCTTTAGACGATTTAATAATAATAAAAAAGAAATATAGATAAATAAATAGATATACAAGGAATCAAAAAAATGTTCAAGCCAATAATTCAATACCTGCATTAAATACATATGTATTAAGTTATTTATGAAAGTCAATCTCGACTAAGAAAATAAAACATATGCATATAACATACACACCTGCATACATACATATGTATTTGGGAAAGTAAACAAACAAAAGTTCTTTTGAAATTTTTTATCAGTGAAAAGTTTGCAAGAAAAATTATGTCGGCAAAGGTAAGACACACTTTTATGTTTATACATACATACATATGTACATATGTGAGCATTATGGTACATAGTATATAGTGTAGATATGTAAGTATGTGCATAGTTATACACATTTACTCCGTACATACAAATTTCTACGTACATTTTTCTAACTGGCAACTACTATAATATTTGATTCTAAGATAGCAATTGAGTGACAGTAATTATGAATTTTAATTAAATGCCGATACTCTCCTACATTTGTACGTACGCGTTACACACACACACACACAACCACACATACATGCATGCATATGCATGACTTATAAATATACCCAGTTATTATCTTAATAAATATTTAGTTTTGTAAATAAAAAAAAATACGCTCACTGAGCTGATGCTTTTATTTGTGTTGCTGTAATCACTTATTTTTTCCGTTTTATCTAAATTTACGTTTCTTCTTACTTTGAAATAGTTTTGTGCCAAACAAACAAACCGATCAGCTGTTGTTTAAAATTTCATACGAAGTACAAAAAAAATTTGATCACGTTCTTTTTTTTTTGGTTTAAGTTCGGTAATATAAAAACAACCATGAATTTCTCTCAATAATAGACAAAAATGTACAAAACACTGTATTGGGAACCACTGTGTTCAAATCTACTTATGTCTATTACTGTACTATAATATTTAATAATAATTTTTGGACCTAAATTAATACATTTCAATTGGCTCTTAATAAAGCAAATAAATAATTAAGTTTATATTTGAATATTTAATAATAACTTTAAAACAAAGCAACATTTTGATATTTTGTTGTTTGTAAAAAATAGAAAAATTAAAAAAAAAGTGTTCGATTGTAAACGATTGTTCAATAAAGACGATATACATATGTCTACTCCTAATTAAATTAAATTCAAAGTCGAATAAAAGAAGATCTTACGACTCTTCTTTTAGATTGTAGTGTTCCCCTACTTTTGTACATTTCCATTCCAAAAAATAACATATGATATATTTTGATGCTGTAATGAAAATTGAAACATACATTTTGGGAAAATGAAATGATTTTCTGTATGCTTTTATATGAAATACTAATTGAAAAACATAAAAATTGCTGTTATGTTGGTTGATTCAAATTAATTTTTTTTATTTATGTATTACTGCTTACTTTTTGCAACAGCTGCTTGTTGAACTACTTGCCCCCAAATTGGGACGGCGAAAAAGTGCGGGCTGTTTTAGCGTATAAGTTGTAATTTGACAAATATTCCATACCAAAAAAACTGCATAGAACTTGTTTCTACTGTATTTTCTAAAATATTTTTTGTGTACTAAATTTGAAAACGGAAATATTTAAAGAAGAAGACAGAATTGTCAGAATTTCAGCGTATAAGTTGTAATTTGACAAATACAGTATTTATCGGATATAAGAACATCTCATATAAGAACAAAACGCTTATAAGAAACATTTGCAAAAACACCATATCTTTTTAGTGTTTTTTCTAACAAAAAAAGTTTCATATAAGAAAAACGCTTATAAGAAAAAAACTGATAAAAGAACATTTTTCTTGAACACCAAAACCACAAAATGTATAGAAAAAGAATTTATATAAGAAACTTTCAAGGGCAACACTGAATTTATATAGTTTGCATGGACAACTCTGTTTTCTGACAGTTTTACAACAACAACAACGTTTTTTTTTTTAACTTTTAGTGCTCATGAGAAGTTTTTGTTTCTTGCCTCGTAAATAAATAAATAAATAGTACAAAATGAATTATGTATGTACATGTATTTACTACATATAATTTTTTTTTTCAAATTGAGGTTGTCTAGTTTTTTTTATATCTATTTACTAAAGGGGTTAATAAAATAAAATTTGATTTGTTTTATTTTTCTATTTACATACATACATCTACGTATATCCATACATAAAAAGGTAAAAAAGCTCGTATATTCATATAAGAAACAAATGCCTTATGGCCATAGCTACTTATATAAGAAATAAGTTTCTTATATAAAATAATTGTATATAAGAAAGAAACGCTTATAAGAAACTTTTTTCGTGGATTTTTCAAGTTTCTTATATCCGATAAATACTGTATTCCATACCAAAAAAACTGCATGGAATATGAATGTGGCGTCATATCGTCAGTATTTCCTTTCTGTCCTCTGGTTTTTTTCTTCTTCTTTTATTTTCTTTATTTCTGATATGTAGTACTTTTAATGAAGCAGCTAATTTTAATTTTCATCTTGACGGCATCTTGAAAACGAATTGCTATGAAATTGCGTGCAGCCTGCTACGTCGCAGCTATCAATTTTATTGAATTTTGACAAGCAGTATGTGAAAAAAACTTGATAGCAAAACTTGATCGTGTAACTGCAGTGTTAGGGAAGGGAAATTTTATTTAAGCTAGTGAAGCATCACTAACATTTTGTTTTCGTATTAAAAAGCAACAGTCGCGAAAGAGTCACTTCTACGATGTTTGCCCCCCAAAAACATTTATTTAAATGTTGACAAGGTTTTTCATTTATTGTTTATGCAAAGTATTCTGTGGAATGGAAGCTTTTTTTTTAATTTTCAGTATTTTTGCAGCTTTTCAACATGGAAAATGTGTATTATCGTGTGTGGTTTTAGCAAATTATACAAATGCGCATACCACGTCCATACATATGTACATACTTACATACAACCATACATTTGTGTAAAATTAAGCAAAACGATAAGTACGGAAAAACTCAGTTGAAAAAGTTCATCGTGTGCCATCTGACTGAGTTCAGTTACATGAATAATTTCAAACTAAATTTGTTACATACATACATATTTTGTAGTGGAAATTACATATGTACATACCTACTGCCTGATATTTGTTTACGGCAGAGAATAGTGCGGAGAAATGTTTATATACGAATTCTTTCAACGTAATAAAAAGGTTATTCAAATAGACATACATACATACGTACATATGTATGTACATACTTATGTACATATGTATGTAGTATAATTAAATGAAAGATCTTTAAATTTTAAATCTTAGTTTGTATGTATGTGTGTTTCTGCTTTTCCGTCCATACATATTCATATGGAAGTGCGTTTCTAAATAATTTGGAATCTATTTATACGTATATACATACATATGTGCATAAGTATGTATGTATATTAAATAAAAACAAAGTGCAAAGAAAATTTGAAGTGCTCTAACCTGATCTTAATAATCATACAAAACTGAAGTTAATTATAAAACTAAATAAAAGATAATCATACAGCAGCAGCACGTGTTGTGTTAAAACTGTAGTGGTTACATGGCCTGACGTTTTATTCGATTCAAAATGCTGTTCAAAAGGAAAACGAATGCAACATAAACGGAGAATCAGGGCTGGGCAGTATTTGAAATACATGTATTTGAAATACGTATTTAAACTACAAATACGTACATATTTTGTATTTTCAATACGTCTTACAAATGTATTTGTATTTTGTATTTTAAATAAGCTTGAGTATTTTGTATTCCAAATGTTTGTGCTCTCAAAATCCATTTTTCCAAATACATACATTTTAAATTTATGTTAAAAAATATGCGCTAAAAATTATTCCCTTCTTGCATCAACTAAAATCGGTAAATTTTGCTACTGTTTTATTTCCAAATAAATTCAGTCAAATACGAGGCTGGCTCGCATACTTAGAGTTCCGCACATACATACATATGTATAATTTACGTATAGAATGGCATATGTGAATATACATATGTATATGTATGTATATATATTGTATAAATTTCATCTCTCTGTATCTTACAGCTTACTTTATCGTTTTAGATTTGTTGTTGTCATTTGTTGTTGTAAGGCATCTGGGAATACAGACACTGTGCGAATTTCGGCGCTCTACCTCTTACGGTTCGAGAGTTATTACGCTGTTACGCTACGTTGTAAAGAGACACCTGGTAGTTTTGCAATTGTTGTTGTTTCTAGCATTTGTTGTTGTGGAGCATATGTGAATACGTATATTATGCAAATATCATCCCTCTGTCTGTCACGGTTCGAGAGTAACGGCTAATTGTTACTTTGCGTTGCATAGGGATACCTGGTAGCTTTCGACTTGTTGTTGTTTTTAGAATTTGTTATTGTAGGCCATATATGAGTAAATATATTGTGCACATTTCATCTTTCTGTCTCTTACAGTTTGGGAGTTACGGCTAATTTTTACTTTACGTTGTATAGGGACCTGGTAGTTTTTGACATGTTGTTGTTTTTAGCATTTGTTGTTGTAGGTCATATGTAAATACATATATTGTGCACATTTCATCTTTCTGTCTCTTACAGTTTGGGAGTTACGGCTAATTGTTACTTTACGTTGTATAGGGACACCTGGTAGTTTTTGACATGTTGTTGTTTTTAGCATTTGTTGTTGTAGGGCATATGTAAATACATATATTGTGCGAATTTCAGATCTCTGTCTTTTGCCGCTTAGCAGCTACGGCTAATTGTTACTTTAGGTTGTATGGGGACACCTGGTAGTTTTGACTTGTTCTTTTCTTTAGTATTTGTTGTTGTAGAACATCTATAAATATATATACTGTGCGAATTTCAGCTTTCTATCTTTTACGGTTCGAGAGTTATAGCTAATTGTAACTTTTCGTTGTATGGCGACAACTGGTAGTCTTCGCTTTTTTGTTGTTTTTAGTATTTGTTGTTGTAGCGGCAAGGTACAACAACATATTGTGAAAATTTCAGATCTTTAGCTCTAACCGTTTCGGAGAATGGACGCTGTGACGGATGGACGGACATAGTAGTTTCGGTAATAGGGTTCCGTTTCACTCTGATGAGTACGGAACCCTAAAAATAGCAATACCACAATTTAATTACCAAAGTACCTGTGTAAAGTGAACACAACGGAATGCACACACATTGAGAAAGTCGCCAAGCCATATCGCCAGTAGTTCTCAGGCCACTACATGCGATTCAATGGCAAGAGCATACCTCTACTGCCTTACTATAAGACTTGGTCATCAGTACTGGTGACCAACATTATAGACCAGCAAAATGCAATTCACTATAGACATATAACATTTGGGTGTCATTGTAAATCTGTTGGTCATGTTAGTACTTTTCATTAGTTTATTCTTTTGAGGCTATGTGAAGACATTAGAAGCTGAGACTGACACTAGTATACAGGTGGCCGCATCCCAATTCGCTTCAAAATTTTTCCACGATTTCTTGTAACAAGCAAACAACAATAAAACTTATGAAAACTCGGTGGAGTATTTTGTAACGAAAACGACGACCTGCAGCTGATCCGCCTTGCTAGTACATATTGAAAAATTCTAGTCCAGATTTGTACAATTTATTGCATTCAGGTGTAAAGCAAGGCGGATCCAATACAGGTGTTCACAATTCAATTCAATTCGCTTCAACATTTTCTCTCCAGTTGTCATACGTTTCGGTGTCGTTTGCCTATCAGCTTTGACAACTCAGTAAATAAAAATAGTGGAAAAATCTTGAAGTGTAAAGTTCATAACCTCAAATTCAGTCATGACCAGGTGAATTTGCAGAGGGATGATTTATTCCAATTAAAATTGAAACAGCGAGAGGCTCTAAGTTTTAGATGGTGTTTTCTTATTCATAATCGGCGTATGTATATTAACACGAATATATAAAAATTTATATTCTTAACATCACTGGCACACACAATTGGTTGTGCACATGCACATACATATCTACTTATGTATGCAAAGTATATTCAGCAAAGTATATCCACACGTACATACCTATATGTACATATGTACATATACATATATGCATGTCAAAAGCTCAAAATAACTAAATAAATTTTTTGTTTGTGTATATAAAACAATTTCAAGAGTAACAAAACAATTTTAAAGTCAATAAAAAATGTTTATTGCATCAACACAATGCGAAAATAAACGGTTTGAATTCCAAATATTTTTTAAAGCAAAAAAATTCTAAAATGTACATTGGCGTGTTTAGTTACTTATGAAAAAAAGAAAGATGCTAACAATATTGAATAATATTGTTAATAAATTTTATGTTAAAAAAAAAAAACGATCTGAAGCTGCATAAATTAGTTTTTTTCAAGAATTAAGAAGATCAAATAAAAATTATATATTAAACAAAAAAAGAGAATTATACATTTTAATTTGAAAAAAAAATCGACAAAATTTTACCAACACAATAAAAAAACTATGGCGCACATTAAAAACAAAACCATTTTTAACACCTGCAAGAGATGGCAAAATAGGAATACTGTGGATAATGAATCTTGCTGTTGTGCTTACCGGCATGATGCCTTTAAATAAAGTTATCTTGCTTGTCAAAAATCTTTAGACAGGTCCTAAGGGTCTTGAGGGGTTGCGGTGTCGCCTGAGGGAATTGCTGCAAATCTCCACCACGAAGGGAAATTCGTCAGTACGGGGATCAGAGCCTTATGATGATTCCACGGCTCTGAGCATAGGTTGAGATGACTGCCTTGGCTGAAACGCACTGGCTGCGGTTGCTACCGTAAATCGCATGGTGGAGGGGGGAGGGGCTAAGGCTTGTGGGAAAACACTTGCGGTTTTCACGCTTCGTATTAAAGTACCATTGTAGATCTTGGAGATATTTTAAATTTAATAAATCTTGATAAATTTAAAACTCGGCAACAACAAATCTCATACATTTTTAATTTACTAAATTAAAACCTCTGCAATGCGAAAAACAGTAGCAGATTTACTAAATGTAATAAGTGGATTTATTTACAAGTATGAAACAGCTGACATATTTGGCGCCACATGTAATAAAGTGAATTGTAAACATTTCTTAAATTTGCAATGCGAAACACTTTTGGCTGTAAAATATCTAAACAAAAGTCAGCTGTTTCAACTGTTTTACAATACCAATCAAAAAGTCGCTCACACTTAGAAGTATTATATTTAAAAGTATTTTAAATATAATACGAAGTGTGAAAACCGCTAGTATATTTATTAATTTTGGTTTAGTGGGTTGCTTGATTTTTAAATATCGGCTGGTTAGCGATGCCACTTTCCTTAAATTTGTAGCAGGCTATAAGAGAATACTTACTAAATTTATGGCCATTTTCACAATGTATGATTAACCCCCAATTTTTGACTTGGATTTTAAATGCCATTTCAATTAAAATTTGATTTGATCACATAATAATTTGATTTATTTAAATCCAACTTAAACGGCCTGCCGTGCCCATTTAAAATCGATTTAAGTTTTTCGTACTGCCATATGATTTTGACAGTTTGGTTTTGTTCTGCAAATTAAGAAAATTGCACATGTTTTTTGTTTGTTTCATAATTTGATTTTTTATTATTTCCAGAAGGTAATCAACTTCTGCGGCAGTGAAATTGGGAGTCCTTTTATCACTTTTGCTACTCATTTTAATAATCTTTACAAAACAATTTATTGTTTTCTAAACTTTTCACAATTTCACTTGCTTCCAAATTTGTTTAAACAGCTGTTTTTTTTTTATCGATATCGATAATTTTTTGACACTTATATTGTGCTGCCGTACTTTTATTACAATTAATTACCAAAAATAATTTTAGACTGTAAAACAGAAAGCTTAAATTTTAAGGAAAATTTACTAATTTTGTATTTAAATCCCAAGTCAAAAATCAGGGGTAAGAGAATTACTTTAATGATAAATACTTTAATGATAACTACTTTAATCATAACTTTTGTACGCCGAAGTGGCGATTAAAAACCGCGTAGTTTTTAATTGTACATTATGAAAAGAGCCATTAATGCGAGTCAACCTAAAGCCAACCTTAATTTTGACTATATTTAAAAAAAAATTAACAACAGATATTAAAATATAAGTTGTTTGCAAATAGAGTCGACTTCAGTGTATCACTATAGTTAAGGCCCAAAAACTTTAGGCGAGTACATGCAAAATAGTCCGAAATTAAAATGCGCTGGTATTTCCAATCACATACTACATTTTTGTTTGTTTGCTGGTTTATCATACAAAAGTACATACTCATGTGTGCTGTACTAGTCTGTAAGTTTATCTTTACGTACGCACATTCATGGGGGCATTGTGTTGCATGAATATCCATAGTTTCAAGTATAGTATGCACTAGAACCTTAAATATTCTAAGGTTTGGCAAAAACTAATGAGTCACGAAATGGGGGCTGATGTCTCTGGCAGAGTAAAATGTGAGATAATGCACAAACGCTTTGTGGCAGCGATGTCAAATGAAGTTTGATATTTCGCTGATGGAATCAGTTCGCTGGCATCGTGTATGCTGAAATAAGCACAGTTGGTACTCGTAGAGGTTGTCAAAGGACAAATATTCGCATGTAATTTAAATTTTTATTCATTATTTTAAATTTGAAGTAAGTTAAGCGCATATTATTGTTTACATTTGAAATTAAAGGAGCAGGTAAAAACATGTTTGACGAGTAAGCGCCAAAGGAAATTAAAATTGAAATTCTTATTTATTTATTCCCATGGTCTATATACACGGAAACAATTTTCCTTCATAGTTCTAATGAATTTATTTCATTAATATTTTTTCATTAATCCAATTTTTAATTAATCGAAAAATGCATTACAGCAATGAATTTTCATAGATCTAGTGAATAATTTCATTGAAAAATATCATTAGATTTAATTGTAGTGTAATGACCAAGTGGTCCACACTTGTGTCGTATTTTATAAATTTATTTTTGTAAAATACTTTCAATAAATAAATAAATAAAATATCATTAGATTTATGAAAAAATGTCATCAAATCAATGTATTCGTTCATTGAGGTTTGTAAAGAAATTTGGATAACATATTTCATATTTCATATTTGTTAACATATTTCAATATTTCGCAAAGGTTTGGAAGTCTACTGCGAGTAACACCTAAAAAGTGACAACACACACAAAAATTATTTTGGAATATGTGTTAATAATAATATTATTCGTAACCTTAATAATATACGTCATAATAATTATATCTGTTTTCATTAGATCAATGAACAAATTCCTATATTTAATGAACCGTTTTATTTAGTTAATGATTTTTTGTCATTAAACCAATGAAATACTTTATTAGCTTAATGACTAAAATTATATAAATTTATAAATAATATAAATTTAAAAATATAAATTTAATGAATCCGAATTCATTGATTCAACAAACCTCAACGCCGATAGAAAACTAATGAATTTTTTCTTTCAATTAATGTCGGAATTCATTGGATTTATGAACAAAAATTTTTTGTTAATGTACACTAAGTTTAATGTACACTCAAATTGCTATTAATTTAATTGTAACTCAGCAAAAGTTAAGATCAGAAAAAATACTTATGGGCATACTTTTCATTTTTCTTTCAGATGACTCGTTATAAGCAGACAGAATTCTCGGAAGAAGACAGCAGCTCGATCGGTGGTGTGCAGCTGAATGAGCCAAGCAGTAGCACGGGAATGCAGATACGTTATCATACTGCTAGGGTTAGTTTCTGAAAAAGCAATATTAAATTATAAGTTTTATCCACTCCTCTCACCAAAACAGCTGACTCTTGTTTAACTAAAGAAGAAAGGCCATATTCATAATAATTATTGTAAGTTTATTAAGCTCTTATTTGATGTATTTTTATTTGTCAAATAAACGTGTAATAAACCTTCAATAGTTTTTATGAATATGGGTGGAAATATTTATTTTTATTATTCGAACTTTTTCTTATATAATTATTTTGTATTAAGTTTATCGGGCTCAAGTTCTTTCTATATTATTTTTATGACTGATATTAATTAAATAACACAAAGAAGACATCAAAACCACTTAGCAGGATGGACTACTAGCTGTTTCGAAGCCGCCACACTTCTCGTCAGTACCCCTCGTTGAACACAGGGGCTCGAGTTTCTAAAGCGACACTCATGCCGCTCAGCCACCCAAGTTGTTGTATATTTTCTGTCTAAATTATTAATTATATCAAACACACCCATTATCACTATTTTTTATTTTATATACATACATATATCATTGCATATGTACAATATAAGAAAAACATATACAGTAAATTGTAATACAACTTGGTTACGTTTGTGTGGTGAGAAACTCTGAGCCGAAGTCGTTCTCCCTTGCATCATCTTGTAAGCTTGCCTTAAGTCAGATGTTCTTAACTTCCCTTAATGATTTTAGCCAATTTTAACCAAGAAATGAAAAATTTAATGCATTATTAATTTAACTCAAAACATGTTTAACACATTTTGCTACTTATTCTATTATGCCCATGAATAAAATGAGAATTACAAATGTTCAAACAAATCTTTAATGCCAAAAACAATACAATTGCTTATTAATTTCTTCATTTTCTTTAATTTAAGGCTACGCTTAACTGGCGCTCAAGAAATAAAGCGGAAAAATGGCTGATGATGACGACAATTGTTCTGTCACTTATAATATTAGGCCTATTAATAGTGCTGCTTAAAACGGAGGCAGAGAAGACAACAAGAATTCTACATGTAGAGCCGCATAAAGGTATTTTTTACTATGATAGCTAAAAAATGCATAAGTAAACATTTTCGTCTTATAAATTTCAGATCCCGAAATGCCTTGCTTAAATGAGCACTGTATATTTGCCGCGAATGATATACTCAATTCGATTGATCGCAGTGTAAATCCGTGTGAAGATTTTTATGGATTTTCATGGTAAGCCGCTGTATTTAATGCCAAATAGCTTAACGATGTTCTTTTCCTAAATTAGCAATCAATGGATTAAAAACAATCCCATACCAGATGGTAAATCATCGTGGGGAACCTTTAGCAATATTGAACAAAGAAATCAACTGATCATAAAAAATATCCTAGAGAAACCCATGAAATCGTTTCAATCGGAAGCAGAAAAGAAGGCCAAGATCTATTATGAATCATGTCTGGATCGAAATGATGATTTAGAGAAGCTGGGAGCAAAACCTATGGTTGATTTTCTGTGGAAAATTGGTGGATGGAATGTTACATATACTGGCTTTAATATTGGAAAATGGAGTTTAGCTGATACACTGAAAAAATTGCAGAACAGGTAATATTCATTTACGTTGAGAAACTGGTCTACCATCAGGTTAGGCTGCCATGATTATCGTAGATTGTGAAATTGTGCAGCGGACATGATGATCTTATCACATAGTGGACTTATTTCACGGGTTAAAATAGATGTTCTATCATCATTCCGACAGCTGATCAAACATCTGATTAGCAATATTATTGATTTTCAATTAGATAGGGCTGAGAAGGCTGCTGCGAAGTAAGATGTAAAACCCACTTGGGGCCCATCTCCCTGCGATCCCTTTGTGATAGCCAGAAAAAAGGTAGTCATAGGGAAAGAGAGAGAGAGAGAGAGAGAGAGAGGAAAAATCTTTAAAATATGCTCAGAATGGTAGAGGGTGGGGGGAAATGATTTATGGAACACAATCTGCGATAAAAGCACTATTCGGTCCTATAAAAAAAAAAATAAAGCCTAAATAAACAATTCTTGTTTATTTAGGCTTTACGCAAAGTTTTAGAGTTAAATTTTCCAACGCAAAAATACTTCTAACAATCGGAGCTTAGCTTCAACTATTTCATTTCATATCCTCTTTTCACAGATACAATATCAATTGTTTATTTGGCTGGGCCATAGGAGAAGATGATAAAAACTCTACCCGCCATGTTATTCAGATCGATCAAGGTGGTCTTACGTTGCCCACTCCCGAATATTATGAAAACAGAACGGAAATTCATCGTAAGGTGCTAAAAGAATACATTGAATACATGACCAAAGTATGTGTTTTACTGGGAGCTAATGAGACAGATGCCAGGCGTCAAATGGAAGAAATCATGAATTTTGAAACCAAAATTGCCAACATAACCATACCTTTGGAAGAACGTCGCAATGAGGAGGCCATGTATCATCCCATGAAGCTCTCCGAATTGGATGCACTGGCCCCATTCATTAATTGGACAGAACATCTGGATTTTGCTCTACAATTGGTGAATCGCCGGGTGACACAGAAGGAAGTGGTTGTGGTGTATGCTCCGGAGTTTTTAAAGAAACTCTCAGCCATTATTGGCGTAATGCAAAAGACTGTGGAAGGCAGAAAGTTAGTAAATTAACACCACTTTTTTCTATTAGCTTAAATATACATAGTTTATAGTTTAGCTATAACCAAAATTTTCTTCTATTTTTTGTTTAGCACCTTGAATAACTACCTGGTGTGGCAAGCAGTTCGTATACTCTCTCCCTGCCTGTCACGCTCCTTCCGTGATGCCTACAAAGGTGTGCGCAAAGCACTTATGGGTTCGGATGGTGGCGAGGAAGTCTGGCGTTTTTGTGTGGCTGATACTGGAAATGTGGTGGGATTTGCGGTGGGTGCTATTTTTGTGCGACAAGCTTTTCACGGTGAATCCAAACCTGAGGCGGAGCAAATGATCAATGAAATACGAGAAGCCTTTAAGCATAATATAAACAATTTGTCTTGGATGGACAAGAGAACACGGGAGCGTGCTATAGATAAAGCTAATGCCATTTCAGACATGATCGGTTTTCCTGACTATATTTTGAATGTGGAAGAGCTGGACAAGAAATATGCCGATCTAAATGTGTCAGCTAATGCCTACTTTGAAAATAATATTCAATCAAATATTTTTAATTTGAAAAAGAACCTGGAAAAGCTAGATCAACCGGTGAACAAAACTAACTGGGGCATGGTGCCGCACATGGTTAATGCCTATTATACACCTTCTAAAAATCAAATTGTCTTCCCGGCGGGCATCTTGCAATCACCGTTCTTCGATATACACAATCCAAAAAGCCTAAACTTTGGTGCAATGGGTGTGGTTATGGGCCACGAACTGACACATGCCTTCGACGATCAGGGCAGAGAGTTCGATAAATTTGGCAACATCAATCGTTGGTGGGACAATAAGAGTATTGAGCGTTTCAATGATAAAACCGAATGTTTTGCCAAACAATATGGTTCCTATGTAATAAATGGCAGGCATCTTAATGGCAAACAAACATTGGGAGAGAATATTGCAGACAATGGTGGTTTGAAAGCAGCCTATCATGCATTCCTGAAAACGTCCTTGACAAAGGAAGCCGATATACTTAAACTGCCGGGACTAAACTTGACTCACAAACAATTGTTTTTTGTTTCGTTTGCCAGGGTAAGTGCAGGTGCAAGCGATTGTTTGTTTTCTTATGTATGTGGTCTTGCACGATCATGCACGTTCACTTATGGCTCGATTTTCGAAAGCAACCAAACGCATCTGAAGCGTTGCCAATTGTCAAAAAAGTTTTATAGTAGGCAATTTCAGTTGATATTTTAGCAATCGTAATATTTTCATTGCTGATTTTTTATTTACTTTTTTTTTTAGCAAAATAGAAAAAGTAAATTAATAGAATTTTAAAAATTACAAGAAATCCAACTATCTATTTCTTGTTAACATCATTTTAAGAATAAGTTTCTTCTTGGAAAAAATATGGTGGCTATTCTGTTAAATTATCATTTTCCAGAGCTTCTTGTTAACTGACCAAAATTGCTAGAGGTAGCAAGAACTTTCCTGTCAGCTGCGCTAGTAGCAGGCAACGCAGCTACAGTTCGGGGGCTGTAAATAATCGAACCATCAATCGCAACATGATAAATAGTATGTACTCACTTTCTTCTAATATGCCATATAACGCGGAAAAACACTTTTCAATATACTAACTAAATAGTATGTTGGCACATCGCCAACATGTCAAAATGTTACAATTCGCATTAATTTTTATTTTTAGGTATCATGTGGTTCGTCTTATGATAAGATCTCTGCCACCGCTTTTTCAAAAAGCTCATACTTCAGAAAAAAAAGAAAAAATTCTAGAAACATAACCTTACACATGTAATCTGAAATACAGATGCTTTTTGTAGTCGGGGGCATGATACAACTTAAGTATCCCCACACGATGTATTTTTAAGGCTTCTAGTCACATGTTTTTATTTATGTCTATCAAAAATTTTTCAATTTACACAAGGTTTGAAAATTTTGGTCACAAACGTACGTGTACAATTACATATGATGTTTATTTACAACAGCTGATACATTCAAAAATTTTTGCTTGATATAAATGTTTTCGTAAGGAGGTGTTATAAAAAAAATGTATTAATAATAATTTTAATAGTAACTATTAAACACATTTTTGTTAATAATAATCCGCAATTTTTTATTTGTTTGCTTTCTCTTTTTCAATACATAAATATTTGGAAGGATTTCAAAATTTCGTTTCAAAATCAAAAAAAAAAAAATTCGTTGAAATTATTTTTGATTGCGTCGTTGAAATACAGGAGATGCAACCTTTTTTATATTTAATAATACCGAAATTACATTATATGCAATTTTGTGGGCATTTTGAAAAAAAAAAAAATCGAATGATCACTTTGCTGAGGTGGTAACGCTGGTTTAAAAAAGAAATCACACCTACACAAATGTTTACATCAGTTTTTTTCATTTGGCCCTTAAGAAAATGATAGAAACCCTGATGTATGAACCCATCTGCAATGTCGGTCATATGATGCATCAAATGATCGACACTTTTATTATTAATCATCTGACTTCGCTATATGTATATTGCGAGAGATGAAAGGCAGCCAATCAGCGTAATCTCTGTTCATTTCTCTTCTGTAAATGCTGTCGAGTTTGTAGCAGTGGTGTTTTTTTGACAGTGTACAAACACAAAATGCATGCTATTTTTCTTGAAGATGTCCTTATTGTAATAAGGTAAAGCTTACCTTATTACTTGTATCATGGTTAAGGGCCCATAATGCTTAAAAAAATATACTGGTTATAAAAATTCAGAAAATATTTTTTTTTTATTTTATTGCATATTCATTGTTTATTATACTTCGAACGTATTCGATATCAAATCATCTAACTTTTTTTTTAGGTTTGGTGCTCAACAGATACGGATGAAACAACTGTGTTACAGCTTGAAAAGGATACTCATTCACCCTCACGTTTGCGCGTTGCAGGTACACTTTCTAATATGCCTGAATTTGCAGAAGTTTTCCAATGTAAAATGGGTTCAAAAATGAATCCTGGAGAGAAATGTGAAGTATGGTAAAGTTCCCTTAATATATGAATTTATTTTATTAAGCCAAAGATTTTATGAAAACTGAGCGAAAGAACATAGCTACATGTGTATATGTATATGTATGTACGCAGCTGTGCATAATTGCGAAAGTGAACAAGAAAGTTTCAGTTTATATTTTTGGCAGTTAAATTCGAACCTTCTAAAAAGTTTAGGGAACATGAAGTTTCCCGTTTTCAGTGTTCTATTAGCTGAAATAATTCGTTCTGTGTTTGAGATTTTTGTTGCAAAATAAGTGAAGAGTCCTGTTTAAAATAAGACGAATATTAAATATATTAAGAATTTTTACGCTCAGAATACAACTCTTAGATAAAAATTCTTTAAGTATATCGTATGCAACACAACAATAATTCTCAGTGCAACAAACAGTAGTATAAACATACTGAAAGGAAACTACTTGTTCCTTTTGACCAGTGTACATACATACATATATGCATATGCCTGCACATGTCTTTCTCTAAATTATGCCAAAGCGGAATATAGAATATTCAACATCAAAACTGTACTTGCGTGCTTGATATTTTTTTTAAGTGTCACACACATCCATGCATATATAAGCTGAAAGAAGTCTAGGAGGCAAGTGTCTCCAAGTCACTAGTTTTGTCCACCATATCGGTGACTTATTTCAACTCATTGTCAGCGGGGTGTAAACACTTATGTTTGAAAATATTGTGTGGTTCCGTTAGAACCATATATAGTCACTAGAGGATCCTCGATGAGAAATCCTTGTTACTTGTCAATAGAAAAAAGTGCTGTATGAAGTTTAATGTGTCTATGATACCGGTGACAATGTCTACAAAGAAACGCTAGTACCACGGTGGTCCTATGATCCCATTAGAACCATATAGATGACATATATGTATATATTTCAATGACAAGAAATTGTTAAATGTCTATAAGAATGAGTAATGTAGGGGTCAGTAGTACTGCTGACCATGTCAATAGTCACTAATCACTGCAGTGTTTTCTACTGATATTTCTTTCAGAACTTATATCAACTGAAGAAATGTGAACAAAATTTTTGCATGGTTCCATTAGAACCATCTAGTCACTAGTTACTAGTTAGTTAGGGGATTTTAAATAACACCGCCATGTTAAATGTCCATATAACAGAGAACAAACAAAAGCTTAATGTGTCAACACTACTGGTGACAATGTCTATATAGAAACGATAGTAGTACGGTAGTTATATGGTTCCACTAGAACCACCCAGCTGTTGAATGACTAGTTAAGTTTAAATCACAAGCGCATCCTAAATGTCAATAGAAGAAAGCATTTCACATAAGCTTGTTATTGTTACTAGTTCATTTTACTGGGACCATATGACGATCGTAGTACTAGCTTTTCTCTGTAAACGTTGTCAGTAGTAGTGTTGACCACTAAAGGGTTTTTTTTATTGACATTTCCTTCAGGGCTTATAATGACTCAAGAAATATAAAAAAAAACTATCGTATAGTTTCATTAGAATCATCTAGTCACTAGGTCCCAAGTCACCAGGGGATTTTAAATAATGGTACCATATTAAATGTCCATACAACAAAGTACAAACACGAGATTAATATGTCAACACTACTGGCGACAATGTCTACAGGGGAAAGCTAGTATGATGGTCATCATACGATCCCATTAAAACCATCATAATTTGGGGGTCTTTCAAAAGTCATTGCTGTCACCTTTGTGTACTCTACGCCTTTTTGTATTTTTGCCTAATTTTTCAGCCGTCGACACAGCCGTTGATGCTACTCAACTCATTCGCAGATTTGAAAAACCTTGAAACTTTGCTAATGTTCTCAAGCGTATGTACATATGTATGTAGGTGACATTATTTTATGCACGCAAGCACACGTATTAAAAATAAATTTCTAATATTAGCCCTTTAATAGAATTAAAGAAAAAAATGAAACTACTAGTACAGTGGAAAAATGTGGGCTCTAATCTTTGCTATCAGTATGTGTACACTAATTTTGCGTTAAAAATCGGAAGCTTGATTTTGATTTTAGACCCATGGGTTCTTAAGCGAACCTTTTTAGAATCGGTTGTAGATTGATCCATTATTGCGACTCATCGATAGGGTTGGCATTAGCTAAAGGTACCTTTAGTAATAGAAGTGAACAATAAACAATTTTCATTGTCGGTAAACAATTTTTATTATTACAACTTACTAGTAGGAAAAATTAGGGTTTTGTTAAATTGTGGCAATATGCTACTTTTTGAGAGGTTTAAGTCTGCAGGAACAGCAAATGCATGAAAAATTAGTTCCTTACAAGGGAAGTTTTCCCAATGAATTAACCATTTCAGTTTAATATAGCAAAGGCACAACCAAATGTGGAAAATGCAAAAGCTAAACCTCCTGTTAATTTACCGGTTGGATTATTGGAACGATAATTTAACGCTCACTTTTTGCTACAGGGAAATTGTAATACTGAAAAATGGTTTATCTGCCCTATAAAATCCTGCCTTTAACTAACGCCAAGTTGTAATAATGACTCTAAGAGAATACAACATTTCCACTGTCACCGTGACAAGCATGTGACGTGACTATGAGAATCAAATCCCAAATTTTTCTTTTCCTTGTATTAAAAATAAAATTAAAAATGCTGCATAAAATTTATTATAGTCAAACTTTTTTTGCTTGGAAACTGCAGATTTTGTTTCTATTTTTTTTCAAAAACTTTCACCGTGCGCTGTATTGCGAACAAGGCCACAAAATGAAAAAAAAACCAAAACAAATCGGATGGTTGGACACCATAAAAGGAATCAGTTTATCAAATCGGATTAAACTCTGTACAGCTGGCTTCTGGAAACGTTCTAAAATTTGTAGCAAAACAAGGGAAGAAACGTTTTTACCGGTATTTTTGTAGGCGCTGAGAAAGAGTATACAGAGCACTGTATATCTATTTCTTTTTAACATGCGTCCCATCAGCTGATTTGGGTGATTCTCAAAAGTCACTTTTTTCACCTCTGTATGCTCTGTGACAAAACTGCAAGCATTTTAAATGCTTTATTTATTTTATTTTTATTGTATACATTTTTTCACTTTAAGCTAGAAATTTGATACCGAAAGCGCAGATTAGACCCAAAATATTGGAATAAAAAATGAATATGTATGTGATTTTTAACAATGTATGATGAAATATTTCGTAAAATTAATTTTTATATAATAAATAATTAAGGTAATTTTATTAACTAAGCGATCAAAAGTAAAATAATAAATTGAAAAAAACTTAAAATAAATATTAAAACTAAGTCAAAACGAAAACCAAAAACTAGTCAAAAGATCCTAAAGGGGCAGCCCCGCATAAATCTACGAAGTATTATTGTTATCTTTGTCGGTACAATCTCTCTTTACTAATCATCAAAATATGTATGTATAATATTTTATAGCAAAAAAGAAAAACTTAACGAAACATTTACCTGTTTTATATAATTTTCCTTAAAAAACACACACAGGCGAAAGTAAACCACACATCCAACTTGTAAAATAAATATGTATCTATTTTTGTACTAAGATTTTAATTTTAATTGAATGCCAATAAATAAATAAATTTATACACAATTTTAATCGGTAGGTTAAATTAGACCAGCGAAATATTTTTCTATTTTGTGCCTAAACTTATGTAAAATGGAATTAAGAAAGATGTAACGTAACAAAAACTATCGTTTGTTTTTTTTTTTAATTTTATTCTTAATTACGTTTCGTTTTCCTAAGTACTGTGTATATGAATTAAACAATAATGTATTTAAATCTAAGCATTTAAAATTTATAAGTTACAATTTGTTGAATGTAGTTTTAAAACATATCCTAAAGCTAAAACAAAAACAAAAAAAAAAAAAAAACAGAAAATAACCCCATCTCAAATAAACGTAACAATCTCTTAAGTCCCAACTCTTGTAATTCCAATTAACGTCAGCTGTTTTTTTTTTTTTATAGTAAATTATATTATATATTTTAAATATACTAATAAGTTATAAATATATAAAGGCCAGGACACATGCAATAAACTCATCACTCGCTTGATTTCGTACATTCAGTCGTGCTTGTTCGGCAACCGGTTCTGCTTGAAGCAAAAATCCAAAGTTTTTAATAATTTTATTAAAGCTTTTTTTCGTATGTCTCTACTATTAAGCGCCAGAAAAAACCTCATTTGCTTTGAAATTTCTTAGTGCATAAATACAGTATTTATCGGATATAAGAAACTTGAAAAATCCACGAAAAAAGTTTCTTATAAGCGTGTTTTTCTTATATACAATTATTTTATATAAGAAACTTATTTCTTATATAAGTAGCTATGGCCACAAGGCATTTGTTTCCTATATGAATATACGAGCTTTTTACCTTTTAATGTATATACGTAGATGTATGTAGGTATGTATGTAAATAGAAAAATAAAACAAATCAAATTTTATTTTATTAACCCCTTTAGTAAATAGATATAAAAAAAACTAGACAACCTCAATTTGAAAAAAAAATTATATGTAGTAAATACATGTACATACATAATTCATTTTGTACTATTTATTTATTTATTTACGAGGCAAGAAACAAAAACTTCTCATGAGCACTAAAAGTTAAAAAAAAAACGTTGTTGTTGTTGTAAAACTGTGAGAAAACAGAGATGTCCATGCAAACTACATAAATTCAGTGTTGTCTTTGAACGTTTCTTACATTTAGCGGTTTTGGTGTTCAAGAAAAATGTTCTTTTATCAGTTTTTTTCTTATAAGCGTTTTTCTTATATGAAACTTTTTTTGTTGGAAAAAACACTAAAAAGATATGGTGTTTTTGCAAATGTTTCTTATAAGCGTTTTGTTCTTATATGAGATGTTCTTATATCCGATAAATACTGTACGAAGCTACAAAGTCACAAAAATTATGATGTTTGCCGTACTTTATTGCATGTCTGCAGCAAACTATTAAAATAAACGCTACGCACACAATCAAACGTGAGTGATGACTTTTTTGCACTTTTTTGGCTTCTTTTTTCCCTATGTGACAAGTTCTGGAGCAGGTTAATGGAAGCAGACACCTGTAAAGCCTGTTGTGGCTTGCACGTGCAAGTGTTCGCAAGCACGTACTAGAATCTCTTGCAGTCTAATCATAATACTAAGTCACTTTCAAATCACATCAACTGAGAAAAATTATTCAAACTTCCATAAAAAAGAAGAAAAAAAGAAACAAAAACGTGGCAGAAGGAAAGCTATCACAACAATGCAAGCGAGGCTGCCAGCTGCATTACAATGTAAGTGAAATAAATATTATATTAATTACTTAAACATTAACACCGGTATTTTTCAAACACCAAATGTTGTTGAAATACATTTTTGAAAAAAATTTTTGTGCGAACAAAATGTTGTAAAATGTTGTTTCAACAATATTTTATTTCTTCTAAATACCGCTGTTAAATTTTATCATTCTTTATTTGATCAGTTTTTCATATTTAAAAAAGTTTTTAATTTTAAAAGTTACACACAAAAATTTGTTGCTGTTAAATAGTTTAGTATTGTAATGTTTAGAAAACCAGACAATTTTTTATATGTAAGTTCATTTGCATTTAAAAGTGACCTTCATGTGTTTTGTAGTAGATTTTGCCATCGCCATCAATAACACCACTCGTTTGAATGATGTGGCCAGTTGATCCAGCCTCATCGTTAGAGCCGCCAAAACGGCTGGAGAAACTAAAAATAAAAACAAAATTCTAATGAGTTTAAGTGTTCTATATGCTGAAATGTTGCAGAGATTTGTAATTTTGCACACATTTTTAAGAAAAATGTAAGCTTATGAAGAAATTGAACGATGGGCACGTCTATAACTAAAAATTAAACAAAATGGAAACAACTTATGTAATTTTTTTTTTATTCTACACTGCTTTATCGAAAGCAAAATTGCATTCGATAAAAAATTCTTTGAGCAACGGAATTTTCGCAAGTGCGAAACTAATAATATCACTTTTACATCCGTTAACCGATCTTCGATACTCCGCGAATATCGAATATTGTTCATGGCAAGGGCCATAGTTTGGGGGGCTTTCTTTACCTTAACATTATTATGCCATATTCAAAAATGAACGTAATTATTTATTCGCTATGAGAGCCAATTGAAATTTATTATTTTAGGTCTACAAGTAGACCTTAGTGTTTTCTGTCTTTTTCAGCCGTCAAGTCGAATACACAAGTCGTGGTAGCCAATGGTAACCCGTAAAGTGTTGCAAGACGTAAAATGCTTTCTGTTTGTTTGAACATTTCTGATTCTCATTTTGTTCATGAGAATTTTGGAACAAGCAGTTGGGCTTCAAACATTCTTTTTAGATTTTTCGAGTCTGCTGAGGACTTGTTTAGCAACAACAAAATGTCGCCGGCATATAGACGGCTGAAAAATACAGAAAAGCTTAAGGTCTACTTTTAGACCTAAAATAATTATTATGCCATAATTGAAGAAATGTATGTAAAAATTATGAATTTATACCTTTTTTTTTTTAAAAAGGCTTCGCCAGCAAAAGTATACTGCATAAGGCACTGTGCGGCATTGGCAAATTTTTAAAGCATTTTTTTTATTTAAAAAATCCAAATTCTAGAACTTTTTGAAAGGCAGCCGCTGCATTACGGTATATGTGACCAAATGAATTCCGTCACGTATGCCGATCACCCAAATACTAAATCTATGTGAAACTTACTCAACTTGTGATGTAAAGTGTGTGACACCATCACTGCCAGTGACCGAAGACGATGATGAAGACGATGAAACCGCTTGTCTACGTAAACGTCTCAAATAATTGGCGGTCTAAATAGAAATCAAAATCATTATTTCATATTATATAATTGTAATTGTTAAGAATTTTATTGGGATTGAGTTCGATTTTACTTCCTAAAAACTGAGAAAGAATTTTTATTTTTTCTTTTAGACTGGAATGATTTTAAAAACTTGAATTTCAAAGTGAAGTATTCTTATAAGTCTTTTATACAGGCATTAAGTTATTTTTCATAAAACGCTGCTGCTATTTCGTTTAATATTAAACTTTCGGTTAATGTTAAACATACTCATCATCTGCAACGAAATGAACTTACCAAAGTTCATTCTATTTTATTTTTTCTTCTTACTTCATCAATAAGTTTGTTCTCGTACTTTTTGGGCAAAGTTCGTTACAGTGAGAGTAATCATGAATTTCTCTCAATAATACACAAAAAAGCACAAAATTTCTAACCCAAAAAAATCGCATATGATCTGTTTTGATGCCTTAATGAAAATTGAAACACATTTTGAGAAAATTCAATGTTTTTCTGTACGTATTTAGATTCTAAAGTGCCTTGCAGGTATTTTTATATGAAATACTGATTGAAAACGGCTTGCTTCGGTTGAACTGTTTTGTTTGTTATTGCTTGCTTTTTTGCAACAGCTGATTGTTTAAGTGCTTGCGCAAACCAGCACGAAGAAAAAGTGCCGACTGTTTGGTGCAAGAAGAACAAGAATGTTTCTCTTTCACTTGCATGACCTTTGAGTACGAGAACAGTTTTCGTGCAAATTGGTATCCCGCAGGCTCCCAATATTCAATACGGGAACACACTTAATATTAAACAAAAAGCGGTTTTATTGCCTCTTCTGGATGGGGATTCTCATCTCACAACAAACACTGTTGAGAATTTTGTCTGAGTTTTAAGTGCTTTTGTTGTTTGCTTCTTTAATTTTAGTTTTCTTGTGCTCCATATTTTAATACGACATTTAAAACTCTACGCCGGTATTTTCTTAGATTTCAATACAAAATCGTTTAATGCATAAATTAATTGTCTTATACAGGTCTATTCTGAAAATCACTTTGCTTGAAACCATGTGATTTTTAAAAACGAATCGCATCAAAAATTTGTCTTTATGATTTTTATTTTTTATTTTTATGTTAATTCGTTCAAAATGTTAGTGCAGACTTCATTTACATATATGAACGAATTTTATGTCTGTGAAGTGATTTGGAGGTACGCGATTTACAGAATGGGCCTGCCTGGTAATTACAAACAAATGTAATTAAAGGCATTTATGTGTTAAGGTGACAATATGTATATACATATGTATATGTATGTATGTGTTTCGGTGATTGAAAACTTACGTGCGGATTAACAGCGTGCAAATGTGATCTGTGGCCATCTGAGTCAAGTGTGTAAAAAGCTTTTGGTATGAAATGACCGGCATCTGGAACAAATAATTATAGTTTTTTTTCTTTGTTATTACTGTCACAAAAATTAAAATATAAGTGAAATAATTGTTTTAAAGAGTATCTGCCAGACCCATAAAGTGGTCACTCGAAAGCAATAACAAATTTTAAAATTGTTGTGTTCTGTGGTTTTGTGCGAGCGGATGATGTCTGGTGACATCGTGGCGCCACTATAAGTATATATACATATATATATTTTTTTCGAAATTATACGAATCGAAAAACATTCGAATGAGATATGTAAAATCAACACTTGAAGAACACACCGATTAAAGAACCGCTAATTCAATATTATTGGTTTCTTCTTGTGTCCCCCAACTATGTTTTTTATTTTTTGTGAGTCTTTCTTAAATTTTCCATGAAAAATTCGCCAGCGGAAATAGCTGTGTATTCTTGGAATATTCAGTCATTTTAAAAGCCAGAAATGACAAATAATTAAGAACTTATTCACGTTTAAAAGTCTTGCTCATTCAGTTGAAAATTGTTCAAATTTTTTTTTTTGAAAACATGATGTAATTCATATTTTTAACAAGCTCAATTGTTCTTAAAACATCTTCCTTGTTTAAGAGAAATTTACTAACATCATCATTAACATGATCATGATCATCTTACCTGAATCAGCATAAACAACAGCCAACAAAACAGCAACCAGAGCCAAAATGCAGGCAGCAAACTTCATTCTGTGTGTGTAGTTTTTTTTTGCTTTTAATTGTTTTTCCACGTAAATGCGAAACCTAAAATACAAATGTACATAAAAGAAACAACAGTTAAGAAAGCAACAAATTCAATCAAGTTTTATTATTTAAAAAATCCCGACCGACAAAAAAAAAAAAAACGCAAAAAACAGAAAAAAATAAACAAAAACCTTGAAAAAAAAATAAAAAGACTCTAGACACGAACTTGTTTTGTTTATTGAAAAATTTTCGTTTTGAGTTTTTTTGCTGCGTACGTTCTGCTTTGAGAAGATTCCAAGGTTCTACTTACACTTGCCACTGACAAACGTTAACTAAACATCACTGGTGGCGAGAAAGAATTTTTATACAATCTTCAAGTAGTTGAAGTTTATGGCCAAATCATCAAACAACTGAAAAGAGAGAACAGAACAATGCTACAAAAAATGTCTTGAAAATATACATACATACATACATGTATGAATGTGAGTATATTTAACCCTAGAACCCTATCCATATATTCCTAATTCTTTCACAACGGGCGGAACCTTCTAGGACTCAAGTGGCCTCCCGGTCTTACGACCGCCAGTCCCTGAAAGATTCACTAATGCCGTTTTCATTACTACACTTTTCAGATTTTAGCAAAACTACAATCCATTGAGTACATAAACAAGTGCAAAAACTAAGAAAGTGACTTCAAACTGCCAGTCATTTAGCTGAGTGGTTTCAAATCACACAAATTTGTGTGCAGAATATTTGTTGCGTGATTTCCAAAACCTGGCCAAATGATTAATAATCACAACTTAACGGCTAATAAATCTTCAAATTTGCTTTTCTTAGCTTTTTTAAAAATGTTGATCACCATGCTATTTCTTTTCTTTTTTTCTATTTTTATTTTAAATTTTATGTTTTGCATAATTTTGAACAAAAAATAACATTATTAGATGGGGGGGAATTTGAAGTTATAATTAAATCTGCTGCAACCTTGACATTATTTTTCGGCATGTATAGAAACATATTTTACACCAAATCAAATTAAATATTTTATTTAACATAAATTAATTTATGCACAAAATATGCAAAAAACCGGTGAAAAGAGATATTTTTCCTTGATCAAAAAGTGATAGGTTTTTTTGTGTTTTATGTGGCCAGGAAAGATAAATAACGATTAAAGAGCTGCTTCTTTTGGTTGGTCGTTTTTAAATCAGGGGTTATTTTTTGGGTTTGTAGTTTGTCGAGTCGATTTGAAAAGCAATCATATCATATTTCAGACGATAGAACGAACGATTCATATAATTCCATGTTTAAAGATGATTTTATGTAAATGTTGACCGTGGCCCAGCCTGGTCTCGAATGGTTCATACACAATTTGGAAATACTCTCTCCAATTTATCAGACGCTATCTCACAAAAAAAAAAAAAAAAATTCTTCAATTTTACTAAAAGAAAGATTTTATTTTTCGGTTATTATTTTTTATCACTGATACAATAAGCAAATACAAAAATCTATTGGATGTCAGTAAGAGAATATAAAATATATTCCAATCCAAGTGATAAAGTGGCAAGTTGATCAATAAGATTAAATATAGACAGTCAGTAATGAAGAGCTCAGGTGTTGGGCTGCGCATGGCTTAGCGCTGCTGCTTAAAAACAGTATACAATTGATCATGGCCTGGGTTCGAAGCAAAATTTAGATGCTGCTGTTGAGCGACGTGGTGGTCGTGAAACAGCCCTGGTATATAGTCCTCAACTTTACTTTTCTCGCCTTCTTTAAAAATGTTGATCACTCCAATTTTATCACAAACATTTTTTTCTCAATTTTGAGAAAGTAAAATTTCGAACTCGAAAGCCCAATAAAATTATTAATTATTATTTTTTTCTTTGTTTAATCAAATGTTCACTTTTTTACCTCCTTTTCTATGTATGCCGTGCATTGTAGGTAGGGGCTATCCCCTGACTACTGCTCCAACATTAAAAAAAAAACAGGCCCTACATATGCAATACATACATATGAAGGGACCATCCCCTGAGTACTGCTCCGATAATACGAGCCTTAACATGGTTCGACAAAAATATTTCAAAGGCTTTAAATTACACGATCTAGGGGGTCAATTGATGGGTTCCAAACGTGCAATAAACACTCTTCTCTCGATTGGGCCAGGGGAGCAACTCTGTATTGCGCTAAGAAAGAAAAGCTTTCGCATTCCTATGGTTTTATCACAGCAGTGCGAAAGATTTTTCCTTCACATCACAATACAGAGTAACCCGCTAGCTCTGCCATTTTGAACAAAACTGTTGCTTTAGATTAGCAAAATTTTCGCTAAACGATTTTGCTTTAAACGTTCTGAAACAAAATCGTAAATAAAGGATATGACCCACAGAAAGGTATTTTACTTTATTTTTGTCCTAATAGTTCATATTCGGCAGTCGCAAAGTAGAGACGTGGCAAATTTATTATGGCAAAATATTCGGTAAGCCAAATCTGTTTTTAATCGTTAACACATTTTATCAAAAAACTCTGTAACGACGAGAAAGTTACGTGAAATTTTTGGGAGAAACAAAGTGCCAACCAGACTTACTACTATTTATCATGTAGTGAATAATTTCGAAGAAATCAAGATCGGCCGAAAAAACATTACTGCTGCTCGAGAAAGTGTTCAAAACAATCCCTCAACCCCAATTCGACGCTGTGCTCAGGAGCTTGGTCTTCAAAGAACAACTTTGGCCACAACATTGCCCAAAGATTTGCATTCGTTTCCATTTAAGATTCAGTGGACACAAGACCATTTACGTTGCCATACGTATTTACTTATGCCATGGTTAGGATGTTACAGCTCGCCCCATGACAACCCCGATTTTAATGAAATAGTTATAATTTGAATTTGAATGGATATGTGAATAAAAAGAATAGTCGGTTCTGGACAATCGACGAAGCTTAAATTATTCATCAGTCAACTTTGCATACATTAAAAGTGACAGTCTAATGTACAATTGCGTCAGGAGGAATTATTGGAATCAGCAAGAAGTTCTTCTTTGAAACTGAAAACGGCGCAATGGTAACTGTCAATTTGAAGTCGATATCGTGATATGATAGAAAACTATTTAATGTCACCACTGCATGCTTTGGCTTCGATTAACATGTGGTATCAACAAGACAGTGGCCCAACGTATACAGCCAGGATTACAATGGACTTACTGCAAGACCTCTTTCCACAACAACTTATCTGTTAACTTGAATAACTTACATCTGCTTGAGTCTGCACTCTCCCTGTGTATTTTGCCACATAATTAAAGCTTTTTTTATAATCTTTTCGATTTGCTTCACACATGTAAAACCAGCCATGTCGCAAGTATCGCATGATTGCAATAATCGAAGATGAAATTCGATTGAAAAGAGTTAGATACTTACATAAATATGTATGTATTCGGGTGTCGAAAAAGAGTTTATTATGTGTTTACTTTTACATTTCAAAGCTTATTATCAAATTGAAAGAAAAAATATGGCTGTTTTTGTTTGTTTCCATTCATCCATCGATCCATACCTGCCTGCCTGCCTGCATATTTTTATGTCAAAATAACACACAACACAAAAAAAAAACACACAAAATTTTTATTATTTTTATTTAACATTCATTTTAGGAAACATTTAAAATTTTATTTGCTTTAAAAGCAAATAACAAATTAAATATTTGAATCTTATTTTCAGACACTTTTAAAACACAATGTGTAAGTAAGTAAATAAATCGGAGTATGTACGAATGTAGACTACACAAATTTTACAATAGAGAAAAAAAAATCTAATTTTTTTTTACTCATATACATATGTACATATTTATTTGACTCCTCTAGAGACACAATAAAGTTACTTCCACATATGTGAAAGTATTTATAAATTTTGCCACCAAAAAATGTGACCACTAATTTCTTAATTGATATTTATGTTGGGCAAATACTTGCTTAAAAAAGCATTCATATGCAATACAATCACATAGATTTAACAACAACGAGAATAAAAAACAAAATACCCACAATTTCACAAGATTAAATTTGAAGGTTATGTTTGCTCAAAGTGGAAATATAACGTGCATGCCCAAAAATAATCAGTTCATCCCTTCTATTAGAACTATTGCAAACATGCTAATTGATGTCTTTGACAGATTTATCAATCCCGTCTGTGGTATACTGTGAAAAACTAAACCTAAGTAGGCAAAACAAGCAAATTTAAGGCAGCTTTAATCAGGTAACCGCAGCTCTGAAACAAATACGGGATCGGAGAAATAATGAAAAAGTTATAATTGGGCATTGGGGTGCTGTTGTACTTTCGACTATCAAATAGTACTAACCAACTTTTGCATCAATGATATTTCCTATTCAGTATTTCGATTTGGATATCTTACAGAGAAACAGACCAGCTCTTCACGATGGGGCTGATTATTTTTGTAAAGAAAAAACCTAAAGGAAAGGGAGGCGGTGAGGGGTTTGGTATGACTAACAAAAAATGTTCGTTGGTGTCAGTCAAAAAAATTAGCCGTTCCTCTGGGAGCGAGTCAAGAGCAAAATACATGCTCTGATGTATTTAAAATACAAAATACACGAAAGCTGTGTATTTAAAATACAAAATACAAATACTTTTTTTCCATGTATTTAAAATACAAAATACTGCTGCATTCCAAAAGCAAGTATTTGAAATACAAAATGCAATGTAACAAAAATTTGTATTTAAAATACAAAATACTTTTATCGAAAGTGATATCAGAAAAAAAAACAATCTCTTGATGGCGAATAAAGACACCCAGCTAACGACAAAATCTCATTGATTTCTTATTAGGAAACGATATTTTATTGAAAGACCTATAACGGAGTTAAGAAATAAGTGACAATTAAAAAAAGTTTCACCAAATGCTATACATATACATATGTAACTATATATAGTCTATCCAAGTCAACATTTGATTGATATTTCTCTCTCTTGTTTTAGATTAAAATGTCGAACACTGTTTTTCCTTGTATTTTATTTTTTCATTATTTAACTTTCTGACAGCTTGGCGACTTTCTCAATGTATGTATGTGCATTCAGTTGCATTTACTTTACACAGGTACTTTGGTAATTAAATTGTGCTATTGGAATTTTTTCAAAATAAGACAGTAGCAACATTTTCGGATTTCAGTTGATGTATGAATGGAATAATTTTTAGTGCATATTTTTAACATAAATTTAAAATGTACATATTTTGAAAAATTTATTTTGAGAGCACGAGTATTTGAAATACGAAATGCTCAAGCGCTTAGTATTTAAAATACAAAATACAAATACATTCATGAGACGTATTTAAAATACAAATACAAATACGTGAAATACATGTATTTAAAATACTGCCCAGCCCTGGTCAAGAGACATTCAGCCCAACTATAAATATTCTCACGAAATGTTTCTTTCAGGAAAACACATTTCTTGAAAGACAAAAATATCCCTTCCTTGGACACAAAACATGTGCATGAAGAATACGTGACATGGTACCGTTTAAAGCCAAATTTTTGTTTTTTGACAATGAATTGTTTTTTTTGGCTCATTTTTAGGGGGTGAATATAAAAGAGAAAAACATCTCCAAGGAATTTTTGTTTACAATTGAGCCCATTGGGATTTTTTATTCTTTTGCTTAACCTCAAAATTGAGAATAAGTTGAACACCTTGCTCGACCCCATGATTTCCGGCTCATTCTGTATTTGTGTTAAGCCACAAAAAATGAGCAGGTCTAGGGCATACTAATCCTGTTCCTAAGAAACTCTTTGCAATACGTATTTATTCATTAGCCATTGAATGTATGTATGTGTGTTTGTATGTATATGACACATAACTTTTTTTTTTGCTTTTGGCTAAAACAACAGCAAAACAAACCTGCATATTTTAATTGTTTATTTTTCGAAACCATCTCCAACGAAACAAATTAGTTATTATTACTAGAAACAAGAAACAAACAAAAAACCAGAATGACGAGTCGAAAATCATTGAAACAAATGAGACGCGACTTGAACGCTGTATGTTATTTAAAAGCCTCAAATGAAATGCGTCCAAATATGGCTTAACCGCCAAAACGCTGCCGGCAGCGCACAAAAAACAAATGCACATTGAATTGCTTATTAATAACAACTGCTTTGATAAAATGTTTTTTTGTTTTTTTTTTTTTATATATTTTTATTCACGTTGAGTGCAAGTTGGAGCAGCAAAAAGACGACCGACCATAAATTTTTTTTAGAGTTGTGGTGGTAGTGTGAGTGATTTACACACTAAAGATGGTTTAACCGCTGACATTTCCCTCTTTGAAATGCAAAAACGTCTAAATAAACAAACAGCAATTAAGTGGCGGCCGTCGCTGCTCAAGGGTTTACAGCTGCTGCCAGCATATGCGAGGCGCTGCTCATCGTTTAGCCGGTAACAGCAACCGACATGTTTTGCTGTTGTTTGTATGTGTTTGGCTTTTTGTGCTTCTTTTTTTTTTTTTTGGTCAGTTCAACGCCTAAAGTGCGTATAAAAGAAGAATATTTGCACGTTTTTTGTACATAGTCCAGAGTACACTCGATACGTTAACTGCTTAAATAATTTCTAACTAAAATTAAAATATAAAAAAAATAGTGAATAAAATGCTAAAACTTGTATTAATTTCCTGTGTATTGGCCGCTGCGATTGCTTTGCCAATTGTGAGTGAAATACGTATTTTTTATAATTTTTTTCTTTTAGAACTTGGCTTAAATGTTAAGTACATCATATAATTCTGAAACAAACAAAAAATTCCTTTAACCACGAAAGAAATGCCAGTGCTATAAAATATAAAAATATATGTACATATATTCATACCTGCATAAATATGTATGTATGTATGTATGTATGTATTATGTAAACATTTCATTTAGTTGATTGTGCTTAATGTTGAAAAAGAAAACCAAACTTTTACCGCATCTTTTGCCACAAAAATAAACACCCCAGGAATTGTTGTTTAAATACGAGTTATCAGCTTCAAGGTTAACAACATGAAAACACAAATCTCTGTAATTTCATGGCCACTGTTAAAGATATCTGCGCAGCAGCAACCCAGATTTCAAAATTATAGGCTTGGGAACCACAACCACGCGATGTTGAAATATTAAGTAATACACGGAATTATGGGCAAACATACATACATACATGTGTGTATGTAGGCATGCAGGGATGGAAAGTGTTATTTAAATGAAGAGTGTGTTACAGTTTTGTAAAGTGAAACTTGTTTACAGCTTGAAAACAGGCAGGGTCGTGTTTTTTATTTTTAGGGTTCCGTACTCATAGAGTAAAAACAGAACCCTATTAGTGAGACTTCCGTCCGTCCGTCCGTCTGTCCGCCACAGGCCCCAATCTCCCTAACGGTAAGAGCTAGAGAGCTGAAATTTTCACTGTACAGGTGATTACCCGGCCGCTACAAAAGCAAATACTAAAAACAACAAAAAGTTAAAAACTAAAGAGGGTCCCCATACAAGAAATTGTAAAAATTAGCTCAAATTGGCTGTAACTTTTGAACCATAAGAGCTAGAAAGCTGAAATTTTTACAAGATGTGTAATAGGCTCTACAAAAACAAATATCAAAAATAAAGAAAAAATTAGAACTAAAGGGTGCTCCTATACAAGAAACTGTGAAAATGAGCTGTAACTTTTGAGCCATAAGAGCTAGAAAGCTGAAAGTTTTACATAAGCTCCACATTTTTTTCACATAAGCTCCACAACAACAAAATTAGAACTAAAGGGTGCTCCTTTACAAGAAACTGTGAATATTTGCTAAAATTAGCTGTAACTTTTGAGCCATAAGAGCTAGAAAGCTGAACGTTTTACAGAATATGGTTTCACATCAACTCAATAACAACAAATACCCAAAACAACAAAAAAATTAGAACTAAGGGGTGCTCCTTTACAAGAAACTATGAATATTTGCTAAAATTAGCTGTAACTTTTGAACCATAAGAGGTAGAAAGCTGATATTTAAACAGCATATGTTTTCAGATACGCTCTATACCACAACAAATAACCAAAACATAAGAGCGAAAGGGTGCTTCCATACAAGAAACTAAAATTAGCTATAACTTTTGAACCGTAAGAGATAGAGACTTGAAATTCGCACAGTATGTGCAGTAACCAGGCCTGAACTGCAACAAATACCAAAGACAGCAAAAAGTGAAAATTTAAATGTTGCCCTTCATACGGGGAGACCCTTTAATTAGAAAATTGACTATAGCTTATTAACCGCAAAAGATACGAGACTTAAAATTTTTACAATATACGCAATTCGCAAGCCTTTACAACTACAAATAGCAAAACCTTTAAATTTAATTGGTGTTCATACATGCGGACACCCTTTAGGTTGAAAATCCGCTAACTTTTGAACCGTAAAAGACAGAGGCTTCAAATTTACACAGTACAAACAGTGGTTTGGCCTCTACAATAGCATATACTAAAAAGAATAAAAAATTAAACGCTAAAGGGTTTCCCAGACCAGGAGTGCCCTTTGCCTACCACTTCGACGGTAGTACGGAACCTTTGCTGTACTAGTCAGTCTCGTACTTGGCTCAATTTATTAGTATTTGTTGTTGCATAGGCCTGTCAACTGCATATTCTGTAATAATCTCTATCTCTAACGGTTGAAAAGTAGCAGCTAATTTCAATTTCTTGCATGGGGGCACTCATTAGTTTTTAATACTTGTCCTTGTAGCCATGTTTCTCATTAGCAGCCATTTTGATGCAGAAATATAATTATAGGCATTAGATATGTTAAAATATTTTTGGAAAATGAGTTTCTGGCCAAAACAAAGGCCAGAAGCACAGCGGCTTTTAAAGCGCTTGTGGTACCCCAGCAGAACCTCCCCTCCAAAAAAAAAAAAAAAAAAAATAAGAAAACTTCGTTTACAATTAGAAAAACAGGCACTAAATTTGTGCTTACGGATGTTTTGATAAAATTGAGCAAAACGAAACTTTAGCTAAAAACTTTTATTAAACATGTTCTTGTGGTCACGTTTTTCTGCTAACCTCACCAGAAAATAATTATACCAAATTCGCTGCAAAGGCCCTACATTTGGCTACTAATATTAATCACTTTCAGGTTTTAATCTACCTAGTTTTCATAAAAGAAACCCTCAAATATTTCAGGCAAATGGCAAATTGTATGGACACACATACATACATGCGCATAAGTACATATTACCATAAATAGCTTATTTACTAAGAAATTCTTTTGTAAAGTTTGAACGTGCTCTGACCATTTAAACACCTGTGTAACAGCTTTTTAAAACACACAACGGCGCAAAAAAAAAAATTATTTTCGAATATTTTGTTTTAACTTTGCCTTCCTGAATGGAATATAGATTTTTATCAATGAAAAATTCTCCATTAATGGCACCTATAAAATATTGACATACATACACACGACACGTAATTAATTAGAAAGCCCTGCCACAGGCAAACGAACGTTGGAAAGTTTTGAAATTGTCCGAATATGTAATTTTTGTATGGTTCTTGTGAAAATTTCACAATAACGTTTCTTCTGAGTTCACGTGAGGAATTTCAATTGTGACTGAAGTCACATTTTAAAATTTTCTAGGAATTTTATTAAATGTTTGTCTTAAGGTATGTTCACAACCCAGTAAGTCTTCAATTTTACTTTCGTTGTCCTCTTTAGAAATGTTCATCACTCCAGGTTTTTCATAAAAAAAAAAAAATCTTTCTCAATTTTGAGGAAGTAAAATCGAGCTCAAGTGGCGATTAAATTATTGACAGTTGTAAATCATATGGTTTGCTAATAAAGCTAAAATTAAAGAATAAAAAAATATTTGCTGGGAAAAGTGTGACCACTAATTATAAAATTATTAACAATAAATAACAATAACGATAAAATTATTGACAATTGTAAATCATATAGTTCTTCTAAATTTAAAATTCTAAAATTAAAAAATATTTGCTGGGAAAAGTGTGGCCACTACTTTCTTGTTGGCTTTCATTTTGAGCAAATACCTGCACACAGCATGCCTATAGATATGCAAAAAATATATATGACAGATACCCGTTAATTTTTTCTTTTGATAGTTTTCTGGAACACAGTAACTCTCTACAACTCATTTTTAGGGAGACTCCCACCCTATGAGGGATTTTGTTCCCCATACACGTACGTACCTCGTCCAGAGTTCATACATTCATGATCGATTGGCCAGTGAATGACACAACATAATACAGAGAAATCTCGTTCTTCAGCCGTACAGCCTGCCTGTGAAACAAATTGCCTGCAGATGTATTTACTGCCAGTTACCTTGTAGGAAGATTCAAATCAAATGTACATAAGCACTATTCCCTCTTTCTTTCTTATCAAAACATATTTTTCCAGTTACATTACAATGCACACTGCACAACTATGTATGGGTGTTGCCCCCTCCCCAAAAAAAAGCACAAATATATTTTTATTGCTAGAATCGTCTTAGCTATGAAATGAATCACTTAGCGATTATGCATGGTAATCGCTAAGTGATTCATTTCGGACATTTTTTGGGGCCATATTTTTTGTAGAACAGGTTCTTTCCGCCCCACGACTTTTAGTGTCACTATTTCATAGAATACCTAATGAACCTGTCCGTTATATAAATTTGTTTTTTCCCATAGACTACCGAAGAAGCTGAAGAAAGAGCAGAATTGGAACGCATCCAAAATGAGTCGGCACAATATTCTTTCAATTCTCATGTGGATGATACAATCAACGACAACATGATTGCACGCGAAGAAACACGTGATGGCTCAAAGGTCAGTGGTATGTACTCGTACAGTGATGGTTTCGTGATGCGCACAGTCCACTATGAAGCTGACGAGAAAGGATATCGTGTAGTTAAGGAAGAGACCCAAGAAATCGGTGATGGTCCTCAATACAATCCGGAAGGTCAAGCTGATGTTGAAGGTTCATTGATTGGCAAATATTCCATCAAATTGGATACAAACAAGGAGGAACCACGCTACAAGGATATTCGAGCTTAAATTGGCAACGAAGAAGCAAAAAACAAAAAAAAAAGAAGAGTCAAGTCATGATATGAATATTATTTCTAACATTTAGAAATGCAGACTGAACCACATAAAACCTTAAAACATTTTAAAATTTTGTTGTATTGTTTTTTTTATTATATTAGAACTTAAAAAAACCTTTTAAAAATAAAATTTATAATATACAATTTTGGAAAAACAATGTGGTTTTTATATCGAGAGCTTATCCAAATGATTCGTATTTGCTGGCACATTTAACAACATTTCAATGCATTCATTTGGTGGAATATATGAATGAAGTAAGATCTGAATGCCTGCATAGTGAATTACAAGTCTTTGAATACATTTGCATCATTATAATAGAAATTGTTTTACAGTTTGCATTAATTACACCTGAAATACAAATTTAAGAGCGCATTCATTTCATCCATAAAAAGATTTAATTCATATATGAGTTTTTAAATCACTGTGATTTATGTATTATGGAATGCATTCATTTCAAAAAAAAAAAAAAAAAAAAAAATAAATAAATCAAAGATATTATATATTCTGAAATTCATTAATTTCATCCAAATAATAAAGAAAATTTTAATGAAAACAGAAAAGAAGGTACTAATAGTTATAACAAGTTTTTGATCGGCCCCATTCTAGTTATCGGCTGGCGAAATACTTCGCTTCGTCGACCGTAATCAGCCTGATTATGGCCCTTATGAACAACATGCGATCTTCGATATTTGCTGAGTATCGCAGATCTATCAACAAATGTAAAATTGGTATTATGAACTGGTAGAGCACTATCGAAAATTTCCTTGCTCAATGAATTTTTTTATGGAATGCAATTTTGCTTACGATGGAGTAGGGCAGCGTAGAAAAAAATGTAAGTATTTTCTATTCTGAAAATTAACGTAATAATTTATTTGCTTTAAGAGCCAATTGAAATGTATTATTTTAGGTCTACAAATAGACCTTAATATTTTTGTCGAATACAAGTCGTGGTAGCCAATGGTTGATGCTAATCAACTCGTCAGTAGACTCGAAAAATCTTAAAAGAATGTGTGAACCCCAACTGCTTATTCTCAAAATTCCCATGAACAAAATGAGAAGCAGAAATGTTCAAACCAGCCTTAATCATGAAGGCTTAGTTTTGAAAAAAAAAAAAAAAAAAAAATGAAAACAGTTGTGAATAGTTCTACTTAGTTGTTGAACACAGGCGTATTAATTGAAAAATTAAAATAAGCCGTTTATTTGTAATTTTATATAACTTATTTATGCAATATATTTTCTTAGGTTTATGAAGAAGGTCTTATTTGACAAATTTCTTTATACATATTTGTTAAATAAGTATGAAATAGTTGTTTTTATAAATTAAGGAAACCAATTTAATAACTTGTGTAATTGTAGGCGTTTTTAATTTGAAATTAAGCAACACTATTTGAGAAATGTTTATCATGCATAGTTTTCTAGCTAAAAAGGTTTTAAAAATTGAAATTGCTTTCGCTAAAATTTTTAAAATTACATCAAATTGCCCAATTTTCTTACAGCTAAAACAGTCGAATCGTGAAAAGACCATCCCGTTAGAGGATGATATAAACAAAATTTTTTACCTTATGATAGTCTGCATGAGTTCTAAAAATTAATTTCGTATAAAAACTTATTTCTATGTAAAACATTAAATAAAATTTTCTATTAATAGATTTTCACGGCATTCTTCATAAGAACAATTTTTGACTAACTAACTTTCATATAACCAGATTTCTTTATATGTAGGAATTTACACACAAAAAAACTTAGCAGGTAAATAGTTAGCAAACGTTTTCCGATTATGAATTAGGCCCTTATTACATAAGTAGTAGCTGCTAAAAGTTAAGTTGATACTTAATTGGTTTGTAATTAAAAGCTGGAACACAAAGAAGCGCCCTAGACATTTGGCATCACAAAAATAGAACTTGAAAAAAATATTATTAATGGTTTAGGATAAGTTAAAGTATGAGAGATAAAAGTATTGAACTTATAAAATAAAAAGAATAGTTTTATGGTCTAAATTACGTGTAAAAGTGAATTTGGTAGATGTGTAAAACATACTTGAATTTTTCATACTACTTATTAAAACAAAATACTCTTTGGAGAGCGTCAAACTGATGGAAAGTCTAAGGCTGCGTGTGGCTTTATTGGTTAATATTTGAAGTCAAACAATGTGACCACTACTCTCTTGTAGAGTGTTGTTTTGGTCAAGTATATGGATACAACAAACTGCACGTGTATAGACAAATAAATAAATTAACAAACACCCAGGAAAATGGAAAAAAATAACGTAAAAATTTTAAAATTCACAAAATTATATTTTAAGGTTATGTCGGTCGCACCACGAGCAAATACAAAATTTACAGCGAACAATTGTTGGAAATATATATTTAATCAAAACATTATATTTGCTAATGTGAACATATAATATAATATACAAAAAAATTTTTTTTTTAGGTTATGGTTGCACAACGAGCACACGCAAACATTTACAGCGTACGGCTATTAGATCTTCAAAAAAACTTTGCAATAGAAAATACAAAACTATTCTCTACAAATTCTGTATTTCCTCGTTGAGCACACATAACCTTAAAAAGTGCTCTTGTGAAATTTAGTGTTTTATGTTATATCCTGCCTTTTTTCTTTTCGTTGGTGTTTGTTTGTTGCATCGATTGAATGTTCATGCAGATTTTATTGGCCATATGCTTGTCCAATATAAAGACCAACAAAAAAATAGTGGTCACATGTTCATGGATAAAAATGAGCAAATATTTTTTATGGCCGTACCTTAATTTGCAATAAGCTGCAGAACTCAATTTTATAATTTTTTAAGTAACACTGAACGGGAAGCAGTTAAATTGCAGAAAAATGAAAATATAAAAAACATACATGGTAAAATGTTCAATAAATTTCTCAAATTATAATAAAGATAAACGAGGTTTTTACAATTAAATTATTTAAAAGCTATGCGGATTGTCTTCTATAAAATTTAAATTATTTTTTATGATATACAATTTAATAAACCCTTTAAAGATTAAAATAGCAGAAAAGAAATAATTTCAACCCTGAACTGTAAAGTTGCAGAAAGTAAAAATGTTTTGATTTCCATTTTGTACACGAAAATAATCAGGCCGGTTAAATAAATCGGGCTTAATCGAAAATTATTTTAATTCGAAAAGAAAAAGCTTCTTTAGAAGATTAACATCGATCAATTTCCTCGGAATGATATCAACTAATTTTATGATTTTGAAGATTCTGTATGAACTAAAAACAGTTTTGTGACTTTTTCTTTTTCTATTCTTTTCATTAATTTTTTTTTTCATTGTATTCTTTTCATTAATTTTTATTGATTTCCACAATAAAAAAAATGTCGATCAAAAACTGAAAACGTTAAACGAAATCGATCGAATTAATTTTGTCACAGACCTGTAATATCGTCAATTTTCTTTGGAATGAAAACATAAAGAGTTTCTGTATATGGAACTTGTAACAAATTCGTATTCAACATATCAAACACTTCAAGAATTCCAACAAGTTTAAACAGAAGGACAAACAAAAAAACCAAGGAATTTTACACAAAATCATTGCTGAAGAATCTGCAAAACGCACACACACATAATAACTAGAGATATGATCACAAACAAAAAATTATAATTATTTTGCATAAATAACGTGACCACTACTTTTTTGTAGACCACTTTACTTTTTAAACAACCAAAAACTCATATATTTTCTCATGGAGCAACAACGAAAAAAAAAGAATCCGTAAAATCATTCAATTTCATAAGAGCATATTTTTTTTTTTTAATTTTAAGGCTACGTTTGCTCAATGAGCAACTACAAAATTAACAGCGAAGAATTACTTAAGCTTACGGACGCTTTGTAAGACAAAATACAAATTGGGCTCTAAATTTTGTATTTGCTCGTTGAGCCAACATAACCTTAAATTACGCTCTTGCGTAATTTAATGTTTTTACGTTAATTTTAAATAAAAATTTAGGCAAATGCAACCTTAAAAGCGAATTAGTATTTGCTTTGACAACATTTTTGCAATATCTAATAATTATTAGCTGTAAATTTTGTACTTGCTCGTTGTGTAAACATAACCTGAAAATATGCTCTTGTGAAATTAGGGTTTTAGGTTTTCTTTTTAAATACAAAATTTAAGAAACACCAAATAAGCAGTTGCTCAAGGCAAATTTTATATTTATGCGTTGAGCAAACATAACCTTAAAATATGCTCTTGTGAAATTTATTGTTTTTACATTTTCTTTTCCAATACAAAATGTGCCAAACATTAAATATACAACTGTTCAGTGCAAATTCAGTAGTTGCTCGTTGAGCAAACATAACCTTAAATTAGGCTCTAGAGAAATTTAATGTTTTTACATAATTTTCAAATACAACTTATAGCGAAAACAAGATTTAGAGTAAATTTGTTATCAGTAGCAACAATTTTGTAATTGCTTGTTGAGCACACACTATTAGCTTAAAATATGCTCTGGTGATTTTTTAATTTTCGTGTTGGTGTTCAGTGATGTATTCGCATGTGTTTTCACTTGTTTGTCTCCATGCATTTGTTTAAAATAAAAGCCAGCAAACAAATAGTGGTCACGTTTTTTGTGACGCTTGGCTTAATAGATCAAATATTAAGAAACTTAATTAAAAAATATCGATTCCCAATTTTGTCAAAAGCGTATCAAAGGCAAAAACAGATGATATAAATGTGTAGGGCTTATTGCGTATAACACCGTAATCTGGTTCCAAACTGGGCAAGGCTCGAGTCGAAAAGTTCTGTTGGTGCTGTAGAAAGCCACGTACAGACGGTGTCGAGGCAGAAGTTGAAAATGTTGTCATCGTTGCAGCTGGCTTGCGTGCATTTTGTTTCATTTTCTCTTTGCGAGCTATAAGCTTTTTGGTCTCTCGCACCATGTAAATGGCGTCGGTTGTGGTCATAAAATCAGTTATAATCTACAAATATTTCGTTAAAAATAAAGAGAAAACTACACACATTCGAGAAACTATGTTTGCTTACCTTACGCTTAACCGGGCAATGAGCAAAAACCCATATTAAGGTACAAAGCGTATTGAAAATTTCACAATTTTTATCGCACCAACGCAACAGCATTTGAGCAATGGTAACAAGACCGCCCCGTTGAAACGTGTTAGCGGTTGTGCTATTGTAGCGGGCTAAATTCAAGATGATGCGACTGCAATGCAATATTAACTGCTTATCAACTTCTGAGCGGATGGCTTGAGCCATGATGCCATAGCAAAATGTTGATATGAATTCGGAACGACACATAAGCAGATGTGGTACAGTGCGTGAGATGCGTTCTGAAATCAATAATAAAGTTTTGGACTTAGTAGCAGAGTAGTTATAAATAATAAAGAAGTTGATTAACAATTGTTAACTGTTAGCTCAAGAAAATAAATATATAAAATGAAAAAAGGGGTCGAAAAAACCAAATAATAAATTGTTAATTATATTATCGAGCTTTAGTTCGATTTTACTTCCTTTAGCCGTTAGTAACTTTATTTTTCTTGTCTTAAAAAAAATGTAAATCACTACTATTTCACCACAAAAAATCTTCCTCAATTCTGAGGAAATAAAATCGAGTTAAAGCCCGATAAAGTAATTAACAATAATTAATTTTTATTATTCCAATTTATTTTTTCTGTAATTATTTTCGTAAGTTCATGCGATATTAGAGTAGTGATTGATATTAATTGAACAAGCCAAAGAAAATCTCACAAGAACTTCAGCTATAGGACAACTAGCTGTTTCGAAGCCGCCACGCTTCTCGTCAGCAGCTGTCTTTGAATTTTACAGTTTTATGCTTCTGAACGTGCACTCACGACACACACAAATTCTTGCATAATTTCTGTCGCTGAAAAGAGTGACAGCTTGGGCATAGCTAGTTCTCCCCTAGCTACTAAGTTTTTTTCTTAGTCTTGTTTAGTTAACTATAGAATGAACTTGGACCCAATTAAATTTATAAAAAAAATCAGCCCAATCATGAATATTCTCAAGGAATTTTATTCCTAAGGAAAATGCGTTTCTCGAGAAAAAAATTCCTCCAATCATAAATTACCTGAGAAACAAAAAAATAAAAGTTGGTAATATCGAAATTTTTTATAGGAAAAAACAAAAAATATATGTTTTTAAAATACCTATTTTTTCCTCCGCCCACTATTTTCCCCTTCGATGTGGCTAAAACAGGGAAGGTTAAAACAAATTTCCTAAGAAATTTATAAACATACAGCCCAATCATGAATATTCTCAAGGAATTTTATTCCTAAGGAAAATGCGTTTCTCGAGAAAAAAATTCCTCCAATCATAAATTACCTGAGAAACAAAAAAATAAAAGTTGGTAATATCGAATTTTTTTTTTAGGAAAAAACAAAAAACATATGTTTTTAAAATACCAATTTTTTCCTCCACCGACTATTTTTCCCCTTCGATGTGGCTAAAACAGAGAAGGTTGAAAAAAAATTTCCTAAGGAATTTATCAACATAATAAGAGGAATGGGAAAAGAGAAAAAACTCTCACGGAATGATCATTCATTATTGGGCTGAATAATTATAGAATATTAATAATGATTTGTTGTGCTTGAGGCCACTCTTTAACATCTTTATTTTTTATTTTTCCTCACGAAGGTACACAAACGGGTAACGAAATATTGAAAATAACGCCAAAAAATAAAGCTGATCAGAGTAACCTCAGGATCAACAAATCATTATTAATATTAAAACAAAGGGTCGAAAATTTCATATAAAAATAATTATAGCATCAAATAGCAAACTATTTTTAAAGTTATGTGCAGATGTAGTCTCTGTCAAATGGCTTTAAATTTTCAATATCTAGAATAGGAAAAAAATCTATATTTTGGATCATGAGCAAACAAGTTTCAGACGTTATGCACTGTTGACAAATTGAAATAAATATACCAGGAGCATAAACACTTAACTTACCCAATCTCATTAAAACATGTAGGGCCTCGGATGCACTAAATCTTCCCTTTAGCAGACGTACCGCATCGTGCACTTTAAATCGAATGGAGTCAATGGACTTTGAGGTCTCTTTGAGAAGTGCTATGTTTTTGCGTATAGACTGTATACGTATATTATTCCAACGTTTGCGAACACAATAGCCACGCCAAAAACATTGTATAATTTTGGCAGCTTCTTTCTGTTTGCGTAGCTCTAACATTTCAGGCGTCATCAGGGCTTGAAAACGACGTCGCGCCAGTAGACCACGCGCTTGTGCTTGAAATTGTACAACATTTGTTTTCAGTTGCAAGAAATGTTCTCGTTCTTTACACATTTGCTTGCGGCCGCGGAATTTTTGCTGCAAATGTATGACGGTGGTTTTGAGCAGAACAAAATCGTGGCGCAACTTTACCATGTTGCGTTTGCCGCGATAATGACGTTGTAGGCAAATTATAAGTGAACGCAAAAGCTGATATTGAGCACGTATCTTTAGCATTTCAAGGCGGGCACGATAGCGTCTTTGTATGGTAATAGCAGCTGCTCTAAGACGCAGATATTGTTTTCTTTCCTCTTTGCTGGAAAAAGTAGCCCTGATTAAACGCTGCAGATATATGATTTTTTGTTTGGTTTCCAAGAATAGTTTTCTTTGATGCCTGGCCTTTAAGGTTGCCCTCCATTTATGTTGAATTTTCAGCGCCGCAGAGCGCAGGCTTTGGTAGGCTTGTTTTTCTTTTCTCATTTGCAGAGTGCGCCTGAACCATTTTTGTATTTTAATAGCTGACGATCGTTTTAGCTGATAGTTAATCATGTGCTGTTTTCTCAATAGGTGAGAGCGATAATAGTTTTGTAAACAAATGGCACTGCGTCTTACTAAGCGATAGTTTTTTTGTTGCTTTAACATTAATTGTGTGGCCCGGAATTTTCTCTGTAGTGTAATAATCAATTTTCGTTGAAGTAGATAGTCTTCACGCATCTTTCTGCCCAAAAGTTTGGCTCTGTAGCGAATTTGTATGCAAATCGTAGCACGTTTCATTCTCAAATATTGCTCTCTTTGGACTTTCATTGCAAGAGTGGCCCGCCAGTGCTTCTGCAGACAAACAACAGCTTGCTGAGTTCTCTGAAACTCTTGCTTTTGCAACTTCTTTGTGCGATACATTCTAAATGCTTTCTGTATAAGCCGGGCAGCCTGCTTCTGTTGCAAAAACGCTTCGCGTTCTTTTCTCATTTCTAAGTAGCCTTTAAAGTAGCTTTGAATGCACATGACTGCTTCCTTAGTTCCCTGATATTTGGCTCTCTGATATCGCATGTCTTTGTGGGCTTTAAAACGACTTTGTATGGTTTTAATGGCCTGAAGTTTTCGCACAAACAAATTTCGTTGTGCACGCATTTGTAATTTTGCTCTAAAGCGCTGTTGTATTTTAATTACACAAGCCTTTAGTTTCACATATTCTTCACGTTCAACTTGCATGAGCTTTTTAGCCCGGTATTTTTGTTGCACAACCAAAGTGTGATATTGTACTGCCAGATATTCCACCCTGACTTTGCGGCCTAGCAAAGTAGCTTTCCATTTTTGCTGGATTTTTACTACTTTGATTCTGAAATCTAAATATGCCCTACGCTGTTGACGCATCAACAGTGTAGCCCGATATAAACGCTGTAAATGGATAATACGCAAACGCATATTTTGATAGATTTCCTTTTGCTTCTGCATGGCCCGCTTGGCTCTAAATTTATGCTGTACAACAAGGGTGGCTCTTTTCAATTGTATATAGTGTTCACGCTTGGTCTTCATCATTTGTCGAGCTCTAAATAATCTTTGGAAGAGCAGAACTGCAGAAACTATTTTCAGGAATTGCTTTCTCTCTTTATAACCTCGCCACCTGGCTTGTATGAAAGATGCTGCCCGATTTCTGCATTGTAGGTATAAGTATTTTTCTAAACGAGCTCGCTCCTTTAAGCATCTGGCTTGTTGTCTCCTCCTCCAATGCCGTTGCAGACATATTGCACTTTTTCTTAATTCCAAGAACTTTTCGCGACATTGTTTGCTCACCACACAAGTCCGCCACCATGCTTGTATACGTCTTGAACTTTGAACGATTTTCCGATATCTTTTACGCTCTATAAAGCGGCGTATATATTTCTGCAACACTATAGCTGCTTGGGTACACTGCTGTTTGTACGTGCTTACCTTGCGTCTGGCAACATAGCCACGATAGAGGGCTTGAATTTTAACGGCAGCCATTACTCTTCTTTGCTCTGCCTTATGGCGTATTCTTCTTTGTATTACGACTCTTAGCCAGCGCAATCGCCACCATTTTTGTATGGTTCTAGCAGCGGCATGAAATTTAGGCGATCTAAATTTATAAATGATTTGCCAAAGCAGCGATAGTGTCTTTTCCCTGTGCCCATCTACTATATCATTTGCAGCTATGTTCCCTTTCAATTGGAATTCTGCCTCGTCCAAAGCTTTTAAGGCCAAATTAACGTTAAATATTCTTTGCAGGCGCGAAATGGCGGGCACCCTCAACTGTTTGGTCAGGTCGTCTCTCAATAAAATTATCTCCATTACTCTGGTGAGGCGCACACCATCTCTAAGATCGACTGCCAAGTTGTGAAATGCATAGTCAAATTCGTCTAGATATGATTGCTTGTGAGTCAAAACATAGCCCAAACGTTTTAATTCTCTTGTTATATCGCCAATATTAGCCAATAGTTCGGAAGAAAAACGCAGCAGAATTTCCCGTGTTTCTTTATGCGGAGATTTCTTCATGAAGAGACAGGGATTGTGTGCTATTATGCGTTTTTCTTTGGCCTTATCCAGGAACAGCAGCAGAAAGAAAAACTTTTGTAGGGTAAATTTTTTTATATGCTCCGCGTATTCGTTGCAAAGCGTGTAGGCTTTGCAATATTTTTGTTCTAAAAACTTGTCACGGAAGAGGCTAAAAGAAAGAAGTTCAAATGGTTAGTACAAGTAAAGGGTGTTTTTTTTCTCGATGTATACAACTTTCAGTTGGCATTACTGTTTAAGCTACAGTTACAGCTGTCAAGCGATTTATTCTCAGTTTGGTTTGGCAATTCATCATGAATAGACCACGCCTGAACAAATAAGGCATAGATTCGTCGAATGGGCCCAAAACGAGATTGCCGTTGTTCCCGATTTTCATAAGCGAATTTTGTTTAGCGATGAAGCGCACTTCTAAACAAAACTGCCACATTTGAAGTGAAGCGACATATAACGAAATATTTGGCTAAAAACGTGACCACTACTTTTTTGTTCTTCTATATTTTAGCCAAATACAGGTACATAAGCAAGTGAAAATTAATATATTTACATTGGCATGGCTACAACAACAAGCAACAAAAAAAAAAAAAAAAAAAAATAATAAAAACATTAATTTTTCTACAACATATTTTTAGGTTATGTTTACTCAACGAGCTTATGCACAATTTAGAGCACAATCTGTATTCGTTTTTGTAAGATTAAAAAAAAAAAAATAATTGTTCGCTTTAAACTTTGTATTTACTCAATGAGCAAATATAACCTGAAAATATTCTATTGCAAAACTTGGTCTTTATACTTTTTACCCCTTTTTTTGTCTGGGTATTGCTGTCATATTCAGGCTAATCTATTTACATTTTATTAAATATTTACTAATACCGTTTTCGTTTCTGCAGCAAAGGGCAACATTTTAAATTTTGAATGGCAAATAAAATTCTGAAGAAAATTGTTTTATATTTTAATTATTTATGGTTATGGATTTATGGTTTCCTTTTGATCTTAATTTCAAAAATATCTTAAAAGTGGCATATTAGGAAAAAAGTGCAAAATAATGTGTAATTTTGTGCAGAAACGAAAACGGCATTAAATTAAAGGTTTACAGGAAAAAGTAGTGGTCACGTATTTTTTAACAAAAAATGGGCAAATATTTATTCATATCTCATAAAAAAACAAGCGGAAAAACGTAGTAGCATTAAAATCACAAGAGCCTAATTTAAGGTTATGTTTGCTCAACGAGCAAATACAACGTTTAAGACAAGTTTGTGTATCCCCTTGCAAAGCTTTTATAAGATTAAATATATTTTCGCTAAACATTTTGTATTTGCTCGTTAAGTGAACATAACCTTAAAATATTCTCCAGTGAAATTGAATCTTTTCAATAAAAATTTTAGCAGATACAAAATTTAAAACGAATTTGTATTTGCAACAATTTCGTAAAATCACATAATGGTACGCTATGAGTGTTGCATTTGCTCGTTGGGCACACAACCTTAAAATATACTCTAGTGAAATTTATAGTTTTTCTATCCTTTACTTGAATGCATACACAATTATAAATGCTTTCTTATAGCTCAATAAGAAGGCTGTGGCCACTTTTTTTTTTTGCGGAAATGATACAATTTTTGTTCAGCATCTTCTAACCCATTAAAAAAAAAGTATTAAAAAATACATATATCTTTTTTGCTGTTCATTTTATGATTGTTTTTAATAATTATGCTATAAATTAAGTTGAAAGTTCTTTTTTTTTTTGCTTGTTTTATACATTCTTGCCAATATTTCGTTGTCCTTTGAAAAACATATAAATAACCTTCAGTTAAAACAAAGAGAATGATAATAAAAAAAAAATGAAATATAGTTTCTTTTAACATTTTTGATAATCTAACTCCCTCTTCATAGCACAATGGGACCTTCTGGGACCCAAGTGGGCCTATCTCACGACTGGCAGTCCGTAAAAGATAACATAACTCTCCGTCTTTATGAACCGATTTAAAAGAAAGATGTTTTTACTTCAATGTTATTGCTTGCAGTTGAGTGGCGTATTTTTTTTTTTTTTTTGAAAAAAAACAAAATTTGCTTTGCGAAAGAAATATGCAGCTCTCCCAATTTTCTTCTTCTTATATTTCCTGTTGATCTTCAATTTGTTATGTTATGTTTCGAGGGCCGCCGGTCCTGAGACCGACTCACTTGGGTCCTAGAAACGGTCCCGTTGTGTTACTTCAATTTATTTTTAAGAAAACATAATATAAACAATTTCCTAATTTTTGTTTTTGAAGAAGAGCAGTTTATGCATTTAAATCAACTTACCGATTTAATATAAACGAACTCAATCCAATAATGTCTCGATTGGACTGCAGATGAATTTTTTCACCATAGACCACCTCCAAGCCCAAACGCAGCCACAAAGGATTAAAACTCAAAAGCAATTCCAGTATATCGCGTTGCGTCACAACGTCCAAATGTAAATTTCGATCGCTTCGTATACGCAGCGCATTTTTTTGTATATAAACAGCAATTTTGGAGCAAGGAGCACGCATTTCTTCACTTAGGAAAAGTTCAACGGCAGCTTTTCGTAATGATTCCAATCTCAAGTTGTTCAAATAATTCATAGACTGCTCTTCTTTGGTGGGTGCCAAGACTAAATCTTTGTGACGAACTTCTTGAAATAGTTTGCCCACATCAATTTGGGCATTTGAATCTGTATCGAGGTCGGCCGGCATGGTCACCAGGGCATTGAGCCATTTTTTCAAATCACTTTGATGCTTGTCCACAGCGGCCTCATCCAAGTACATGGTGGAAGCGAGAAAGGGGTCACATGTTGTGGTGGCAGCAAAGGGATCTGGATTGATGTATGGTTGTAGAAATAGATCTGCTTCGTAGAGTTTAATGCGTGGTTCATCTGCCGCCGGTTTGCGGGGTGTTACGGGTTTCCGGAGAAGCGATAATGTTCTAGAGACTTTAAACTTCTTTGGCTGCATTTGCGACCAAGTTTTTACTCTGGTAGATGCCGACTCACCAGGAGAAGTTCTTTGCTTGGAGTTTGTTTTTTCTAGTTTTTGCCGTTTTGGTGGCGAAACAGCGGCATAACTTGATTTGGTGCTGGTTGTGCGCAAACTAGCAGTGCTACTGCCACTAATTACTGAGTCCAGGCTTTGAGAATCAGAAAAAGATAATTCGTTTGATCTACGCTTTTGGCATTCTGCAACTGTATTAAGTCTTCTGAAGTTCCTCGGGGGTGTCTTATTGCACTGAGGAGTTTTGAAAATTTTATTTGTATTACAACTAGGACTATTTTTACGTTGTTTTGTGCCCACTTCGTTGAGATTGAAACGACTGGACTGGGCTAAAATCTCATTTTGATTGAAGTGCAATTCGTGATGAGAAATTAAGCTCGCCTGACTGAAATTTAACTGACCGGAAGATTCGTTATGCGGCTCAGATTTCTGTGCAAAACCTTCCTCGACGGATGCCGCTGCGATATGATGCAAATTTTCAACATCAGTGCGTGAAGTGGCCTGTAGGAAGTAACGATTTTGTTCGAAGGATTTAATTGATTCCATATTATTAAGATTTGGCAGGGAGCCCTGAGTTATCAGTATGGATTGGGGAGATTTCGCATGCAAGTTTTTCATAGACTCGGAATACTTGCGTAGCGGTGTGCCTACTAATTTAATATCACGCTTTAAATCTTCTTCGCAACTCTTTGGCGGTGATTGAATGACAACTTGAGGAACGTTTAAGGCACCACTGGGGCTATTTTCCTCTTCCTTGATAATATCCAAGGCGCGGCTTACGGGCGTGGTACATACAATCGTTGTTCGGTTGACATTCATAACACTAGTGTTTGCTAGCGAACTTTCCAGAATTTCTGCTGAAATTTCCAAACTTTCACTTAATTTGACATCAAACGTTTTATTGGTGATAACCATAGTAGTGCCCTTTGAATCATTGTGTACATCTTCGTTGGAATGATCTTCACATTGCAGTTCAGCAGCTAAACATCTGGGCTTCAAGTCTCTTACACAATCAATATCCTCTTTGGCCGCAATGGCGAGGGGAATGCCTTTGCAACTAATGGGAGTTGGTAATATGGCCAAATCATTTAATTTTGTGTGACCGGTTTGAGTGGCGGTCGCTGTAACTGGCGTGAAAGTTAATTCATCAATCATATCGAGCACATTATTCACCGAAAAAGGACTTATATTTTCCTTCAATTTTTCACCTTTCGAATTTAAGGCGCAGGGTGCTGCCTTTTTATTTTCATAAACATTACGTTCCGTCAAAGGAGATGTGTGTTTGGGCCAAATAGTTTTTTGCGAAACTTTATTACAGTTAATAGATTGACGCGTATTTTTACTCCAATTTACTTGCTGTTTACTTTTTTCAGCGTTTTCCCCTTTTCTTGTAACTTCCTTATTTACCAAAGACTTTCTTTGTTGTGTTTCAGCTGGATTTCTCAACTGCTTCTGTTGGGCTAATTTATTGCCTGTTCTACTGGCAGCATTGGTGGGCGATTTCAGACGCAGGGTTTTGACATGACTATTGTTCGCGGACGATAGAGTAGGAAATTTGCGTACAGCCTGTAGTAAGGTAGCGACGATTTTGTACATTAATAAGCAGAAAAGAAATTCAGTAAATATGGTTTGGCATTATTACCCCCAAAAAGGGGTTCTTTCGGCGGGTATAAACAAAACATTAAATCATTTATTGTTTTATATTTACCTTAACTGGCTTAACAGGTTTCGATTTAAGTATGACCAAGACATCTTTGCGAAAGTTTCGATTATCAATAAGTTGCAATGTTTCTGTGCAGGCAACATCCATCTGAGGCGACCACACCATTTCCATTGATATTTCGCTCTGTGCCGGCACAGAATTCTCCAGCCATTCTAAACTGACATTGTGTTCGGCAGCGATTGATTTACAAACAGACACCTATATCAAATACGCATACTTTCTTATTCATAAAGTGTTTGCTTTATAAAATTTATTTTATTCAAATATGAACTTAATTATTTATTTGCTTTAAGAGCCAAATTGAAAAGGTTCATTTTTGGACCTGAATTAAAAAATTCATTTTATATTAAAATCGAAACATTAAGATTTTTTGTACAAAAAAAAAAAAAAATCGTCAGTGGACTTGAACAACATGTTCAACAAGACAATAGAATGTATAGCTGAATGTTTCAACATTTTTCCAAGTTTTCATGCCAATGACGAGTTGGTGGTTGTCACCAAAGAAATGTTGTCATATAGTAGACACCATGACAACGTTAAAAATACAGGGTTAATTTTTTGATTTTTTTATTAATCCATTTGCTTTTAAGACGAATAATAAACAAATTTATTTCGTTAAATTAATTATTCAAGTTTTTGATCTTTGGTGTTTTTTATGAAAAATAATTTTAAACAATTATTTATTTTCAATATTTCGCCAACAATTTGTTGCAATCTTCAGGAAAATAATTATTTTATAAATAAATAATTGTTTAAAATTATTTTTTTATAAAAAACCAAAGATCAAAAGCTTGAATAATTAATTTAACAATATAAGATCAAATAATATAAAAATAAACCAATTTATTTCATGGTTTTTAAACGTTTGTTTATATGGAAATCTGTTAAATAATTTAATATATTTAAAATTTGTCTAATAAGGGCTTCGCAAACCTGAAATACATTTTTCTAAATTTCGTATTGGGCCGTTTAGCAAACCTAACCTCAAAAAATGTTCTTGTGAAATTTAATTTTTTTTTTTCGTTGTACCCATGGGAATGCATAGGCATACATTTTTAGTTGTTTCTAAGCATGTAGTTGCTCAAAATAAAGATCAACAAGAAAGTAGTGGTGACTTTACTGGGCAAAAATTTTTTAAATATCATACGAATTCGGCGATTTTTCCTGGAGGAAAAGCTGAAGAAACCTTAGCTCGAATAATAAAATAGGGTTAAATTAAAGAAAGGATCAAATAAACTTATTAAGTCAAGGGTCTATTTGGAACTAAAAACTGACTCATATAGCAAATCATAATTCAATTCACTTTTTTAAATAATTGATATTACCTTAAAATCCAATTTAAAACAAAGTTAAAAATAAGCCAAATTTATTATAAAATTTTTAAAATAAAAAATTCTTTGGCAAAAAAATAACTGAAATTGGCAAATGATTTTATAAAAAGCACGAAATAGATTCGTAATTAAATAATTGCAATTGGGATATTATGGGAAAATTACAAAAAAGTTATCAACTAAATAGTTTGTTGCCTGTACAACTGCTTTAGATCATTTATTTTGCTACATCTTTAAAACTTTAGTTCTGAAGCGATCTCGTCATGGAAGTGCATAAATATTATAAGAGCAATACACTTTTGCTGTAGTTAGATAATTATGAGCAGACAATAGGTATAACCCCTTTGCAAATTATTTTTATCAAAAATAAAATTTCCCCTCTTAGAAACTTGAAACTATCTACAGCATTTCCCTTCACCGCTTCCCATAAAAATGTTTTATCTTTTTGTTTAAATAGGCAGTATCCAAAACATTAAATTTAATTTTTGGCGGGAAATGGATAAATATGTACCTAGGCCACTTTAAATTTAGTTGAATATTTAAGTATTGAGTTTCATTAATAATACTTAATGCAGGTACAAGCGCAGCAATACAGGGTAAAAAGGAAAATTATTTGTTTTACAATAGGTATTCTTTATAGTTGTGAAATAAGATCATTATATATTAGCAGAATCACAAACATTAGAAACAAGCCTGTCGCATAAGCCCATTTGGAACTCAACGAGTCTCATACATACGAACTTGTAAAGCATCCTGAATAATTAAGAGTGAGTGCATAATTTTAATAAAAATTCATACAAAAAGAAGACAAGGAAAATGGCCACCCAAATTCCAAATGCAGCTACAACATACCTGTATATCTTCCTCTGAAGGATTAATAACTCTAAGAAAACGCTTTGCAGTCTTTGTTAGCGGCACATCCTCAAATAAAACAATTGATTTGCCTGAAAACGGCGCCATCACAACCTCTGTAGGTTCTCTGTTCTCCATAAGTTTTTTGTTCTTAATTCGGGTTGGTGTGAGTTTTATCTTATAGAAAGAACATTTAAAAGTTATTCATGTGTATGTACATCGATTTCAAAGGCAACAAATTTGGTCAACAAAAAATACCTCGAAGGCACTCATTTTTCCAGATTTTGCAGATCACAATGACGATGGGGTTAAACTACAAAACTTAAGAAATCAAAAAGTAAATCCAGTTGCAGCAATGATAAACCGGCTTTTGATACTAGGGGAATATAATTGTATTTTCTTCTTGTTCGGCATAAAGTTTTTCTACAATTTAAATCTTTAAACACAACTGCTAACACTTTGCAAATGCAGCAACAAATATATAAATTGTTTTTCTTTCACTTGATTGATGGCAGAATTACTCTTTTTTTTAGTATTTTAATTATTTTTGCATATTTTGCTAAGAGAACTGTGCCGTTAGTTGGCGTTCTTAATTCAATTTTTCGAAGTTGTGTTTGAAAGAAAGCAGCTGTCAAATTAATCGAAGTGGCGCCATTGTGTCAGGTATGGAAATATGAAATTTTACTTTGACTTCTCTTCGGGATAAGTGAACTTGGCAGCACTGGTGATCACTTATGAGCTGAAGCCGTTAATAAGCAAAATTTGAAGATACCTGGTATTTAATCAATTAGTTGTATATAGAATATTATCTTTTATATATAGAAAATCTAAAATTGTTGATTTTACTGGCACTTATCTACAAAATGGTTTAGTGCCTTCATTATCGCTATCGAAAATTATCGATACAAACATCTTCAACCGTCTCACAGCTCTAAGCGGAAATAGCCTGGTGTATGAAGTGCGAATATTTCGCACTTTTTCGCAAAGTTTTTCGAAGTTAAAGAAAACGGTGTGAAAAGTTGAAGTTACTTAAAAATTATTTACATTTTTATTGGTAATTCTTATTATATATACATTAATTTCATGTCGGGGATATGCTTCCTATAAAGCTTGCTTGGATGCTTTAGTTCAGTTCATGCCAAACGTATTGTGAAATAGTTTGTCCAATAGTGATTTAGATGGAAGGTGTCGTGTTTAATCAAAATAATTAACCTGCCACAAAATAAAAATAAAGTGAATTGTGTTTCATGATGTACTAAAGCATCGAACAGTGTATTGAAGAGAGTTCAGTTTTTCCAAACACATGTAACTGGGTAAGTCCGAAACGTAAATTTATCCCTTACAAATTTACAATGCATCTTCCTAGTTCGTTATACTTTGGGCAATAATTCAACTTTATACCAACTTAAGTTAAGATAAAAAGAAACTTTCACTTGTAAACTAGGCTTCCAATTCCACAATTAGCCTTTTACTTGATTTCCACTTCTATAACATCACATTCAGTTGTGGCCACCCACACGTCTAACGTCTCTCATGTGACTACGATGCTGAATCTAGGAATAATAAAGCATACATGTAAAAAATATTAAATTTTCTGGCCAAATCAGTGGTAGTATTTTAATAAATGACAGCTTTACTGAAAAAATTCTTTTCAATTTAGGAAATTGGAAACATAATGATCAAAAGTGAGGTTCAATATAACAATGAGTTGAAATCCAAGCATATAAAGGAAATTTGAATACTAAAACAACATACAGTATTTATCGGATATAAGAAACTTGAAAAATCCACGAAAAAAGTTTCTTATAAGCGTTTCCTTCTTATATACAATTATTTTATATCAGAAACTTATTTCTTATATACATAAGTAGCTATAGCCATAAGGCATTTGTTTCTTATATGAATATACGAGCTGTATGTATGTAAATAGAAAAATAAAACAAATCAAATTTTATTTTATTAACCTCTTTAGTAAATAGATATACAAAAAACTAGACAACTTCAATTTGAAAAAAAAAATTATATGTAGTAAATACATGTACATACATACATAATTCATTTTGTACTATTTATTTATTTATTTACGAGGCAAGAAACAAAAACTTCTCATGAGCACGAAAAGTAAAAAAAAACGTTGTTATTGTTGTAAAACTGTCAGAAAACAGAGTTGTCCATGCAAACTACATAAATTCAGTGTTGCCCTTGAAAGTTTCTTATATAAATTCTTTTTCTATACATTTTGTGGTTTTGGTGTTCAAGAAAAATGTTCTTTTATCAGTTTTTTTTCTTATAATCGTTTTTCTTATATGAAACTTTTTTTGTTAGAAAAAACACTAAAAAGATATGGTGTTTTTGCAAATGTTTCTTATAAGCGTTTTTTTTCTTATATGAGATGTTCTTATATCCGATAAATACTGTATTTTGTTGTTGTTAATTTACCCAATATCTACTCGTTATGTAGGTATGTATGTGTAATAAACAGTTATTTTAATCTTTTTCTAACATTTGTTGAACAATTTATTTACTTTTTAATTTACATTTAAAAACGATTGCAATAAATTAATATTTATGTACATATGTATTTCTATATTTTAAAAGTTAAATACTACTCCAGACCCAAGCATATACACACAAACATACATACACAAGGCAACAATTATACTATAGCAAATTTTGTGCATAAATATTATTGTTAGGCAGTGCTTCTTTATCTTTCCTATTCGTCCTGTTGCTGTCATCCGTTTTCCATTTCTGCTAGAATCGCAAGTTTTGAAGTTGACTTGAGGTTTTTTGAAAAGCGGCAAAACAATTTATGTAATGCAGTGTGGTCGCCAACAGTCTCAAGTTAACATTGAAATGATCAGCCAAATATATTGGAGTATAAACTATTAAGACCATTCGTAATCGAAGAGATGATGCCAGTTTCGCTGTAAGATTGCGCTGGGCGAAAATGATGACCGGCGGGTGGTCCTGGCTGTGGTCGGTATAATTGGGGTATCGGAGCATTATCGGTGCGCTGTAACAAAAGTCAAGAAATTTAATAATAAAATATATATATGTAAAGCAGTTCATGTAAATATTAGTTGCATTCGAATACTTTTCCAGTAAAAACCACTAATTGAGTAATTATGGACATATTTAAAAAAATTCATCATTTACAGCCAATTGTGCAACTCGACCGAAAAAAAAATTGGTGCAAAGTTTAAAGAAATTACTCTCAATAGGTCCGTTCGAGTACTTTTTCAGTCACATTCAGTAACAGCAATTGAAAGAAATTACTCTCAATAAAAACTTGCTCATAAAACTGTAGGCGAAGGGCAAATAGTAAAATCGAATAAATTTTATGCAACAGCTGAATGAATATAATTTTGCACAGCTAAAAAATTCAAAATTTATTTACACAAATATAAAAAGTTTAATAAAACTTTTGAGCAAAAATATGTTTGATTTATCAGTGGAAGTTTATTTGTTTTAAAACAGCTCAAATTTTTTGCGCAGTAGTAAATTCTCATTAAGAAACTATTTACATATGGCTGGCACTTTTCTGAAATTCTAAATTTTAGGGGAATGAAAGGGGTAAAAAGATAAATTCGATGCTTTTTTGCATGGCAGAGACAGAGATGGGAGCAAGAAAATAGACTTCTAAGTAAAAAATTTCAAATATCTATTGCAAATTTTTTTTTTACTATTGAAACAATTAGTGGGCACAAATGAATATTATCGGGAAAAATCTTTAATTCTGTATCTCCGAGCTAAATGCAGGTAGCACACAAGTTCTAAAAGGCCTGCAAATCGAATGCAAACAATCGGACAGTTGTTGTCTGGTACTATTTTGAAATTCTTAATTTTATTTTATATATTTGTTTTCTTGAGCTAAAGGTCTGTTTTGTTAAAAATATTTAATTTAATAAATAATTCTTCAGAACAATAATAATGAAACAAGTTTTGCGTGGTTGTTTCAAAAATCAATCAATGATTGAAACAGTCAAAACTTTTCGCATCAAAATGGCCACACTATTATACTTTTGTGTAAACAGCTTCAAAAAAGCAACCCTGATCGCATAGAATAAGATAAGTTTTTGAAAATTTTCAAAAGATTAGCAAATCGGACAGACTTGTCAAAAAGTCTTTCACACACATACACTTTTAGTCCAGACTATCACACTTTTTGGACACACGTGTCATTTTTAATAGATCGTACGATTCAGTAGGATAGTGAATCACGACCTTTAATAATAATGAAAATGTTGTGCTACAAAATAGCCATATTTTTCTATTTTTAAAAACAGAAATAAAATAAAAAAAATATGATAATATAAAGATGCCGCAGCAAAATTTGTCTCGAAGTGCTAAAATCAAAATTCTGAGCAAAGCTCGATCTATTTGGTACCAGATAAATATATACAGTGCATTTTATATACACATTTTAATTTCCCTTCACTTAATCTTCACTTAAATTTGAAAACCGGTATTCATAAATAACAAAATGTTGTTGAAATGTTGAAGAAAATTTTCACATAAAATTATTGAGCCACCTGCATGTTAAACTATATGTATGTTTAACTTGAAACCGTACTTTTTGGATGAAGCCCATTAAAATGAGAGCAATCTAGAATTTCTCTATAAAAATACAGAAAATTATGGGAACATTAGAATTAAAATTTCTTTCCCCGCCAAAAAAAAAAAAATAAAACGAATGGTGTATTTTAATGTTGCAATAAAAATTGAGACACTCATTTTGGGAAAATGAAAAGTTTTTCTGGATGCATTTAGATTTAAGATTTAGTGTCAGTCTGCCCAAATATTTCGCTCTTTTCTGGAAAGAGGCACTCTTTTTTTCTCTTCATCCCTGCAGCTTCTGCAAAAGTCATGAAATGGTAGTAATAATGAGGCTTCTCACATTTATACGCGCCTGACAGTGGCCTGTTAGGGAACAGACCCTAGGAAAAATCCTACAGAGTTAAGGTTTTCTTGTAATCATAACTGGGTCAAGTAAGTTCCGCTATTCGACAGGAGATCTGATTAGATCGTCTGTCTTGTGCTGTTCTCAATAGCTTTTACTGTATTATTTGCTTACAGCTACTAAGCGGGTCAGGAAGAAAATTGTCCCTGTGCCCCTGCTGTAAGCGGACACCAAATCTTGAAAGGGTGCAGTCGCCACTTTATTTATGTACATCTCATAATATGCTGGTACTCACAACAACTCCTGGTCTGAATGTCTCCTCGCTATCTCATTAAGAGATATCGGGCATTCACGAACCGATGCAAGGTGTCGTACAGACACCTGCCAGCATATTTATTACAAATGGGAGACATGGGCGTCTATACAATGTAATGGTAATATCCAGTATTTAAAAACTATAAAGATTTCAAGGCACCCTGACGGATTTCAACCTTCTTTCTCAGCAATTTAGTTTAGATATCAAAACTCTTACCGTAGCAGGCTGCAGCGTGACATTCAATAGAGTAGGATGCTGTTCCACAACAACAAATTCAACATCGCGTGGTATATATCCCTCAGCAAAAACCTAAAGCATAAGAATAAGAATAAAATAATGAATTTATGTTTCGATCAGGTTCAATTGCATCACAAAGCAGACAGAGGTGAAAAAGTGATTTCTGAAAATCGTACAAATCAGCTGATAGAACGTCAGTTAAAAATAGTATGCATTGTATACTATTTCTTAGCGCATAAAACGAACTGTGCAAAACGTTTTATCTTTTGTTTTGCATTTCGAGAAGCGAAATGAGCAGATTTTACTCTGATACTCATCTCTGTATACTTTGTGATTTGTAGGGACAAAAAGTTCTCGATATTGTGCCATGGAGTTTTTGGATAACTTTTTTGAGAAAAAAAGTTCCACTGCGAAATGTCAAAAAAAAAAAAAAAAATTATTTGCGAAACGTGCGACTTAATTTTTTTTTCATTCGATTTTTGTATGGGGGTTTCTCTAAGCAGGGTGTGTTGAAAATAAATATTAGGGAGGGTGGTCATACATTTGCGATGGGGGAAATATTTAATTTTCGAGGCGCCCAACACTAATCAGTCTCAGGGTGCACGTAGAGGAGTCCAATGTATGGCTTGTCTCCAAGCATTTTTTTCCCCAATATTTCTTTCCAACACATTGACTGCGTGCCACGCCTCCTCTGGGGTATCTGCCATACAAAAAAAATAAATAAATAAAAAAATGAGAATTGAACACCACGAAAATGAGTTTTTTGTCTTTTATATTTCGGGATTAGAGATGAAAAACAAATATTAATCATCGAAAATCACTTTATTGTTTTTCAAAATATCGCCCATGAAGATCTATACACTTTTGCGCAAGCGTTTGAACCAATTGGCGCAGCACTTTTGCCTCTCTGATTGAGGTATCTCCAAAACATGCCATCTGAATGCAGTAAACGCTTCTTTCGGTGTCGAAAAACGTTCACCTCTCAATTGTTCTTTTACGTACGGGAATAAAAGGAAATCATTTAGTGCCAAGTCAGAACTATACAAATCAAATTGATGTTTTGGGTGCTCAAAAATGCAGTTGCTTGAGCCGATGTCTGAGAGCTCGCATTGTGGTGGTAAAGAGTGATGAGTCTTTGGCAGCTACCAGTTTGCCAGATTTCTTGGAAGACAACTGGCAAACAAAAGATTAACTGCACTGCGTAGTTCTAGTGGTACGGTAGCGATAGATCCAGTATTTTCGAAAAAAAAAACCGGTTTGGAAGTGCTTCATGCGCGAACAACTTTTGCTAATTTTTGCTCATCTTGAAACATCCATTTAGTCGACTGCTGTTTATTTTCGGGCTCATACACTTAAATCCACGATTCCTTATCTGTCACGATGTTCTGGGCGTGTTTCGAAGCACCGCAAGAGCGCCTCGATGGATGAATTGGTAGAGAGTCCTACTAAGAGTCCCCGAGGTCGCAGGTTCGATTCCTGCCGAAGGTTTTGGGGGTTTCCGCAGACAAGCCAAAAAGCTTCGCAGTTTTGTGTTAAAAAAAAAAAAAAAATTGTACTTCTTGGGCATTTCTTTCGACCAATCGACACAAACCTTTTGTTTTGAGCGATTTACAAATTATGTGGGATCCAACTCGAATAGATGTTTTTTCTTTTTTGACAGTAAAATGTTTAAGCAATATTGAATGCATGCTGGTCCCACCAGTTCTCGCAATTGGTCACATGACGATCTTGCAATATCAATGGTTTCCGGAACAACAACAGATTTTGGACGACCTTCACGAAATTCGTCTGGGAGTGAACTACAACCGCGACTGAATTCATCATCATCATCGATAATTACTAATCCTTGATGGGCCTTCATGGCCAACAATTTAATTAAGTTCATCCATGCAGTATTGCTGAATTAATCCATGTCGAAAGTTGTAAAAAATAATACAATTCAATTCCATTTTTGGGCCGAGATAAATCAGTTTCAGTTACTGTAAACTCGTGTAACAAAACGTTCTGAATACATATGTATAACCTCAAAAATATCAAATTTTGCGTTTGGCAACACTAGGGTTGCCAAATCGCGAAACATAAAAGACATTCCTAGTAGTAAAATTTTTTTTCTCATGCCAAAAGCTATCGAAAAATCGATCGCACAATATCGATGGCTATAGGGACCGACCCTATAATATACATACCTCTAATTTGTAGTAACCCGGCAAGAGTATTCTCCAAAACTCTCCATGTTTGGTGGTTTGAAATCCTACATCTCTGCCTTTTATTTTCAAAGATGCTCGCTCGACTGGCGCATTATTGATATCGAGCACAAAACCTTGTACTCCTCTGTGGGCCTCCGCCAAAAATTTTATCAACGACTACAAAAAATAATTAATTAATTAATTTGTTTTGTTTTGTTTTCATTTTACTCTACACTGTACCAATTGATTGTCCTCCCAATATTTTTTCAACTCATAAGCAGGTGGATATTTACAGCATGATATTTCCAGTGTTACTTCCATGCAACCATACCACACATATTGATAGTCCTGCATGCCGCCAGTTAAAGGATACCAAGCTGCACCATTGGTGATGCCGTTTTCAAAAGCTGGCGTGGCAGATTTGCAGGCTACGCCTCTGGACATTTTGCCATGATTCTTAGCATACACCAATGACAGATGCTTGAACACATCATCGTCCGGTGTCAGAGAGGGAGCTGCCGAGTAGGTTTGAAACACTGACCCCAATGGACATGTGAAAGTTTAATTAAAAAAAAAAAAAAAAAATATATAAACATTAAAATATGGCAATTTATTTTTTTTACATTTATCACTTATTAATTACATACAAAAATTGCATTATTCAGTAACCACAATGCACTGCATTCTAAATTGAAACGTTTGCATGCAAATTGAAACTACTCACTCGCACACAAAGCTGATGATCTACAGATTCCTTTTAATCGTCATATTGGATTAACATGAGCAGAAGAAATTTTAAAAGAAAAAACTTTATAAAAAAACTGCTGACAGAGTATCAATATGGAAAACGAAATTTTATCAGCATTTAATGGGCGATTTTGCTTTTAAGGAAATTTCAGATTTGATACAAAAATAAAAAACCAAAAAGTTTAGAGAAATATGTAGATGAAATGTAAGTTTTCTCTTTTTTCTTACTTAGCGTTCAGACGGGAAAGTAAATGCCTGACAGTTGCAATACACTCACACATTTCTAACTTTCAACAACGTTTTCCTGAAAGTAATTTTTTGACATTTACTGAAAGTAAAGTGACAAGGTAGTAAACACGGTTGCCTACTCCACGGCACATACAAATTTTCGGGATTGTAGTAGAATAATAATTATGAATTTTAAATTATTTTGTACATTAGAACATATTTAAAACATTTTCATAGCAAATATGAATAAGGAACACAAATGAAGTACATTTGTGGTGATAATTATTAAATTAATTAATAAAAGTTTAGCCATAAAAACTATTTTCGCAAGTTGCCCCATAAATTTATGTTTGTAGTGGTCTTGGCAACTCTATTTCAGTAGTAAGCAATTTATAGCGTTCACACCCAATGTTGTGGGATATGAATCATAAGGCATATACATAGGTGAAATGATTTAAAACAAAACACATATGAAGAGTTTCCAAAAAGGATGGGTATGAAGCCAGAAATAGGGCAAAAGGAAATTCGATTGTTGCGCAACTCTTCGCTTTGGCGACATTTTTAAAATGAACTTTCACGTTCCTTTGAAATTGAGCAAGAAATTTTCCTGAAAGTCATAGATTTCATTGAAATTTATATTCATAATATGTATACAAAAATTTAATGAAAGTAATATCCCGTCTAAATGCAGTGTTAAGCTGTCTATATGCCGTCGATGTTGTGTTGAAGCCACTCAACTCGTCAGTAGACTGGAAAAAACTTAAAGGAATATTTGAAACCCTACCATTTTTTTTATTTACTGCTTACAAGGCTTCGCTTGTGACACTTTCTTTAAAAACTAATAAAACTCTTAATAAAACTTTGTCTTAATTACTAGTACGTTTTTTTTTATTTAAGTTTAAAAGTATAAATCTGGTACCCGACACCCTGTGTAATCACCCCTTTCCTTATACTTACTAGCATTTGGCGTATTATCGTAGGGATAACTGGCCACCAAAGCACCGCCATGCAAACTGCCGCTTAATACGAACTGAATTTTTGAAATCCAATCTTTAACCGCATCCGTTTCTGGTTGGCCTCTTTTATTGTTTTGCTTGAAATAATCGGGGAAATTGCGATTCAAATCGAAGCCACGTGCATTATATCTGAGAATCAGAAATAAGAAAAATAAATAAATAAATTATTGATAAATTAAAACTTTTTCTTACCGGCCTTGACCGCCGTCACAGGAACCCTCCTTGGACACAGCAAAGCCGTCAGGGTTCATGGAAGGAAATATATGAATGCGTGTATTGTCCAGTAACCATTTAACATACTGGTCCGTGTCATAGCTTGTCACCAAATACTGTATTAAATGTAGTAGCAATTCCCGACCAACTGGCTCGTTGCCATGAATATTTCCCACATATTTTACATCCGGCTTGCCCACCATGTGCTCATAGGGGGACGAAGATACCACCAACACCCACAAGTCTCTGCCTTGAATCGATTTGCCAATCGAGTACAAGGCTGTTAAATTGGGAAAGCGAGCACTAGTTGATCTGATAATTGAAATTGGAATACCTTAAATTAATTTTCTTGCTGCATATGTTGCCTGCATATTACCTTAAAAATTTGGTGAGCTCTTCATGGTTGTGATACACAAAATTCAAGTATTGGGAGTCTGGAACATAAGCTCTTGGCTCTGGCAATGCTGCTTCTAAGTTCACAGTATTCACCGGTTGGGAAGTTTCACTTTGGCCAGTAGTTACATAAAATTTGTGCAACAGGAGAAATAATATTATTGGCGCCCGCCAAAACATTTTGCTCTGCCCCACCTTTGGACTCATGATCTTCATTAATAATATGCTGAAATAAATGGAAAAGAAATAAATTTTAAGATTTACTAATCGTAAGATATTAGTTTCTTCGCAAATCTAAAGGTTCAGCTATAATTTGTATGAGCTAGCTGGAGCTAAAATTCAAATCGCTCGAAAAGCCTGTCAATTGCTTGAGTAACGCACAAGTGTTTTAGATGACCATAATTTACTTATTTGAGCTTAAAGAAATTTGACCAATTTACAATCTTGGTGTCTTCTCCAAAATATGGTGCTGTGAAATTTAATATTTTTACACTTTCTGCCTGTTTTTGCCTTTAAGCTGATATTTGTTAATATATTCATGTGAATTGATGTGTAGCAAAAAAAAAAAAAAAAAAATCAGTGGTCACGTTTCTTTTTGCAAATTTTAGGTCACATGTGACCGCATGATTTTTTTCTCTCTTGCTTCCTTTTCGTTGGTCAAATAATTGTGAGCTAAAAATTTTATTTTTCCTCATTGAGCAAACATAACCTTAAAATATAATTTAGTAAAATTTAATAGTTGTCATTTGTTTCCGTTGGTCAAATAATTGTGAGCTAAAAATTTTGTTTTTGCTCATTGAGCAAACATAACCTTAAAATATAATTTTATAAAATTTAATAATTCTGTTCTTTCTTTTCGTTGGTTTTCTTAATGCTTCAAGATCATTGTTTTTTTTTTTTGGGTATTTTCTTGTTCTCTTCGTGTTTATTTCAGAACCAGAGCTGTTGCGAAGACAAACATTTTTCTACCAAAATATTCTTTTAAATCCTCAAGAGGCAGATAATAAGTGATACGCTCAATGACGGTCGGTCTGTGTATAATTTCCGAATGGGATCGTAAAAATAGCTGCCAGTTGTGTTCTCTAAAAGTGTTTAAAATACTTTCAAATACATTATTATTATTGAGTCTGTTCCCGTACTTTTTGAGCATAGTTCGGTAAAATCAGAGCCATCATGAATTTCTCTCAATAATACACAAAAAAGCACAAAAGTACGGGAACCACATTTCAATGCCAAAAAATAACAGCTGGTATATTTTGCTGCTGTAATGAAAATTTCAATACACATTTTGGGAAAGCTAAATGGTTTTCTGTACTCATTGACATTTTAAAGAGCTTTGCAGCTATTTTTATATGAAATACTAATTGAACACCATCAAAATTGTTGTTATGTTGGTTGATTCAGTTGAACTGTTTTGTTTGTTATTGATTGCTTTTTGCAACAACTGTTTGCTTAATTGCTTGTCCCCCAAGCCATGATGCAACTAATAGGGTAACCTTTTCACTACAAGAAGAACTACTTCAATAAAAATAACATGCATTTTGTTTTTGGAAAACTTCTGAAAAGTGTAAAAAACATGCCACTTCTACGTTTACAGAAGATAAATAAATGAACAGAGCTTGCGCTGATTTACTACCTCGCTTTGGCTGCCTTTCATCTCTGTATTCTCTTGACAGTTTGAAGTAGTCAGATGATTAACGGTTCAGCTGATGGGGCTACCTTATTAGCTGTATTATGCCCCAAACTAACACGAAGAAAAAATGCGGGCTGTTTTGTGCAAGAAGAACAAGAAAATTTCTCTCTCAAAAGCTCTCTCACTTGCACGAACTCAAAGTGGTTCTGTAGGCTTTCAATGTTGACTTTGGGAACGAACTTATTATTTTTGCCTTCAAAATGTCCCATTGCCTTGTGAATTGCACAATTAGGTCCTTTATGTATTGTTCATCATTTTTAGCATTCTCTGCTCAAAGAGTAGTTACTAAAATCTAGAAACTTAAATTTAGTACGGAGTTTTTCTTTCTGTGTATATGTGCTTATTATTTAAACAAAAGAACATTTTGTTCATACTGTTTGTGTAAACAATATGAATCAATAGCATTATGGAAAGATAAAGCTTTAAAATTTCGATAATAATTTATAACACTTTTACTATGTTTAAATAAAAAAATTATCAATACCTAAAGAAACCATTAACACTGTCATATTGGGTTGGATCGAATCTTAAATACCCTTCACAATAGTTAATAACTTTAATAGTTACAATATAAAAGAAATTATGTATGTATGTATGTATGTATGTATGTATGTATGTATGTATGCTGGGGTATAGTGCCGATAGTTTTTGGCATAAAAGAATAAATTCCACCACCGCATATCAAAAAATTCATTTTTGAGATGAACAAATTTACATTTTTTTTTTTAATATTTGGAAGGGGTACAAGGCGTATGGGAGTCCCCTTCACACGGCATGGTACGTGCTCGGCGTATTTAAAAACTAATATTAAAGGGAACGAATTATTAGGGATTGCTGATAAGGGGAACATTTCCCTTCCGGATATTGTGAAATCAGGAAGTCAATGGCATAATATCGAATAATGTTTGTCCTTACAAATCGACCCATCCAGCAGTCTACATTAGCTTTTATTGCTTTTAGCCTTAAACCGACCACGACTTTTTCTAAGCGGGCTTGATTATGATTTGGAGTGATATTGTTGAAGGAATTAGCTGGGGGACACCTCATTGCTTCGAGCCTGTAACACGTTTTTGTGTAGCTCCGCCAGCTAAAAGTAGATTTTTACTTCACTTTTCCGCCTCAGCTAATCCGAACCACAGTAATAAGGGTGTGTTCTAGCATCCGCATTCACTCTATGGTGGCTTACTTTAGTATTTTTCGTGTTTTGCAATTCGCATCCCCATCTTTTTATTCGTTTTCAATTAGAGTAGCTCCAGGCATTTTTAGAAAACATTTTTTTTCACTTAATCTTTTCTAATTAAAATAATTTGAAAAATTTTTCAACAGCTGATAAAAAGCTGTTTATGTATTTGACATTTAGATTTTTTTTTCGAACAGAACTTCGAATATTTTTACATATTCGAAGTTCTGCTGAAATGAGAACAACAATTTATGAATTATGGGGATTAAAAAAAATTTGTTAACTCAAATCAATTTTGTTAAATCAAAAACTGTGACACAATCCGCCAAATTCGAATTTGTGCATAGTTCTTCAAATACGTTATGTGCATGCCAGTGGGGTGAAATTTACCTGAAACTGAAGCAAAGCCTGTTAAAAAGAAAAATAATGAACTGACGGAGTCATCACGCGATAAGAGAATTTTTTTATTATTTTTAAGAAAAACGTAAAGGCCGTAACGTCAATAAAATTTTTAACGACTTATACACAAGTGTAGCTGTATGTATTCGTACATTAGGGCGTTCTCAGCTACATGGAGGATTTTTTTCATAAGTTTTTTTTTTGAACACTCAGTCCGTATTAGCGTGCCTTCTAAGGGACGATATAGTGCAAAAATGTTCATAAAAATATCTTCCAAATTTGGGGGATGAGACTGGGAAAACTATGATATTAAATCCCCGGACACAAACCAATATTTTTTTTTATAGCAAAGACACATTTTGAAGTTAACAGAGCACTATTAACGACAGCAAATTTGAAGTTCCACTATGCTATTTGATCACAGGAACATTTAAATTTGTATTGGAAATAATAAAAAATTAATTTTGAAAATCCTGAATTTTTTTTTTCATTTCTGCAGAAGATTACACACCATATTAAAATCGTGGCCTGAAGAGTCCTCTAAGACTCCTGGTGGGCATGCTATCTGAAAAAATGTTGGGAATAGACTAAAATGGATACTTTAAAAATACTCCATTTTTGAAAATATGAAACCTCTGGAGAAGATTAAGGAAGTTTTTGTAAAAACGGGCTCTTCAGCGGACTACTTCCGAAAAAAACACAGTCTTTTTAAAATATTCATTTTATTCGATTCCCAAGAATTTTCCAGATATCACGACCACCAGAAGTCCTAGACGCCTGTTCAGCCTACCATTTGTTTATGATGTGTAGTCCGCTGAAGAACCCGTTTTTCCAAAAATTTCCGTAATCTTCTGCAGAAATGAAAAAAAAATCATAATTTTCAAAATTAGTTTTTTATTATTTCCAATACAAATTTAAATGTTCCTGTGATCAAATAGCATAGTGGAACTTTCACGGTGTTATCTGTGCTATGATCACCCAGGATAGGATCATGGCTCTCCGGGATATGTATAGTCCTTTTAAAAAACGAAGATCAAATTTGCTGCCATTATTAAGTTGTTAACAGAGCTCTGTTAACTTCAAGATTTGTCTCTGCTAAAAAATTTGGTTTGTGTCCGGGGGATTTGAATTCGAATTTATCTTCACACACATGGGAAAAATTATACTTATTTTGTTCATGGCCAGCCTAATGGACAGACATATGCACAAATTAACTATTTTTAAGCTGTTGTTATCGCAAATTCACTTCTATGGATATTTCTATAATACCAACAATTTATAACAAATTCAGTCCAAATTATTGAACATGTTATCTTAAATTTATTGGTTTTGCCATATAAATATATGTATATACCTGGAGCGTGGCTAGATTTGTACTCAGTCATATATGTATGTCTGCTAGCGCTGTTGCAAACATAAATTTTTAATATTCGGCAGTTCACCAAATTCGAATATTTAATCTAAATTTTCAAGTTTAATTTTCTTAATTATTTTCTATTACGTTTATCGGACTTAAGTTCATTCCAAACTGCTGCTGTGATTCACATTAATTAAACAAGGCAAAAGGTCTGATAAATGTAATACAAAATAATTATGGAAGACCAGCTCGAATCATAAAAATTCAATAATTTATGTGTGTGAAGATAAATACGTATTTAAGTTCCGGGACTCAAACCACAATTTTTAGCAAAGCCACATTTTGAAGTTAGCAGAGCACTGTTAACGAGTTAACAGCGCTCTTTTTATAACAGATGACAATTGTGGAGAAGATGAGTGGGTTTTATGAAAAAATTAGGACTTCTGCGAAGTAGTGACTACATGGAAATGGTGGTCTGGAGGGTTGGCTATGACTTGTGGTACCTGGGATGTCTGTAATAATTTTTTTAGTCCCACAAAATGACTTTTAAAAACACTCCATTTAAGAAATTTCTGGAGAAGATGAGTGGGTTTTATGGAAAAATGAGGACTTCTGCGAAGTAGTGACTACATGGAAATGGTGGTCTGGAGGGTTAGCTATGACCTGTGGTACCTGGGATGTCTGTAATATTTTTTTGTCCCAAAAAATGCACTGCATAGAAAACCCCCCGAGTTGTGCAAACTTGTTTCTACTGTATTTTCTAAAATATTTCTTATGTACAGAAGATAATGATGTTGGTGAGAGAATATAAAATACATTCCGATCAATAGAAAAATACAGTGATAAAGTAGAAAAATGATCAATGGCTATGCGTTGCTGATACTTAAAAACAGTATACAATTATTCGTGGCGAAGCAATTTTGGGTGCTGAGGAGCGACCATGGCAGCTACCCCAGTAAGTCTTCACCTTTACTTTTCTGGACTTCTTTAAAAATGTTGATCACTCCAATTTCATCACAAAAAATCTTTCTCAACTTTGAGCAAGTAAAAATCGAACTCAAGCCCAATGAAATTATTAACAATTGTAAATCATATACTTCAACTATAAAGTTAAAATTAACATTTATAAGCATTAAGAAATTTTTATTTTATTTGATCTTGAGATTATTATTAAGATCTTTTTTTTATAAAAAATAATTGCAAACAATTATATTTATTTATTTTCAATATTTCGCCAACAATTTGTTAACATCTTCAGGAAAATAATTCATAATTATTTTCCTGTAATACGTGTTTATGTGGGTATGCGTGAGAAAAGTATGGCGACGATTTCAGAATGAAGTAAGCAAATATTCGGCAAATCGAATACGAATATTCGTAACATCACTAATAAGTACTTACATACATATGTATGTGCTAACGTTTGGCCATAATCAACAAATGGTTCTTTAATATAAGAAAAAAAAAAATGAAGTTATTTATTCAGTTTAATTTTTTGCACAATGTCGAATAAACGTTCAGTTACGGGTCTTTTGTTCTTATTAATCGTTTTGGGCAGTGATGCCGCACCAGGTGCCAATACAACTGGTGCCACCGATGCCCCAAGTGGCGAATACCCTTGGACAGTTTCTATACGTATCGATGATGCACATTCCTGTACGGGATCAATAATTCATGAATATTTTATTATAACAGCCGCTCGTTGCGTTGCCAGGTAAAATTATTAAACCAGCTTTATAAACATTTCTAACGCATGTTGTAAAGAAACATACATAAATATTCACAGCACTGATATAGAGAAACTTCTTTAGAAACAAACAGGTTCAATTTGAGTCTTAGATACAAGTAAAAAGAACATGTACATATATATTCAAAGCTGCTGGACTTAACGATGTCAAAGAAAATATTTTAATTTTCAAGGTTTTCTTCATCTGCTCTGGAAGCTAGTTTTTTGAGCTTTTTTATTTAATTTTTCAAATTGAGCTTAAGGTCACTTTACTTTTAATAAATATTTAATTTTTCTTACTTTAGGTCTAAAAAATAGACCTTAATGCTTTCTGTTTTTTTCCAGCCGTCTATATGCCGCCGACATTTCGTTGCTGCTAAACAACAACGGCTGAAAAAAAAAACAGAAAGCATTAAGGTCTATTTTTTAGACCTAAAGTAATAAATTTCAATTGGATCTTATAGCGAATAAATAATTAAGTTCATTGTTGAATATTTATTTTTTCTTATTGTTAAATGCTTTGATATTGTATCTTCTTCGATATTGTATCTTCAACATATTTTCCTGAAGAAGATATACATAAAGGCGTATCGAAATATCGAAGAATTTAACAATAAAGAAAACAGATATATATTTATTAAAAATAAGGTGACCTTAAGCTCAATTTAATAAACCAAAGTAGATTTTTTCCATTACAATAGGGTTTTAAAAGTTTTTATTTTAAAGAAACAAGCTTTTTCTACAAAAAATTCGGGCCCACTGTACTAAACAAGAATTGCTGAAAAGGCCAAGAATTACATCTCATATACTCAGCGGCGCAGCAAGTGCTTTGCTCAGCATTTTGTTACGGCAGACCAAATATGTACATACATATGTATGTGCCAAAGCTTTTTCTGCAAATGCAATGATGCCATAGCATTTACACAATATTGTGAACGGGACTCATGTTACACCATGATGAACAATGTTTTTATATAAAAAGCATCTTGTTTTAAACCAAACCTGTATGTACGCACATACATACATCCATTAAGCCGAAATTATGATAAATTGATTTACAATAACTGTGTTGCGACACTGGTCTTTCACTTTCAAATTAACACTTAATAAATTTCATTTTCATGATTTACGCAATTCACTTTCAGTCACTACAGCTCACATATGTACATATGCACCCATTCAAATGCATTTATGCATGTAAGTTGTGTATATAAATATGTATTTATTTCTATTATTCTTTTTTCTTTTCTCCAACAAAAAGCCTGGATCATAATCGTTTATCAGCCCGTGTTGGTAGTATTAATCAGTTGGCTGGCGGTCGTCTGGTAAAAGTTCAATCAGTTTTTATTCATCCATCTTTTGGGAATTTCTTGCATGACATTGCCCTGTTAAAAACAGAGAAACCTTTTACTTTCAACAAGAAAATTAATAAAACTACTTTGGCTGGCAAAGATGATGACATTGCTGAAGGTACAGAAGTGTTTGTCTCTGGCTGGAGTCTGTTGCAGAACGAATCAACGTCTTACAAACTCCGTCACTTGTCCATGTCCGTGGTGAGTGAAGCAGAGTGTGAAATCGAAGCGGGTTATGGTTACGATTCTGTGCTCTGCTTACGCCACTCACAAGGAACAGGAATTTGTCAGAGAGATGAAGGTGCCGGAGTTGTAAGCGGCACAAAATTGGTAGCTGTTGCAAGTTTCTATTTCGCAAATTGTGGCACCATTTATCCAGATGTGTCAACCAAAATTTCTTATTACTCAGAATGGATAGAAAGTGTTATTGAAGAAAATTGATGTTTCCAATAGACAAAAGTCGAATGATATTATAAATTATAAACATTAGAAGCTATAAACTTATCAAAGCAGTTATATATCATTATCTTCATAAAAAAAGGCCCCCAGGCGTTTGTTGTTTTGTTTGTGAAACAAGTGTGTGAAAATTTTTTTTGGGAGTTTTAAGGAACTTTTATGGTAGGAAAATGTTTGTCTTCGTAGACACTTGTTAAATAAACACGAAGAAAATAGGAAAATGCCTGAAAAACTTCCTAATCTATTAAATTGTACTGAAGAGTATTTTAAGGTTATGTGTGTTCAATGAGCAAAAAAAAATTTTTTAGCCAAAGAAAAAGCATGCGTTCACGTTTAAACTAATATTTGAAAAAAAGTTTCCACTACTTTTTACGCTTTTTAGGCTTAAATAAACAAGTACTTGTTCATATGCGACCATAACACGAGTAGTAATTTTCCCAAGTCGAATAAGATAATAGAGAGCTGAGAAAAACATTTTACAACGAGTAGTGGTCACGTTTTCTTAAGCAAATACTATTCAAATCTGACGGAATCTTAGCCACATTTTTCCTAGTCAAATAAGACAATAGAGAATTGAAAAAAAAAATGCACTGTATATTGTAAAGTTTTATTGCACCATTTGGCTTGTTGGCTGACTAAAGAAACTCCGTCTCACTAAACACATAATTTTAATCTTTACCATATACAATTCATTAATGCCAATTGTAGTAATCATTTGTAATCAGTATCTCAACTAGTCAAAATGTAACCAGTTTCAAATTCTACTGCAGGGAATGTTATGAAACCTTGACTTTTCCCTCCTTTTTAGAATCATTGACATGCCAAATGTATGAATAAAAATAATTTATGTATGAATATTTGCCATATATGTACGTCCAATTCAATCGTACGTCATGCACATATACACTCGTATTTGTATAGGTGTGTGTATTTGTTTATTGCAGATTTTATAAAAACAAAAAAAAAATATTAAACGTGCATGCTAGTTCATTGCATCTACATCATTTAGCATTCACCTTGACAAAATTATGCAGTTGTAATGTAACGCGAACCTTCATACATACACATGTCTTAGCGTGCAGATGAGAGTAGTTTCCTACCAGTGTTGCCAGAAATGTTGCCAGAAATGTGTAAATAATTATAAGTGTTTTGCAAAAAAAAAAAAAAAAAAAATAAATAAATAAATAAATAAATAAGAAAATGGAAAATTTTTCAAATGATTAAATTTTTATGTTTGTATACTTCTTGCATAGATTTACATTTTTGGTTTCGTATAGCGTAAGTAATGCTGAAACCTACTATTTATTTCATGTTATGCATTTCATATACATACATACATACATACATATAAAATTAGCTGACGGTAGATTAAACCACTAGTGAAGATTGTGACTACACCAAAGCCCCTTGCATGGCTGTTAAAGCACACCAGGTAGCAACATTATTCATATCCAATTGGATGGTCAATCTTCAATTACCTACCCCTTGTTAAGGGTGTTCCGGCTATCTAGGACCCTTTAAACTACATTTAGCAAAACAGCTAGAGGATACCAGTTACACCCAATACCTCCGATAATCTTATTTCCGTCCATCGAATCGTATTAAACGAAGCTCAAACCATATATTGAAGCTACCACTAACAATCATTAACACTAATATTGTGAATCATTAATATATAGTAAATTTAGCGCTAGCAATAACAGAACCTAAGCTCCATAAATCATCGATCCTGTTTCATCTTTGCTTGATGCATTATTGAAACCAAACCACCACGTTTCAGTCAAAGTAGACATCTCAACCATGATCAGCGGGCTGGGCTCCGAAGTGCAATCCTCAATCCACTGATCGCCGTGGTACCGATTTTAGCTCTTCGGGTGAGGGTTTTGAGTCACCATCAACTCATTGACCTCTATCTGTGCCGGTGACTTAGCATTAGGCTGGTTCATTAAGACCCAGCAAGATGCATTATATGCCCCCTGGGGGGATTTCGCGTGTTATAGGTTGTCTGGCAATACGCTAAAGCTTAAAGTTTTTGTTTCTTTTCTAGTATTCCTTGGGGTAGTGGCCCGCCAAGTGCACATTCTGTGAAAATTTCAAGTCTTTTTCTCCCATGATTCGATAACTACTCACCATGGGTCTCACCCTTTAGTTTTCACATTTTTTGTTTGCGTTAGTACAAGCTCTGGCTGTCAAATGATGACGAAGAGAATTAGAAAATAGCCGAAAAACTTTTTAGTCTCCATGAAGCGGCAGCCCAAAAATGGTTTTGATACAAAAAGTGCATAAGAACAATTTAAGAAAATTATATATTCTTGTTTGCGGAATTTGAATATTCTTTATTTAACATCAATATCAAATTTTTAATCACTTCATTCATGTTGCATTCAAGTCTGCATGTTTGTTGGGTATGTTTTGCTTTATGGGAGAGTGAGTGCACAACTGTGTGTGTGTGCGTGTGTGTGTGTGTGGATGTGTGCTGCTTTATCTTGTTTTATTTGCTGCAACTTTACAGCGAACAAAGTCTGCAAAAGTGACTCTTTTAACATCCTTGAACTTAACTTTCACAAAACCGAAACAAAAACAGCAACAACAACAACAACAACAAGTTGTAATACTAAACATTGATATATTTACATGTGCACACAGAAAGAAATCATGTTCTTCAACATGTTAATAATTTTCTTTTTTTTTTTGCTTCATTACCAGTTTTATATTTTAATTTTCGATCAATTTGAAATATTTGTCAATACTAGTTTGTGGCAAATTGCTTTACTTCCACCTTGGACTTTGTTAAAACAATTGTATTTACTTGGGCATATTCGTCAAAATTGAAATTTAGTTGTGAGTGAAAAAGTTTCATATAAAACTTTTTCAAAATACTACTCAATTACCATTTAATTTTATTTTTAATATGGACCTTTATAAATTTAATTATTTATTTGCTTTAAGAGCTCATTGCATTGTTTAAGTTTAGGTCTAGATATATATCTTATTAATTATTTTTTTGTTGTTGCTTTTTTCAGCCGTCTATAAGCCGCCGACAGTTCGTAGATGCTACTCAACTCGTCATGAAGGTTGTTTGGAAAAGTAAAAGTGTTGCGAAACATTTAAAGTGTTCTCTGTTTTAAAAACTTATTCGAACATTTGTGATTCTCATGGGCATAATGGAATACATACATACATATATAGTATAGTTTCAAACACTTTTTAAAGTTCTTTCGAGTCTACTGATGAGTTGAGTTGCATTGGCGACTTATAGACGGCGGAAAAAGACAGTCAAGAATTAACAAGGTCTATTCAAACCTAAAATTATACCCCATTATATTTAATTTACCTTTTTAAAAACAAATTAACTTTTGCTGGCGGCTATTATGGCTTTGGCTTTATTTTCTATGTGTAAATTGTTTTTTTTTTATTTAGTATTTCAAGCCCACTTAATGTTTGTTTATTGCTTTGTTATTTCCACAAAATTATATTCTTTTCATTTATGCCTTGTTTTTGCTGTTGTTGGCCTTAATTAGTAAAATTTACAATTTAAATTTATCACTTTTACTGTGACGTTCCTCTAAAGTGGCTTTTTAATTTATTTAGACGGATGCCACATTTATTATTTTCGTTAAATTGTTTTTTCTCAAAACTTTAAAAACTTTCTTCATTCATTCATTCATTCATTCATTTGAGAACTGTTAACTGAACAAACAATTAGTTATTGTAATAATTATGACAGTCATTGAGTTTCTCTTTGCGCGAACAATGTTTTTATATTTGAGTTCACAACAACGATTTGAGCGGCGTAACGGTTAATGTTCAACTGAAAGTTGTCAACAATTTTCACTTAACTTACAGTCACTAAACTTTGGTTTTACGTTTGCTGAGCAACAAAGACACTACACATATGCAACAAAAAGCAGTCCAACCAACCATCACCGTCATCAGCCAGACAAATAAACCAACCAAACAACCAGACACAAATTTGTTAGCAAACAAACCAAAACAAGCCAACATCTTTTTTATTTGTTAAGACTTGTCTTGTATTTCAAACGCACATTCGCACATACAAACAGGTGTGTGTGTGTGTGTGTACATGCGTGTGTACATTTGCATTAAGCCAAGCATGTAATATCAAGCTCAAAGGTAAAACTGTGCAGGCCTTCAACTGGCCCGCCATTCTTGTAGGGGAGAGTGTATAATTTTTGAACTACTTGAATTATTATTATTGAATTGAGTTATTGGCTGTACCCGTTCACTATTGAAATTTCAAAACTTATGAAATTGCAAATATTTTTTATGAAATGGTAACAACCTCTGTTGGTATACATAGCTCGTATTTCGTGATTAGGAAACAAAAACAAATATTAATCATAAAAACTGACTTAATTGTTTTTCACAATATCGCCCATGAACATCTTTTGCATGCGTTTGAATCAATTGTCGAAGAGCTTCTGCCACACTGATTGAGGTATTTCCAAAATATGCATTCTGAATGCTGCAATCCCTTCTTCAGGTGTCGAAAAGCGTTGACCTCCCAGTTTGTTGTTACGTACGGGAATAAAAAGAAGTCCTTCGGTGCCCAGTCAAGACTATACAGCGTACGACTCATCAAGTTGATTTGTTGGGTGCTCAAAAATGCTTGTTTGCTGCTTTGTATCCTTGAGATCTAGAGGCTAATTTTATTGATACAACTTAAACATGTAATACATTTAATATAAATGTATTACAACACCATAGTTCAATGTAATTGAAATTTCAGTAAAATATTCTCAATTCAATTCCCTTCTCTGCTTCTCTTTTCTTCAAGCATGAGGTTACTTTAATATTTGATTTTTTCTTATTTTCGTTCAAAATTTTTATATAATTACCCTTTTATTTTACAACACGCCTCTGTGTGTAAAATATGACTATTTCCATTTCTTGGAAAGATTTTTACTGACTTTCCCTTTGCAATCACTTCAAAGGCTGGATATTTCAATCATTACGCAAAAAAAAAACAATATAAAAAATTTAAAAGGGCCTTCTTAACGGCCTTCTAAGCTTTTCATTTCGCCGTTGCTACAGAATCCAATATAAGTTGATTTAAGAAATATTAGTATTATATTACACGGTGCAACATAAGATGATGCTGATTGTAAAATATGAATGATTTGAAAATATCGCGAAGTTGGTTCTTTGTGAAAAGAACTTAATTTTATGCAACATGTTGTTAACTGTTTGCAATTAAGGCTAAATTAACCTTTTTTTTGGCATAAAACTCAATGGCTCCTACGGCAACGTTGTTCTGATAAAACACGTGACTTAAAGTGATAAATTAATATCTGGAAATATGGGCCAAAAAACGTGACCACTATTTTCTTGTTGACTTTTATTTTGGGAGCGAAAGAAGATGACAGTGACCTTAGAAAACCATACAAGATTTCCGTGAAGGGTATTTCAGATGCGGCTCTGCACCAAACCAAATGCTGAAGTTGTAATCTGACACTTTTTATAATTTTTTTATCATCATACTTTAAGCTGGTTTGAGACGCCTTTCGATTTCAACAAAACAGAATTTAACTTCAACCGCAAACAAACCTGCTTATTGCTTAAAACTAGCAATGCTAATTGAATGCATTTGGGTCTGTTTTTTTGTTTTTTTACTTGAAGTTACAATTTTCCGTTTACCGCCATTAATCAGAATTGAAAACCTTAAAATAGCACTTAAGCAAATTAGAGATTTTACTTCTTTCTTAATGGAACTAAGCCTAAGAATAATTATGCACAAGCAGTTAATTATCTTACATGAACATGTAATAATAAGCTATTTAAGAAACCACCATTATAAATACAAAGAACCTGAACAGCGTTACCATTGGTGCTGCTCTTTCGACTGCCAGAACACAACATATTTTGCCACCAACTTTGATAAGTTTTGGCAAGTATTATTCGTTGTTTACTTTCTTACAAGCTTACAGCCAACTTTTTGTTCATAAAATATTGTTTCCTCCTTACTACCATTGTAATTTAAGTCCAGATGTGAACCACGATCAAAAAGATCTTTTGTGCAGTGTTTAGTACTATGCAAAACTTACCAAAAATTTGAAGTCATTAATAAGTTTTTCATTTATAAGTAGTTTTGCTGGGAGTAATAGTAATAAACAGAAGCAATAGGCTTACGATCAAAACTGGTAGTGATGAGGAGTGTGGCGGCTTCGAAACAGCAAGTTGTACCCCATCTGAAGTCATAACTTTGCTTTCCTATTATTCGTTATTAATCTTTATTATTCATCACAAATATCAATCATAGCAACCATTTGAACTAAAGCCCATCTTTAATAGCCAAAATATATAAAGTTAAACAAACTAATATTAAAAATTAAAAAAAAGGATATATGGTAGGCAGGCATATCCATGCACGAAATGAAATACAATTTGTACAAGAGTTACAATGAGTGACTTTACAAGTATTTGTGAAGTTTCACTTCAATCCGATAAAAAATGCAGGTAGAAAGTAGATTCTAAGAAAAAGGATATATGGCAGATAGGCGTGCTTTTTTCAACGAATGAGATAAAATTCACATCAGAGCTAAATTGTATAATTTAAGAATACAGTATTGTATTAAAAACTTCAGGTAGAACATAGTTTTTGAGAAAAAGGATATATGAGAAATGGAAGTGTCCTTGCTCGAAATCAGGAATAGCCAAAATTCATACTTTAAAAAGTATTTAAATTTTTAGCGCATTGCTATAATGCGCTGTATTGTATGATTTAAAAAACATTTGCAAAGTTTCAATGCATTCTAAAAAAAAAATTTTACCTAAAACTTTGTTTTTGAAAAAAAAAGGATATGTGGTAGCGAAGCGTGTCCCTGCATGGAATGCAACAACATTTATAGTAGAATCACAATGCATAATTTAGGAACCTTTTACGAGTTTTTAAATTATTAAAATAAAAAATGACGCTAAAACTTAGTTTTTTTTGTAAAAGGATATATGAGCAGTAGCTGTATCCTTCCACCAAACTAAATAAAACTTGCAGCAGAGCTTATATTCACCATTTGGGAAGTATTTGTGAGTTACCAGTGCATTTTCGAAGTTAAAATTTGGGTTTTGAGATAAAGGATGTATGGGAGGTAGGAGTGTCCTTACATTAAAAATCGATAACAAAGCTAAATTGTATAATTTACAAATCCCCTGTGAGCTGTCTGTGCATTTTTACATAAAAAAATTTTTACTTTGCTTTTGAAATAAAGGATGTGCGGGTGTTGAGCGTGTTTGCCCTTTCCATAGAATTAAATTTCTAGCAAAAGTTACCATGCATGATTTAGGAACCATTTACATATGTAATTTTAAAGCATTCTAATGCAAAATGCCGCTCAATTTTAGGTTTTGATAAAAAGGATATATGGAAGGTAGGTATGTCCTTGCAATGAACTAAAAAATATTCACACTAGAGCTTACATATATCATTTGAGAAGCATTTATACACTTCTAGCTCGTTCTAATAAAAAATGCAGCTAAAGCTTTGTTTTTGAAAAAAAGGATATATGAGAGCTAGGCATTTTTAGAGCGTTAAAATAAAAACTGCCACTGAAACTTAGTTTTTGAGAAAAAAAATATATGAGAACTTGCACTGAACTAACAAAAATTCACAGCAGAGCTTACACTTATAATTTCATAAGTATTTCAGTGTATGCCAACGAAATATGCAGCTAAGACGGTGTCTTGCAAAAAAAGGATATGTGGGGGCTAGGCGTGTTTGTGTAGTATGGAGTGAAACAAAATTTATAAGAGAGTTACCATACATAATTTCAAAACCTTTTACAAATTTTTAAAGCATTCCAATTAAAACTGCTGGCAAAACTTAGTTTTAGAGTAAAAGGATATATGGGAGTTGGGCCTGTTCTTGCACAGATTTTGTTCGTAATCTCAATTTTTCTTAGTGAATACAATGAGAAGAACATTTAAGCTCTCTATAATAATTATTTCGGTTTTACCGATTCCTTGCATATGGAATGTGCCAGCTTCCGCAAACCTGATTGATAATTTTCTTCCTGCCATCATTTCTTGTGCCCTTAGGGAAGCGACGACAATGGTTACGCTGAAAACAAGTAATGCTTGCAGGCATATAAAAACCAGCAATTACATAGACTCAAAATCCATTTAAGTAAAAATCTGCGAGGCCCAAACACGCGTGTAGAAGCATTAAAATGGTAGCAAATTTACCAGCCCTTAAAGCAAAGCGATTGCCTTTTTATGTGATTTTTAAAGAAAACTTAAAAAGATTTTTAATCGAAACTTCATTGAATGGCTTGAAATACCTTGCAGATGCACATCGCAGTGTTTGGGAGAGGTAAGATTTGAAAAAAAAAAAAAATTATTATTTCAAACTCTCTGATTGTGGACTTCGTTTCAAAAGGGGTTACTACCTGACTGCTTTTACAACTGTTTTTGTTGCCGGCTTATACATGGCCTTGTATATTTTTCAAAAATGGCAAAGTACACCTGTTATAATAGGAATCAGCTCAAACACAACCTCCATACAAGATTTACCCTTTCCGGCAGTTACCTTTTGTAACATGAACCAAGCATTGGCCAGCAAAGTCAAAAACATACAAGTGTAATTGCATACAATAGTAATTGTAAAAACTGTACATTTACATTTTAATTTATGTATATTCCAAATTCAAGCGATACCCCCGAATATGCCATGTTGCAGCAGACCTGTTTACGAGACTACAACTACACACGATTTGCAAATTTCCAGCCCAGATCTGAAGATGACGATTTGGTGAACTTCAAAATACAAGTGTGTATTTGCAATCACATGGAAAAGCTTTTGTTAAATAAAATTCTATTGCAGAATTCGCAAAATTGCAGTGATATGATTATATATTGTAAATACGGTCCCTATGAAGAGCCCTGCACAAATCTGTTTCGTGATGTTATTTTAGATGATGGCATTTGTTGTGTCTTCAATCGTCTGCATCCATTTTTTCTCTACAATCAAATGTGGGTTTTCTTTTGTGTTGAAGTTTTGAGGGCTTTTGTTGTTTAAATGCATTTTGCAGGGACACGATTTTTAGTGACTACACTTCGTTAGATGGCCGCACTAACATTCCGGTGAATTGGAACTTAGAAGCCGGTTACAAAGAGCCCCTGCCAATAAGTTATTATCCCAGAAAGGCAGTAGGTAATTTGATTTGCAAGTGTATAAAGATGTTTTGAATTTCGAAATTTCAATATAAGGAAGCTTGAAAATTTTGCGATATTTTAAATTTTGTAAACCATGAAATCAAAATCAGCAGATATTTGATGAAAGAATAGACAGCATTATGAATTTGCTCGTCGGTGGCAATTTTAAAAAGAAACGTTGTTGCTTAAATACTACAATTGTCAATTGTTTACAGGCTCTGGCGTCTCAATGGGGCTTACGGTGGCCTTGTATGCAGACATAGATGAATACTTCTGTTCTTCAACGAATTGCGCAGGATTTAAGGTAGTTTTGAGTTCTGAATTTGTAATATTTACTTAAGGTAAAAATACTCTTGCAATCGTCTTGCTATAACTGGTATTTATTCAAGCATTTAACTAAATTAAAACTGTGTCTTCGGCTGGGGTTCAACTAGCTGTTTCACAGCCGTCACGCTTCTCATCAGCATTTATTTTAAATATACCATTATTTGTACTTACTGATTGACTAAAATAAATGCTGATGAGAAGCGTGGTGGCTTCGAAACTGTTAACTGTACCCCAGCCGAAGTCATAAGTTTGCTCTAGCTGTGATTGTGATTGAATCAATTACGTTTGTTTATGAGAACTGGCAGCCAATGTTAGAACAACTTTTTTTTATGCATGTGACTGTTACCCTTTATTTCAGGTCTTACTTTACAATCCTATCGATTCACCCTACATCAGAGAAACCGGTCTGCCCATTATGATTGGTCAACAAACTCGCTTGATTATAAATAGCAGACTCATGGAGTCGCAACCGTCATTGCGTAATATAAAGCCCGAGGCAAGACAATGCTACTTTTCCAATGAGAAAAAGCTGTTGTATTACAAATATTACACCAGACGTTGTTGTGAAGCAGAATGTAATGCCTTGCAAATGTTACGACTTTGCAAGTGTATACCCCATTACTTTCCAAAAGTCGTCAGCAATGCAGCAATTTGCTTTCTGGGTGACATGGATTGCGTTATGCGGGCTGAACGTCTTACACTTGAGCCAGAAATTAGGAAATGCAAGGCCCAGTGTTTACCCGGTTGTCATGATCTACAGTATTTTCCTGATGCGTTTGTCAGCCCGCTGGCTGTGGGAGATTATAATTTGCAAGATACGTATTTTCGTAACATTTCCAAAGAGGAAATGCATAAAAATATTGCCCTGGTACACATCTTTTACAAAGATAATTATTTGCGGGGAAACACTAGAGTGCCGTATATGGGATTAGCTGAACTTTTAGGTGGGTTGTGTTTTGAAACTCAAAACAGTTTTATTGGTAACCAAAATCTAACAATTGTTTGCAGCTCAAACTGGCGGGGTGATGAGTTTGATGGTGGGATTTAGTGTCATCTCCATAGTTGAGCTTTTTTTCTTTATGTTGCTGAAACCTTTTTTGGACATTCTAACTAAAAGAAATCCCAAACTGTTTGAGAGCAAAGATGAAGTTAAGGAAAAGGTTAGTTGGTTCTATTGATTATGCACACGTGCATAGAAACAAATATTTGTTCTTAAAGCTCAAAAAGAAAACGAGAAAAACCTGCAGCCAAATGTAGCATTTGTTTTGTAAGGGATGGTCCCAGCCAAGGCGAATTAAACGTTTTTTCATCTTATTATGTCGGAAACTATTTACAAGCCATTTTCTCTGCTGCAAAGAGTGAGTCATTTAGATTTTGACATAACAAAAGGATTTTCCACTAACAATATGTACGAAATTTTCACTTGCAAGCACCTTGTTTAATTCGCCTGGGTCCCAGCCCAACACACAATGTTAATGGTAAATGAAATAAAAAGTTTTCAACGACTTGTCGATGATTTTCTAATAATAGAGCGATCTATTTAACAATTATGTGCTAAAGAAAATTTTGGGCAAATGTTTGCCACGGCTTCGCGGGCATGCCTCTAGCCGATAGTTCGTATTTTCAATGGCTTAATGCAGGCACAATAACCTCAATAAGCCCCTGAATTCGCCTTCATTTGCATTTAAACTTCAAGCATAAAATTTAGCAACGTTGCTAAATTTCTATTTCTTAAAACAATCAATAGCGGTACTCAGCGTTTGGTGCGTTTTTGGTTGCAACTATTTGCGTTTGCGATTATATTGCAACTGATATTGAGCACCCTTTTTAACAACTTTGCAAATTTTATTGCACTCCAAATAACAGCTGATAAATTAATACACAATTTTTAATTTTTCACGTTGTATTTCTTTTGGTAATTACTGCTGGCTCCATCTCTAATATTTTTTATTTGCTTTGTTTTCTGTCAGCTGTTCGAGTGTCAGTGTTGCAAATGCAATACTTATGCGAAAAAAGCAACACGTAATTAGCGGTGCATAAATGCAAAAATATTGCGAGTGCAACCTTGTATATTTTGTTGTTGGGTTGCAAACAAAAAGCAACGCTTTCTTGTATTCGCACTTACGCAATACATTTGCGCCAAATAATGAACTGCGCTAATAAAAATTGCACACTGGTTATTACAGTTGAGTTAAAGCTGCAAACGAAAAACACAGAAGAGTTTTGTCAAACTAAAGGCTTAACTCGCAACTGATTTTTTGTACATTTTACATTCTAGAAATTAATGAATGTGAATTTGATTCTTATTATTTATATTGTTTTTTCGCATGTTTTTTTATTTCAGAATCTTAAACATAAAAAAGTTCAGCCCCAGCTGTTCCTCAAAAGACGTAAAATTATCTTCAATCGTGTTCTGCCTTTGGAACAAAATCATGCGGAAATAAATCGCCCAGAAAAGTATTAAAAAATGCACTTCACAATCAAAAAAAAAAAAAAAAAAATATGCACGAAAAAAACCGGTCACGTAAAATTAACTTTACAAAATGTTAAGTGAAAATCATGTTAAATGTGTACAATATTAATGAGCTGCTAAATTAAAAGCAATTGTCTATATAAAATCACTTGTTGTTCCATGTGTTCCAATTGCAACTCACGAAGTGGTGAGTTTCGAATCATAATATTATCAATTCCAATTATATTAATTTTAAAAAGGATCTTTTTTTTTTGCATACACTTATCCAAGCATACACCTACATACGTGCTGCTATTGCGAAAAATTACATTCCCTATAACTAATTTTTATTAGCATTTTTCTACTCAGGTCCTCTGTCCACCATAATTCCTGTTGTAGTGTGTAATGAAAATTTTCTCTACTAAAATAATCTCTTGTGCCCATGAACTTGTTTGATTGACTACAGAAAAAGTCCGCTTCAACTCTGTTGACCATGCAAATTTTCTTGCTACAAATCCGTCATAATTTAGTTTGTCCATAATTTGCCACATTTGACAACCTTGCCCATGAAAACACGCGTCACATGTACAAAGCGAAAAAATAAAATCAATGTTACAAAACAAGTTCATGGCTATTACGTTTGAGTGCGCCTCCATACAGCCATCTAGCCTGTCGGGATGCAAAGAACACACATCTTTACGGATGTGTGTTCTTTGCCAGCAACATGTTTGATGCTTGTGCCATGCATCTTATGTAACCTTCACCTTGGCCATCTGTGGCACTGCAACTATTCCTGCTCAAAGCAAATAAAATGGATTTATGAACAGCATTGAGAACTTTTATTAGGCTCATATGAAAAATATTATCAACAGGGAACTAAATATCTGATAAAAAAGCAAACCGTTTTAAGGCATTAAATATGTACTAAAAACTTGAAAATATCATACAAAAAAAGAAGATAATCATATAAAAAGAGAAGATAATAGAAGATAATAGAAAAAGTTGCACGAAGTTGCCCTATAAAAAAAAATTTTATTTAGCAATTACATTTAGAATGAAATAAAACAAATAAAAGTGCCATATTCAGCTGAGTAGAATCTCAAAGCCTCCTACACAACAGTTCACGCACATAAGTATCTGTATAAATTATTTTTTGTGCTTATATTTATCTATAGAAAATGCTGGCTAGTAAAATTATAAATTTTCCTATAATATAGGAAATTATATAATTATAGGAAATTATAAATTTTCCTATAATACGTTTTTAGTACTAAATTTTTAACAGTATAACACCGATTTTCATAAAAAATAAAACGTTGCTCAAATACATTTTAGAACAAATTTTATATGAAAAATTTTTTGTAAAATGTGTTTCAACAATGTTTTAATTTTTATGAATACCGGTGTAAATATTTAACAGAAAATTTTTTATGAAATTATTTTTCATAGAAAATTTTCTGCACTAAAAATTCTCAGACTTTTTTCAATCTTAGCATTTTTTTGCACAACATTTGCACTTATGAATTTTGTTATAAAATATTTTTAGTACTTACTGGCTGATAACATTTTTACCAAATCCCAATAATTTTTATTAGTTAAAGTTTTTATAATGAAAAGTTCCAAGTGGGAAACTTCTGTCCGAAAATATTTCTGTTATTGAAATTTAATTTCTATGATACATGAATTTTTCTGAGTAACTGAATTACAGACTCATGTACTCAAAACAAGTTGAAATTGTATTTAATTTAACGGCCAAAAAAAATTTGAATAATTAGGTGACAACATTGACAATATCTCACTGAACAAAAGCACTCATATGTCATGAAAGATTCATGTAGTCACATATAAAAGCACTTAATGTTTTTAGCTAAAGAGGGAGCTCATAGATGTACAAATACCTGACAACTAGCGACCACCTGTTTAAATAATGTCATGCGCCTTGTAAAATGAGTGGCTGTGTTCAGTAGGCCTTTAAATTGTGCTGCCATTCGCATACAAAATGGCACTGCCATTCATTATGGCTGTTGAATTGCAAGAATTTTTGAAGCGTATTTTCAAAAAATATAATTTAAAATCTGCCAGAGAGAGCGGAAAAAATTTTTATAAAAAAACGTACAAAGTAAAATAGTCTCTTACGATGGTGTTCAGAAAAATTGAAATGTTGCTGAGATACATTTTATTTTTTTCGAATACGCCGATTCGTCATCGCTGCATACTCGTAAGAAATATTTTTGTGAAAATAAATTTTTTTTTTATTTGTTCGAAACTTTTCTTATATTATTATTTTGTGTTACGTTTGTCAGGTTCAAGTTCATTCTATATTATTTTTGTGGCTGATATTAATTAAAGAAAACAGAGAAAATCTCAAAGACCTTTAGCTAGATGAACAACTAGCAGCTGCGGGAAACTTTACAATGCAATAATGATACCTATAAATAAAAAAAATGATGGCTGTGTTTAATATAATTAAAAATTTAGAGAGAACATATACAGCAACTTGGGTGGCTGAGTGGCTTGATTGTCGCCTTAGAAACGCAACCCTCTTAGTTCCAGAACGGTCCTCTCATTATTAACTCAAAATAGTTTTAAAACATTTCTAACAGTTCAAAGACCACAGAGCGAAAAATCGCATAAAAATTTTTAAATGCAAAAACTTATTAAAAATAGTTTTGCTTTAAAACTTTAAACAGTTGTAAGGAAGACAACTGTGGCCTAAGCGCGTTAAATTGGCCAAAATATGCACATTAAAAAAAAAAAAAACAGTGAAAATTAGAGGAAAATTGTACAGCATGAATAAATAGCACCAAAGATGACAATTTTTGCAAAAGCACGAAAATCGGTTCTGCTATTTTTTAATTATTAGTGATATTCGATATTCGAAATTGTTATATCGATATATGTATATATATCGTAGATATCTTTTCGTTCTAGACATAGAGCCAGGCAAAAATACCCATGACTTTATAAAATTTCTCTGTGCTCCACTTCATTTGAAATTCATTTCTCAGCTTTTCTATTATTCTGGCAACATTTTTAGAACTAAGTATTTTCAATTGAAATCTTTTTTACGGTTTCTTACGGTACAAATTTTTTAATACAAAATTTTTTATAAACAGTTTGTAGTGTAGTGCTATTTTGGGACATTTTATATGGAACCTTTTTAGCACCAGTCATTTCATAGAAAACTTTTAGTACTAAAACTTTCTAGAAAATTTTTAGTATATCACTTTTTTATACGAAATTTTCAGCTTTAAAGTTTGTCTATAAATTATTTTTTGTGCTTATATTTATCTTTAGAAAATGCTGGCTAGTAAAATTATAAATTTTTCTATAATAAGTGTTTACTACTAAATTTGTTACGGTATAAATATTTAACAGAATATTTTTTAGGAAATTATTTTTCATAGAAAATTTTCTGTATTAAAAATTCTTAAACTTTTTTCAATCTTAGCATAAAGCGTGAAAATCGGCTTGCAACAATTATTTCTTAGCGTTAAATAGTACCAAAGATGAGAATTTTTGCAAAAGCACGAAAACCGGCGTAAATTGCGGCAATCGTGTAAACACAGCTTAGCACGCATTAATGCAAAAAAATTGTGACTGCTTAACATACAAGCCAGCTGCGTTAAAAATTCCAAAAAGGTATCAATATTTATTGCGTCCTTGTGCGGCAAAGCAAGTTTTCATTCTCTCCACTTAATGTGGTACCTAAGTCATTATTTTTGTGAATAATTATTAATATTAACTTTATAGTCGAATTTTATGATTTACAATTGTTAATGATTTTAGCAGGCTTGAGTTCGATTTTACTTCCCCAAAAATTCAGAACGATTTTTCTTGTGATAAAACTGGGTTTATCAAGACAAGAAAAATAAAGTTGAAGCCTCACAGGCTGGAGAACATACCATGGCTGTTTCACGACCACCACGGCACTCATCAACATCCAAATTGGCTTCGAACCCAGGTCATGATCAATTGTATACTGTTTTTAAGCAGCAGCGCACATTCATCCTACCACCTGAGCTCTTCCTTTTTTCAATAGTAAAAATTTATTTTATATAAATAGTTATACGAGTAGATATTTAAAATACTATACATATTTCTTTAAATTAATTTTTTGCTCTCTTTCAACATTTTCTTTACCTGTGTTGATTTTCTATTTGACAAATTTCCACAGTAAATTTATAAAATGAAAAGTGAACATTTTTTATGGAAGCATAAAAGACTGTGTAAAGCATGCGCCAATTTATTTTTAATTATTTTAAACAAACCTTTTTCAATCACAAAACACAAACAGATGATTTTCGGTGTCGCCGCCAGTTAGAACATGTGTTCGTGTGACTGAGATATGGCAATTTTTGCCACAATTTTGCAGCAATTAATTTTGCCTAAAATGGGTCAATAATGTGATTGCTTAGTATTTTATTCCGACAATTTTATTATTAAGTATGAATTTAATGCAATGAAATTTGGAAGAGATTGATATGTTTGCGAAAAAATTGCATTGGAGTTGTGCATTCTGCGAAATTGGCATCACTGTTGCCACTAAATAAGTTTCAAGTTCTTTATTTATGTACAACTCCCAGTGACAAAAAGTTGCGTGATTTACTCTACAAATAAGTGATTTAGGGGGAAATGAAATAAAAAAAGTTTATGCAATACAAACAAAAAAGGGAAGTGCCAAATTGTTTAGCATTTTCCACTTAAAATTTAAGTTTTGCAAGTGCATGCGTATGCATGCTTGTCAGTGCTAATGTAAATTAATATCTATGTATGTTTTTCTATGGCAGCCATTTCTCAGAAAACATTTTTCATACACTACATATGTACATTTGCAAAGGGATTCAAACGGTCGTTTTGATGCTGTAGAAAATTCGGTTTCACAAGAAGTTCAAAGATGTCATCTGTTTACCCTCTTGAGTATAAAACCAAAACAAAAAAAAAAAACTTTACACATTTAATTTAATTGTGTGCTCGGTCAACAGAAATGGATTCATTTGATTCATTTTGTTGCAAATTAGATTTGCATTTAATATTTCTGCTTTAACATACAACCATGTGTCAAAGTTCAAGAATTGCTGGTTTTGTTGCAATTTGTTTTGTTCGTTTATCTTTTTTTTTTTTTTTTTTTTTTTTTTTGGCATATGGAAAACAATTTAGTTAAAAGTAGTACTTTTGTAAATCGGAAACCGAATGGGGTGACTGGGCACTTGAGCATAACATTATATTTTCTGCTATAATTGTATGTTGTATTTAATTAACAAAATTTGCTTTGACTTTGCTAAAAGAAAAAGGAATACACATGATTGAACTGCTGGCACACTTATATGTGTGCATGTGGCTGGCTCACCACATACGATATCGAATTGCAAGCGTTGACAAGAGCGTTGCGAAAACCAAATCAGTGTATTGTTATTTTTTCTGCTTATTATCAATCGTTTGGTTTGATTATATTGCGAGGGAATTTATTGTTTACACAAGTTCTAAACAAAACGCAGACAAGAAAAATTAGTATTTTTTTTGAAACTGGGAGCAGTACACAGGGGATGACCCCTATAAATGCATTGCGTTGCACTGGAACTGGGAAAAAAGGAAAGAGGGATTCGTGGGGAATATTTGCGGACGTTTGATTAAGCAGGAAAAAAAAATTAAATTATAACATAAGAACAGAACATTTATTTTTGCAAAGCTGAGCAAATCAAGATTAACTATTGCTAATTTGTCTGTTTAGTGTCCAGTGACACTATCCAATTAACAACATTTAAAGAAACCTCTTCAATAGTGCAAAACTTTGAGTATATAGGACAAAAAGACGGCACAACAATCACGATAAGATCTATTACGAATGTATACTTTGATGGACTTATTTCCAAAAATATATCAGGTTCCTTAAATTCTCATTTGGCAAATATCTATACATAATTTGCCAAATAAGCATTTAATAAATATGGAATACTTTTTTAAGTAAGCTAACAAAAAAGGTGCCCATTCATCTATTACGATGACACATCACAAAAACCACCCCCACTCTGATCAAAAATTCTCAAATAACAGTGTTTGAAGCCATGCGGGATGTTTTCAGAGGCATGGAGACGTTTCTTTGGAGAAATTTTTATTTTCTACGGACAAATTTTAGTAAATAATATTAGTACTAATAATTATTAATCGAGAATTTTGTACTCAATTTTGGTGTTCAAAATTTCTTATAGAATACATTTGTGCTAAAAATACATTTAAGCTAAAAAAGAAAAAAATTTTAGTACCCAGACGGCAGGGATAAGTTTTTGTACTAAAAATTATAGTTCAAGGATTTAGCACTAAATTTTTGTAAAAAGGTCAGAAAAATTTAGTACAACGCATTTCCTATAGAAATAGTTTAGATTTAGGAAAAATATTTATTTACTTTCCATAATAATATTTTAGTACAAAAAGTTCCGTAGTACAAGGAGCTAGTACGACATTTAAGGGAAAAATGTCGGTGTTGATTTGTTCTAAATTGCGTTATTCAAAATTTTTCATTATCAGAAAATTTGATCGAAATTTCTTATAGAAATATTTAGAACTAAAAATTGGCTTCAAGAAATTCTTTGCTTTGCATAGAAATATCTTAGCACACAAAACTTCAGGAATGCAGTTTTGTGTTAAAACTTGTCCTAAATTGCGTTATTCAAAATTTTTGTTAGAGAATTTTAGTACTACAAATTTCTTATAGAAATATTTTATTCAAAATTTTTGTTAGAGAATTTTAGTACTAGCAATTTCTTATAGAAATATTTTAGTGCTTAGAATTTGAAAAAAATTTTACTTTCCCTAGCAACATTTGCTACAAAAATTTCTGGGGTAAGTTATAGTTCTAGAAATTATGGTATAACTATTCTGTACTAAATTTGTCGCAAGAACTTTCGGTGTTAAGTTGTTTTCGCTTGCATCATTTAAACAAATTTTTGCCAGATAATTTTAGCTTTAAAAATTTCTTACCGAAATATTTTTGGCCTAAAATTTGCTTCTGAAAAAAAATTTTAGCACGGAAAACTTTCCGAAATAAATATTAGCACTACAAATTATAATGGAAAGTTTAAGTACTAAATTTTTTTTTGGGTAAAAATTTGATGTTAACTTGTTCTAAGAATTATAGTACTAGAAATTCGCTATGACATCCTTTTTAGGTTAGTTTAGGTTGATTGGTGGGATATTTTAGTCCATGTCGTGCACTTAAACACAAACAGTTTGACACATAGGTCTATAGGAATTACGTGTCATTCAAAAAATTCCTTAATTTCAGCCAGTATATGCTTCGTGATTGGGTTATGTCTGGCAATATATTTCTCGCAAGATATTGGGACCGTTGTTATGCGAAGAGGGGAGCACTGGCATAAATAGTACTCTAATGTCCCATATGCTCTACTACATTCATTTACTCGAGTTACTATTATGCAGTTGCGATGAGCCGGTAGTTGAGGGTGACCTGTCACAACTCCCATTATTATACTTAATTCGGGCTTGCTAAGTCTTAGCAGTCCCATAGCAGGTTTTTACTCGCCTGCAAAACTGTTTAATAGTCCGTGGTATATTCTATATATAAGATAATTTTTACTTTCTATAGACAAATTTTCGTATGGAAGGAAAACTATTCGTGATAACATTGATATTAGTTTCCATATCGTAATCTTTCTTAAGAAAAAACTTTGTATCAAAAGTTTGTTTTATAACAAAGGGTGGCGTAGGCTTAACATCAAGATTTTTGCCCAACTTGCTGCCTGTTCCTCAATGTCGCAGGAAAATTTAAGCAAGCGCTCGTTTTCGACCCAAATTTGATTCTTGATTTCGAAATGACAACTCCAAAATGTAACTGGGGTTACACACGTTTAGCTGCAAGGACATGCCGTACGATTGTGTTGCAGAGTGAGTCACGATCTTTAGAGCTAGAGGGTAGTATAGTGCATATGCATTTTTATCTCCATTGAGGATGAAATAATAAAAATGATTGACATTTTTCTCAATTAAATGTTTATGAATTCGATAATGAATTAGTTTATTTAATGCCCTACTTGGGAGTAGGACATGATTTTAAATGAAAAACTAAAAACATTGTTACAAATTTATGCCACTTTAATTAATTGCTGCAAAATTTATACTTTTCAACATTAAAGTATTCATAACTAAACCTAAAGTGTCTGATTATTAAATTATCGTCGTTAATCATTGAATGACAAAATTATTTCCGCCAGCTGAATAAATATTTTGTCAAACTTTGTTGATTGCTTTGGGGGAGGAAGGGTCTGGTACATATTTAATCTGTCATTTAAACCTTTAAATGCACGAACAAGTTGTTTTGGAAAATGTACTTGAGCTAAACAAGAAAAGTGCTTTTGTTTAAAGTTTTTCGTTAATTGTGAATAAAATAAATTTTTGTTTTCTACTTTCAAGTAGTTGACATTGTTGAGGTGCAAATGGCTTCTTAAATGAACAAAATTAAATTATGTTTATGAACTTTTTTGTTTAAAGTTGAAAAAACTTAAGCTGGTTGACCGAAAAAGTGGTTGTGCTCTAATTGCTATTGAAAAACTTTTTTAATTCGATTTTTTTCCCGTAAAATTTTGTAAATGAGAAGAGCAGACATTTAATCGATTTCATAGCAAAATAAAAATGAAGAATTGAGAAAGTAAAAAGACGGCAAATTATTTGTTGTGCTGCAGGTTTATGGTCGTATTGGGGTGAGTGTGTTTTAAATCGGGAGTTTTTGGTTTTGCTGAATTTTTCTGGCTTTTTTGCAACGAATAGCTGCAAATCGTTTGTGTATGTGGCAGCATCATTTCATAAGATTTTTCATAGGCATGCAAAACTTAACCTCACCAGGAATTTCCTAATCTGTGGTACAACCAACACCGGCTTCGCGTACACTTTCATTTTACAGCCATCGGCCCGATTATGTTAAAGCCGACCCAAATGTTTGTCTTCGTACCAGCTCTGCTTGTGCAATTGTATTGTGTTACGACTGGGTTGGTCCAGGATGGCCCTTTGCACTGCGGCCCTTTGTCCCTCACGAGTTTAATACATCAAGAAACAGTGCAATAACCATGAAGCGGAAAAGAAACTACCCGAAAAACTTCGTAAACTGGATGAACCCGGGACCCGACAATGGTTTATGGTCATAATATATTTTCTAGTACATAAATTACAGAACTTTCTGAAAGTGACCAACAAAGTGGACGGCATATCGGAAAAAATAAAATAATTCTACTTCAAGTAATAGGTGAGCCAAAAGAAGTCATCCGATATGGTTTGGCCTTCAGGAAATCGGTTGTGGCTCGCGCAGTGTGTGCCATTGCTCCGCTCTGTTGGAACCACATGTCCTCCATATCTAATTTGTTTAATTACGACAGAACAAACTCGGTTAACATGTCCCTATAGCGCGTACTCGGAAAAAAATGGCTGGATGACTTCTCCAGCGTAATCAGCGCACCACTTCAGCTGCAGTCACTTTGAGCGGGTGTAATGGCTCCTTGTGCATCACTTGGGGATTTTCGGTGCCCCAGAAGCAATAGCATTGCTTGTTCGTGTACCCGTTGAGGTGCAAATGAGCCTCATCACTCATTATGATTTCGGTTGCAAAATTGTCCGCTTCGTGAAAGACATGAGCGCCTCGATGGATAAATTAGTAGAGTGTCCTACTAAGAGTCCCCGAGGTCGCAGGTTCATTTCCTACCGAAAGCTTCGCAGTATTGTGTTTGTTAAAAAAAAACATGATTAGTCCGCGTTTTTGGGGACAGTATCGCTCCATGACTTGTTCACTTGTGTTGTACAGCTGTCTAGTTCACAAACATAAAAACAGCTTTGGCCTCCATTTAAAAAATAAGATCAACTTCCAATAGCGATTTCTTTTAGACCGGCCTTTATATTAATTAAAGAACTTTCTGAATGTTACTAACAAAGAGGGCTCTGAAATATTGGAGAGTTTAAGTACTTTATCAGGCTTTAGTTCGTTTTAATTTCCTCAGAACTGCGAAGAATTTTTTTGATAAAATTGTGGTTATCAACGTCTTTTTTTTAAGAAGACAAAAAAAGACAGCATGCATTTGGTTATAACCTGTGCTCAAAGCAATTTGGCTGCTGATGAGCATCGTGGTGGTCATGAAACAGCCATGGCATGTACCCCAGCCATTACGTCATCAACTTTATTTTTTTTTTATTTCTTTAAAACAATGCTGATCGCCACAATACTATCGCCAAAAAAATCGTTTTATTTCTGGGTTCGAGGCAATTTGGCTGCTGATGTATGTCATCAACTTTATTTTTCTTACCTTCTTTAAAACATCATTACAGTTTTTTTCACAAAAAAAGGAAAAAAAACCTTTGTCATTTCGGAAGGAGTAAAATCGCACTAAATCGCCGGATAAAGTATTTGACAAAATAGTTTTACATTAAATCAAAGCTTTTCCTATAAAATCGTTCATAGGAAATGCCTAAAATACCGATAAAGTTTTACCAAATAAACATTTAAATTATATTAAGACCTCATGATTAGCGAATTATTTGGTAACCTGGCCACCGGAAAGTTATAAATGGCTGGTGAATTATTTGAATTGTATACAATGAGTTTCTATTTTATAAAATTTCCCTAGTATATTTGAAAAAAAAAATATGTTATCTTCAATAGCTGTTCTTAGAGAATGTTGTTGGTCTAACTGGAATTTAGTGAGTGAATTTACATAAATAGTTTCCATTTTCACCAAACTAATACACACCCATACACCCATACACTTCGAGCCTTGTTCCATTTATTTAAGAGATGTTTGGTTAACGTTACACAGTGGAGCAATGCTTAAAGTATGATATGAATAGGAAACTTTTTATTTTAAACAAGTTTCTACAATCTGGCCTTATAGTGCATTGCCGTATGACCAGCAGCGTATCCGAAAAAAATTGCCCTATGATTTCTCCAGCGTGAACAGCGCAGCATGCGGTCACATTGAGCCTCACTCGTGCCCCACAAGCGATAGTTTTGCCCACTGTGGTGAAAATGAGCCTCATCGCTCATTATGATTTTGTTCGAAAAGTCGTCCATAGTTATGATTATTCCTCGTTCTTAGGGAGGGTAACGCTTGTTCACTTATATTCTACTGCTGTCTAGTGTAAAAACAGATTTGTTATTGGCCGCCAGTTGCAAAAATAAGAGCAACGTCCAACAAGCTGATTTCTTTTGGCCCACCTTGTACAAAATTAAATTAAAACTGTAAACACATAGACGACAGCAGACAGCAAGCAGCAATATGTCAAAAATAAAATGCATGTGTTTAAATGAAAACGATTATTTTGACGGCAGCAGGGCAGCACGACTGCACAACAGCATTTGCTGCTGCTGCCAACTTAGGCTATTTTCTATTTTGACGGGCAGCAAATAAGCAAATATAGTGTTGCCATCATATATATAAATTGGACAAATTAGAACAAAAATTTTTTTTTTAATATTAAACACAAAAGAACATTGGAAAAATACAATAAATAAATAAATGTATGTGTCTTTATAGTTCTTTCGTGATATTATTACATTTTTCATCAATATTTTCAATTTTATTCATTATGAAATAAGAAATACGGCATCCCTGAAATTAGCATTGCTAAAATACACAGCTGTTCATTTTCAATATCAAAACAATTTTTTTCGTTTGAGCTAATTTTTTGTGATATTTTATTTAATTTTCATCCTGGTTGCTTTGAAAAAGTGTTCTTCATCTTTTTCCTTGATTTTGCACCAGCTGATTATTATGTTGTTGCTGTCTTCAAAATAATTATGAAACCGACTTCAGAGCAACATTTGAAGTTGGCTGCACTTGAAGTAGGCATCATTTGCAGTCTGCTGTCGTCTATGTGTTTAGAGCTTTATGCTTAAATAAATATATATTTTACAAAATCATAATTACTAACCCCCTAATTCATAAAAATTATTACAGGCTTATAAGACTGTTATTTGACATATTTGTATGGAAAATCTGTCAAATAAGAGCTTTATAAACCTGTTATAATTTTTATGAATTAGACGGTAAAACTCTCAACAATATATATAAAGTGTCATCAATAGGCCTTTAAAATGAAAATAAAAAAAGTTTGCTTCTATTTGAGCTTAAAAGAAGTAAGCGCTTAATGAAGGTTTCGTTTTGTGGCACTCATTCGTTTAAGCCCGTATGATACTTCAGTTTTCTTTCATTTCATTGGTATAGGATTGATAAAAATAAACAACAATTGCTAAAAAGAACCGAATATACAAAACGTAAACAAAACTGACATTTGTCTTTCTATTTTCAAGAAAGCACCAGGAAATAAAAATGTTCAAAACAAGAAGTAATAAATGGCAAAAATTGCCCATAAACCGCTGACACAGCAACATTCAAGTTTGAAATGTCAATTTTAAGTTCAAAAATTTTACATTTGTCTTGACGTAACCTGATTTTTTGTTATTGATAAATTCAACAAAAATGTTGACAGTTTTGCATTTCTCTTAATATAGCTGAACTCTTTGCACATACTAAATTCTACTATTACATTATATTTGCACTGTTCTCCAAAACTTAAACAATGCAAGAAAAATGTGGTATCATACGGGCTTTAGCTATTGCCATTGGCTATAGATGATTCTTTAAAAACTGTGTGTTTCAAATACATAAACATATATATATGTCTGCATATGTTGCTTTATTGATTAGAAAAGGAACCTAAAGAATTGCGTTTCGTATTATTTTGAGCACTTTTTTTTCCCACTGTGCATAAATAACACGGAATTTTGAAGTTTACCATAAGAAATTCAATGTAATGAGCACTTACAGAATTTAAGCACAACTACTAATGTTCGTCAAAATGAAGGCCACAAGTTTTAGGAAAAGTTAATTACTGTAATTAAATAAATTAATTGTTGGTTCATGTTGCTGGAGCCTGATATACATATGTATGTGCATATGTACTTAACTAGCAGTTAAATGAGGAAAAATAAATATATTTATATTATATATTAACCCTTAAAATTGCATCAGCGTAAGCAGATACACTTTTCACATTTCACGCACACACACACACACACACACACCCACCCCTTTTTCCTATAAGTGCTTATTATTTCATTTTTGATTTGCGAATTTAGAATAGAGCTGCTCTATTAGCGCCAGCATAATGTAAAATGCTGTAAATTATTTAAGGAGATGCATAAATTTTTCATATTTCGGCCAGCAACACTTCCGCTCGTTGTGTTATTTTAAATACATATCAAATACTTGAAGGCTGATTTGCTGCAACTGCTGTTTTTCTGCTGCTGCCTGCTCCTTTTCAATGGTTTGGATAACATGAAAAAATGCAAAAAAAAAAGGAAAATTGTAATTCATGATTCATTATTGTTCAGCAGTACAACTTTTAGGTCAACTTTGTTTGAGTTTCAGTTCAAATGCCAACATGCGGTTAAACTGAAAGGAAGTGAAATAGAATTTGGGAACGAACACTGGACTGAAAGAAATTAATTTTGGGTTTTTGCATTAATTCAAAGAAATAGTAAGAATGAAGGCAAAAGAATATGTGTTGTATAGAAAACAATTTTTTTTTTGTTAGGCATCACAAAAAGAAAAGAGAAAAAAACATGATGGCAAAATGGGCCAACATAAATAAATTTAAATTTATTTCCTGTTTCATTTGCGCAGAAAAGGTTCTTTTAAGCAATTAATAGTTGTAAAAGAAAGGCCATACATGTTAACGACGTTAAACATTTTACATATATGTATGTATGTTTAAGACCAGTGTTTTCAAGGATCCTTTGAGCTGGTGGCTGTTTTATTTTGTTATTTGATGTGGCTACTTAAAACTTCCGGCATACGTACGTCTGTAGCTAAAAAAAAACTAATCAGTAATTTTAACTTCGCTGCTCTTAAAATAACCGTCTTCAAATGACAAAAGCAATTCCAAAGGCGGCCAAATGAAAATGTGAGCATTCAGGATTTTTCTTTACGTTCCTTTTGTAATCAATAGTTCTACATACACCGACATACATTTGTTTATGTATTTGAAACAATAGAAAGAAAGGCAAACACATAGTTCTTAAAGCATTATCTGTAGGCAATGACAATAGCTAAACCAAGGAGTGCCACAAAACGAAACTTTCATTAAGCGCTTCCTTTTTCTAAGCTTAAGTAAAAGCAAGTGTGTTTGTGGGTGTGTGTGTGTGTGGGTTATAAGTAAACTTTTTTTTTAAATTAATTTTAAAGACCTATTGATGACATTGTATGCGGACTATAACCAGCTACATACATATTGCCGAGAATTTTAGTTATTAGGTTTTTGTATCAAATAAATTTATTTAGGCATTAATTTTATATATTTATTTTCTTGAGCTGACAGTATTTTATATTAAAATATTTGATTATTTTCATTGATATGTCGCTCTCCTTCGAATAGCTTCTTCAGGAGAATAATAATGAAAAAAGTTTTGATTGGGTTTTTCAAAAATCAGCTCAAGAAAATATTTAAACGGAAAAAACCAAATATTTAAGCATTAATTTATTTTTATATTTGAATTTTATGATTTACTATTGTTAATTATTTTATGGGGATTTAGTTCGACTTTACTCCTTCAGAATTGAAAAACGTAATTTTTGCATTAAAATTGTCTTAATCAGTATTTTTAAAGCAGACTAGAAAACTAAAGTTAAATATTATTAACTTAATTATTTATTTGCTTTAAGAGCCAATTGAAATGTATTAATTCAGGTCCAAAAATGAACCTTTTCAAAAAATGTTTGTTGTATTTTTCAGCTGTCTATATGCAAAACGAAAAAAGAAATGTTTGCTGTGTTAAAGGTTTGTTTGAACATTTCTGATTCTCATTCTGTTCATGGGAATTATGGAATAAGTAGTTACATAAGTTTCAAACAAACTTTTAAGAATTTGTCAAGTCTACTGATGAGTTGATTAGCACCAACGAAATGTCGTCGGCATATAGACAGCTGAAAAATACAACAAACATTTTTTGAAAAGGTTAATTTTTGAACCTGAATTAATACGTTAAAGATTATTTTTTTTAGATCTAAAAATATACCTTATTAATGTTTTGTGTATTTTTCAGCCGTCTATATGTCGCCGACACTCATCAGTAGGCTCGAGAAATTCTTAAAATTTAATTTCCTTGAACAAAATGAGAATTAGCAATGTGCAAACGTACCTTTAATACAGAAAACATTTTTTTGTCTGGCAACTCTTTTACTTTTCTTAACAACTTCTCTTGATGTTGGCGGCATACAGAGGCCTGAAAAAAACAGAAAACATTTATATGGCAAATAATAATTAAGTTCACTTTTGTAAAGCTGTAGACTAATTGGCTGCGGAGCATACCTTGGCGTATGCTCCATAACGACCATCAGCCGGATCTGAGTTCGAAGTCATTTGGGTGCTGATGATGGTCGTAGTGGACGTGAAACAGCCAAGGCATGCTCCGCAGCCAATAAATCTGCAACATAAATTTTCTTGTCTTCCTTTAAAATGTTGTGCACTACAATTTTAGTCAACAGAAGAAAATCTTTTCGGTGTAACCAGCTACTTTTAAGCATTCATTTTAAATTTATAGTCAAGTTTTATGGGCACGACCAAAAGTTTGAAACCATTTTTGTCACTGGGAACAAACACAAAAATCAACTGCGAGTCAATTTGAATACAAAATATATTATCATAAAAAAAATTTTAAATTAAAAGTAAATTAAAATTCAAATATGAACTTAATTATTTATTTGCTTTCAGAGCCAATTGAAATGTATTAATTCAGGTCCAAAATCGAACCTTTCCAAAATTATGGAATAAGTAGTTAAGTTTCAAACAAACTTTTAAGAATTTTTCAAGTCTACTGATGAGTTGATTAGCACCAACGAAATGTCGTCGGCATATAGACAGCTGAAAAATACAGCAAATATTTTGCAAAAGTTCATTTTTGGACCTGAATTTAAAAATTAAAATGAAAATTTAAAGTAAATCGAACTTAAGCCTGATAAAATTATTATGTTTCGCTGGCTGTCGGTCATGATCGTTTCTGGCGATGTTCATAATACGGTTGGATTTCATTTTGCTGGGATCTATTAGCATTTTTGCGTAACGCATGCCTTTCCGGGCTCTCCAGCAGTCAGCAAGGTTGCTCTCCTTCTACTGGTGGCTTTTAGTTTGGACTCTTTTATGTAGGCCTGACGTTTTATTTAGGTCACCCACTCTAAACTCAATATGTATGTGGCACTTCTGTAAACCTCTCTTGGGGTTTTGAAAATGTTCCAAAAGCCATCAATCGCTCTTAGTGGTGGTCCCAGTACTAATGGATCAGTAATTATAAATTTTTATGCATTAATTTTGCTTTGGTATTCTTATGTCTTACAATTATACACTCAAAAAAAAAAAAAATCGTTTGCAATTGTTTCGTCCTCCTTTTAAAGATACAGATGGAGTTTAATAGTATCTTTTTCCTTTGATTTTAGCTACGTAAAGTATTACCATTTCAAATAAGCAACTTCTATCTCTGGCTTTTGCCATAAAAACCGTTACTCTCTGAGTTTGAGCAAGAGAGCATAAAAGTGGTGAGATTTCAAAAAAACAAACATGTTTAAATAATAACTGCTGTTGCCAGAGATGCTGCATGTGGATGCTGGATGACATGTTTTTAAGACTGTTAGTTTTTGGTGCACAGTTCAGTGATACAGTTTAGCAGTCAGTCGTTTTTAGAATTCAAGGATACGCGCACATACATGACGGACAATGAAAAGCGGTGGCTTGTTTTTAAATGAATAACACAAATAATAGTAAAATGTGTGTTTGTGTTTAGTTCTCACTATTTCCTACAACTGGTACTTAACAGAATGGCTGTTTAATTGTTGCCGTGTTAAATAAACACGCTTTATTGATAAAGTAAATATTAAACAAAAATAGGCTCAACCAACAAAGGCCATATTGAGCGCACAAGTTTGTGATGAAAAATTAATGAGAAAAAAAAGAATCAAGAGAATTTAGTGCAGGTTTATAACTTTATGCATGAGGATGTGGGTTTGTCTTCATGTGTCTGGGTGTGTGTACGGCTGCAACTATACGATGTTTTATTGAAATTATGTAGAGCCGTTTGAGACGTGGAGAGCATAATAAAAATGCAATAAGTAAGAGTAATTACATTTAAGTTCAATAAAGGGAAACAAGAAAGTAATGAAGCTTGTTAAAAAATTTAATATTACAAAAATGTGTGCTACGGTTTAATGAAAAACATGAGAAAAAGCTGATGATTTTTTGTTTTAAATATTTTTATAGCCATACCTTGAAAACATGTTTAGGACTGGCGTGTAAATAAAATAACTTAAAACAAACAAGTAAAAAAATTATCATCACCTTAAATATAATCGAGAATAATGTGCATGAGATTAAAAAATAAAAAAAAGTATCAAAACATCCTTTCAATAAGAAAACAAACAAACGAAAAATTTCAAAGCATTTGCATGCAAGAACAAAGCAATGAGTGTATATGAAATGCAAAACCCATTGAAAAGAAGGTTGATAAATAAAAATTATTGTGTTTAGTGCCGAGAATATGCTTTCAGCAGTATTTTCAGTGCTGCTAAACAATAAAATTGCGAAAAATTGCAGATAAAGTGAAGCCCCAGGAATGCTTAATTAAAAAATTATTTTGCTTTTCATTAAACGAGTATTTTTTTTTTTAAATTAAGTATCACAAAAATGCAAGAGTTTTGTAAATAAATTAAAAAAATAGTGATTTTTATAATTCTTTGCGGAAAATATAATATTAGTTGAACTTAAAAAAAATTATATAAATAAATAACTAAATAAATAAATAAGTAACTAAATAAATAACTAAATAAATAAATAAATAAATAAATAAATAAATAAATAAATAAATAAATAAATAAATAAATAAATAAATAAATAAATAAATAAATAAATAAATAAATAAATAAATAACTAAATAACTAAATAAATAACTAACTAAATAAATAAATAAATAAATAAATAAATAAATAAATAAATAAATAAATAAATAAATAAATAAATAAATAAATAAATAAATAAATAAATAAATAAATAAATAAATAAATAACTAAATAACTAAATAAATAAATAAATAAATAAATAAATAAATAAATAAATAAAATAGTGCATAAATAAATAAACAAAACAACAAAAAAAATAAAAATATAAAAAAAATTTTATAAAAATATAAAAAGCCAAACTTGCAAGGATACATTTTGGCCTTTCATATACATATTTGGGTCAGTTCTTTAATTAATAATTAATGGCAGTGTTTTCTTTGAGCATTTTATGCAGGAAATCTAAAAGAAAGTAAATTGATTTTTCTGCCTTTTTTACCGCTACGAACTGACCATTGACAACTTTGAATAACGTTCACTCACATTCATTCATGTCTGCATATACAAATGGAAGAGCAACTTGTTGCAAGTTGTATACACGGACCAGTGTGGCCAGACTCTAAGAATGTTTATTGTTAAGTTTAATGTTAAGAGTGAAAATATTTGAAAGGTCTATTTTTGGATCTGAATTAATACAATTGTTAATAATTTTATTGAGCTTTCTAGTTCAATTTTTTACTTCCTCAAAATTGAGAAAGAGTTTTTTGTGATAAAATTGGAGTGATTAATATCCAAAACATGAACATTAGCCGTCTATATCACACAAATTCATGTTTGATGAAGAATTTGTTTATGGAGTGAACAACCGGAAGGATAATTTATACTGCATTTATGGTGGGTCGATATTATGCCATCGCTTTTTTTTTATAGTTTTTGGTACAAGAAAACAAAGCTCCACTACGATATATCAAAAAAATTATTTTCGTGACGTTCGATTTAAATTTTTTTTTGTATTTTTTATGGGGTCATCTGCAAAGTAGGCGTGGTAAGTGGTGGATGGTTTTGAAAAATATTGAAGAGAAAAACTCATTTTGAGAATTTTTTTTCGAAAAAACAATCAAAAGCTTTTAATGTAAGTGCCCTGAAGAAGTTATTTGAAGTAGATCTAAAGCAATAAAAAGTAAGTGTAATGAAGGACCTTTAACTCAGGAAAATACTAATATTATGTTTTTGAACAAAATTAACGAAATCCACAAAGGTATCAGGTTTAACTTTTTTAATTTTCATTTTAATTTGAGTTGACTCTGCTGATTCATCCACTGAGTCCACTGTATGGTTATTCTCTTGATTGGGCGACAAACATGCAAAGTTTTTCCCACCTGTTTCATAGCTGCTACGACTGTCAACAGCAGCCATTCGAGCATAATCTGAGATTCGTATTAAGTGTACTATTTCTTTGGTGAAGTTTAAACCATTCAGCCTTGTAACTTATTTTTATTTTCTGTCCATATTACGCTATATCTAACCTATACCATAATATTTTTGCTTTGATGTTTTTTTTCCACTTCAAATGCCGGCAGTTGTATTTTCAATTGCATGTCTGTTCAGCTGTGCAAACTCATGGCAACGTTGAAACATATTTTTATTATCACTTGTTGTTTGTATGATATTTTTTGTTCACAAAGTATTTGCATTTATTTTTTCAAAAGACTTCCATCTGTATGCGCACATTTTTATATGCAAGTTCTGATAAATCTCCAAAATAATTACAATATTAAATATTGAACCCGGCCGCTGGACATGTTTTGTAATTAATTTTCTAATTTAGTTATTTAATAAAGAAGGGCTAATAAATATGGTTAGATGCACAATTAAATTGATGCTGTTGAAAGCCGCTGGACGCGTGTGTGGTGCACGGTGGCATTTCGGTGAGGAAAAAGCAAATTCTCTAACAATAAAATTGGCCCAGTTATAGTATGAGGAACACCTCAGCTTTGTGGGGTTTTCCCGGCTAAAGTTAGAGCACCCTAGTGGCCGTTCTGATGGAACTCTGTCACATGAGTACACTTGCGAGGCAGTTAGGTTTTCTTATTAGGATTTCTGCAAAAGTAGAGAGTGTTGATCACTTCCTTTGCGCATGTCTAGCGCGCTCCAACGTGAGAGCAACACATATTGGCAGACCGACACTGCATGTTTTGGCAGATGTGTTGGAACATGAATAAACAGGGTGGAATTTTTCATCCGCTCTTCTGGATGGTTGAAAGTAGAACCAGTGGGTGGCATGTAGGGCTAAAGCCTTGCCATCTTCTAGGGTGACACAACAGGAGCACTAAGGAACCAAGTAAGCAGGTCTTAATGTCTGGCAGCACAAATAACATTAAACTATAAACATAATTCGGTCGGTCCAAAAGAAATTATTTCAATTGCCCAAGTCGGTAGTTGTTTTTAGCGAATATTAAAGTTTGACTTAGAAAAAATCTACAACACTTTTAACTAAAAATGAGAAAATTCTAAATTAAGCTGAGAATTTCAATTTGAAAATGAGAAAATTCGAAACTAAATTCAGATCTTTAATTTGAAATCGTACTGCCATATGATTTTGACAGTTTGGGTTTGTTCTGCAAATTAAGAAAATTGTTTTTTGTTTGTTTCATAATTTGATTTTTTATTATTTTCAGAAGGTAATCAACTTCTGTGGCAGTGAAATTGGGAGTCCTTTTATCACTTTTGCTACTTAATTTAATAATTTTTACAAAACAATTTATTATTTTCTAAACTTTTCACAATTTCACTTGCTTCCAAATTTGTTTAAACAGCTGTTTTTTATTGAGTTATCGATAATTTTTGACACTTACATTGTGCTGCCGTACTTTTGTTACAATTAATTACCAAAAATTATTTTAGACTGTAAAACAGAAAACTATTTTAAGTCCAACTTAAATTTTAAGGAAAATTTACTAATTTTGTATTTAAATTAAATTTTTGTATTTAAAGTCAAAAATCGGGGGTAACAATTGTTATTCATAAAAATTTGATTACAAAGCTCAATTAATATTAGAAATCAGCAAATTGCCATAGAAAATTGAAGAAATTGAATATAAAAATAGAAAATATTTATACTGCGAATATTTCGAATGAAATTAAGAAATTTTATTTAAAAATTTTTTTTTATTTTAAAATCGAAGTTCTCAATTTCATTTAGAATTTTCACAATTTAAGTTTCAAAATAAGCAAATTCTTAGTGAAAGAGAGTTTCAATTTGAAAATCAGAAAACTTGAAATAAAATTAAGGATTTTAGTTTGAAATTGAGATAATTCCAAATGAAATTGAAAGCTACAACTTAAAATTGAGAATACTGCAAATGAAATTAAGCACTGCAATATGAAAATTGAGAAATTTTATAATTAAACTGGAAATATTTCCAATGAAGTTAAGGAATAATATATGCAATTTTCTCAATTAAGGATTTCAGTTTGAAATTGAGACAATTCCAAATGAAATGAGGAACTTCATTTTGAATTTGAGAAAACTGTAAAAGAGTTTCAGAACTTCAATATGAAAGTCAGAAAAGTCCATATGAAAATTGGGAAATTTTAGAGATAAATTGGGAAAGTTTTAAATGAAATTAGGCAACTTTATTTGAAAATTTCTTATTTTCAAATTGAAATTTCCAATTTCAGGTGAAATTTTCTCAATTTTATTGCAAAATGGTGCAGTGGGGTTATTAAAATATTGTAAAGCAAAAACTAAGGAGGACTAGAAGGCAACTTAGTGGCTTATAAGAGCAAAAACTTTAGCAGACTAATAACTAATGCAGATACAAATTTTAATTGAATCATTAAGAATTTATATAGACAAATAGTTTACTCAGATATACTCTGTTCATATCGACATTTTTAATTGAGTCAATATTTTGTTTATTGAAAAAATTATTTTTCCGTTCACACATAAAAAAATTAGGAATTAGGAAAATGAGGAAAAAGTGCGCCTGCACTTCAGTTGTCCAAATTTAAAAGAGGCTATAAAGAAAAAAAATATGAAGATCTACGGAATTATCAGAGCTTCAGCATTAAATTTTTTACTTCATTTTAAGGATGTTAAATTCTCTAAAATTCACTTTTTACACTATTTCTTTTTAATTTTACTCAATATTTGAAACAATTTTATACTCATGGAGCAATAACGGCTAATTGAGTAATTGTCCTGTGCGAACAGAAAATGTGAGAGCGTAATTTAAAGTCTCAATGACTCTCTTAAATTTTGTAACTGAATTGGTTATTATACTTTAATGATTATTTAATTAAATTTTTAGTTTAAACTAGCAAATCTATACAACAGTGATCGCCTAAAGGCCCTTAAATGAAAAACATAGAGCGTTTAAACTCTATTTATAAATACACTGCAATGAGCCTGTGTAAATTGAATTTTGCTTCGTTGTTGCCAACCAGTTTTGCGAAAGCATGAATAATAAATGCAACACTGATTTATTGCCGCAAAGTTTAAGCTGAATGTGAATGGAACAATAGTTTTGCTAAACAAAAGTTTTAGCTCTCACTGATTTTTAAAGCCTTAGTGCAATGAATTATTACCGGGGTTTGGTAAAGTTTGCGAGTGCTAAAAACTTAAACTACCTAAAACCAACATTGAATATTCAATTAAAAAGCGGAAGACTTTTCTGTTCTCAGTAAAAATATATATATACATATACGTAATTATTTTTAAACTGCGTTTATATTGTATATACTTATATCGCATACAATTTATCAGAAACATTATCATGATTCTTTTTTTGAAAACAATTTAGTGTACGAACCGAAACATGTTTTTCCTTCTCGTTTTTCTTTTTGGCCTGAAAACATTTTCGTGAATAATGGGAGGAAATTAATATCGGCCGCAAACAACAACTATCCTGGTAAAATAGACACAGGCAGACAACTGTTGGATAAACGAAAGCAAACATTTATTTATGCATGTTTTTAAGTTGTTTTAATTATTTTCAGATTATAAAAACTGTTAAAATTTCCCATAAAAATTGTGCACTAAAAGACTTGCAAATGAGAAAAAAAGGAGATCTAAAGTGCTGAACAAATTAAAAAATAATAAAAAAAGAGTTATTTCTATAATAACAATATAATATAACAACAAAGTTTCATTCACAGTTTATTTTGTATTAAACAGATAACAATGTTGCAAAGCTCTTGTATACATGCATATAAACATGTTTGCATATACATGCATACCATACCGCAAAGGAAATGTTCGTATGTGCATGCACTTGCATTCGTTCGATGCTTGATTTAATTTCATATTTTTTTCACATTCTCTATCGAACTTGTACCTCTGGGTTTGTAGTCATACATTTACACATACGCATTAGAATTTAAGCAAAGGTAATATATTGGTATTATTCGGTCAAATATAAATTGCACACACACACACACACACACACACACACAAACACTTATAAATTTAGGTGCCCAACATATTGATACTATACCTAAACAAAATTTCAGTAGGAAAGCTCTTGTGTTTCAATATTGGCATGGTCACTAGTACTACCGATGTGTACTTGTCATTGAAAATCAGCTACTGTTGTGAAAACTAATTACCAGCCAGTTCTATTGCAACCTAATGATGACCTTAGCACCTTTCTGTAAGTATTGTCACCAGTACTGTTGACATGTTAAACTTCATGAAATATATTTTCGTTTGAAACCTATCTAAGAACTAGTAACTAGATGGTTGTAATGAAACCCAATGATAATAGCCGTAGCGCTTTTCTGTAGACATACTCGTCAGCATTGTTGACATATTAAATTCTATGCAATACTTTTTCGGTTGAGAAAAAATCTAAGATACATATATTGATTAGAGGGTCCTAATTAAACCATTTAAGGGTTATATCACCTTATGTTGACCGCAGTGCTTTTCTGTAGACACTGCCACCATATAAAACTTCATACAACACTTTTTCGTTATAAGTCAAGAGTAAGAACCAGTAACTAGATGCTTCCAATGAAACCTTATAAGGATTAGAGTATCTTTTATGGTGACCAGAGTACTGCTCTGTAGGCACTCTCGCCAGCATTGTTGACATAGTTAACTTCTTGCAATACTTTTTCGGTTGAAAAAACCCGAAGAATTAGTGATTAGATGGTTCTAACTAGAACTTATAATGACTACAGCACCTTGTGATGACCGCAGTGCTTGTGTGTAGACATTGTCACAAGTCTTGTTGACGTATAAAATTACATGCAAACATTTTTCGTTTAAAAAGAAACCTAAGAACTATTGACTGGATGGCTTCAGTGAAACCTTATAACGATTATAGTAACTTACGATGACCATAGCACTTCTCTGTAGACACTGTCGCCAGTACTGCTGATATTTAATATATTTTATATAACAGTTTTTCATGACTAGCTGATTCTAATGCAACCTTATAATGATTACAGTACCTTATGATGCCGGTTCTACTTCTCGGTGGACAATGTCACCAGTATTGTTGACACAATACTTTTACGTTTCAAAATTATCTAAGAGCTATTAACTTGATGATTTTACTTAAACCTTTCGACGATTAGCATGTTTATGTAGAATTTGTCGCCAGTACTGTGGACTGTTGAACTTCACAAAATCTTTTTCATCTGAAAAAATACCTAAAAACAAGTGACTTTATAATTGTCGTGGAACCTTATGACGATCGTAGTACCTCATAATGACCCTAGGCTGTAAACTGTGGCATCAGTATTGCTGACATATTATACGTTTTAGTTTGAAAAAAAAAATCTTAAGAACTAGTAAGTGCATGTTTCTAATAAGTCTTTGTAACGATTAGAGTAGATCTTGGTAAATATTGAGACTCTCTGTAGACACTGTCGCTAGTATTGTTGACATATTCAACTGCTTGCAATACATTTTCGTTTGAAAAAGAGCCAAAAACTATTGTCTACATGGTTCTAATTAAAACTTTCTACGTCCATACCACTAGCGCTCTAATGTAAACATTGTCACCAGTACTGTTGACATATTAAACTCCATACAATACTTTTTCATTTGTAAAATGCCTAAGAACTAGTGTCTAGATGATTGTAATAGAACCGCATTATGAGCCACATTATACTAAAGTTTCTCTGTAGACATTGTCGCTAGTGACATATTAAACTCTATGCAAAATTATTTCTAATGAGATTTAACATGGGCTTGTCACTTGTGAATTACATAATAAATATTCAATATGTCCTTGGAGAATATATGTATGTATATATAAAGTAAAAAGATTCGTATTCTTTGTTGACAGTGCGTGTAAATATGTCAGCGATACAGTAGTAGATAAAACAGCTAACTTGTAGACACCTGAAGGTACATATGTATTTATTGTTCAAAATGTATTTGCAATATTTTTATTGAAACATTTTCACGGTCACTTGCCAAAAACGCTGAAAGGGCTGCATTTTGAACACACTTCACAATAGTCTCCATGGCTAAATATATGCTAATCTGTCGTTTATAATTTTAAAGTCATGGAAAGAATGGAAGTTATTTTTTGTACCTGGTTTGGGTTTCCTAAAATTGAGAAAGATAAATTATAGGGATAACAAATTTCTAAAGAAGACAACGTGGCTGTTTCATACACATGACAATGATTATCAGGAGCGAATGTGCTTCGAACTCAGTTCGTAGCTAAATAAATAAGCCATTAAATTCAAAAGGTTAGTTGTGTGCTACACGCTTGATATATTATTTTCAAGCCTTTAAGCTTTTTATACTTGAATAAATATTCACAAGAAATATGATTCGATTTTTATAACACACATTCTTCTTATTTTTTTCCTGGTATTAATTATACTATGATAATATAATTTATCTTTGACACCAGGCTACGTGTGATAATTTTTAGTGCCTGACATTTAAAAAGTGTGTCAATTTAAAGCAATTCAAATGAATGTTGCTAAAAATTTTTCGTTTTTTTTTTTTTAATAACATCTGTTTTATATTTTTCGAATGATGTAAAAATAAACTAAGCTTTTTGCCTGTTACAGATTACTTTTATATTCGATTCTTCTTTTTTGTTTGTTTTTGCAACAATACAATGAATCAAGGATTTTTTTTTTTTTCATTTGACTGGTCTGCATTTTTTTTAACAGAAAAGAATTCCTTTTTCATGTTTGTAAGTCATGTTATTTAAAAAAAAGTAGATAAAAATCAGGTGGAAGTATTTTCACAGCAATAAAGTGCCCATCTAAAACGCGTTCATTGTAAAGTTTTTATACAGCTTATGGACAATAGGGTGGCGTGATATTTGTTTTTAACAATCGCTTTGCAATAAGCGCAAAAACATGATATTTTATTTTTCAATATAAAAAGAAAATTCTATTTTGGCACTTGAGGGGCTTAGTGGGGCTTCCATCATACATTTAGGGATTTAAAAAAAAAAAAAGGAAATGAAGCTGCAGCCTCTAAATAAAAGGATTGTTCGACTCCACTTAATTGCATACATGATTGCTAAGAAGTGCTGTTTAGTTTTAGTTTTCACTTGGGCTTTATATGCTTCAAGAAAGCAAAATCTCACATTCCCGAAATACATAACGCCGTTTTTATGAAAAATTGCCATTGATGTCAAGCTGATGGTTTGATCTGTAAATTTTTGCAAATAAATTGTTTTGGCTAAGCGCTAAAAAAATCTGCTGCATTAGTGGCCTTATATGTACTTAAAGCTTAGACAACATTTAGGCTAGAACTAACTATTTCCAACTTGAATTTATTTATGCTTTTCAGCAGATTTCAGCAGAGATGTCTATTTTCCACTTAGCATTTAACAGAAATAATATACAGTGGAATTCTGCTCAATCTACTCAATAAGTTTTCGCTAAAGCCCATTTTACAATATATATTGCGCAGTGGACCTGTCAAATTTTTCACTGCGAAATTCATACCTGGCATGTAGACTCAAAAAATTAAACCCCTGTACATTTGCAGAAGCTTTTGCCATGTAAAAGTTTTCAATTAGAGCGTGTTTTACGGTCCACTGCAAAAACGCATGACATCAGCTGTTTTGTGAGCGTAGTGTTTATGAACAAAGAACACAACAATTCATGCTACAAACACATTCGCCACAGCACGCTACATGAACACACGACTACAAATGTCGCCGGCTTCATATGTCACCTTTACCCAGCTACTTAAATACTTTGGAAGCAGAAGCTACAAAAAATATAATAAAAATTAAAACGGAACAATGCTACTTATAGATTTTTTTATTTAGATTTGGTTTGGCATTTGACCGCAAAGTTCGAAGGTTGACTGAAAAAAAAAAAAAAATTCGAACTAACATGAACAAATGCCGTGATTCGGGTCTTCTAATTTAGCCTCTATTTTCATCCCTCACTCTCAGAATCCAGCTAACTTTTGCTAACTTGAATTTGTTCCACAGTGCAATTCAGGTTCAAAAATAAGTCTTTTCTTGTTTTTATTGCTACTTATGGTTAATAACTTCTGCCTCAAAGTGCAGCCGAATGCAGTTCTATCAAACCAATAAGTAGATTTTAATATTATTTCTTTTTAAGTGTTAATGGGATTAATTTAAGTCGTTTCACTTTTCTGCAATTTTCCGTGTCTTCATCTTTTTTTATTTTTATGAAAGCGTGAAAAAAACTGGAAAAAGGAGAATAAGAAAATTACGAGCAATAAAGTTGAAATAAACAGTAGGGGGCATTGATTTAGCGATCGAAATTGTGCCATTGATTTTTCGAGAGCTTTTGGCATGAAAAAAAAAGTTCCACTGCAACATATCAAAAAATAATTTTCGAATAGTTCGATTCACTATTACTTTTGTATTTTAATAGTGGCAGCTCCCTAAGCAGGTGTGCCAGGGTGTGTTCGAAAAAAATATTGGACAGACAAAAATTATTGGTTGTTACATTCGCCTGTTGTACGGGCAAGCCAGCCCGGTTTTTAGGTGCCTCGAAAATGACATTTTCTCCTTATCCCTCCCACTAACTTGCCCCACGGTGCCCGTAAAGAAATAAAATAAATGACGATTTTTCTCCCCAATTAAAATTTTTAATATTTTTATCGGGTTTTGGTTCGATTTTACTTCATCAGAAATATTTTTTTGTGATAACACTGGAGTGATTAAATTTTTTTTTTTTTAGTTTTTAAACAAGAATGAACTTAATTATTTATTTGCTTTAATAGTCAATTGAAATATACACAGAGCGAAAACTTCCTAATAGATTCAATAAGATTTTCTATTTGAAACGTTTTAAGGCTGAGCAGTATCCCAGCAGAGAGAAAAGACGATTTTTCTATGGGTATTTCTTATTATTTCCATGTTGCAAATCTTATTAATTGTCTCAACAAGAAAAACACATAAAACCAAGAAGAAAACTTGTTACTCACGTTTGTTTTTACTCAGTTTCCGATTTGCATGGTACCAAAAAAAAAAAAAAAAAATTCTATAGAGAAGAACTTGTTGATTCTATTAGGTTTTCTTGTAAATTGTATACAATAAGGATTTCTTATTGATTTTATTAGGTTATCCTATTAATTTTTCCCTATTGGTTTTATTAGTTTGCTATATAAACACACGTAAATCATCTTTTTAATTTCATTAATTGTTGTTTTTTCAATAAGGTGTTCCCATTTAAAATAATAAGGAATCCTTCTTGAAAAAAAAACCATAGAGATATCTTATTGATTTTGTTCTACTTTATTAGGTGCTTTTTTCTCTGTGTATTATTTGAGGTCTAAAAATAGTGACTATCAACGTTCTCTGTCTTTTTCATCTGCCTATATGCCGCCGATATTTCGTTGATGCTAATCAACTTGTCAGTAGACTCAAAAAATCTTAAAGGAATATTTGAAACCCAACTACTTATTCCAAAATTCCCATGATTGAAAAGAGAATTTTTGGAATATGTAGCTGGGTTTCTAACATTCCTTTAAGATTCTTCGAGTGTACTGTGATGAGTTGATTTTCATCAACGAAATGTCGGCGGCATATAAACGGCTGGAAAAGATAGAAAACATTAATAGGATCTGCCTTTAGACCTAAAATAAAATAATTTGAAACGTAAAGTTGAGGACTTATGGGCTGGGGTACATACCATGGCTGTTTCACGTCCACCACGACACTTACCAGCACCCAGGTCATAACTAATTGCATGCTCTTTTTGAGCAGCAGCTGTTTTGTTACGTGAGCTCTCCAAATATGGTTTTTTTGAATATACTGATCACGTAAGACGACTCATTAGGAGAGCTGCCGCTGAGAATAATTTTGTGCTATGTTGTAGTGTGGTGGTTCTTTTCCTCATGCCAAAAGCTTTAAAAATCTCAGTGGCACAATATCGACAAATTGTTGTCCATATAAATCGACCCCCTATAATGAACACACATTAAAGTCGTTGCTGTGTCGTTATCTTTTTTATGGGCATATGATATGAAAACATTACTTGCCAAATTACAATTGTCGTAAAACGTCAAACAGAGCACTTTGCACATTTGTTTTACACATGCTTTTTCGAAGGCATGTGTGGGAATAATGAGTTTGTTATTTTTTTTTAAGGTTACACATAAAAAAAATTAAAAACTAAAATCAAAAAATCACAACCTTTTTTCTTGAAACCCATGTGTCGCTTCAAAACTGATTTATTAAGGCTTTTTATTTCGTCAGCGTTTTTTTTGTAACGTTTTGCACTCAGTCATGTAATAAAATTTAATCAAATGCTATTTTTATTCCAGCAGGCAAAAAACGAGAACAAAATGAGGTTATAAAAGCAGTGAAGCTAAAAACCAACACAACAGAAAACGAAAGTGAAATGCAGAAAAACAAACAGAAAAAAGTCTCTTAAGCATAATCTCGTATTAATAAACTAAATAGAAATGAAAATAAAATCCCAGACGGTACAATTTCAAAACCCTTAATAATTGACTCGATAAATTATTGTAGCTGATAAACAGTTCTGTAAAAAAGAAACATAATTTTGCCGCTTTTGTTCCTCACCCTCAGCCGTTTTGGCCCACAAACATTTCAACAAAACTCTAAAGTAAATAATAATATAATAAAAAAAAAAAAATGCTAAAAAACCAACCCTGCTGAATATAAATAAATAAAGGATTAAGCTGTTGTTACAAATTCTGTTATTCTTCATAAAGAATATTTTCACTACATTCTTGTTGAAAACTCTGAAAACCAAACTAAAAGAAGGGCCAGTCAGCATTATGATGATGTGGATGTGGATGCTTTAAAATACTTCTTAAGGTCGTGCTCAGCAGTTGGCTGTTGTTGTTAATTTTGTGCTGAAAAGAGTTAAAACACAAATTGCCAGCACGTGGACTCGTTTAGACGAAAGGTAGGTAAAAACAAGCACATATGTATGTATGTAGGTATGTTTATGCATTAAGTATTTTATTTTCACTCGTACACGTACACACTTTGTGCACTGTTTTGTTGGGTGAAAAGTTTATGTGGGAATTTGTTGTCCTTTAATTGCAATATTGTCACAACTAAAAAAAAGTGTTGTCAAGTTTCCGTAGCCTTTTTTTTTTTTTTTAATGTGAAGTAAAGAATTTGTTCCAACCCAAGGCGAATTGAGTATAGGTGGTCGCAATTCAATTCGCTTCAACATTTTCTCTCGAGATGTCATACGTTTTGTTGTCGTTTGCTATCACCTTTGACAACTCAAAGGATAAAATCGTGGAAAAATATAGAAGCGAGTTGGGATGCGGGCACTTGTAATGAATTCGCCTTGTTCCAACCTCTTAACCTTAAGAATTCGCTGCAAATATAAAAACTAACTCAAGGCGTATTAAGTGCAGGCGGTCGAAATTCAATTCGCTTCAATATTTTCTCTCGAGTTGTCATACGTTTTGTTGTCGTTTGCTCTCAGCTTTGACAACTCAGTAGATAAAAATCGTGAAAAAATGTTGCAGGTAATTGGAATGCGTTCACCTGTAATGGATTCGCCTTGAAGTATTATTATTATTTATGCTAGGTTGGTCCAGGATGGCCCTTTGCACTGCGACCAATAATGATCTATTGTGCATCCCCTTTCCCTCACGAGTTTAATACATCAAGAAACAGTACTAGCTCCTTCAGTGGAAGCCCTTGCAAGTCCTGTGAACCCAATGTATAGGCCTGCAACAGCCTGTATCTTCTGTGGCCAAGTGCCACACATTCAGTAATCAAGTGTTCCATTGACTCCTCTTCTTCTCCGCAAAATCTGCAGGTTGCCGTGCTGGATAGTCCCATTCTGTGTAGATGTTTCCTGCAGGTATAGTGTCCTGTTAGCGCCCCACACAGTGTCCTTAGGTTCTTCCTATTTAATTTTAAAGCGAGATCCGCTCTCTTGGCATTAAAGCTAAGAAATTTCTTTGAGTGTTCTAGACCCCTAGTGTCATTCCACAGTTTCTCTGTGATGGATGTTGTCCATTTTCTGATCTCCCCCCTGAGGAGTAGCTTATTAAAGCCAAAAGATGGAGTGGGTCCAATAAAAGCCCCATTGGCTCCCCTTTTTGCGTAGGTATCAGCCAACTCGTTACCCTTGTGCCCCTCATGACCTGGCACCCATATCAGAGTAATCTGATTGTGAGTGGCCAGTTCATTTAGCCTGTCGTGACATTCCAGTATTGTCCTGGATGTGAACGAACAGCCACTCAGGGCCTTGAGTACCGACTGGCTGTCGGAGAGTATCTTGATTTTGACTCCTGTGTATCTCCTTTCGGATAGTATCTCTACAGCTCCCAGTATAGCATATAATTCCGCCTGGAAAATTGTGGTGTCCCTGCTAAGGGTTACTGCCCTGCGTGCCCTAGGCCCCACTATTCCCGCTCCCACTCCATGGATCGACTTGGATCCATCTGTGTACCATTTTTGTGAGTCATCTCGTAGCCATATTGGGTTTGAGCACCACTCCTCCCTCGTAGGGAAGAGGACCCCATACTTTCTACCGAAGCAGAGTGTGGGATCTATGTGATCACTCGACCGAGACATATGCAAAACGTCTCTGAATCCCCTTAGGATTGTTAGATGACCAATAAGGTTACCTTCCTTCAGTTCCTCTCTTCAAAGTAACTCATGCATTTTGTTGGTGTAAATAGCTGTTTGGCAAGGTGAATTTATCACCAGGTGGGTGTACTAGCAGTAGCGGCACAACACACAAACACACAGAAACTACTTTGTATGAATTCGCTTTATGTTATGTTACGTTTCATGAGCTGCCACTCATGAGACCGGCCCACTTGGGTCCCACTGTGTTAATCGAAGAGGCGGTAAGGAAACAGTCCTACACATCATCTGCTGGTTCTGCCCTGAACCAGGCAGATGAACTGGTGAAAGACTCTACCCTTCTTAATTCACATTAAGTCACCTGAAGCCTGAATTAAGCAGAAGAATAGTTTTTCCAAACTCAATTAATAAAACCTTTCGTTTTTCTACAATAAACAATCTAGTTTTGCTCATCCTCTTTATGGAAAGAAAGCCCATTATTGTTTTGCTCTCGCAAATGTATTTGTTACTCTACGTATCCTTTTTTACTTTTTTGTTGAAAATATTTGATTATACTTATTTTACAAGAAGTGAAAGTAAAATGGTGGCTTGAAATGTCAGACCTACAAACAATGCTGATATGCAGTGTTCGAAATGTTGCAAATTCATTAAAAATATTGCTGCTGTGATGTTTACAATATAAATAAATCAAATGAACAGCTTAAGCAAAAAGTTAATAACATTTACGTCTACTTCAATGGTGCTGAAAGTGATGCAACACACAAAAATGTAATACAAAAAATTACAAAATATGTACAGTCAAAGCCCGGTACAGCGAGTACTCAGATTAACGAATATCCGATATAACGAATGGCGAAATTTTTGCATTAACTGCCTTATATTGCGAATGTTAAAAAAAAAAAAAATTTCGATTTAACGAATGAAAAAGCAAAATTCATTAAAAAATCGTTACATAATCATAAGATTGTGGGTGTTTTTGGCTTCTTTGCTTTGTATTGCAAGAACGCGTGTGATGCGTTGCTTTTTTCTTTAAAATTTCAGTAGTTTTGTTTGGTTCATTGTGAAAACGAGATGTCGATTCCTTAAGAAATTAATAATATGTATGAAATGTAATAATAAACCTACAACATGTTAATAGCATCCAAACACAAGTAAATATGTATATGCACCTATGTACATTTATGATTTTCAATGAATTTACATATTAGAAATAAAAACAATTCTTAAATAAACGTTAAAATATCAATTAAAGTTTTATTTCTACACTAAGTTATTAATACAATTAAATTTTGATTTTTTTAAAACTGCGGACCACCGTCTTTTATACAATTTTAAGATAAAAATTACTGTTCGATATAACGAATATCTCAGTATAACGAAAGGTCTGAACATTATATCATTCGTTAAACCGGGCTTTGACTGTATTTGAAAAAAAAAATATGGAAAAATGCCAAAAATCATACTTATTTGAAATCAACCAATGATTGTGCATTTTCCCATCAGTATTTTCTGATATTTGTTTGCGTTTATAGCATATGGTGTAAGCCTGATTGATATCAAAACGAAATACCTTTGATACTTCATGTCAAACTGCTTTCAAAAAGAAGCTGATAAATTGGTTTTTGCAGAGAGTTTACAAAAACTCAACAGCTGAGGCGAAAATGTGCAAGTAGCGCGCTTATAATCCAAAACAGATCAGTGTTACAGGTGGTGGCAACTCAATTCGTCTCAACATTCTTAGAAACTGTTAATATTTAGCAGTTGCTAACTATTTCATCGGGCTTGAGTTCGATTTTATTTACTCAGAGTTGAGAAATATGGTTTATGTACTAAAATTGTAGTGATCAATATTTTTATTTAAAGAAGACAAGAAAAGTAAAGTTGAAGACTTATTAAAGTTGAAGGATTATTAACGATTAACATTAATTATTGTTATAAATGGGCTTAAGTTCGAATTGAGAAATATAGTAATAACAGTTTTTTACTGTTTCGTATGCGCTACGATACTCGTCACATAAATTATTCAGTTGTAACGCCCATATTCATAAAAACTATTGAAAATTTATTACACGTTTAATTGACAAATATTCCGTAGAAATACGTCAAGTAAGAGCTTAATAAACTTACAATAATTATTATGAATATGGTCTTTAAAGTACAAAAAATGAATTAGTTAGAAAAACGAAACTTGGAAAAATTCAAAATCCCATCATTTATACCACCAGACACATTCACACATAAAAAATACTGGCACTAAAGCGACTCTCAAAAACTCGTTTAAACATTGAGGTTCGCAATCGGCACTCATTCGTTTTACTGTCTGTATCTATTATCACTTAAAGCCATTTCCCTGCAGAAATCAGGACTACTCCTTACACACGTTTAAAGAGTACTCCACCAGGAACCAGGACTAGTTCAAAAGTAAGCGAAATATATGGCAAAAATATGCTCCATTTTACATTACAATATCCTGGCAGAAGACCATGTAATGCAAAAAATATTCCATTGGAGTGATGCAAAAACTAGTCCAAGTACTTACTCAGCACATTATTAACACAGGGTTAGTCTTGAAATTACATTGCAAGAACATATGATGGATCATATGACCGACACTGCTGATGGATTCATACATCAGGGTTTCTATCATTCTCTTAAGGGCAAAATGAAAAAACTGATGTAAACATTCGTGTACGTGTAATTTATTTTTTTAACCAGCGTTACCACCTCAGCAAAGCGATCGTTCGAAATCTTTTTTTCAAAATGCCCACAAAATTACATGTAATGCTATTTATTTCTTTATTACAAATTAAAAAAAAGAGTTTTTTAGAATAACTAAAAAAAAAACTATACAAGGAGAACATAATAAATTATGTTAAACATCTTTTATATATATAAAATTCTTTGTGTGTATGTATGTATGTAACGTATAGACTCCAAAACTGCTAGGCCGATTTTGATGAAATTTTCAGGGAGTCTTCAGAATATTCTGGCGGGTGACACTGTGAAGTCTGAATTTCGATTTTCGGTCTGGTGGCGGAAGGGCGTGGCAAAATGCAAAGCAACCCCTGTACATTAAAAAGTAAAATATAGCTGTAACTTTTGGACGATAAAAGCTTTACAACAACAAACACTAAAAGCAACAAATACCCGACGCTAAAGAAAACACCCTGTACATTGAAAAGTAAAACTTAGCTGTAACTTTTGAACAATGAGAGCTAGAGAGCTGAAATTTGCACAGGATATGTTTTTACGCATGCTCTACAATAACAAATACCTAAGACAACAAAAAAAAAAAATTAAAATTAAAGGGTGCCTCATACAAAAGGGAAATTCAGCTGAACTTTTTAACGATATGAGATGGAAAGCTGCAGTTTGAACAGAATATGTAGTTGCCTTACTCTCTGCACAACAACAACAAATATGTACCAAAAATCTCAAAACTTTTGTTTTAAAGGGTATCCAGTGTATTAGCGCACCCTATAGTCTATTGCTTGTATGTTAAAAAATTTAATAACAGCATATTAAAAATTTTGTATGGAAATTTCCATACACAATTTTAAATATGCTGTTATTAAGTTTTTTAGCATACAAGCATATATATATAACATTCTTTGTGTGTATACATATGTATGGCAAAATCCAATTTTCGCCGTAAATTTCCTAAAAAGCTTTCTCAGGGCCAGCAACGCGGACCGGGTCAGCTAGTATTTAGACCGGGTCAGTAGCAGTTTTAACAATAGAAAACTGCATCATACGAAAAAAACATCCACAGCACTATGTTTTCTCAAAGAAAAAAAAAAAAAACCAAATGAACCTATAAAACATTAATGCATAAACGTAGTTCCAAATGAAATTACCAAACTAATACGGGAAAATCAAAATATTAAAAAAATCATTGTAATGGCAACACTGAAAGCTATAAAATTGCTTTGCATGTGTTAGTAAATAAGCTGTTACTGTATTAGTTTCCATCAGCCATTTCTTGCAGGGTTACTTCATGTCACTACTCCATGGATTACCACCTGGTAATCATGAGTTGCGAGTGTTGCCAAATAATTTTCTATGTTGTAACTACTCCTTTTTATTTAAAACGACTTCAATAATTTCTGTACGATTGCGGCAGCTGAAATTTGTAGAAAAAGACATAAACACCTTTTCCATTATTCCTGTATCATATTAAAATAAATAAACTTGTTTTTAGGTATTGGCATAAAATATTTGGTCTTTCTACAAGTTGCTCGCTCCATACAGTGTATTCGAAACGGTGCATCAGCTTGATTCGCTGAATTCAGTTTCCCTTGAAAAAAAAAAATTAAAAATGTCAGCATTTGTTTATGAATTTGTTGTGCAATTGCTTACGACAAACAATTTTGTTTATTAAAGAAAAGCAGTTCTCACATTAGTATTCATGTTTACATACATACATACATATGTATGTATGTGTGTATAATGTGTTTTTAATAAGCCGAGGAACCTGTAACTCACTTGAGTGAAACAAATTTTATTTTTTTTTCCTTGTTCTGAATCAATTTCTTATGCGCATACAAACTACTACAAAGTACCTTTTTTCATTTTCATTCTAGAAACTTGAAAAAAAAAACTTTTCTTCCTTCTTCACTAATGTGCAATTTGTGCTAAAAACAAAGTTTCTTTGTTTCAACAAAAACAAAGAAAGAAACTTGAACAAGTTTTATTTTTGCGAAAAAGTTTACATATGTATATATTTTTTTGTATTATGCATGAGGAATTTAAATATTATATGAGTATGTTTATTTATTTGCACATTTGGAGTCATTCATGCGTAATCATTAGAGAAAGCAATATAATTTTTTAGAAACCCTACGATTTTTTAGAACCCCGTTCTTTTTGAGGGGAATTTTGCGTGCAGCTGAGGGATTTTTCTGTCTTTGTCTTTATCAGTGAAGTGCATGCCCAAGTCTACACAACAAATGGCTTAAGGCGTTGCTTGGTTGGGCCATAAAGTGCCTGTCTAAAATCGGGAAAGCGCACAGTTGCCTACTGGTTGTCATACTAGTATTCTTTACACCACTTGTGTGGTTACATATTCTTTTTCTTCTTCAATTTTTACTTCTTAGTTTTGTTTTTTTATGATATTAAGTTAAATTTTTTTATTTCTATCTAACCATACTCCAAAGCTTTTTTCATTTTGGCGTAACGCAAGTTGGATTTATTTATTTATTTATTAAGTCAATAGATTATTACATCCTTACTGATTATATAAGTACATATGCAGTGTAAAACATAAATTACAAAAATAAATTATTCAGATAATAAGATATTAGAATCTCAATATTATCAGAAAAATCAATTATATGGTAGCATTCGTTGAAGTTCCCACAGTCACGACTTAAAGAATCGTTATTGGCATAAACAGATCGGTAGAATTTCAAAGCCAAGAATGTAAAATTACGGGTTGGTCTCACTGGAACATTGAAGTTTATTTGACTAAGCAGGAACTCGGAATCAACATCACCTCTTAACAGGCCCAGAGCAAATAATGCGCTCAGCATCGTGCGTCGACTTTTTAGTGTTGGCAATTTAATTAAAGCCAGCCTGCTTTGATACGGAGGCAGGATATACGAATTCCACCCCACACCACGAAGGCAGAAAATTAAAAATTGTTTTTGAACAGATTCAATGCGGTTAATATGAATAGAATAGGTCGAACAAGTGATGTAAATAGAAGTTTAGTAATGTATGGGTCCATAAATTCTTTTGACCAACGATTGAAACACATGAACTTTTATTTGAATATTGGTCGGCCAGTCAGCCAACTCAGCTCCAAAGAATTGATCATGTCGTACGTAAAATCTTATCGTCTAAACCATACTTTCCTTTCAGGACAGTTTAGGCTATTATAAAGTGTTTTAGTACTTGCCTTAAATGCAAATAATACCGTCAGGACCTGTTGGACTGGTGTTTTCGCATCTCCTTGCACAATTTAGAGGAGTAAATTGAGTGACAAAATCACGAACTACAGGATGTACCTTTCGATTTGAACGACCATTTTCTTAATAAGCCTGAATAACTGTAACGCGCTGCTCGACTGAGTATCGCTCCATGGTTCAAATGGAATTAGTCGGAAATTCAAAAATGTCAAACGAAAGGCAGAAATAACTTGACATTCAAGAAACAGCCTTTAAGATTGTATTTAAGAGTTTTTTTCCGCTCTGGATATAAAGTTTTGCATTTTATTCCCACACAAATGTTAAAAATGAAGCCTGCTTGTCTTTGGCACTCTTTTAAAGTGAAAAGTCATATAAAACAATTTTTCTTTCATTGATGCCTGGCACACTTTTGCAGTTTTGCTAAAGGTTTTCTTTTTGCTTTCAATAAAATGTCTGATTTGAAACATTTTTGGGCTGCCTTTTGCACGTTCTTCGGTCTCAAATAATTCTCTTTACAAAGAAAGTCTTTGAATGGCACTAAGAATTGATGGAACTCTGTCATGGCCCACAAAGTGTGCAGAAATTTGCAAAACACTGTTTGGCAAGTTTAGTTTGCTCTTGACACATGATTGATGATAAATCGTAGTGCACAGGAAATATAAATCAACAAAATGTTTATTAATTCTGGCTGCACTTATGCCAACAAGTAAGTTAAATGTTTCACTTACCCACATTCAGCATACCAATTTCCAAACATTTTGAAACTCTAATTCAGTTAAATTGAAAGCGGTACTGAAATTACTGGTATTTAGTTATGTGTGCAAACTAAAATTAACATGGCAAAAATCATGATTAAAAATCATGTTAAACTTAAAGAAGAAGAAAAAAATGTAATTAAAAATTAACGTTTTACTAAAATGGCTTGTAATTTCATACATTGTAGTAGCAGCAATGTTTGTTTGATTGGATGTGATGACTGCTTAGCAGCAGTGAGGTTGGGCGTTCGACGTTGGTGCTTTTTATGCACAGGAAGAAGAAGTCTCATCTTGGGGAGCTGAAACTAAGAAAAGTGGAAAGCAAGCAATCTTCTTAGGCAGCGAAACATCTTGGAGTAATCCTAGACAAAACATTAACGTGGAACAATCACTTATGTATCATACACTATCACAATCATCCTACATTACGAGTAAAGTCTATAGTATGGTAAATCAGGGATTTTGCGACGAAAACAAAATGATGGCTTGTTCTTACTCCATACTGGCCAAAAGTAGACCAGATCAAAAAGTCCATTGATGCTAAGCAAAATAAAACGGATTGTTTGTTTGGCTATCACAGGAGCTCTCAAAACCTGCCCAACAGCTGCCATGGAAGTGCTAATAGGGCATACCCCTCTACCGCAAGTGTGTGAAGGCCGAGGCAACTTTTAGAAAAGCTGAGCTGCTTACACTTAGGGAGGGCAACCTCATGGGGCACGTTCGTATCCTAAAAGTTTTCTAAAAGTAACGAAATTCTTTGGGGACTTTCTAATTCCCTTCGCGCTGATTTTGACAATCAGAGCTGCTACGAAGACAAATATTTTACTATCAAAATTTCTTCTTAAAATCTCAACAACCAAGGAATCAAAAATGAAAGAACTGTGTCATTTTTGATTCTGAAAAAAAAAATATATGAATTGATCAATAAATATCAATCAATAAAAACATTTACTAAGCAAGCACAATAAAAAAACGACAACTTGTTTTATTAAAATATAAAATTTCAACAAATATTCTGTATAGCAGATATGCGTGTGTGTGTGTGTGTGTGTGTGTGGTGGTATTTTCACTCATTTACAGCTGTCCATAAAACTCATATTTTTTGTTTGACGTACAAATAGTGACGACGGCAGCCCTAAAGCAAAGATAAAAAGCATCAAATTTGTCTCTCAACTAGATTTCAATAAAGCAGTAGTATTGCGGATAATTTTATGTTTCTGTTGTTGCACCTATTTATTCTCTTTTATTCAAGGCTCTCAACACTTTCATACAGCTGGCATAATACACAGTTGTTTTTTTTTTGGAACGAAGTTCCTTAACGCGGCTTGCTGGTAGTGCAAATTAGTAGAAATCGTCACCAAAGCGTGTGAGCTGTTTATATGTATTGGTGTATTTGTCGACAAACAATTGTGTAGGTGTCTCCACTGCTGTCAGCGCAGACACCTACCAATAAATATTAATTAGTTGTGAAAACGGACACTATCAGTTGATAGATGTCGCTAAAGTAAAGTAAAGTATGTCATAACAAAAAACAGCAATATTGAAAAGTTTTCTTGTCAAAAGTAAAAAAATAAAACGTTCCAAAGATTTTAAGAAGCATATAAAATTTAAAAATTTCAAAAACAACACAAAATAAAACATACAGATTTCACCTTGCATTAGATTCGAAGGTGAAGAAAAAACGTAAGGAATTTCGTTCCTATCGGGGGTCCCCCGACCGCATTTTTTTTTGGTATATTTCAATATAAAATCGAACACGTCAGCCAGCTGTAGCTTTTTAAAAAGTTTCTTTATTAGAAAAAAAAAAAAATAAAAAACTGCAAATAAATTTTTTTTTTGAAAACGGCGCAAAACATCGATTGTAGCTTCAACTGTATCGCACGTAGCGCCGTCCTGTTGCAACTAAATGTTGCCAATATACTGCTCTTCAATTTTTTTAATAAAAATTCGTTCAACATGGCCCGATAATGAGCGCCATTGACTGTAACGGCTACTCCTAGCTAATTTTCGAAGAAAAATGGCACAATTATGCCTCTGGACCAAAATCCGCACCAAACAGTGACTCGCTTCTTCTTCTGCGTCGGCTTTTCAATGTAGGCGTGCGGGTTTTCTGTGCCCCAAATACGACAAGTTTGCTTGTTTAAAAAATATTTTTTTTTTTGCAAAATCGGCCAAATTGGTAAGTTGATCGCAGCCCCACTTAGCGAAGCGTATACATAACCATATTCGTTCATTCGTTAGGATAAAACTAATTATCTGTCAAATCAGACATGATCACGAAATATGCACAAGTTGACAAAAAAACGTTATATGGCTGACCCGTTAGGTAAATTCATTGCTCTGCAGTTATATGATGGATTTTCAACGTTCTAAAATTTAAATGAAACTTATCTAAAATTTAAAAAAACCATTTAATTTTTTTTTTCACTCAAACTTGATTTCTAAACTTTTGCGTTGCTCCTGATACTTTTCTTAATTTGATGAGGGTTTCATTTGAAATAAGTGTTGTGCAATTTATTTAAACGTTTTAATTTTCACATTTAAATGTCTTTAAAATTAACTGCTTCGCCATTGTAGACATTTGGGTCGGCGTAAAGCATTTAAGCAAGCAAAATCCTAGAATGAAAAATTCATGTTAAGGCAACCGTTTCTCAATTTCATTTAAAGTGTTTGCCTTGTGGGAATATTTTATACATTTGCGAAGGTAAAAACAATTGCGGCAAGTAACACAAACTCAGGCAAGTATTCTACACACATTTATCCCTTCATTATCTTATTCAGTTCATGTTTAAAATAATTATCAATTTTATGCAATCATTTCATGGCTGCTTTTTTTTTATCTGTACACAAATGTGAGGGGAAGTTTTCTGTTACACCCATAATCTGGCAAGCAAACAGCATTACTACTGGTTGTTGCATGATGCTGTCTGTGTGTTCTTGAGATTTTAGTTATTAGCCCAGCTGCTTAATAGGGCTGAAAGCAAAGCACATATAGTGAAGAGCAGCAGCAATAATACGCTATTGCACGTAATCGGCGCTGCCTTTAATATCGTTTTCTTTTTTTTTTTTTTGCTTAAATTAAGAAAAGAGGAGGTTATCAGATGGTGCGTATTTTTTTTAAGGTTTGATTCAATATTACGACGGCATTTGCGAATAGATTTTGAACGCTATTTTTTGCTTGAAAGGTTTGATTTGTTTTGCTACCTGGCTAAAGGTTGCTAACACGGAACACACTCATGTCTTTTTGGAGAAAATCAGACAACGCTCGAGTTTTTTTTGAAAAACTGTTAGAATTTCTGGTAATTTTGCTACTTTCTTATGCTGTATAAAAGGCTTTCGAGCTATCTAATGTCCTTGCAGTGTTATTTTTCATACCTCTAGCAGCATTCTAGGGTCCGCTTAGTAGCTAAAAATATCAGCACCGCACAATGTTTTGTTCCATAGATAAAATAAAAATCAAAAATCAATCTTTTGTCTCAGAATTTAATGAAAAGCCCGTCAATATATACATACATGATCGTATAGTTAAAAAAAACATTTTCAGAAATGCAAAAAAATTAACTTTTTTCATCGAAAAAATTTTGTATTATCTAAACTACTAAGCCGATTAGATTTTTACAGTTATTGAAAGTTAATTTTATAGCCAAATTTCGGTTTTTTTATTTTGTTCCATATTTTAAACCGTTTTTGAGTTAAGGTAATATATGTTGTCCTACCTCCTACATTTTTAAAATAACGGTATATTTCATAAACAAAAGCCAACCAAGTAGTTAGCACTACTGAATTCAATGCACCTGAACTAGGCTTTAGCACCCACTGGGTGCTCTGTGTATTGGAAAAAATAGTTTCAAATTCAAGCACAGTGTTAATAATAAGCACACATAATTTTGTGTGTACTTCATTAATGAAAAGTTAATCTTCATGCCGTGTGAATGTGGACCCAGTTACTTTGATGTTGAGTAGAACTTTTGAGCAAGCAAAATACATGCACATTTTCAGTTGTTAATACATTTTGATGAACATACACACAACATAAATTATAAATTGATCATTCAGATTGCAAAAACCTAAAAAAATAAACTGACATGATAATAGTAAAGTTATTCAACCAAGTCTATGCAACTCAACAGTCCATTTTATTTTTTCCTCCTCCGCCTCCTCCTCCTCCTTTTTTTATGCAACACTTTTCTGACTGCTTAACAAATTTCTCAGTGTCTAAGTATTGAGTTGTAACTGCTTTATTTTCAATTATCACCACATTGCACTGCAAAAGCTTCAAACATTCTCTTTCTTTATTCAAAGACTTAACTTGTCTAAGGAATAATAAATATCTTCAACAAAAAGCAGAACTATTTCTTTTCATCATATTTTCCATGCTCACAACTGTAAAGCCATAATTAGCATTTGCTGTTTCTTTTAATTCCCCGCTTGACTCATGCCAGCATTTGTCTTCGTTTTGCAACCAAATTTCAATAGGAATTAAATTTAATGCTTCAACAAATAGCAAGTCGAAAATAACCAGATAATATTTTTTGGAAATCATTTGAAAGAAGGTTTTATCTTTTAATTTTTTGTGTACATACATCCATACATACATAGGATCATATATGTGTATTCACACACACTCATTTATGGTTATAAGGATGTGCAAATTTTAAGCATGCCCATAATGGTTTACCCTGCAGTTAGAGTGAGTAGTATGCGGTTAGACATCTTGTCATTGCTATCAAACTGGTTGCACATGTGTCTTGTTTTGTCTTTTTGTGGGCATTTTAATTTATTTGCTGCGAGACGTTGATTAAAAGCGACGAAATATCGGCGGCATATAGATACGAAAACATTAATAAGGTCTATTTTCAGACCTAAAATAATAAATTTCAATTGGCAGCTAAATAATTAAGTTCAGTATTTGAAACTATAAATTTGTCCTCAGACACCCGTTTTAAAAACGTAGGTTCTCATTTTAGCAATTTTCCCTACAAACGGAATGAAGTTTTTATATACGTCACATATTATTCATGATAGCGATGATTTTGCATAATAAAATAGAATACGATAAAATATCTCCAGCTGGCTGTTCCAAAAAGTAATATTTTAAAAGAAATATGCTAAAACAAGACTGCCCCACAGAACCTGAAGAAAATAAAATGCTACTGAGACTGCGTCCGTCCGTCCGTCCGTCTGTCTCGTTGTCACAGGGTCCATTTTCTGAAATGGCAAAAACTAGAATACTGAGTTTTTCATAAGAAATGTAATTGCAAAACTTCTATAACAAATTTGTAGTAAGCTCAACAAAAAGTTTTTGGAAACGTAATTAATTTCTAGTATTCGAACTTTTTCGTATATAATTATTTCTGTATTAAGACGAGTGCTGAGGAGAAAGTGTGGCAACTTCGAAACAACTAGTTGTCCACCCTGCTAAATGTCTTTGAGGTCTTCTTTGTCTTATTTAATTAATATCAATCACAAAGATAATATAGAAAGAACTTGAGCCTGATAAACTTAATACAGAAATAGTTTTTGGAAACTTTAGGCTTTGAAAAAAAAAAATTGTTTTATAGATTCGTAAAGGCTGTCATGGATCTGCGCAAACTGAAGTCAAAGTCTGCCGCAGGCTTCTAGTTTATTTACAATTAGCAACAGTTAATCCTGATTTATTCAGCTTTGCAAAATTAAATGTTGTGTTCTTATATGAACTTAATTATTTATTTGCTTTAAGAGCCAATTGAAACGTATTAATTTAGGTCCAAAAGACAGTAAATATTTTTTAAAAAGGTTCATTTTTGGACCTAAATTAATACAGTTGAGTTTTTATGTTAAACTTTTTTTTTGCTTAATCAAACGTCCGCAAACACTCCCCATTTTCTATTATTTACCCACCAAACCCTCTTTTCTATTTTCCCAGTTCCAGTACAGTGCAATGCATATATGTATATGGGTTATACCCTGAGTATTGGTCCCAGTCTAAAAACAAAAAAAAAAAAAAAATAATTAGATGTTGCTGTGTATTGAGCCTTAAGAGATAAGGACTTGAAATTGTGCTGTTCTTGTGATCATATGACCTTTATATTAACAAATAATAAAATCGGCAAAAAGTGAAAATTAAAAGCGTGTTTCCTCACAAGAAACTTATAGTCTTTTTACACCGACTGACATCCACGTGAAACGCATGGAAGATGTTGAAAATGTGAAACAGTCGTTTACATTGACAACATCTTTCATTTTGCTTAGATGTCAAAAAAAGAAGATGCAAAATTTTTGTGAAAAATAAAATAATTTTAAAATGCACTTGGCGTAGGACTTTTGGACTTTTTTTCTTTCCATAGGTCAAGCAACATGTTCTCCATATTGATTGAGCATACGATAGGCTTTCTGCAATTAAAATAAATTTATTTATAATTAATTTTTATTTTTTTTTAAACAAACACAAAACTGCGAAGCTTTTGGCTTGTCTGCAGAAACACCCAAAGCCTTCGTCAGGAATCGAACCTGCGACCTCGGGGACCCTTAGTACAACACTCTACCAATTTATACATCGAGGCTACACAGCACACTACATGTTCCGCTCATTTTTTTTATGTTAATTATTTTACGTTAATTTTTCTTTTCTGAAATGTCATTTTGCTAGTGATGGTGCAAAAGCCATCGATTTTCTGCAATTATTTTAGTGATGGCACTAAAAAAATCGAAAGATGTAGGATGTAACAAAATGAGAAATGATCATCTTCTACTGATGTGGAAAGATGTGCAATTTTCGCTCTGTAGAATTCTTATGGGAAGATGTAAACATCTTTGCAAATTGATGAAAGATGTAAGATGTGCGTTAGTGTAAAAAGGCTATTAAGAAAACTTTAGAGATGCGTAAGAGATAGAGACTGAAAATTGCCACTGGATGTGTAAGTATTTGGCTTCTACAGCAACAAATACCAAGATAAACAAAACGCGGAAAAGCAAAGGTTTTCCACATTTTAATAGAATATAGAACAAAGTTTGCTTAAGCTACTAGAAAATTCCACCCCAAAAAAATTGGCTGATTACATACTTAAAACTATTTAGTGGCAGAAAGAAGCATGCGTTATAGAATATTGGGTACTCAAGTATTCAATAGTTTTACCACACTAAGCTGCAGGGTGTTGAATGTTTGCAATTTTACCAACTTGCCATTTTAATGCAGAACAAATTTCGCTTAACTGAGGGTAAACAGCCAAATTGTTGATGTACATTTTTTGGTAAATGTATGTGTGAATAAAGTATTAAGGCAATTAAACAGAGCAATTGGGAAATTAAATATATATTGGTGTACATTAAAAGGCTTATGAACAAAAAAATTAAATAAATAAATATTAGATGTTTATAAAACTTTTAAATGACAAATATTCCACAGAAATTTGTTAAATGAGAATTTAATATTTATGCCTTGCAGTTAGTTGTGATCTGAGTGGAAAGCTGTGGTATGTGTTCCAGCTAATAAGGCTTCAACTTTACTTTTCTGGTCTTCTTTGGAAAATGTTGATCACTACAATTTTATGGCAAACAAATATTTCTTTCAATTTCAAGGCAGTAAAAATCAAAGTAATGCCCGATAAAGAAATTTGTATTTATTGTAAAAATAAAATAAAGCGGCAAGGCTGGCCCCCAGCTGAGGGCATTAAGTCGCAAAACGATTAACATTAAATATTTTTTTAAATAATATGGATGTAAGGACACTAATAATATTATTTAAATCCATTTCGCCACTCATTTTAAAACAAAGTTTAATTATGTAAGACCGTGCTTACATGTAATTGCTTGGTAAACAGCATGTACATGTGTGCTTAGTTCGCCCCCGTTTATGGCTTTGCAATCACCTTCAGTTAATGGAGATGTATACATGTATTGACCGAAAAAGAATTTGTTTTTCTGCACTTAAGTACATATATATATATATATATATATATATATATATATATATATATATATATATATATATATATATATATATATATATATATATATATATATATATATATATATATATATATATATATATATATATATATATATATATATATATATATATATATATATATATATATAATACACATTCCACGTCCATGAATATAATACGCATCGTCCATAATTTGCTTTTTCTTTTTGTTTTGTTTGTCTACAAACGTATGTAAGTACACATTCATTCGTCTTTATGCACGTTTTATGTTTTTCCAGCTCTTATTATATTTTGTTTAAGAGTTTCATGCACAGCTTTGTAAAAAGTTTTTTATTTAAAGACAAACAGAATTGTAACCACTTTAACATGAAACTTGGAAAATAACAATTGAATCCAAGCAAATACATACACACACACACACACACACATGTATCTGTACATAAATTTAATTGGATTGTGGAAAAAATAAATATTGGTTTTTCTTTGCATTTTAAATAGAAATCTGTTGACGTTTGTTGATGTCAGAAGAAGCAAAAAAAAAAAAAAGCTGGGTAACATTGTGCGCCATGATATGCCTAAAACTTTATTTTATATTGTCATGTAACTTTATAAACCATGAATGTAAATCATTTGAAAAAAAGTTGTTGCCCAGTTTGGGACGCCGTTATTTTTGGTAATCGGCTGCAATTTTACTTACTCAAAGCTGTGAAAGTCTAAAGGACATACGGAAAACACTGTATCACATGATGGTATAGATTTTACTAACGTTTCTTGTCTTCTACGGCCGTCTTTATGCCGCCGACATTTCATCATGAAGGAAATGCCGTTATTATATAAACCGCTGAAAAAGACGGAAAACATTAATAAAGTCTACTTTTAGACCTTGTGATTAAATTTACGTTTAAACTTGTAAATCACTAAACCACATTTAAACGAAGACAATTTAGCGTTTAAACTTTAGTCATTGGACTGTGCATCAGAGCTTCGACATTGTTTTCTATTTCAAAAACCAATCAGTAATAAATGATTCACTGATTCGTTACAGTCAAACTTAAACTGCAATTAAATTATAGAAAAATTTTGGGCTCCCGACCAATTCATCCATTTGGAAGCTGTGGAAAATGTTATTTGTGATGAAATTGAAAATTTCTGAGATACGTTCATATCAAGTGCTATATACTAATATGAACTACATAAAAATATGAACTATATTCAGGCCATCTTCAAAAATTAAAAGAAGAAAAAAAAAAAACCAAAAAACATCGGAAAACTTGTTTTTAAGGTAAGAACATAAAATAAAACTTGGCTAACTTAAAAAAGCATGAGCAGCACTTTTTTTACTTACCTTTATTTTGAGCAAGTTTATGCACATGAACAACTATAATTCATATACATACATTCACAGGTATACTACAACAAACACCAATGAAACTAAAAAAGAGGAAATCAATCGTCAAATAAATACATTTTTCAAGATCATATTCGAAGGTTATGTTCGCTCAATGAGCAAATGCAACATTTAGACTCAATTCGTTATTGCTCTGAAGTTTTTGTAAAATCAAACAATGGACCGTCGAAAATTTTGTGCTGAATTGTTGAGCAAACCTAACCTTAAAAGAGTAATTTAATACTTTTACTTTTGTTTTCCTTTTATTTCTTTTTCTTTTCGCAGGGGGTTTTGTTCACCGCAGTTATATGTATGATTAAACATTTTGTGTTATGTTTTTCTTCTACTTTCATTGGGGGTTCTCATGTAGCCTTCTGTATTACATCAAGCACTTGTTTTCTTCAAACATAATTTTAAAATATTTATTATTAAATTAAAAATTTATTTTTTTACGCTTTTCCTATTTTTTTGCTATTTCTTTGGTGTTTGTTAATGCATCCTTATATCTTTGTTTGCATTTTAAGCTGTTGGCGTTCATAAGAATGAAGATGAACAGGAAAGTAGTGGTCATGTTTTCTGTGTGACAAAATCTGCAAATACTAGTTCGTATGCGACCGTGTCTTAAAATTTAATTTTCAGATGTTTCCTTAATATTTTCATAGTTTGAGGTTTAAGTGAAAAATTAGCATCAAGAAGACGTTTCTTTAGGTTGTTTTTTTGATTATTATTGTTATTTTTAGTCTGGCGTTTTCTAAGTTTTTGTTTGTTTGAGTGCCTGCATTTTCCCCTACAAAAAATGCTAAGGTGTTTGAGCTGTCTTTTTTTTATCCATTGAATGCATTCCATATAATCTGCAAAGAACTGGGTTTGTATGATTTGTTTCTTTTGAGGCAACAAGAAAAGTCAGTCAAATAATTTTTGTGTATTTGATATTATTATATGAAATGCATTCCACGAAGATTACAAAAGGTTGGCCAAAACAATAATAAGAACAGTGTTTTTTTTAGCGTAATTTAAAATTTTGTTAATTACTTCATCGGCCTTTGGTTCATTTTTACTTACTTAAAATTGAGAAAGATTTATTTCTGTAATCAACATCTAATAAATTTTGTTTGTAGCACACCTGTTCGTAGATCTATTCACAAGAAACAATACTTCAGAAAAAATAAAAAAATAATTTTATATGCTGCATTTACTCGGTAAGCAGATGTTTGCTTCGAATCACGATCTTCTTAAGTTTAATGCTAAAAGGTATTTTTCTTACCTTTGATTTTTGCTTTTACGTATTCAGTTTCAGTTTTACAGGCAATTAGTCAGAAAAGGTTGCATTTACTCGTTGAGCAAACATATCTTCGAATCACTTTCTTTTTAAATTTAAAATTCTGTTCGATGCTTTTACGTTTATATATATTTATTTGCATTTTTATTTGTTTAAGTACAGGTACTGACACAAAAGTACTATTTGGTCACGTTTTATCTATCAAATATTTCCTTAGTGTGAAAGTACCTTTCACACAAAGGTGTATATGCATTTATTTTGAAATATTGAAAAACATGTTTAGTTTCAAATGGTTTTGGTAGATTTTAGATGAGCGTTTTTTTTAAATCTTTTTGAATGACAACACTGGCAGCATTGAACATTTTTAAAATACATTTTTTTTGCTAAAATCATTAAGTTACTTATATATTTAAATTTTTGCCATGTTCCCTACGAAATATTTCTAAATTAGCGCCACCATATTTTTAGACAAAAAAATATTCATGACAACCATGAATATTTTTATTTATTTTTTTTAATTTATTCAACCTAAACATTTTCATAGAATGAAAAATTTTAAGCTAAAGTGGCTTCTTAATTGTGCCATACACATTTTTTGCGCGCTAATTTTAATTTATTTACAAGCATTTATTTCTGCATGGAAATCGTTGCAATCAACAAATTTTCAAATAAAAGGTTTTGTGTTAAAGCAAAATTGAGCGGGAAAACAAAAGGAAAGAGCTAAAATTATTCATTATTTGACATTTTTTTTTTTTTAAAGTCTGGAAACTCACAGTTTTCAATAATCATCTTAAATATTTTTGCAATCATATGTTTTTATACACATTTATTTAATGAACAAATTAAAAATAGAAATTGCTTTACTTTTCTAATGAAACTTAAATTTTCCATTTATTTTGAATTAATTTTGTATTGCAAATTTTAAATAAACACTTGCTACACGTTGGAAATTGCAATGTTGTTTGTTTTATGGTCAACAAAAGGAACAAACAATATTAAAAAAAGTGTTTTAGCAATTTTAAATAAAAACCTGAAATAAAAATGATTTATATTGTAAAAAAAAAAAAATAAATTTATATGTTGTATGGCAAAATGTGTGCATACATACGAGTGCAGACATACTTATACAACAAATACAATATTTTAATAACTTTGTGGTGGAAAATTTATGTGGTTTCGTTTTACTGTTGTTTTTTTGTGTGAAATTATTTAAGTCTTTAAAACTGCGTTGAAATACAGAATATTTTATAATAAAATGTATTCGGCATAAATACTATTCCTAAACGTCTTGTTCATATCTATATGTTTAACTTATTTTATCTATAATTTTTGACCTTTACTGTTAAAATTAATAAAACTATTTTTTAAAGCTTAAGGTCTTTTATTTATCTTTATTAATTTTTTCCGATATTTCGCTAATAATTTGTTAGCATCGTCAGGGATCTTTGAAATATCGGGAAAAAATTAATAAAGATAAATAAAAGACCTTAAGCTTTAAAAAATAGTTTTATATGGGCTATTTTGCCTGGTGGGAATACAGGTAACAGAAATTTGAGTTTTTTGTCTCTTAATATCCTTTTTTTTTTTACCATCAGAACTACTTTTAGTCACCAGTGGCTGTTTTAATTCGTTGGCAAATCAAACTTATGGAAATATCTGTAGTATATATCGGCTATGCATTAGGATTGAAAAAAAAGAAAAAAAAAAGGCTTCTATTTTCCCGTCATTTCTATTAAACTGGACTCAGGTTCGCTTTATATTATTTTTGTAATTGATATGAATGAAACAAGATCAAGAAAGCACCAAAGATCTTTAGCTAGATGGACAACTAGTTGTTCCGTAGCCGCCACACTTCTCATCAGCAAGCGTCCTTGTAATCAGAAGCTCATGCTTCTCAGGAGCAACTCATTCCTATTACCTTTTAAGACAGAAGTGGCTTGAATGTGATCTTTTTTAGAAACTTGGATTTCAGTGCATTCAAAGGAGCAGCTACATATGTATTAGTATTGCTGCACGTCCATGCGCTGTGTTGTCAGCATAATAAATGTGTAATATTAAGAGCTTCCCAAAGTGATCGTAGAGCAGTCAAATATATGACCCATAATTTTTTGTCTTCAATATTTTTTTTTGTACACTCCAACGCCATACCAGAGGATAGATGGTCGAACGAGATCACCTGTCGAATATCGGGTCTTACATGGCCCAGGTATGAGCATAGGAGGACTATGGCCTTGCTGGACTTTCCGAGGCATAGGCTCCATACCCTTGTGGCTGTTCTAACAGGACATTGCCACATGGGAGCACACGCGAGAAGACTGAATCTTCCAAACAATGATTTCTGCAGAGGTTGCAGAGATGAGGAAGAGGAGGAGAGTGTTGAACACTTCCTCTGCCGATGTCCGGCCCTCTCTAACAGGAGAGCGAATTGCTTGGGCAGACCGACACTAGAGGGATTACCGGAAGTATCGGAATGCGGATTGGACAGGGTGGAATTCTTCATCCGTTCATCGGGCTGGTTCAGGGTGGAACCGGTGGAGCTTGTATAGGGAGAACTCCCCACAGTCTTTTTTTTTCGAATAACACAACGGGACCTTTTCTAGGACCCAAGTGAGTCGGTCTCAGGACCGGCGGCCCTCGTAACATAACAACGCCATACCAGGCCTCCTTAGGGGGCCATTCTCATAGAAAAATACAAAAACTTGAAATTCGTACTCCTGGGAAACGATTTTTTTTGATACATCGTAGTGGTACTTTTTGTTTTCCTCATGCGTCCTGCTTCTACTATTTTTTTTTATCAATAAATCGGCCCACTCTTGTGCGAGTGTTTGCCCTTGACACTTACTAGTAAATAAAGGATTTGAAAGGATATTTTCAAGGAGACTGAAAGTTTGGCTAGTGAAATACACTATGGAATTATCGACTTTGAGTTTTTGTCAGGCACGAAGTCGCAGTGGTGAAGTGAGCATTGCGCAAATCGCTGGGTAGACATTTTATAAGAGCAATGATTCATGTAAGACAATTTAATAATATAATACAATTTAACTTTATTTGGTTTAATTAATGAGCTCAAGGTCACTGTTGTTGTTCAATAAATATATTTTCTATTTATTGATAAATTATTCGATATTTCGATACTCCTTTGTGTATCTTCTTCTTCCTGAAGAAGAAGATACACAAAGGAGTATCTTCTTCCTGATACTAAACCAAATAAAGTTAAACCAAATAAAGTTAAATAAAAAAGGTCGAAGAACGAGTATCTAGATCATAATACAATTTAATAATATAATAAAATAAGCCAGGGCCCAGTCTATGTTCAAGAACTATTCAAAACATTGAAATGCTTGAAAGCAGTTTAAATGAAAATTTGTGACTTTCAATACAGAAAAGAGCATTCTCACGGGAACTTGCAAGGGTAATAAGTCATGAAATTTTGTAAAAGGATTTGAAGGAGTCTTTGGATGGAACTGAAAGAACAATTTTGTGAAACTATGTTGGGGCATTTTCGCACTGTACATCTAATTTTTTTGGGAGACGAGGCTTATTGTCACTCAAATAGACATGTCAACAAGCAAAACATCTCGACTGAAACATCAAAAACTATTGTATTGCCCCAGGATAGCTGTTTGATGTGCCTTGTTCACATATGAAGTAATTAGATATTTTTTTTTAATTCTCCTGGCCAGGCAACAAATGTCAACTGTGAAAATTATAGACGACACATGATTACGAAATTCTTTTTACCAAACCTGTGAACTTATCCATTGTTCTCTTCACACTCGTAATTTCAGCTGGAGGGGGAGACTGCACTCACAGCTAGAGCTGCCAAGAATTTGGTTCGCTTTTGGAACATCCCATGGCCAGCGAGGTCACCCCATCTAACTGCCGTGGATTTTACTTATGGGACTACCTCAAAGAGAGGGCTTGTAATGACATTGATCAATTTCTTGTGGCCTTAAAGGAAAATACTCGTAGAGAAATCAGCTCAACTAAACCATGCTTACTGCAGCCTGTATCGCAGTACACTCAGGCTCAGTTTTGAACAGTGTGTTTAATTCGATAGAAGACACGTCGTCTTTCAGTAATGGAATCCGAGCTTCCATTTTATTGTTAAATCTTCTTAGTAAATTTTGTGTCGAATACTATTATTATGAAAATATGAATCTGCTACCAGACACCCTATTTAATGCGATTTTTTTTTGCAGAAAACTTTTGAAAGAAGCTGCGCTCTTTAATCAGTTGGTTCAATTGCACTGCCAAAAGAATGAAAGCTATTTATTTAGCATAAACAGCCACCATAATTTTTGATGTATAATGGCCCCCAGCTGTGAAAATCATTAGTATTTTTGATTCCATTGCCGTTTTTTTTTATAATAGGAGATAATTGAAGAGGCTGCTGCAGACATCTTCTCATACATTTCAAATGATTCATTTTGCTCTTCTAACACACTGATACTAAAAATGCTAAATTGTGAAAAGAAAACTCTGCTGATATGGTGTACTGTCCGCCGAAAAAAATTTCGAATTGAACAATTCCATATAAAATCTGCCATATAGAGCAAATTGTATGGCGAATTACACCGGTTCTTCCATAAAAATTTACTGCCAAAATTTTCACAAAATTCATAAAACTAAAAACAAAAGATAAAAACTATGTATGCTTGCGGCTATTTTTGTTTTGTTCCCCTATGAATTTAATCAAAAATCATTTGTTCTACTTTTGCGCAAAAAACAAAAATTTCAGTTTCAGCTTCCAATTAACATTTCTATACACGAAATAGTTGTTGTACATTTTATGCATTCTTTATTAAATAAAAGACAAAATAAGATAAAAAAATAAAACACAGAAATGAATAAATGTAGAAATTAAAATACATACATACATACATACATATTTATGTATCACGTAAATGTACGTGCCTTGATTTAAGCAACAGCGTGTATAAACAACAAACATTTGTAAAATTTATGCGTTGCTGTTGTCAGAAAAATATTTTTTTTTTTGTTTGAAATGAAATTTTATTCAAATTTCATTAATGTGTTGTACTGTTCTGCGCTGTATTGTTGGTGAACATAATATGCAGCGAAATTTTGTGATAGTTTAATCTGTAGAAAAGTTTAAAACATTGTCCATTGAAAGATGGATGTTGAAATTATAATGTGGGAAAATAAAATAAATTTTATATACCAGGGAGCTGCAAGCGTACGCAATATGCGATATATACAATGTTTGTGTAACCAATAAGTATTAAATGGTCGATTTACTTAAATACTAAATAAATAATAATTTTCAAAATTGGGCTGATTCTTTCACAACCAATTTTTTCAAGCTCGATTTTTTTTTATAAAAAGTGTAATAATCAACTTCTTAGACATTCATTAGACAACTAATTTTTTCAAATATGATTTCAAATTCGATTTCAGAAAAAATACATTCTAATTTTTTAATAAAAAATTTAAAATTCAACTTATTACCGATTAAGATATGAAAAAATAATTTACTCGATTTAAAAAAAAAAAAATCGATTTCGAATTCGAAAAAAAAAAAAATTTATGCCCATTTAGCTAAAAAACACTTCGAACTGAATATTGCAAATCGTTTCATAAAACAAGTTATTCAAAACGTAATTTTTCGATTTGAAAAAATTTCGATTTCAGGTAAAGTTTCAAGAAAAATGGCATATGACTAACAAAAAAAAAAAAAACATTATATGCTAATTTTTTGATACAAAATTTAGAAAAACTTATTACTGACCGATTCATTAGACAGATAGAGTTTGATTTCTAATTCGATTTAAAGAAAACTTATTCCAATTTTTTGATAAAAAAATTTAATAAACAAGTTTCTATAGATCAATTTATGAAAAAATAATTTATTTAAGAAAAAAATGCATATACATATGTATGTGCCATTTTACTGACAAACATTTAAAAATATTTTTAAAACGGCTTAAAAATTTTTGAGTCATTCTAAAAGGTGGGCCAAAAGAAATTAGCCCATTGGAAGTTGCTCTTAGTTTGGCAAATGGCGGCCAATAGCAAATCTGTTTTTAAATTTGTGAACTAGATAGCCGTAGAATACAAATGAACAAGCCATGGAGCGATACACTCCCCGGGAATGCGGCATAATCGTGTCTATGACGAAGTAGACGATTTTCCGACCAAAATCATGAAGAGCAGTGAGGCTCATTTCCACCTCAGCGGGTACGTGAACAAGCAAAACTATCGCTTTTGGGGCAACGAAAATCCATGAGGAGCCATTACACCCGCTTAAAGTGACTGTTTGCTGAGCTGGACACGCTGTAGGAGTTATAGGGCCATTTCTTTTCGATGCGGCGTGGTCAACAGTGGACGATGCGCCCTATAGGACTATGCTAACCGAGCATATTAAACGAATTAGCTCTGGAGGACCTAACTGGAGGTTCTAACAGGAACCACATGACCGATGTCGCATGACTTATTTTGGCCCACCCTGTTAAATTCTATTTATTTCGATTTTGAAAACATATATTTTTTTTTGATTATTAAAATGGACTCTAGATTGATTTTACTTCCTCAGCAGTGGAAAAGATTTTTATGTGGTAAAATGGTAGTGATCAGTATTTTTAAAGAAAACAAGAAAAGTAGAGTTGAATGCTTATTGGCTAGAGACCACAGCATTGCTATTTCAAGTCCATTACAACAATCATCAGCACCCGCATGGTCTAGAACTCAGGTCATAACTAATACTTTTTCAGACGGTTGAGAGCTGCTACTCAAGAGTATGCAATTAGATATGACCTGGAAATTCCAATCCTGATGAATGTCGTAGTGTACTTGAAACAATGATGGTATGAATGGTATGAACCCCAGCTTTACCTTTCTTGTTTGTTTATTTAAATAAATGCGGAGCACTACAATTTTACCACAAAAACTCTTTTCTCAATTCTGGGGAAGTGAAATTGAACCCTGATAAATTAGTAAAAAAAACACATTTGAAATCCTAACTTGAACAAAAAACTAATGATTAAATTTAATTATTAATTTACACAAAGCTATTATATTTGATAATCATGGGTCCTTTTATCTTTTACATGCTGGACATAAATTCTATCTGATGCAGGTATTTAATTTCTGCCCCTTAATTTCATTCCGAAAGACACCCCAAATCAAAACCTTGCTCTAAATTCTTAAGGATTTTTGAAAATGATAATGAAACTTAATCTGCAAAACTCTTAAACTGGTATAAATTGAAATCTACTTTGTTGAATATACATTTATTTATTTAGGTCTTGCGTGCATGCATTATCTACGTGCACATTAGGGTGATTGTGTAAAATTTGAAGCGAAAGATAGTAATATTTTTATAGCGAACGTAAAAACAAAATACTCACTCTTTTAATTTCTTATTTGCACAACAATTGTCACAGAGAGGGCTTTCGGGTACTCTCAGAAAAAATATTGCTTGAAAATAAAATATTAGTTAAGCTGACTTCATTTAGAAAAAAGCAATCCAGAGTAGTTCGTGTTATATGCCCAAAGGGTGGTCCCACCACAACGCACAATGTTAATTGTCAGTCACAGCTTAGTTTAGATTAGGCATACTGCGGCACTATTCTGTAACTAAAATGCTAAAATTTGAGACATGGCTAAAAATCTTTAAACTGAACTAAGCGATTCTTAGCGATAATTTCACTTGTATAAATTTTTGTGAGAGAAAATCTAATTTTAGTGCCGTTGTTAAAATTTTCATTTTTTGTTTCAAGAACAACAAATATTTTTTGAAGCCGAAACTGTGTGGGGAAAAATTAATTTTTAGCGACATCGTTTTTGCGGAAAAATTTTAATTTTTTAAATCAAAACATTTGACTTCTTTTAAACAAAAAATTAGCGACGGTGCTAAAATTCACAGTTTATACAAGTCCAGTAGTCGCTAAAAAGCGCTTAGTCCTGTTTAGAGATTTTCAGCGATAGCTGTAATTTTAGAGAGTTAAGGAACAGACGACCCTGATGCGATAACCTGCAAAACATACATCGAGAGTGGAGTGAGGAGAGAGGAATGAAAAGAGAAGAATAGAAATATATTTTAAAAGACGAAGTTCAATGCATCCAAAAAGTATCACTAAGCAAATATCCATTGACATTAAGCAAATATACCCTTGTGCAACTAATTTTTTTTTTTTTTAGCTATTGCTAATTACTTTATCAGACAATTTTATTTTCATATATTTGAAATATTTTGTCTACAGTGTGACATTTTTAAAGAAGACAAAACAAAGTTGAGTTAAAGACTTATTAGCTGGGGATCAAGTCAAGATTGCTTCACATTCACCACAACGATTATCAGTACCCAAATGACTCTTAACACAGGTGGTCATAACTAATTGCTTACTCTTTATGGATCGATAAGTGCTGCTGTTCAAAAACAGTATGCAATCATCTATGTCCTGGTTTCGAGGTCATCTGGATACTGATGGTTGTAGCGGTGGCCGTGAAACAATCATGGCGTATTTTCCAGCCAATAAATCTTCAATTTAACTTCTATTGGCTTTGTTAAAAATGTTGATCACATAATTTGCTCACAAAAAAAGCAATAACATATTATTTAAGTATTTTAACTTTATAGTAGAACTTTTATAAAGATTTTACAATTGTTAATTGTTTACCTTTGGCACTTAAGGTTTTTTCAAACTTACCGGAAAAAACTCTTGAATTATTTAAATCGCTTAACTTTAACTTTTCTGTTATTAAAACTAAACTTTTTTAAGAAATTTAGTTGTTGGTGGGGAACCAATGTAATATGTGCCTACAAATGTTCAAAAATTATACATACAGTTAAACCTCGATTAATAATAATCGAAATACACGGTTAATAGAGGTTTTATTAAAACGTATAAAATTTCATTTTTATGCAATTGTGTCCACACATTAAAAAGGGGAATCACCGGATTCAAATTAACATAATAAAAAATCATATGAATGCTGCACGGATAATAGAGGTAAAGCACGGTTAATAGAGGTAAAAGCACGGATAGTAGAGGTAAAAAATCAAAAAGATTTGCATGCCGGTTAATAGATGTTGCCGGTTAATAGAGGCCCGGTTAATAGAGGTTTAACTGTACTTATTTATATATTGTTACGTTTTAACCTTTTCAAAACGTTTTCCGTAGATTCTTTAATTGTAATGAAGTTACAACACTCACGTCTTCAGTTTACAACAATCAACAGTTCAACACTTTATTTATTTTAACACACTATACTTGTAAACACTTTAATAAGAACACTTTACTAAAAGAACAACACTTTCACTTAATCACTTTTTATTACTTAAGACACTTTACACGTTAGCGCAGCTAAAAATCGACTGACTACTCAGCGTTAAGCTTCGCTGCTTTTATACCTCCAATGATCATTACTAGAACATTCTAGACGTTTACAGAAGCTAATCACGCCACATCTATAGTGCGATGTGCGATGACTCATCATGAACAAAAGATATACACACACACCGACATACATACACGCGGCAGTAAAACTCAAGCATCTGAGTCGCGCACATACATGCACACATGAATATGGTATCGTGCGGTGGTGGTTTCTTTTATTTCGCTATTGTGCTTATTTATCCACACATGTGTGTCAGTATGTGCACACTCGCTGTGCTGCCGTTTTGTTTATCAACAAGCTTCTATGTATGCATGTGTGTATATACCTCCTGTGTTCATTTACAAATAATAACAAGACAATATACGCACATATAAAATAACGATGATTTAGTACGTTCTAGAACAATCACAATCGGTCCGTTCACGACCAAATTTGTAACAATATTATGTATATATAAAAGAAAAAAAAATAAATTATTGCAATTGTTTAATATATGGATTAATATTAAATTGAACAAATAAGTTATATATTTAAAAATACATAAAAATTAGCCTTGGAAGGCTTCCTATGTATTTCAATAAAAATAAATAAATAAATCAATAAATAATTATTTTATTGGGCTGCATTTTGATTTTTTACTTCCTCAGATTTGTTTGGGATAAAATTGTAATGATCAATATTTCTTAAGAAGGCAGGCGAAGTAAAGTTGAAGACTTCTTGACTTTTGCAATTCTGAAGAATTAAAATCGATCCAAAGGCCCGATAAAGTAATCAACAATTTAATTTTTTTTCGACTCTTTTTTTATATTTTATTTAATTATTTTCTTCAGCTGAAGGTCTTTTTTTTTATTATAGGACTATATATGTTTTCTTAATATTTTTGTCGATGTTTCGCCCTCCTTCGGACAATTAACAATTTTCAATCATAAGCTTCAAATGTAATGTTAAATTTATTTTAATTCCTATACCCTGACTGATTTTATATCAGTGGCAATAAGCTGTTGCAATTATTGGCTTGATACTAATAATTAAAAGTATGCTTCTACCCATGAAAAATGTTGCTGCTATAACAAAGTTTAATAATAATGCAGTCGCTAAAAACCGATTGGCAGCTAATTCGGTTATCGCAATAATTTTTTTTGTTGCCACCAAAACTGGATTCGGTTGTCACAATGAAACTGTTTTTTGTCTAGTAAACCTCGGACAAGTGTAAGCTCTTTCGCATGGCTGTTTTATTGTTAGTTTTTCGAAACTTTAATTATTTCTTTTTTAACTATTTGTGTGGAAGAAGTGAAGTAGTGAACAGGCAAGTGGTTTTTTACGCAACACTGGGCTACATTTTCGGTGTATTTTGGTTCGTTTGGTAATTCAAAAAATGCTGGTATATTTTTGTTTTGTAGTAGTTGCGAGTGGCCAGATTGGCTGGGAAGAATTCCAGACGGCGGCGAGCTGCAGCCGGAGGAACGGCCATCATATCAGCACAATTTTGAACACTTTTTCCGGCAGCATGCAAACTCAAAACCGAGCTTTAATTTCTTTAAAGTAATTGTTATCCCTAATACAAATTTGCACGAGTTCTGGCTGCATTGTGCTACATTTAAACAGCATTTTATTTTTATCTTCAATTTTCAGTTTTACTCAAATGCCAGCATACGCACACATTTGCATTAAAAGTTTTATTGCTGGCAGAAAAGAGAATAAATAAATACATTTTTGCAGTAAATACCACGATTTTATAATAAAACAGTCAAAGTTTATATGGTTAAGCGAGAAAGAAGCTCGTAACTTATTATTTGTGCAAACATCTGCACGTGTGTGTGTGTGCGTGTGCATGTGAATGAGCGTGTGTGCATGCAAATTTATTTATAACGAGCGAAGCTGTATTATGCAAACTTTCAAGTATTTATTGTTAATATTTTCGTATGTATTGTACAATACTGTATGAGTAAAACCAAAAACAAAAACAAAAACAAAAAAAAACTGTATGCGTATTAAATATATCACAGGGTATTAAGGATAAAGCAAATGCATAAAATTTCACTGAAATATTTCTTATAGACGAGTTTATTTTAAATAATCTTGTTTGTTTTATAAGAAGTTTATTTCCTATAAAAGTTTATACTGATATAAAAAAAAAATTGTTCTTATTTATGCCTAATAGTTAAAAGATGGTGTTATCTAGAAATTTTTAGTCACCGCGTTGGAGTGCTCTTAGGCTGGGTTGCCTCTTTTTTTGTGAGGTTTTGGCAAAGAATGCATAAAGCCAAATGCTAAAGCCATGTGATGAACACCTTCCTTTGAGCTCACATAAATAAAATGTAATGAAATTGATTCCATTTATTAATATTAATTTATAGCGCTCACGTTTACACATTAAATAAGCTTAAGTTGGATTTTTTTAGCTCAACATTGAGCAAGTTTTTGTGTGTGATAAATTAGAGTGATCAAACATTTTTTTTTGTAAGAGACAAGTATGGTAAATTTTATTATTTATTAGCTGGGCAAGAAACATGATGATGATGATTGTTAGGACGCAAGGACTGTGAGGCCAGTAACGGTTGGTTTGATAATATCAAAAAGCATCATGATATTGGATTTGAAAAAAAAATTAGTGGAGTAAGCGCTCAGTTTGTAATTTATGTAGGCGCATAAATTACCATCTCCCAGCTTGGGAAGGTAGTGACGAAAAATAGCAATGCACGATTGGAAAACATTTTAACCTATATCATATTTTTGTTAGTGGCCTCATTTAAACTAGAACTTAAGTAATGAAAAGTATAGTTGCAACGAAATTTGTTCATATATTTTCATATTTTGTTATAACAATTCTTCGCTGATTGTATTTCTATTAAAATTCGTGATATCGAAGTTTTACTATTCATAGTTCCGACAGACATAAGAGTGTACAACTGTATTTGTTGCCGCAAAATCTAATTAAAACTGCATTCTTTTAAATACCTGATCAACTCTCTTTATTGATGTAATGGATCTTGTAATATTTTGTCGACTCGTTTACGATTTCTGCTTTAAACATCACACGCATTATGTGCGTACATTTATTTACACTTGATTTCTCCTGAAATTTGGAATTTATTATACGTACGTATGTTCATTTATTTTATAGTTATTTGGAATTCTTTATGTAAAAGGGATAACGGTGAGAATTTATGAACATGCAATTAAATTATTTCTGGCTTCTAATGAAGTAGCAAAAATAAGTGCAGTCTGATACAAAGCGATAACGTGATCAGTCACAACAATTAATTTTAAAGCTTCTCTTCTCGACTTGCTATTAAAAATTTGTTTGAAATATATACATATATTTGAACTAGAAAATCGTGCAAAAGTGTTTTAATAAAAAAAAAAAAACACATTAAGCTGCGAAAACAATTCTTTTAATGTAGAAAATCCTTTTAGCCATATATAATAATTAATGTATTATTTTAATAGCCTCCGTGCTAAATATACAGAATAAAAAAAAAGAGAGTTGAACATGTATTTAAAAGAATGCAGTTTTAATTAGATTTTGCGGCAACAGTATTGATCATATTGTTTTTTTTTTCAAATATTTGTTTTCGATCTTTTTTTAAATTGTTTTTTGTGTTATTGTTTTATTTTTGTAAACAAGTTTTTTTTCTCAGGCAGACGACTGCAGCAACGTAGTGGTCACGTTTATTTTGGCAAATATTTGTCTAGTGTGAATGTGCTTTAAAATCCATTAGTTTTTAACAATTTCTTGCAACATACACACCCTCTGTTTGTTCTTTCAGACGAGATATTCTTTCATGTGTAAATTTATTTAAATTTCCTCATCAAGGCTCTGGAAAATTCAAACGTATAAATGACCTCTATTGAGTTTTCTTTATTATCACAAGCAATATCTTGCTAAAATTTCTTAGCATTGTCTTAAGTAACACCATGACTATGGTATGAAGTCTCTTTTGCCTTGGCTTAAGGTATGCCAGTTCATGATCTTTATTTCTAAATGGGCTCTCGCACAGCATATAAAAATTTGTCATATATCGCATTTTTTGAATGAAGTGATTTAATTTTTAATTTATGCTTTATGACGTGAACTGTCCCCAGATGCCTGCCTCTATGAGCATTAAGTCACTTGAAAAGTTTTCACATTTCTCCTGCGTTTGTTTATTGAATTTAATTATCATTTATTTACGTTTTATCGTTCATAGCTTATAAATATTGAACGGTTGTGTGCTGGTCATAATGATTTGTTGTCAAAATATTATTTAATAAAATTAATTGACTGTGATGTATGTACATGCACACACATATTTTCTATTAAGTTTTCACACTTTTTGTAATACTATATCACTTTTATTATTTTATTAAATCACTACTTATGCTGCATTAACAAATGGCGCTGTTCATTTTATCTGCATCATTTAATATTTATTATGGCATATAATTAATTTTTTATTCAAACACATTATGCTGAATTAAAAAAACACAAAACGGAGAAAAAAAGAAACCAAAAATGCTTTTCATCATTTAAAAAAGGAAAAGCAGAAAAAATGTTCACAATTTTTTTTTCTACTGTGTTTTGTTAAAAGGAGCAGCAGCAAATCATTAAATTTTCAGCTGCATTTTGAATAAAAAATTACAGTAGTACTTGTTTGAAACTTGTTTTGAATTTCTTCTGTGTCTGCAAATAGAATTCAATTTGACTTCTTCGCAAGTCAATGATCTAAAATCAAATTGATTCATATTAATTTTTTTGTTCTGAACGCAGTTCAAATGAAATTTATGATGCAACTGTAGGTTTTCCTACAAAAGACTATCAAAATAGGCAATTGGCGAAATCTGCGATATTGCTCATTGGCAAGAATGTTGTTTTCATCAACGCATGTGGCATGTACACAAGGTCAACAAATGAGCGAAAGTGAAGAAGAATTTTTGAAACTGTTCAAATTACATTTCGTTTTCATTTCATTGCAGAGTTTAATACTCAACTGAGTTTTAAGTGGCTTTTCAAGTGGCATAGTTGTGGCAGGCACGTTCAATGGTTTGCAGTGAAACACTACTAAGAGATTTGGGAGGAATTTTCAATGGGTTTTTTTATAACACTGAGGAATTCACTATCGAAAAGTAATAACTTAGGAGGTACCAAAGAAAATGAAAGAATCACACTGCTTGCAGCAGCAGGGCCTCGCTATGAAAAGACAAACCTTATAGTAAAAAATATAGAAAGCATAACTTCTGGCTTTTTAGCATTAAAAATGTGGCCAAAATTTAGTTACTAAGAAAACGGATACATGGAAAATAGACGTTCATTAGGATAACATTTTCAATCCAGCGTGCAGTTGCAAGGCATATTTCTCAAGCTTTTTTCAATTTTTAATTACCCACTAATGCAAAATAAGGCTGAAATTGGGTTTTGAAAAAAAAGGATATATGGGAGGTAGGCGTGTCTTTACGCCGAATGGAATAAAATTTACCACAGAGTTAGAGAGCATAATTTAGCAACTATTTATGGAAATTCAGTGGCTTACAGTAAAAACTGCAGAAAAAATTTAGTTTTTGAGCAAAAGATCATATGAGAGGTAAGCGTGGATTAACGCCGGGTTGAAGTAATCTCACGGTACAGACCTTCTGTGAAGTTTCAATGCATTTAACTAAAAGTATAAATTCAGATATGTGGAAAGTATTCGTGCCTTACACCAGATTGAATGAAATTTCAGTGGATTACAATGAAAACTGCAGAAAAAATTTAGTTTTTAGGAAAAAGAACATGTGTCAGGCAGGCGTAGAATTGGATCGAGTTGAACTATACTCACAGTAGAGGTGAAATGCATATATTATAAAACTGTTGTGAATTTTAGTTAGAATTTAGCTTTCGAAGAAAAAAGGATATATGGCAGGTATTCGTGTCCTTGCAGAAAATTTAAAAAAATGTTCAACAGAGTTCAAGTTCATAATTTACAAACCATTTATGGAGTTTCAATGCAATATTTAAAAATTTTTTTAACAAAACTTAACTTTTAAGAAAAAGGATATATGGCAAATAGGCCTGTTCTTGCACCGAATCAAAAAAAAAATTAACAACCGAACTATGCAGTGTAATGTTCAAACCATTTATAAAGTTTCAGCGCATTAGAATGAAAACTTAGTTTCAAATTTAGTTCTTGGAAATAGGATGTATGGTAGGTTTCAATGGGACCTTTTTAGCACCCAAGTGGGCCGGTCTCATGGCCGTGTAGCATGTATGGTAGGTAGGCGTGTTCTTGCACCAATATCAACAAAATTTACAACGAGTTAGATGTTATATTAAACAACACTTTTATAAAGTTTCAGTGCATTATAAAAAAATGCAGCCGAAATTTAGTGTTTTAAAAAAGGATATATGATGGCAGGTAGCCGTATCGTTGAAGCGATTTTATCAAAATCTACAACAGAATTGAAGTGCGTTAATATAAGTTTTTGGTATAAATAATGACAATGTTTTTCTAGTTGATGAGTAAAAATAATAATATTTTTTTTGCGTTTGAAATTTTTGGCTTCAAAAAACAAAAAAATAATTGAAAGCCACAAATTGTTTTCAATTTTACTTTTTGTTTATAAAATGAAGTTTAATGGAAATAAAATTTGTACCGAATCATGAAAAATTTGGATAAATACTTATTTTATTGTCGGTAATGAAAAACTACCTAATGTGGAAGAGGCTTATCTGATAGAGCAAAATACGTGTGCATGTGTGGGTGCTCAATTTGTGCAAAATTATGCAATATCTCTTAAAAATTTTCAATTACTCTTGCGGCTTAAAGCTGTAAAGAAATATTTTAATATTACTATTATTTCCACAAATATAGAAAAAATTAAAAATAAAAGTTTTTTTCTTCAACAAATTTAAAGTATTTGGGGTTTAAAAATTCACATGAAACAAAAAGGCCCAGATGCTTATTAAATATATCATGATTCATAAGACTATATATAATACTAATAAAATGAGCCCTTAGTCATAAAGATCGCTAAAATATGCTCCTTTTTGTTTCAGATAAAGCACAAGTACCTGAATATATGAGGTTTCACTCATTTGTATTCATGTGTTCATGTGGGAGTGCATGTGTGTGTGTGTGTGTATGTGTGTTAAAATTATGATCAAGCAGGGTTATAAAAATAGTGACATTTAATTAAATGTTCTCTGTGACTGCTCTTAACTGAAGAACATAAATAAAACAAACTTATGAGTTGAGCTGGGGTACAACCAGTAGTTTCGAAACCTCCCGGTGAAGTCTACATACTATTTTCTTGAGCAAAATCGGCATTTCGAAATGGCAATAGCTTAATTTGTTTTTTCAAGAAGCTTCTACCACTTTACACAATGAAAATAAGCACTCTATTGAAAGTAATTTAGTTCAGTGAGTTTGGTTTTAAGCTGACAGTATATTTCTAAAATATGTTTTATTTCGATATACATAATTACAATTTCCAAGTGAGCACTTGCTTCTGCTTTAAATCATAAGTTGCAATCACTGAATCATTAGTGATTACAACTTTTAGTTTTTTTCTAATATGATGAACAATTTTGTATATTTTTCTCTTTTGCATTTTGTCTAAAATTTCGCTTCTTACTTCAACCCTAAGGAATATAAAAATAAAGAACCTGCAATTTAAAGGTCAACTTTACACATATTATATTTTCTACAAAACTGTATGAAGTTCATTCATTACTTTGTTGGGTGGCAGCGTTTTCTAAGGGTTATCATGTGCATTTATTCCACAAAACCATTTTACAGGTGCTTGCACAATTTGCCAATGGCTAAAACGGTTGAGCAGTAGTTGGCCAATTGCAAACGGTGTGTCCATTGGCCAGAGTAGAATATGAACATTTTATAACTTTAATGAGGTCATACAAAATAGAATGTATGAAAAGTGCTTTTACTTGGGAGTATATTTTGAAAGAAAAACATTTATTCAAATATTTTTGCTTCCATTTATTTAAATTAAGAAACGCAGTATTACAAAGCTGAGAACTTAAAGTGACATTATCTTCAAATCGTGAGTGGATTTTAATAAAAACTAAAGCTAAACTACGATTTTTGAGCAAAACAGAGTGCCCTCACGAGAGTCAAGGCAAAACTTTTCGCCAATGTGAAACTCAATTATGCATTATAAGCTTAAAATTCATAATTGAGCTTTAAGCTATTCCAATACAAAAATAACCAAAATTTAGTTTTTGAAAATAAAAAACGATATATGAGAAATAGGGCTGGCTCTGCACCGATTTATATAGTACACGCGGCGAAGCTGTACTGCATATTTTTTTAAACCATTTATGAATTTTCAGCACATTCTAAAGAAATATTATCTTATAACTTGGCTTTGAATAAAAAGGATATATGGGAGGTAGGAGTTTGCTTGCACCGAATTAAATCAAATTTACAGCACAGCTGAACTTCGTGTTTTAAAAGCCATTTATACGTTTTCAGTGCATTTTAATGAAAAATATGGGTGAATTTGAATTTTTAGGAAAAGGATATTCGTGGTCTTAAATCGATTTGAATAACATTCAACATAGAATTGAAGTGCATTCTTTTCTAAATATTTTGATAAAAATTTTGTTTAAAATTGTGTTAAAAAATTGATACATGTATGACAAGCATGGATGTCCTTGAACCATATTTTGTTCTATTCACTACAGAGTTGGAGTGCATGTATTACCAACCAATTATAAAATTTCAGTGCATTACAATGAAAAATACACAGTTCATTTAAAAAAAAAGGATATATGACGGGAAGGCATGTCCTTGCGGTAATTTAAATAAAATTTTGCCGCATACTTATATTGCATAATTTTCCAACCATTTACTAAGTTTCACTGTATTATAGTAAAAAATGTAGCTGAGACTTAACTTTTGAGAAAAAGGATACGTAGGACGAACGCATGTGATTGCACTGAGTTGAAAAAACCTTATGTTATCTCTGGAGTGCATATTTTATACATGTGTTGTAGAATTTCATTGCATTATAATGAGAAATACAGCCAAAATTTAGGTTTTGTAAAAAAGGATATATGACGGGTAGCCGTATCGTTGCAGGGAATTGAACAAAATTTACAGCAAATGTTGAATTTTATTTTTGTTATGAACCATTTGTGAAGATGCAATGTATTTTAAGAAAGAAGGTAGCTAAAATTAAAACTTTGAATAAATAATATGGCTGGAAGCGTGTTCTTGCACTGAATTAGACAAAATTTGTAACAGAACTACATACATATTTTCTAAACCATTTATAATGCAAAATTACGCTAAAATGTTGTTTTTGAGAAAAAGAATTTACGGGAGATAAGCGAATTGAACCGAATTGAACCGAATTGAACAAGCCTAACAACAGAGTTAGAGTGCATGCTATACAAGCTACATGTGTAATTTTAGTGCCTTGAAATAAAAAAAATCAGCTAATAGTTCGGTATATATGGCAGATAGGCATATCTTTGCAACGAACTGGGCTTAATTCATGCCTTTTATGGAGTTTCAATGCACTACAATGAAAAATGCTGCTTTAATTTAGCGTTTGAAAAAAAGGATATATGGGAGGCAGGTCCAGAGCTGTGGCGAGTTAAACAAAATTTATGGTAGAGTTAGAGGTCCTATTTCATCAACCAATTGCGAAGTTTCAGAACAATGTACTGAAAAATGCAAATAAAGCTGAATTTTTCGTGAAAAGGAGGATATGAGTGTTTTTTTTTTTAATCCAATATAAAGATAAAGTCAGAGTGCATATTTTTCTTAAGTGACTACGAACTTTCAGTGCTTTTAAAGGAGAAATGCACTTAAAAATTTATTTTTTCAGAAAAAAGAATATATGGCAGATAACCGTGTCCTTGCACCGTATATAGAAAAATTTACAACATATAACTCTGACATAGTTTAGCAACTATTTGTAAAGTTTCAGTGTGTTATAATAAATAATGCAATAAAGATGTAGTTTCTGAGAAAAAGGATATATGGCAGTCAACTGTGTCGTTGCAGGAAATCGAAAAAAAATTTAAATGCGAGTTATTAGGTAAGGTTCTCAATTCTTTCATGAAGTTTCAGAGCAGTTTGATGAAAACTGTCGGTAAAAATATTTTTTTCAGAAAAAGGATATACGGTAGCTGGGCTTGACTTTGCACAGAATTTTCTTAAGTGCTGAAAATTAGTAAGCATGAGGAAAATAACGTGTTTTAGTGTTCACTAAGAGGTGACAAGGCGATTTTTTTTTTTTTTTTTTGGTTATCCTCCTTTAATAATTTTAGGGCAGTAATATTAACGCATATCTCATGCTTAAAACTCCTTGGGTGTAATGAAAAGTAATTAAAAATTCAGTATTTGTTTGTTGTAGTGGATTTGAATTGGAAAATGTATTTAAAAGATTAGAGGCTTTTTAGTTTTAATGCTAAACGTGTGATGACTGGATGACTGCTTCGTAATAAATATTTTGAAGTAGATACGTAATTATGTTCATCACAGGGGTTTCTTGTTTTTGTACGTAAGCTAAACATTCCAATGTATTTTTTAGATGCTGTATATAATTTACCATAGAAAAATAAATTGTCCAATTACTTCACGTTTCCAAAAAAACAAAAAAACGGAAACTAGAGAAATATTATCACATCACAACAGTTATAAAAATAGTCGCAATTCTAGCATTAAATATGAATTTAAATGCGTTGGAAAGCACTTGCTTAAATATTTCCGCTGGCATACTTATTTTGCCAACAGAAAATATTTCAAATTGCTATGACATCAGGATGATAAATATCTCCTGCTCAAATAAAAATTTAAATGTGTAAAGACTTTGCGTTATTAGTGTCTATCATAGTACATTATCATATTTGCACATTTTTACGAGTGTCTTGTGAAAAATATAAATTTTTTTTGCCGTATGTATGTATATTCTACCAAGGCCATTTTCATATCTTAAAATTCCTTAGAAGTTTCACTGAACATTAAGGGAATGTAACACATGCACTTTGAAAACTTATCAGCAGCTGAATGTCTTGGACGAACACATACAAAAGTTTGCTTGTCTTCTAAATATTTAAATTTCAGCAATCCATCACAACAAGTACACATATTAAAACGACTGTAGAAAACATATGTGTGTATATGTATACGAGCAACACGTTCATCATTTATAAGTTTACGAGTGCACATCAGTATAATGAGTGCGGACCAAATTAGTTTAAATTACCATATAATCGTTGAGGAAGTGTACAAAGAATTATCTTGATTTTGTTCAGACTGAAACTTTCTTTGCCCCAACAGATTTTCAGTTGTAATACAAGAGTTGCCAAAACAGGACAATAGAATCAGTTTTAATCTCATTTGTGCGAATTGAATAGCCTTAAAGAGCTCAGCCTTTTACTACACCAAAACTAGTTAGTAAGACGCTTATTACTTCGAATAAGGCGAAATACATTGGCGTTATCTTAGACAGCAAACATGAGGGTGAGCAGAGATCATAACAGCCATACAGCAGAATTATATGTGGAGTTCCAAAATGTTCGCATGACATTGAAATTACTTGTCCTTTTTCTGAAGCCTTGTAACATTTAGTTATGCGACTCTTCCAAAATAAAACGAGGCACAAGTTTAGCTGCAGGAAATCTCTGAATTTGAAATTTCGGGCACATGTTACTAAAACCTAAAACGGTTTTAAGACACATGGCGGAAAAATTTTGGAAAAAAATATTTGCAGCAAGTAAGAGTGATATATTCGGCTGGGCCGAATTTTAAATACCCTTCGCAATGATATATGTACCATTCGGATTGATTTTTGGTGCCAAAAGTTGTTTTGTTTGGCTTATAGAGCTGATTTCTTGAAAAATCGGGAGATGCTATATCTCGGCTATATATGGGCCGATTTCAAAAATCCTTCGATTTTTGGGATCTAATGGCCATTAGAAATGATATGGCTAACTTTTTTTAGGAAAAAATATTTTTTTCAAAAATTTCACCAAAAAAATGGCCAAAAATACCCCTCAAAACCCGGTTTTTTGAATATATATCGGCTATCCGTGGACCGATCTTACTGAATTTTAAGAGCAGACCCACTAGCGGGATTTAACACAATTTTAGCGAAAGAATGAGGTTTCTATCTCAAACTTTTTTTTTCTCAGAAACGGTATTTCAACGACTACAGACGGACAGATGGACATCGCTTAATCGTAATCTCTATTGATTCTGATCCAGAATATATATACTTTATGGGGTCTTAGATGGTTATTTCTATGCGTTACACACGGAATCACAACGGGTATAAAAACAATGGTTGATTTAACACATAAAACGTTCTTTATACAAAGCCTTTCAAAAGAATATATTATGTTATTGTGTATTGTCAATATTACCGACTACAGCATAACTAGTAGACTAAAAACAAAACAAAAGATAAAAACAAACAAAAAATAATATGTGTGAACATTACGCACACATGTGGATGCTTAAGAAATAAATCCTCTTTCACGTTACAAGCTTTTAACCCTATCACACTTAAGCACACATTTTACCACCAATCCTTAATCTATTTTCATTTTGTTTGTGGAAATACTAAAATAAAAAGCAAAAAAAATCAGTTCAGTCCCAAAAGTATGCCACAGTCTTCTTTCGTTTTTTGTTGTTTTTAATGCAACCCATATTTTCATTATTTTCATTATTTTAATGAATTTGTGCTAAAACAAAAAACCAAGAAATTTAAGGAATTTACCAAATGAGTAAATATGTTCTTGGGTGTTGTGTTGCAAAGCCATTGACTCAAATGTAACAAACACAACTGGACAGACAGATTTCATAAATTATATACAAAAGTGGCAAAGTGCAGCTTTGCGACTTCATGTGGCAGGCACACATGACATTCCAAAGAACGACGACCATACGAATCATTTGGAATAACAAATTTGCGAACAAAAACAAGGACATGATGAAAAAAACGAAAAAGACTGGGCGCCATAGTGTTAGACGCACTGGCACACTCATTACAGGAGAATGGCTGTGCCACTAATATTATAATGTACATTTTATATATCATCATTATTGTAAATGTGAATATGAATATTAGGCTGGGTCCAGTTTGATTTTTCCACATATTTTTGGCATTAAAAATAAATAGGTTCCCCAACAACCTATTAAAAAAAAAGAAATGTGGTCGGGGGACCCCCGTTAGGAACGAAGTTCCTTACGTTTTTTCTTCATCTTTGAATGTAATACAAGTTGAAATCTGTATGTTTTATTATGTGTTGTTTTTGAAATTTTTAAATTTTATATGCTTCTTAAAATTTTTGGAACGTTTTACTTTTTTACTTTTGACACATGCAATATTTTTGGAACGAAGTTCCTTAACGCGGCTTGCTGGTAGTACAAATTAGTAGAAATCGTCACGAAAGCGTGTGAGCTGTTTATATGTATTGGTGTATCTGTCGACAAACAATTGTGTAGGTGTCTCCGCCGTTGTCAGCGGAGACACCTACATATAAATATTAATTAGTTGTGAAAACGGACACTATCAGTTGATAGATGTCGCTAAAGTAAAGTAAAGTATGTCATAACAAAAAACAGCAATATTGAAAAATTTACCAACAGTTGCTTTTCTTCGTTTTGTAGCAGATTGACAAAAAAGTCCATACAGATTTCACCTTGTATTACATTCGAAGATGAAGAAGAAACGTAAGGAACTTCGCATTTCTTTTGTTTTTGTCAATCTGCTACAAAACGAAGAAAATTTTTCAATATTGCTGTTTTTTGTTGTAAAATACTTTATTTTAGCGACATCTATCAACTGATATTGTCCATTTTCACAACTAATTAATATTTATTGGTTGGCGTCTCCGCTGACAGCAGCGGAGACACCTACACAATTGTTTGTCGACAGATACACCAATACATATAAACAGCTCACACGCTTTCGTGACGATTTCTACTAATTTGTACTACCAGCAAGCCGCGTTAAGGAACTTCGTTCCAAAAATATTTTCGAAGCGCCTGCTTTAAAATTTCGGTTTGAGTTTTCAAACGGAAGCCTTGCTAAGAAGATTTGGCATTCGAAAATAATATTGGGGATTGGTCATACATGGCAGCCTGGGACTATTCGCAGTAAAGTTAAAGGCCCGTATTTCGGTGCAATTTTTCCCCCCATTACACTAGATTATACCAGGGTGCCGTTAGATGAATCAAATGTATTGCCAGCTCCCGATAATTTTGTTCTCCCCAGTATTTGTTTCGAGCACACCCAATTCGTACCACATCTCCGGAGGGGGCTGTCATTCAAAAAAAAAAAAAAAAAAATTCAAGCAAAAGTTGTAATTTAATATGTGTATCTTAAATTTTAATCAGTTCCAACTTTAGCTGCAGGGTACTTATGTAAACCACACACATTCACACGCATTCCCATAATATAAGCTTTTGATTTACTACTTATGTATATGCCACCAGCATTGCCAAAATTACATTTGTAAACAACATACACTTCGTATTAAGTGTGTAAAAGAAATCTCTAGCAGGTTCAATAACTGGCTGCATGAAAACATGTACAAACATTTAAAACTTACCTCTAACATGAAATATGAGCCAATAGTTTTGTTTTTTAGAATAAACGCCGTGATTATTACTTTTTCCTCAAGGTCATTTTTCATGTTTACCTTTCTCTGGGGGCTACAGTAAAATGCCCCTCAGTACAATGACCCCATCATAAGAAAAATGATCTCGAAAAGCATTGAAGTGGGAAATGATTCCAAAATCAAAGAAATTTACAAACAATGGGAAAATAAAATGAAACCTGAAATGGAAACTAAAAATTTAATTACAAGGCACAAAAATAGTTATTACAATCAACTACATAAGAAATGTGACTGTCATGCACATACATTTTATGTGTATTGAAAGTTATTTTGATACTTAGAGGTTTGTTATTGTATTTCAATACAACCTTATTTCATATTCAAGAATCTAAACGAATAGTTTATTTACACTCAGACTTTAGTTCAAATAATTGCTGTAAATGACATTTATAATTAACTACAAAAATTTATAATTGATTGTGAATCAAAAGAAAAGTAAAATTGTGGCTTTAGCTGGGGGACAACCAACTGTTTTGAAGCTATTGGGCTTCTATCAGCACCCAATTCGGCTCTTAATTTATTTGCTTAAATTCGACATAGCAAAATCTATCTGGAAAAAAATAAACTTCTGATTAAAATGGTTGCTGATGAAAAGTGTAGCGGCTTCGAAACAGCTTGTTTTTCTGCAGCTAAAGTCATAATTTCAGCCTTCACTTTTTATGGCTTTTTTTAAATATTTGTTATTAACAATTAATGTCAACAATAGCAATCATTGGAACTAATGCCAGTCTACAAAAACAAATTAAAAGTCGCAATATCTTTAATTTTCTAAACAGAATCTGTACTGAAAATGAATACTCTATTCAATTACTAATTATATTGTCATTCTATTCTATTCAATTACTAATTATTTTGTTAGTTTTAGTTCGATTTTTATTTTTTCATAGACTAGAAAGTTTTTCTTGTGGCAAGCTTACATATATGGATAAACATTTTTAAGGCAGACAAGAAAAATAAAATTGGATCAATTAAACTGTGATATTAGTTAGAAGTGTACAAGTTTTGCATTAAATGTATTTTCCATATTGTAACGTTTAATTTTTCAATACTGTATTTTCAATGGTTTAATAATTTCTGCTGCCATAAAATATAAAAACCCTTGAAAAAGTCGACAAAAAATCGACGAAACATCTTGTATAACAGTAATTAAAACTTTGTTTTAATTATAAAAGATATTAGGCCTTATACGCTAAACCAGAAATGGGAAAAAAACACGTAAAACAAGGAATTGGCCAATATATACTAGAACACAATTTTTATTAAAAAAAAGTTGAAAACCTTTTGGAACGAAGTTCCTTAACGCGGCTTGCTGGTAGTGGAAATTAGTAGAAATCGTCACGAAAGCGTGTGAGCTGTTTATATGTATTGGCGTATCTGTCGACAAACAATTGTGTAGGTGTCTCCGCTGCTGTCAGCGGAGACACCTACCAATAAATATTAATTAGTTGTGAAAACGGACACTATCAGTTGATAAATGTCGCTAAAGTAAAGTATGTCACAACAAAAAACAGAAATATTGAAAAATTTTCTTCGTTTTGTTGCAGATTGACAAAAAAAATACTGCTTGTGTCAAAAGTAAAAAAAAAAAAAAATAAAACGTTCCAAAAATTTTAAGAAGCATATAAAATTTAAAAATTTTAAAAACAACACACAGTAAAATACAGATTTCACCTTGTATTACATTCGAAGATGAAGAACGTAAGGAACTTCGTTCCTAACAGGGGTCCCCCGACCGCATTTCTTTTTTTTATATTTATAATCAGCGTGGTGCACTTCGGTTAAAATACACTTTAAAATACTTTTATCTTCAGTTTTATCAACAATTAAAACAATCGTGTTGATTGCCTGATATTTTTACAAAGAGAACAAATTTTTTTTGCAGCAGGGGGTTGAAAAACGTACTTGTTGTAAGGTTACATTATGAATAATAATAAATATAGGCCTGTCTCAACAGCTTACCGTTAGGCAAGGGTGGGGCCGCATTTCATAATAACATATTACAACTTAATACTTGAAACTCCCAAAACAAAAAAATTTATTTATTCAAGAACCATGTTCCTCCTTAAAGCTTAAAATTACAGAATTTTACATAGTAGGAAACTCCAGGGAAAAAGTTCTATATCTTCTTACTAGTAAGTTGTGATAATGGACCTTGGATGAATAGCTAATAAATGAAATCATACATATATGCATTTCAAAATATTAGTCCTTGTGTAACCATCGTTTCTCTTTGAATTTGAGACATACAGTTTTTTTCTCTGATATACATTTTGCAATTTTGCACACTTTGAGACTTAAATTATTTTCGTTTTCCTCCTCGATACTGGAGCACATCCATACATACATACGTACGCATAAAAATATCTTCAAGGATGTGTGTTGAAATTTTTTTAAAATTTTTTTTTTGTATATATTTATAAGCAAAAAAACATTTCGCTCATGTACGAAAAATATGAAAAAAGCGCAAAGAAAGTTTAAGCGTGAAATTTTTGCAAAATAATAAACATTCAAAATAATGCGCATATACTCGTATTATTAATGCCAAAGAAATATTTTTAAAGAACCATTCACTTGTGCACAGCAATACAGATGAAAACCTCTTATGCTGTGCAACTCTTGTTGCCTTTCAAGCAAACACAGCATACATACTAATGTATTTCGTTTTTCTATTTTTAGAAAAAAAATGAAAAAAAAAAAATTCTACCCTTAAGAACTTAACAAAATGCGCGAATAGAAAATATTTTCCAATGCTGTCTAACAAACTGGTATTGAGATATTGAAAGAAAGTTTTTTTTCGGGGTTTATTAGTGAAAAAACAATGTTTGCATTTTTGAAATATGATTTTTACTTTTGGTTTTTGTTGGAAATGTGTTCACATTTCAACAAAACTTCACATCATCAAAGCAGGAACTCGAGAAACATCATGTCTATTTTGTGTTTGTGTGAAGAGCAGCAGATATGCTTCAAAAGGCTGAAATTAGTTTTTTTCCTTCATAATAACGCCTTCAAATTTAAGATGGCAGTTTTACTCTATAAATCACTGTTGCTTAAAATTTAACAAAGTGGCATTGTCAATCTTAGAAAAAAGACAAGCCATAGTATAGAAAAGTAATTTTTGCAGCGTTTAATATCTTTTGCTGTCTTTAACACAAAAAAAATCTATTTTATGTTTGTTATAAGGGTCGTTAAATCCCCCAAGTAGGTGATAACTAACACTAGAATTGTAGGTTTCCTTAATAATTCATATCAGTTTAATATTAAAAATGTTTTTTGAAAAATTGTTAATCAAGCATAGACGGGTACCATTTTGCCTCAAATTAAAACTCCCACACCTGGAGTTATGTCCTAAAAGTAACAAGACCAGCTCTTAAATTTTCGCATATTTTTTTTCATTGGCATAAAAATAGCAATGGCAGATGATAGTGGAGGACATCAGAAATCTTTTTCACAATTCTTAGTAATTTAGGCATATTTTTTGTTAAAGAATATTTTAGGTGTGGAAGCTCTAATTTGAAAGAAAATATCCACGGATTTTTCATGATATAATTTGTAATAACTAGTTATCAAATCATAACTATTTCTTAAAGTTAGTTGAATTTTTACAGCCAATAAATCAAGCAGGTAGCCTGCCATTTTGTTTAAGAATTTAACTCACCAGTTGTGATAATTTTCTAAAAGTAACAAGACCAGCTCTAAAAGTTTGTTACATATAATTTTTTTCGTTGGTATAAAAATAGCAATGGCAGTTGGTAATTGACATCAGAGATCTTTTCCACAATTCTTAGCAATTTAAATTATGAGCTTGTATATTTTCATTCAAGAATTTTAGGTGTGGAAGCTCTAATTTGAAAGAAAATATCCTCAGATTTTTCATGATTAACAATTTTAGTAAGCCGGTGTTTATTTTGTATTAAATTAACTTAAATCTTAAGGCAAAACCTTATTTGTTGGTTTCTTGATTTTCTAAATTGAGCTGCTTTTTGTTTTTAAGAAATACTTCTCGCTCAATATACTTCTTCTCAATATTTTGACAAATATATAGCTTTATATACAAAATCAAGTTATCAAATAATAAAGGTCGAACAATTGTCATACAAATTTAATGCCAATTTTACATGAAATGTATTTTTATTAAAATTGACAATAATGGAAAATCCATTTTCATTTCGTATCGTATAAAAACTCCCATACCTGGGTTGCCCTCATAAAAGTGTACAAACTCTTGACCTCTCAGCAGATCTAAATCTTAAAATAATTTAAACTCTGATTGGCTTGCTGGACTTGATGTGTTGCCATAGTAACAGCAGCATGTGTTGTTTTGGAGCCGTGTGACGTATGAGTGATAAGCAATATTAGTTATTTTGCACTACATTGATCATACGAGAAAATTTCAGGCTGCAGAAAAGACAAAAGAATGGCAAATAGTTGAAACTAAAGTACTAAACAATTCTGCCTAAGAAAACACTGATAAACCAAAATGTCTATGATTGTAGCTGAAGGTCTTTTTTCTGTTCATTTGTTTATTTACTTGCCGAAATTTCGGTAAGTAGGTGAATAAAAGTAAACAATAAATGTATTAATTCAGGTCCAAAAATATACCAAAAACATTTGATAGGTCTATTTTTGCATCTGAATTAATACATTTCACTTGACTCTTAAAGCAAATAAATAATTAAGTTCAATTTTAAGTAAATAATAAAATAATACTTTTTTACAAGAGGTTAAATAAAATAAATATTTTTTTTATTATTAAATTACTTTTTCAAATCTTGGTTTGTCACTATTTTAGTTAATAGTAATTAAGTAAAGAAAAGCAAAATTACAATACAGAAGTTCAATGAAATTAAAATTTTCAGAAAAAATAAAATAAATACTTTTTTTTAATTATTTATCCAAACAGTTTGTTATAATGGTATCATATTTGATTTAATATATACATATATGTATATTGTAGTGGTTCGTTTTGTGGGGACAAAAATTGGTCGAAGTTGTGCCTCGAATTTTTCGATAGTTTTTAGCAAGCGAAACAATTCCACTACAATATATCAAAAAATTATTTTCAAGTTGTCCCCATTTAAAGTTTTTTTTTTATCTTAAGAGGAATGGTACGATATTTTGATGCTAAAATATTAGAGGCTTGGGCATACATTTGACTCCTATACGGATACCCTAACGCTGAGGCGAATTCCTTGTATATAGAGAAGATGATATACAAAACTGAACTTAATCATCTACTTGCTGTAAGAGCCAATTGAAATGTTTTATTTTAGGTAGAAAAAAATATACCTTCAAAAATGTTTACTATCTTTTTTAGCCGCCTACATTTCGTTGGTGCTAATCAACTCATCAGCAGATTCGAATGTTCGAAGCCAAACTATTTTCTCCCAAATTCCTAAGAATAACATGAGAATCAAAAATGTTCAAACGAACTTTTATTAGAGAAAAAATTTTTTTATTTCATAAATTTTTTCTTCTTGCTCTGCACTTTCACAGTACTAACCAACCCTCCAACTTCCTTCTGTTCTCACACAAAAACAGTTTTCATCTCAACTAGCCTCAGGGTGCCTCTAGAAGAACGAAATATATGACTGGCCTCTAATTTATTTTCCCAAATAGTTTTGCTAACACAACCTAATATTATCCTAAACAAAAATGTTCTTAAAAATTCCTCCACCTTTAACTAGTCCTATGGTTCCTTGAAGTACTAAAGCGTTCGACTGACTGCAATTAATTTTTCTTCGTCGGCCCTTTTTTGAAAAAAAAAAAAACAATCCTCATTTCAACTTAAAAAAATATGAGGGAATAAACTGGCTTGAGATGAGAATAACTAGCTCCACTAGGCTTGTGGAGAAGTCCAATGTATGACCAACTTCCATAAGTTTTTCTTTCTCTGCATTTTTACCATATTAACTAACCCTTTAACTTTCGTCTTTTATAACGTTTGACTGACTCCAATTATTTTTGTTCTACTGCCCTTCTTCGAAAAAACAGCCCTCAATTCACTTTGGCGAAAAATTGGAAAATAAAATAGCTTGAGAGAAGAAAAAGAAATATTTTCACAAAAAATATGCCTCCGTGCGGTCGTCGGTATAGAGCGAAGAGTTGAAGTAAGATGTGGTATAGCATTCTTCAACAACGCTCATCTCTTATTGAGGTTTTGAACTACTTTCGCTTTGTTTTTTATATGTGAACATAACATTTTTGTTTAAAAAATATGAAACTAAAGGTTTTTGTTGTGTAAAAATTTATAAAGCTTTTCTAGATTTAAATTTGCTTAGTATAAATAAATTAAATTGTTAAAAATACTTTTGTCAAATTCATTGCTGTTAAGTATATTTCATCCAATTAGTTTATATGTATGAAAAAAAAATTGCTACTTATCAATTTGTTAACATCACTGAGATCAAAGATAACAAATAAAGTACACCTATTGCCATGGTATCGATATGAAGTACTTGTGCTTGACAACCTGTTTATGTTGCATGTGTAAGCTGCTTTTTACTTGAAATAAACT